>CM033435.1:41118092-41718092 GCA_019425775.1 Rafetus swinhoei | reverse complement strand
CCCCTCTGTGTGCTGCCTGAGGAAATGCCAGAACAGGGTACATGGAGGGAATTTCATAGCCTCTCCATGGCACATGCCCATGTTCCCAGAGATCAACTCCTTTAGCTTAGCCAGTGGAGCAAATATACTGGATATTCTGGTGAAGAGGCGTAACTGCATATACAAGAGGCCAGTGGTGCCCTGGCACCTGCCATATGGACTGCACAAAATCCACATACACCGGGCTCTTCACCACTATCACTCCATTACGGTGTGTGTGGAGAGGGGGAATAATTGAACCCAAAAAGGTGAAACACACCTTTACACCTCTTGTTCACAGTACACCACACACTCCGGCTGGGGAAGGGAAGGAGAAAAATTGGAGGAGGAGAGAGAAAAATTGTTCTCCTTGGCCTCTGAGGATAGGACAAGAAGCAATGGGCTTAAACTGAAGCAAGAGAGGTTTAGGTTGGACATTAGGAAAAACTTCCTAACCGTCAGGGTGGTTAAAGACTAGAATAAGTTGCCTAGGGAGGTTGTGGAATATCCATCACTGGAGACATTTAAGAGCAGGTTAGATAGACATCTATCAGGGATGGTCTAGATGGTATTTGGTCCTGTCATGAGGGCAGGGGACTGGACTCGATGACCCTTCGAGGTCCCTTCCAGTTCTAGTGTTCTATGATTCTATGATTCCCTTCCAGAGATACTAGACTCTTCAGGTCCCAGGGTGCTTTGCAATAATGTCTCCATCTGCTCTTTCTCCTTTTGCCAGCATGGCTTCTCTGTTGTTGTTTGTACAAATAAAAATGTGCATAAGGCCTAGTGTTATCCCATGGAGTCTCTCTCTTACCATGTAACAGAATCCCCACTGTGTCCTGCTTCTACTGTTGTAAAACATCATATCTCTGAGCTACTATAATCTTAGCGCCATAATCTCAGAGATCTGGCTACGTTCAGAAGCAGTGTTGCACGTTTTCTGGCCAGGCTGCCAAAATGGACAACACTGCCCACTCCCTGCCCCCAGCACACAGTGCTTTCAAATTCCCCATCAATGTGCAAAATTCCTTCGCCGTTCTGGACACTGCTCACCAGATCATCCCAGAGATTTGTGGATTCACAAGATGGAGCTAGATCTGGGAACTTCACTCTAATGATGCCTGGGGCTGGCACAATGGTTGTCAGTTGATTATGCACATGTGAGGACGATCTGGGCTGCATTTGTTGTTGCTGAACAGATGCCCTGGTTTAAGGCTTTCCTTTCCCAGATAAGAGGCCTTTTCACCCTGCCAAAGCATTCCAGCCAAGCCAGGTTTCTTTCCTTAACTTCTTCCATCTGGTTTCGATCTGACCTGTGAAGCTGTCCAATTTATAGCTCTTCAGTGAGGTTTCCATTTCATCCAGAATAAAGCCTTTCCTCTCCGTAGTGTTAATTTCAACCAGGTTACTTTCCTGCCCCGTCTGGAAGAGATTTACAATTGTTTGCTACAGTTTTATCATACACATTCCAGCACATTCAGAATATTTCAAATTTCTTGCGCATGTATAGATCTGTGGCTATGCTGAAGTGAGCCATTCTGGAGAATTTACTGTTCAGTTCAAGGCTGGATAGGGGAGCTGTTATATTGCAAAAGGGTGAAGACAGAGGAAAAACAGGTGCTTGCTTCCTTGTAATCCTTTAACTCCACATTGATCACACATAGTCCCCCTCTCCTCAGCACCATTCCTTTAAATCGGCTCTTTCTCTTTCATCTTCTCTTCTCAGGTGCTACTTCGCTTTCCCTTTAGTCTCAGCTGGATGCCTTCCTCAGAGGGCTCACTGGAAACAATCCAGGCCTGGCCACTCATTTCTATGGTGTACAGACAAAATGCCACACGGGGCTGGCAGATTTCACCTCTACCAACCACATCAGATGGGCTCGGGTGGGGTGGGAAGGGTAGAGAAAGGAGCTGCTAATCCTGATTCCAGAATAGAATCATTTGCCGTTCAAAAATAAAATACAGATACAATCTGATAGTTGTTATCTGACAGAAAATAGCTGCTCAAGAGAGTACAGGAAATGTATTCATTATGAAGCAGATGATTTACACCCAGGGAGGGTCCCATTTACACTAAGGGCCGGTCTACACTACGCAGGTTGCCATAGGGTAGTTGATGTCAACCTAATTATGTCAGTATCTACACTACAGCTTTCCTCCTGCTGATGTAGATGCCTGTCACCCCGACATAACTCCACCTCCATGAGAGGCATCAGCGTAGTTAGGGTGATGCAGTGTCTGTGCAGATGCCCTGTTACTTACATGGGCTGGAGCCATGAAACTGACCAGAAAGCAGGGCCTTAGTTTTCTGGCAGTGAGCTGTGAAACTGACAAGGCTGCTTGGCTTCCAGCAGGAGGGGAGAGGCAGTTGAGAAGCTGGGACAGAAGGACCACACTCCGCAGGGGCAAGAAGACACAGGCAGCCTCCTCTGTTGCTGGCAGAAAGTGGGGCGGGGGGAAGCTCTGGTGGCTTTGATGGGGAATGGGAAGCAAGGGCAGTGGGGCCAGCCCTCTGCGAGCCTAGGAGCCTGTGGGGCAGCTGGGCTCTGAACAGGGAATTGCCAGTGAAGCTGGGAGACCGGCTCCCCACACTGCCTCTCTTAAGGCAGTGGAAGCACGCCCAGTGAGGGAGCGCCCCCCGACCCAAGGAGGGCAGGGTAGGTATGCACCACCATAGCTGTAAGTCGGCCGAAGACAGGCTGGCTCGCATTTCTTGTCTAGACATTCGCTACACTCGAGGGAGGGACGTTTTTCCCCTGCGCTCAGGCACATTCCCACGCTCACGCTCACTGAGCGAGCGCCCCCATGAGCAGCAGTGGAGCTGAGGTAGCCTGGGTCGTGGTGGCCCAGCTAAGCCAGTGCAAGCCCAGTCATTCCAGACAGGTTTGTATTCTGCATGGCCCAGCCCAGCCTCTGCTGATGCCATGCGGGTGGCTGCACTGCGCTGTATACTGGCGTTCGCACGATGAGAGCTAGCATGAGTACGCCTACACGAGCGGGCGAATCACCCCCTGGCTCTGAGTGTAGACATAGCCTCATGCTCCTTTCCAATGCTCTGACAGCACACAGAAGCTTCAGGCTGGCTGAGTCTTACAATTCAGTCACCTTACCAGCAGAGTAAACCAGAGTTGTTGACTCGAGTCCCACGACTTGAACTCGAGTCTGACTTAAGTCGCCTAGGTGACTCGACTTGAGACTTGACTCGGGTTCATTGTTTGTGACTTGAGACTTGCTAATTTTGTTAAATCGACTTGTCCGAGAATGCCGATATTGATGGCTTGTACAAAAGTGACTTGACATTTTAAAAATTAAGACTTGAGACTCGACTTGGGACTCGACTCGAAAGTGACTTTAGGGACTCGAGACTCGACTTGAACAGTAGTGACTTGAGACTCGACTTGGACTTGACAATGACGACTTGAAGACAACACTGGAGTAAACCAGCCCCAGTGTAAATAAGAATATGGCCCTTAATGATAATACTGTCTGCAGCGCAGTGTTCCCTGTAAGCTGAGCGGCCCCCCAGGAGAGATTCAAATGCCGCCCAGCTGATTAGAAGAGCACTCTCGGCTGGGTTTGTGTTTCTATTGGAGCTGCACATGCCTCAGTGCACATAACAAAACTGATTCCGCACATGGATGGAAGACGTTCGAGGGAGACCAGCTTCGGATCCTGTCTACACTGGTTGGTAATGGCAGTGATTTTAAGTGGAGGAAGTTCCTACTGGGTCATTGCCACACGCATGAGACCGGAAAGAGGAGACTGGCCTTGTGCAGGCGACCACTGCAAATTAACATTCTCCCGCGTCATTAGTGGGCGGCGAAGGATCCCTGTCATTCTGCACCATTAACGGCTAAGGATATTGGACCATTGCTAATTAGATCTGAAATTTGATGCATAACATAAGACTTGTTGGTCTGGTTATTTAGGCCTTGGGCCAACAAAGCCCTTCCACAGGGATTTAACTTTAAACAGGTTAGTAGCTTCATTGCTTCAATGGGATGGTTCACATGCTTTAAGTTCTGCTTGAGCTTAAGTTCTCTGTTGAAGCCACACTGTGGTTGTAGCTACTCCCAAGGCATTATAAGCCAGTAGGGTAATACAAAATCTGCTAGCCACTGATTTAAAACCATAAGCGCCCGCCAATGGGACGTGTTCAGAAATAAACATCCATTCTGTTTGGTTCTCCACTCTGCTTCTCCTCCTTCAGCTGCCAAAGCTGCAATCCAGAGCCAAGGGATAATAAGTATCACCTTACATTTCCAGGCTTGGTCATTATTAGCATGTGCGGCTGCTCCAGCCAGGTAGGCACATTATGCATCATGCTGTCGGCACATGTTAACCCCCCTGTGCCGCGTTTCAAGGTGGAAAACGAGCCACTCCACCACCACACCCAACCCACAATGCTGCTGACATGAGGCATTCCTCCATGCGCCCCGAAGGCGAGGAATCCATCAGCTTTGGCTGCTGAGGCGCTGTCTGTATCCCTGTCAAATTCAAATGCATTATGTCTGGCTGCAGCTGACTCATGCAGTGCCAGGGTTCCGTCTGGCACAACCAGCTTGCCTTCTAAGACCTGAAATTGATGCGGTGCTCACTTCTGATACATCATCATTATCAGGGTCATTAAGAAGATTCATAGATGGGCTCAGCTGTGCCAGGTACATATTGTAACACTTGGCAAAAGGAGAATGAGGTTGGGAGGGAAACTTAATTTGATTGCAGTTTCTTTTGGGGCGTCGTATCCCAGGATGAGACGATTGCAAACATCCAGGTCAGAGCCCGTATGAAATTTCGCAGCTCTCTCCTGCTGTATAACTTTCCTGGTCTGTCAAATCTTCCCTGAATGCTATTTCTTCCAACATACTTTGCCCTCTTTTGTACTCCTTAATTTCTCTCCATCTTCATTATAATGATCAATTGCAAGAAGAGTTATTTAAAAAACCTTTGGACTACAATGGGCACGGTGTTACTAAAAGAAAATAGCAGCAACCCAGGAAATTCTTGCTGATTTTAGCCTTCCCATTTATGCCATGATGCATCATGCTGTGCTCTAATGTCTCACTTGTCTGCAGCTCAATCTGCTGTTACGCCAACTTGTGAGGTGGTAGCACACACCGAGGTCGTCGTCTGTTCGTCTGTTGAGTGAATCGTTTGCTACGTGTGATTTGCCAACGGGCCAGGGCAAGCAGGGGCACTTTTCTGCAGCAGAAGCTAATTGGCTTAAGACCCTGCAAATGACCCCGTGCAGATGGTATTCTGCTGCTGCATCGGTCCCTGCTAATTTCAGTGGAGCTTTACACCAAAGAAGGCTTTGCCTGGGCAAATCAAATTGCAGGCTCAAGATCAAGATGGAAACGGTTTCCAAACAGACCTGGTCAGAACTCAGGGACTTTTTCTAAACTTTCCAGCTGGGTTTGGAACATGGAAGTTAAGTTCTTCAACACAACTGTCCTCATCCTACACTGCTATCTTCCAGGCCCCCAAATAGAGACTACTGCTCTACAACTATTTTTCTCCCTTCTGTGTGCTCAGCAGTATTGGCCTATAATAACATCTGTGATTTCTTTCCCAGAAACAAAGCAAGCCACGGGCCTTTTCTCTTCCTTTCTGCCTTCTTTAGCCAGAAATGATCCTATACATCTAATCTTTCTGAACCCTTTGTCGAACCAGTGTTCTTTTCTCAGCACTGTTAACAATGTGTGTGAACCAAACTCCTAGATGCTTCCCAGAAACAAGAGATAGCCATGAGCCAAAGCTACACATCTGATCACCTTCAAGGGTGGTCAGTTCAGATGTGGATCTGGACCCAAAACAAAGGATGCCAACAAAATACTGCACCATTTGACTACTTGCTGGGTCCAATAATCCCTGCTTCCATCTTCATTTGAAAGCTTTGCGCTCATCCAGGAAGCTCTGTGAAATGGATGAACCTCTTGTCTGTACTTTTTTAAAAAACTAGATTGCCTTTTTTTGCCTGCTTATCTGGTTCTCCAGAATGAAAGAAATGAAGCCTACAATGGTGCTTGTTTATTTTAGGGATTGTAGCATCTGCCAGTTTCAGTTATAAAGTCCCCCTTTGTTTTGTAGGGAAAAGTCTTCTGCCCCGCCAAGGTGGGCATGAACTGATGCTGCAAGACAGTGAAGGCCCCATTCTCCGGTCCCTTTCATTTTACATGGTTGCACTTAGAGAAACAGAACTAACAGAATCTTGGTCGAGGGGACAAGGCAATATGCTGCATTTATTTTAAAGGCAGAATTGTGGTCCAGGTTTTTCAGCTGTTTTGCCAAATCCATAGAGGAGAGTTGGGATTCCCACCACTTTATAAGCGAAAAGTCTCATCTGTGTTCCGATGTTTGTTTATTGAATGCCTGGTGAGATCGTCTGCCAAAGACAATGCTGGAGCATCAGATTCTGTGCTGAATCTTGACATCGATGCCCTCTGTGAGAGATGGCAGCCAAGTCAGGCAAAGTATTCTGCACGTGCCAGTCCTTTGTCAATATAGATTTTCCTTGCTGGATCTGAGGATTGACCGGGGACTGGCTAGTGGAGAACTTTTGTTTTGCTGTTGTTCAGCGTTATCCCTAGGCTGGTGTAAGCTTCGGAGAAGCAAATAAGGGCTGTTTGTAGAGCCTCTCTTGAGTGTGCAACTATAGCACAGTCATCTGTATACTGGAGTTCGGCTACTGTTGCTGATATAGTTCTGGCGTGGAAATGAGAAAGGTTGAAGAGGTTGCTATCAGTCCGATGCCCCGTGGCATGCAGGTTGTTTTCACAGCTGCTAAGAAAATGGAGAAGAAGGAGGGGTGCCAGTACACAGCCTTGTTTTACCCCAGTTTGGCTGACAAAGGTAGAAGATAGAGGGCACAGGATAGAGGCAGTCACCTGGTTGTGGAGGAGCAGCAATACATTTGCTTGGACAGCTAAATGTTACCTCGATTTTCCACAGGGCTTCACAGTTGATGGAGTCAAAGGCTTTGGTCTGAGCAATAAGGACCACACAGAGCTCCTGTTGCTGTTTGTGACATTTTTCCTGGATCTGCCTGGCTGCAAAAATCATGTCAGAGGTGCCTCGTGATGGTCTGAAGCTGCACAGGGGCTCCGGAAGTGGCTCCTCTGCAAAAAGGAGCAGACGATGCCATAAGATTCTAGCAAGAATCTTGCCAGCGGTGGAGAGGAGGGCAGTGTCTCCACACATGCCACAGTCGGCCTGGCTCCCTTCGTGCAAATGAGGAGGATGTTAGCGGTACGTAAGTCAGCAGGGATTTCTTCCGTGCGCCAGATTTTAAGGAGCAGCAAATGAAGCTTGTTAGTCAGTGTCCTCCTTCCGCATTTTCAGTACTTCAGATGGCACACTAGCAGGGCCTGCTGCTTCATTGCTCTTCATTTAACTGCTTTGCAGACCTCCTCAGGTGTTGGTGGGATGGCAAGGGTTTCCCTGACCTGGTGCTGAGGGAGGGAGTCCATCGTGTCATCAATCACAGTCGTTTCTCGATTTAGAAGCTTTTGGTGGTATTCCTGGCAGTGCTCTTGGATGGATATGTTTATCTTTAAGCAAGGTACTACCCACTTCCGATCTCAGAGGGGTGAGGCCACATGAGCTCAGTCCATACAGGATCTGTGTTTCACAAACAAACCCCTCTGCATATCATATCATGTCTGTCAGTGAATATTTCCATTCCTTTTGTGTCGTCCTCCCTCCATTTGTTTTGGATTTCTCGGACTCTCCTTTGAATTTCAGCCTTGAGCTGAGGGAAAGAGATCTGGGTAGTGGTTGGTTTTCCCAGTCGCAGAAAGCTTTTCTTTTGTGATCCAAAAGGGCTGGGCTCTCAATGTTGTTGTCATACCAGTCCTGGTGGCAGCAAGTAGCAAGGCTGAAGGACTCCTCATGACCCTCATGGATGGTCTGTTTTAGGCTTACGGGGTCGCAATAAAGTTAATTAACCATAGGAACCATTTACCAAGGAATAAGAGTGATTCTCCATTACCAGTCATTTTTAAATCAAGAGCAAAACCAAACCCAGACCAATCACCCCTCCACAGGAATTGTTCCAGGAAGTTAGAAGGCCTGTGTTATATCGGAAGTCGGACTAGATGACCACAGTGATCTCTTCTGGCCTTAGACCAGAGGCGGGCAACTTGAGGCTTGAGGCCGGCATAAGGCCTATCAGGGTTCTATGTGTGGCCCTCAAGAGATATTATTTTCTGGTGCTCATGCGCAGGGTTGCTGGATACCGCTGGTTGCTGTCTGTGTAGATTCTTTCCTGCCGGTATTACTAAAATGACACACGCGTAAAGCAAGGGCACGTGAAGTGAGGGGCAGGAGCGGCCTGAGGCCAGCTGCAGCAGCTGGCACCCCAGGCGGAACGTGCGATCGGCGCCTCTGCCTGCACGGCTGTCAATGGAGTGACATAATCATCAGGAGCCCTGGGTGCCCCGTGACATCATCGGGCGCCCCGGGTGCCCTGTTGAAGGCGGCGCCCTAAGCGACCACCGAGTCTGCCTATACTCATGGGCTGTCCCTGGTGAGGGGCGTGCTGATTGCACACAGCAGTGACTGAGAGAGCCGTGCGCTCCCTCTGCAGCCAATCAGAGCGCTGCTACGGTTCAGTTGGCACGCCCCGCAAATGCTAGGTGCGCACGCCCTATCCCAGGAGACCATCTTGGTTATGACAATCTCACAGTTCACTGAGATGGAGGAGGGCCACTCATGCGGCCTACTCACTAGCCTGGGTTGCTCATCGCTGCCTTAGCCTCTATGCCAACAATATACTGCGTCACTTGACTGCTGGGTTCAGCAGTGCCTGTTGTGAAATCCAGCCCTATCTATTCTAGCCTTAAAGTGTCCCAGAGCTGTAGCAGCCAGTTGAGCTCCATCCAAGCAGCCGTGGTGAGAGCTGTGGCGAGAGAGTGGAACAGCATCAGTGCCCAGTGCTCTCAAGGACACAGCAGGGAAAACACCACTTCCCTCCAGCAATGGGTCAATATTTACTCTTGATCTTACACAGTATGTGTCTGTGTTTAAAACGCTGCATTTCGGAAGGGCTGCACTCCAAAGGGAGAGTCAGTGGGATCTGCACACCAGCGCCCATATGAACTGCAGCATCTCGTTCACATTTGCAGACGGAGGAAGTCCCGTTCCAACAGAAGCACAAGCACTGGAACTGGGAGCGCGAGGCGCTACAGCATCCCCTGGCTTCAAGTGGTTTCCTTTATTGACGTAGGGCTGCCAACTTTGCCGACCAGATGGACCGGATGTACCGCACAGCAATGGTGTCTGGTCTGTCTAGTTGAGAAAATTGGAAACTGTATTATAGAGGCTCAGAGGGGGTCGCCGTGTGAGTCTGCAACTTTAAAAAAAAAACGAGTAATCCTGTGGCACCTTAGAGACTAACAAAAACATATACGATATCATGAGTTTTCGTGAGCACAACCCACTTCCTCAGACAAGTTAGAGTGGAAATAACAGAACCAAGAGATTTATAACAGAGAGGGGAAAAGTACTTGCCAGTTGACAGTTCTCGAGTCCCAGGAATGTCACTTGTGTCAGCGAGCCTGATGGTTCAGAAGACAAGCTGGTAGTGGAGATCAGAGCGGGTTTGTTTCCGACTGCTTCCAGTTGTGTGGCTCGAATGGCTTGCTGATTACAGTTGGCCCTTTGAGCAGGTGAGTGGATGGGACAACCCATCTCTCATATCACAGAATCTTCAGCACCAATTTGAACCACTTGGAAGCAGAGGTCACCAGAGGCTGCCGGACGTTTCGTAAACAAAGAGCATGAAGCAGGATGCTAGACTGTGTGACGTGCATGACAGGATGGAGAAGAACATTTGTGGGCAAACTGACCCTGCCAATATCTCCTCCGTGTAGACCTTCAACTGCGGTGGCTTGTGATACATTGCCTTCTTCCACAGTATACGATGTAGAGGGAGGTTTACAATTCCCCCAGCCACATCTTTTCTATTCGTAACAGCTAATTATTACCAAAGAGTTCCTTTCCTTTTATCTCTTCTCATCTCAACTCGCTTTCAGTACCTTGGGGGCATTTATTTTATGGGTGCCAAAAACCACCGTGTAAATTGAAAATAGTCTTCGGGTCCATCTGACTTTACTACGATGGTATTAGATGAATGATCTGTGAATCTTCCCTGATAATTAAGCAATTAGTGCCATTGTGAGGGAAGCTGTTAACTACATTTGTATTGAGTTTTAAGCTCACTGTGATTCCGGCCCCAAACAGGGAAATATTAGAGGCTGGGACTACAAAGGGTACATCACTGGGATTAGCTGGCTGTAAATAAAGCCTCCGACGGCATGGTTTATTGTGGCGATAACACACGTTTTGTAGGTTTCATAAATTGGAGCAGTCCTGCTGACAAAGGAAATATGTGTGATGCTTTCCTCTGGTTGCTAGGAAATAGACGTCGCGCTCAGATCCTTACATGCTTTGGTGCACAAATAATAGACTCTCCACGTGTGCTAGAGACCAGCCTGTTTGCAATCACTGAAGGCAGGCAAGGCAGAAACAGAGCGAAAGTCGAGTTAATTTAACAAATACCACAAAAAGTATTTTTTCATTAGTGAAATTAAATCTGTTTGCCTGAGGCATTTAGGAAAATGTAATGGGAAGGATAAAGTTAACACTAAAGAGACAAGTGGTCAAAGACCTGGAGTTGGAGACAGATCTATTATACAAGTGTGAGAGCTTGTATACATAAGGGATTTTCTCACTTGCCAAAGCCTTGGCATAGAAGTGCTGTGGTTTCAAACCAGAGTAATTCACCCTCGTGTGAGCCTCCCTCCCCCTTTGCCACAGGTGCAAATGAGCCCCACTCTGGAGGAACTCCCAACTGACTTCTGAGGTCAGATCGTTTGCCAGCATGAATTAAAAGAGCTACATGGCAGTTACTGGAACTCCAGACTGACAACAGCTGGCAATCTGGCTTCCATTTAACTAACTACAGGACACTGCCTATTGAAACCTGTGGAAAGTGATCGGCTAGGAAGATGCAACAGTGGAACTGGTGATTAAAAAAAAAAAAAAAGATACAAATATGAATACTTTTCACACACATACACAAAACCCACTTACTCCAGCACTGGTAAGAGAGCATTTCTGAGAGAATTATCTGCACTATACAATTATAATTAAAATACAGTAAAATAATCATAGGTGGTCATGTGATAGCCGTTTCACCCAATCAGGGCCCCCACAGCGCTAGGTGCTGTACAAACGTTCTGTAGCAAACAACTTTTTGCCCCAAGAGCTCACTAAGTTAGGTTAATGACAAGCTGGATTGAGAGGACTCAACAGACAGACAGGTGTGTGAAGGAGGGGGAAAGGAAGCCAAAGGAGCAACAATATGAGCAGACTTTCAGGTAGACCTGCAATGTAAACAGTGTAGTTGATCTGTTCAGCTGTCTAACGGTTGTTATTTGGCAGCTCTTCTCAGTCTTACCCCTGCCACAACAGGCGTGTTCAGAAACAGTTTCCTCTGCTTGTTTAACTTTCTAGTGCCTGCAATACTGATCCAATCCTTAAATTGCAGGGCAAATCCCACAAGTGGTTATGCACCCACAAGTCCCATTGAAGTCGATGGCCCTTCCTTTCCTGCTGTCACTGGGACCAGTGGAAGTCCTGCTAGTGACTTCCACAGAAGCCAGCCCAGTGGACGCTGAGGGTTGTCAGCACAGTCAGACGGTCATGTGTTTCCTACCCCTCAGAAGCACTAACATGAATCTTAACCGGCAATAAATCAAAGCTCTTGTAATAAAGAAGTGGCGTGGTAGGGGTGTGTTTGGTGAGCAAATATGCAGACAGAACATTTCTTACCTGCCAGTTGTTCTTTGTGGGGAGGGGTATCATTTACCAGAGGATAACCCCTACGCATTGTGAACTATGCGCCACTGTTTGCACGTGGATTTAGGCAACAAACCATAGGTGCAGACAGAGAGGGTCTCAAAGTGCAACGTTGGGATAATCATAAAGATGGGATAGGTCAGGGTTCTGGCTCTGCTCTAAGACTATAAGATATTTGTTGGGGGTAATGTTGAGCCTGGCCCAGTTGTATGTCAGAGTATGACAAGTGCCTTCTTCCCTCGTCCTCGAATAGGTTTTCCTAGCACATCTCGAATTTCCAAAGGGAAGGGAGCTGCTGAACTGTCCGTCACAGTGTCTGGCTAACAATTAATATTCTCTCCAGGAGTCAGTACTGTGTGACTTAACCTTTCACACTCTAGAGATAGACGTGAGGCCCACATTTATTAGACCGATAAAAATATAATCTTATCTGACTGACACCTTACATTTCCCTAAGCCTTTTAAAGGACTATTAAGCCTTGTTTTCCTCCCTGGGGGGAGGGTAGATTTTCATTTCCTTAAATCTCCCAGTTCTTTTGAAAAGTTAAAATTGTTTTGTTTATCGTTTGCCTTCTTTAACTGCATATGTCCAGTCTTTGTTAGGACCTGTCTTCACTAAATGGTGTATCAGCACTGTAGCAATCAATCCACGAGTAGCTGATTTATTGTGTCTGCTTAGACATGATAAATTGACCTCCGAGCGCTCTCCCGATGATTATAGCACTACAACAGGATGAGAAGAGTAGTCAGAGTTGAAGGGAGAGCAGCCCCCACTGACTTTACCACATGGATGACACCACAGTAAGTACGACCACCTCAGCTACGCTATGTGCGCAGCAGCACTTGTGTATCTTAGATCGACCTGGGGGTGTGGGGGATCATAGTGTAGATTTGGCCTTAGTCTGCTTCTCTCAAGATCCAGTGTTGTCTGCTGTGCTTTGTGCCTGTCACTCCTGTGAACTTCAAGGGGTGTCCCTGACGATCAGCACTTAGCAGGATCTGACCTTAGAGCATAGCCTCCCAAGTACGTTCTGTATATATTTATGGCTCTACACAATAGATTAGTAAGAATAATACATTTGCATCCTGGTGCACCAGACAACTGTTAAATGTGTGGTCTGGCAGTTGGACGCCTCACGTCCTAAGCCCGTACAGTGACACCCCATGTTGTTCCACAGCAACGTCAGCTGCTCCACCACGAGCAGTTAATGCTCCAAGCCAATTTACTCCAGGGCCTTTCTTCGGAGACTCACTCAAGAAGTTAGGCAGTAGCAATTGATGGTGATTAATTGGGAAGTGGAGTGAGACCAAAGCTATTTCACGTGGGACACTCAATAGCCATCACGCAGAGGCAACTGTGGATCAGCAGCAGCCTGGGAAGGGACTACCCATAACCTAGAATGCACATCTGGCATTATCTGATTAAATATGATCACATAGATTATTGTTGCAACCACTGTCCTATATTTGCAACAAATCTTGTACTGGCATGTAAGATACCAATGAAAAGTTTATGAGTTGCTGAATAAGATTGTGCTAGCCGTATGCATGAATCATTTTGTATTTGAAAGTTATGAGTATTGGCTCTATCCCTGTATTTCAAATGTTTGCGTGTGGGAAACACCATGGTGCTTATCCAGCACTTTGGAAAGGAACTATTCCAGTTAAATGGCTCATCCAAAGGCCATCTAACTCTGCATGGAAGACGCGTCTTTACGCTGAATGGACTTTCCTATGGACTTTCTGTCTGAAGTATAGGTAATGGCCGCTGCTGTAACTAGGCAAAGAATGCATGGACATGTGACTTGTCCATGTGACTCCAAATACCCTCTTGTTACGGTAATTTTCCACAATAAGAACAATGGGATTCTCTCCACATGGCATGGATTCTCTCCTTTCGTGCTTCAGCCTCTGGATTATGGATTTATACCAATGAGAGCATTCTAACAAAGGGACTGAAGTCCTTCCAATGATTCGGAAGCAACCAGAGACTTGACTTCTGGCAGCAGTTTATTCCATCACAGTCTGAACCAAGAACTTTGCAATTATTATATGTATTTGATTTCTTTGACCAAATTTAATTCCTTCCTTCCTTCCTTCCTTCCTTCCTCAGCAATGTGACCTGAATTTAGAATTCTCAGTTGTGCATGGTTACAGCAGACAGCAAAACATACCACCAGTGGGCAAAGTACGCCCATATATGAATTGAAATGAATACAGAAAACCTGAGCCACTCCAATTCCCAATCTAGCTCAGAGCTAGTTTCCCTCCTAATTTGTATGTCTAGAAAGTGCCTGTTATTGCAAATCGGGACCCAAGAAGAGGATATTCTCTCCACCATTCACTTGACGCAAGGACTGTCAGGTTGCATGGTGGCCTTGTGTAAAATTGTCATCATTTGTTCTTAAGGCAAACAGAACAGGTATTAACAGATGCAGCATTAATTAAAATGCAATCTATGACATTCTTTCCAGATCAAGCGAGTGGAAGGTATTTTTAAAAATGAACAATTTAGCATTACACACAGCTTTCCAGCTCCTGGTGCCGTCAGGAGGCAATCACAGCAAATCCATTCGTGCGAATCCTGCATCTAGCCTGGCAAGTGAAGGCTCAGTTATCTAACAGTGTGCGCTCACCCTCTCTGTTGGAGTGACATCCTTATTAGGTCTTTCATTTGCTTCTTTACGACCTGCCTTACCCGAGAGCAGCCTCTGCCGCAGCCCCTGCTACCCTACAGCAAAAGGGGCTAGAGGTCTGTCCATCACTTATGCTGCCTTATAAGCTTGTCTGCCTGCATCCACTTCAGTCCAGTGCACAAAACCAGCCCAAACCCACTGCACTATGTGCTCCCTTATTTGTGCTGCCTGGGGAGGGATGCAAAGGGGAAGCAATCACTTAGGGTGGTGGATACAACCTTTAACGCTAGAGAAAGAGGTTACATGCCAGTTCCAAATAACCCAATACAACTTTTTCTGATGGAAAGAGTCAGTGGAGAAGGCTAAAAGACCAGTCACAGCAATTTTTGGACACAAAAGGAGTCCTTAAGTTTAAGTGACATCTCAGGCAGGTGTCTGGTATTGAGCCAATCTGCCTTCTCCCACGTGATGCTACATCCTAACGACATTAAAATACAGGGTCCTGAGATACTTGGCTCCGAATTTTCAACCTTCTCTTCCTTTAACTATACATAAAAACATAGTCTGAAACAACCTCCAGAGAGCTTTATATTCATGACTTGCATATTCAAGCACAGAAACTAGGCTGATGAGTTTTATACAAACCCCTAAGGGAGCTAGATTAAATTCTGCAGCCTGTGTGAGCCACGAGATATAATTTCACTAAGTCAGAGACAGGATGCACTATGTTCTAGGGTATCTGTAATACTGGAAAAGTCTCTGGAAATTTGCAAGACTGAATGTTTGAAAATTAAAACCCGACATTTTCTAACATGGGTGCTTAAAGTTATTTACAGCCTGGATGGTAGGTCAGGCTTCCATTTCTCTTTCCCTGAGTAAGCTGCATATGAAAAGGAGACGTGGAAAGGAATACGGCTGAAAAAAAAGCATTGAAACTATCTTGACTTCCAATTTTGTTGTCAAAAATGGTTGGGACTTGACAACCATCATCTTGCTGTGACCTAATTTTCAGACTCATTACCAGACTTTTTTCCTAGTGCTTTTGGCATGATGTTCTCATTAATATAAAAAGTGAGAGTTTGCTGATTAAACGGGAGAAGAAAAAATTAAGATACTGAACATTCTTCAGTACGTCTGTGTCTAGCAGGAGTAATTTAATACTAAGTTGGTGGGGGGGAATATCAGCTGCACGTTTTTCTTTGTGGCTTAGTTAGTTAAAGCACTCTGTAAATCCAGATGTCTACCACTTGGATCTACTTTTAGACAGAGGGAAAATTGTTGCTATTTACAGCAATTCATTCATATTATTCACAGTCGCCAAAGTGCTTTCAACAGCTCTTCTGCCCAAACTGCATGCGAGCAGCAGGCCAATTTTCTTCCTCTTTGAAAGCGTAAGAAATAAACCAACTTTTAATTAGAGACGGACCTGAATCAAAATCCCAGATCAGCACTTGAATCTGAACTTGCAAGTCAAGGCCATCTCCAGTCATAACAGCATGTAAAGCAGTATTAGTTAATTAGCAGGTGGAAATGTTAGCACCTGTTTGAAACAAACAGCAATGTTTGTTTCAAACATTAGCAAATGTTTGAAACAAACATTTGTTGTCAACTGAAGGCAGACATGTCCTCTCCCCAGAGTGCACCACAATTTAAAATAACAAAAACACATCACTCAGCACTGTGATGCTTTACCCTGCCATGGTGCTTTTAGCAGACTGATGTGGTCCATCAGAATAGTTCCACTTGCCGTTGAGATATCGTAAGAGGTGAAGTAGAAAGCAGACAAGGCCTGCGAGACTGGCTGTTTCGATGCTCAGGAGTTTCAGTACAACGCTTTTTCACTTTGCATGTTTCAGTTCACACGGGTTTGCACCTGCTGGGTTTAGCTTAGTTTCATTTTCAGAAGTTCAGTCAAAGCCTTCAAATTTCCGTTACTGGTCAACATCAGTGGACCTGATTGCCATGGCTCCAGCAGTAGGAAGGGGTGCTGTGATCATGTTGGAGCTGTGTATATTAGACAAGTAACCTCCCATCACGCTCCCATTGTGGGCTACATTGATTTAGACTTAAATAAGATGCCTGTCCCCAGCTCTAAGGAATCTTAGCTGCTATTTAAAACAACGATCCATGCAAAGAACAAATGACTACATGCCACAGGAGATTTAACTTAACCAGCCAGTAATTTGAACAGTGAGAAAATATATTTAAACAGCCTCCCCCTATCCATCCAAAATCTGTAGCAAACCGACAGTGTTTGTCGCAAACCTTAAAAGGTATAGAGATTATGTCCATTTCAGCTCAAGAACTGGGAGAAAATACCAGAGCTGGGAATGGAGGCTGCACTACAACCTGGTGTCGAGTGATATGTGAAGTGTTTTACAAACTTTAATTAACTGAGCTTCCTTTCACCCTGGCAGGGAGGGAAGTGCAATTTCCATATTAGAAACGAGCAAAGTGAGACAAAGAGAAATGATGTGACTAGGTCCAAGTTATCCCCAAATCGGACAGAGCCAGGAATAAAAAAAATTCCAGATCTCCTGCCCTCCAGTCCTGGACTTGTAGAGAATTTAAATAGTTTACATGCTGTCGCTTTGCATGCTGTAGAAATGGGGAGGCAATATTTTTCATAGGGAACCAGGTGCTTTAATTCACGTAGCCTAGTAAGCATGCAACACAGTATTATCTTGGGGCAACGAGAGAGCTAATGCAGGTCCTCGCCACTGTTCTTGGAATGAAGACTGAAGAAGAATTAAAACAAAAACAAATCCATAACGAATAAGAAAGAAACCAACTTTAAATTAGAGATGGACCTGAACTAGAAATATGATAAATATACTGGATCACGTTTTTGTGAATGTGGTGCCCTTCGGTCAGTTTTATGTCTTGTACTTAAAGGCAAAAGGAATCTAAACTTTGTCATGAACAGATGAGAAAAAGTCAGTCTCCGCCACACAACAAACTAAAACACAGTTAGAGAGCCCTATGCCAATGCCACAGCCCAACTCTGGGGGGCAAAGGAGAAATGGAAGAAAGCACCCTCCTGACATGGTCAAGTATGGAATAGTGGGGTAAATAAGAGTATTGTTTATTGTGCTAACCTTGACACCAGCAAAATCTTAATGGTCGAAAAGAACAGAAAACAACTGAAAATTGTACAGAAACAATAATAAGTCCAAAGGCAATAATACACACTAATCAATGATTAGGAGAAGATTTTAAATTGCAGAAAGAAAATTTGTCAGGCAATACACTTCCATGGATATAGCATGTCAGGAGTGAGATGTGACATTGAGCCAAATGCTGTGATTTCACCCACAGAGGAGCGCAGTAACCACTAGAAAGACGTTGCCAGATGTGGGTTAGGTCTGAAATGGAATATACTGTGAAAAATCCATTTTAGAGAAATCAGAAAACTCCAGCTGCATCTGGAATTCTAAAGCAAATTCAAAAGGAAGAACATGTAGCAGAGCTCCGGCCAAAGACAAACAAGGCTGGGAAACATCCACATCTTCTGGATTCACTGGATGCCATATATCAGGCTTTCTATTCCAATAGTGGATATAAATTTGGATATTAAGATTCTCTGATGGGATCTAGCTACCCTGCTGGCTTTCCCAGCACACACAGGTCACAGAACTGGACTAGATCCCAAACTGGAGAATTTTCCCCCTTTGCTTTCTGGTTATGATAAATCATTCTCTTTTCTTGTTGTAAACAGTTCCCTTTAATCCCCCAAAGCCCTGAGGAAGGGGCCTTCAAAATCAAGACTTTTCTGGGGGGTAGAGTGAGGAATGGAGCTGTTGAAATCTTGGACTGGCCAAACACAGATGCAACATTTTATATACACTCTAACCCCCCCCCCCCCCAACCCATATAAAATGCTCAACACCAAGTATGCTTAATTTTTTAAAAACAAACTATAATTACTGGGCCTCTGCATATGTGTGTGTATGTTTAGTGTGAAGTCGTTCTGAGAAAGAAAACTAAATCAGAACCAAATGAAACTTTTTACCCCATTTTGCCTGCAAAAGATATATTTCTATATATGTAAATATGTAGTCTTAGTACAGAAGATGTGATGCATGCCATATGCAATGCAAAGTTTACAGCATCGCCACTCATCTGATAAGACTTCATCTCAACATGGGGGAATTTTTGTTTGACCAGCCAATTTAAACAAATGTCCAGAATCAGAAAGCCAGGGAGATTTAGCAGTTTCTGGGCTGGAATGGGAAAATAATGTCCTCCTGTGTTTTGTATCTGTCCTGGAACCAAAGTCACAGGGACAGATGGTTTGGACCAAAACCCATAGCTGCTTCCACTCTGACCAGCGTACCCTGTAAACTGAGTGCTTGGGCAGGCTGCCCAGGAGAGATTCAGGTGCTGCCCCACTGATTAGCAGAGGGCTCATAGCCACCCACAGCTGGCAGCATGGGTTTCTATTGGTGGTGCACATATGCACATGCCTTGGTGTGCATAAAATTATTCTGCACATGGATGGAAAAAAATAGAGGGAACATTGACTCTAACCCCTCACATTGCAATGCTGCCAGCACCCAGAGTTCAAAAATCCTGAGTTAGCCCCTCCGCAAAAGTCAGGAGAACTACAAGGACTCTTGATCCCCTTGAAAGCAATGATTTTTCATGTAGACATGTGATTCCAGAAGCTGGGACTTTAAATAAAAATGGCAAGACTCATAGTAAAAGTAACTCAAGTTGACAACAGATTCAAAGTCCAAATGTTGCGTCTTTCTTATTAGCGGTGAGTGAAGTTCCTGTTTACAATGACATTTATAGTAATTAACAGTTCGGAAAATGCTCAGCGCTCTTCTGAGGTTTTTTAGGTGCTTGCTCTGTTAGAGGTGATTTAAGAGAAGTGTCTGAAAGTCTTTGGTACAGGACTGTGATACTATGAAAACAAAGATTTTGCAGGCAATTAAAAACAAAACCAAAAAACGTTTCTGTTAGTTCTGATTTTATTTTTCATGCTCAGGAAGACTTAACCCTTCATAGTCAGAGGCTCTGTCTACACAAGCACTTTTGTTGGTTAAACTTTTGCTGGTCAAGAGCATGGAAAAAACCCCACCCACTACCTTTATGCTCACTGTATTCTAGGTAGAGCCATCCTGTCCATAGGATGAATCAGGGCAGCCGCTCCAGACCCTGTGCTTTTGGGGCCCAGCTGCAGCTGTCTCAACCGTCTTATGGATGGGAGGCACCCAGGGAATTACAGGGGCCTGGTGTGGGGCAACAGCAGGGCTCATTTCCCCCCACACATACTCACCATGTAGGCGGTGGGAGCTGGAGCGGCCTGGCAGTTTGCTCTGCCTCATCGTGCCACCCTCTCGGCCTGCTGTGCTTGGCTTCTCTGTGGCGGCAGGAAGCAGAGTGCTCCGATCCCAAGGCGCTCCACTTCCTTCTGCCGTGGAAAAGCAAGTGCAGTGGAGCAGGGGCATGGCGCAGCAGGGCAAAGCAGGCTGCCAGGCTGCTCTGGCTCCCGCCACCCTCGTAGTGAGTGGAGGAGAGAGGAAGCTTGCTGCCACCACGCCAGGCCCCCGTAGAATTAGATTGTGTTGCTTGAGGGAGGAAGTATGGGGCAGGGGCAGAGCGAGGCAGGACCTGGGAGCAGGTGGGAGTGGGATGGGAGGAGGCCTGCAGTGGGATGGTTGCCCAAGGCCCCATGTCTCGGGCACTGGAAAGGGGGAAGGGTTGCCTCAGACCTCACGCCCCCTCCGGGACAGCCCTCACGCCCCCCCCGGACAGGGCTAGTCAAGTGCTGGTGTCTAACAAATACACCGCCTTCTCAGGACTCTCACAATAGCTGCCATGCAATGCATGCAAGCCCTGCCCCTGATACTCTCCAGATCCAATACCTACATTGGGCTAGGAGAAACTCTGCCCTGGCCAATGAGGTCATCTACAGAAGGGGTTTGTTAGAAGAGACTTTCTGTAACCGTGGTGGTCAATAAGTCAGACACTGTTCACCAGGACTAAACCCTGGCTGGCTGCCGGCACTTTGTTTACCTGAACCTCCCCAGGTACAGCCGCTTGAAGCTCCCGTTCACCACAGATCGCAGTTCCTGACCAATAGGAGCTGCAGGAAGCAGCACACCACTTCCTGCAGCTCCCATTGGTCGGGAACAGTGATCCATGGCCAATGGGAGCGTCAAGCAACCATACTTGTGGAGATGCCAGTAAATAAAGCTCTGGCAACCTGCCAGGGGCTAACCAGCAGGCCAGTTACTGCCCACTGCTGCTCTGTAAAGTCCCCTTATGCTACCGGAGTACCCTAAAGGGACCATATAAATGAGACTCAGTCCCTGAGACATCCCTGGGTTAGGCTAGTGGAAGGGAAGGCTGGAATTATGTGAATACATCCACATAGGACTAACTCAGACAGAATTGTTCATATCTTCGGAAGGCTGAATTTGTATGTTAAGTGCTGTTGCGTCCTCTAAACCTCATTAAGTGTTAGACTGCCAGGCCTCCAATAATGGGCGCTGTTCAAGGGTGACCAGATGTGATACATGTGAAGCTTAGAACCTATTAAGGACCCGCTGGCACTGCAAAGTCAGCCATTTTCCATGGCTTCTGGCTTGCCACCGAGCCAGTTTAAAACAATTCGATTGTGAGGAACTTGTGCAGGTTCTGCTGAAGGTTCGGCAAACCACGTACAGGCCTATTTACCACTGAATAATAAAATCCTCGCTGTCAGTTTTATTTACTTACATGGTCCAAAGAATTGTGGGCAAGGGATCTCCTCAGCCACTTGCAAGGTTCGGTGTGATGCCAAGAGTCTGACATGCACCTCAAAAGGGGGCCATGCACCGGGATTTAGAAGTGGGGATAGGCTACAACAAATGTCAATAGACTTGTTTCCAACAGATAAACAGGGATGTTTGATTCACAAACAGTAGACTCAAAAGCAGATTTACCATTCAACGCTCAGAGAGGTAGCCCTCGGCTGCCAGCGACAGGGGCCCCCAAAATGCAGCAGCACAGCAGGGCTCAGGCAGGCAAACCCAAGTCCGCTCCCAGAAATGGCCGGCTGCTGGCATGTCTCTGTGTGCCCCTGGTGGGCACAGCTCTGCGCATGCTGCCTCCACCATGGGCAGTGCACAGAGACCTACTTGCCCTTCCCCTTATGGGGTGTGCAGAGACGTGCCAGCTGTAGTGCAGTAGAGCTAAGGTGGCTCCCTCCCATTCTGCCTCTCTCCCTCCATGCTGCACCACCCCTAGAAGTAGCTAGCATGGCCCTGCGGCCCCTGAAGGGGGCTGTCTCCACAAAGTTTCCCCGCCATGAGTGCCAACTCCATAGTTCCCATTGGCTGGAAATTGTGGCCAATGGGAGCTGCCGGGGCCGTGCCTGTGGGCAGCAGTGCGCAAAGACCTCCTGCCCTCTCCGTCTGGGAGCCACTGCCAGAGGTGTGTGCTGGTCACTTTGGGAGTCACCCGTGATAAACACTGACTCCCTGACCCCTTCCTGCATCCCAACTCCCTGCCCCAGCCCAGAGTCTGTACCCCATACCCAAACTTCCTCTCAGATGCCACACCCCTGACTCCCCTCTTACACCCCAAACCCCTGCCCTAATCAAGGTACTTCTCCCTATTTTCATTTATTTCCTATTACTTATAAGAGGAGAATGAAAAAAAACGAAAACTTGGGGGGAGATAAGAGAGAATGTTCTTTTTCTTGGCTGGATCCCTGGGAATAGGGGGCGGGGGGAGAAAGGAGGCTGCACATGGTGCCCTGCTAACTCTAAATCTGCCACTGAGTATAATCTTTGTATGTTGTACATATTCATTTTTTAAAAAAACATGAAGAAAGAAAGAAATTCTTCACAACTGGCAATGAATTAGTCATCCCTGGAGAACTGAAATAAGACAAAAGCCAAGATATTGGTTTAGGCAAAGGCTTTTGCCCGAGCTAGTGAGAGGGGGGGAAATATCCCGACAATTTTTCTAGCACTTCAGTTTAAAAAAAGAAATAACTAGATGAAACGCTCCCACCTGGCTCACGTTTTCAATGAGGTTGGGGACCCAGAGTTCTGAAATGATTTGGAATATAACCAGGTTTTGGGTATATAGAGAAGTGAATACGTTTAAAGCTTTCTCCACACTGAGGCCTTGTCTATACTTATCCAGAGATTGATCTTCTGGGATTCGATTTAGCAGGTCTAGTAAGGACCCACTAAATCAAACGCTGATAGTGCCCCGGCACTCCAGAGGGTGGCAATGAGTAAGGGAAGTCAACAGGAGAGATTCTTCCATCAACTTCCAACAATGGGGATGCCACAGAAATTCGACTTAAGGAATGTCGATTCCAGCTATACTATTCTCATAGCTGGAGTTGTGTATCTTAAGTCTACTTTCTCTTTAAGTGTAGACCTGGCCTCAGAGTGGGGGAAGTCTGCAAGTTTACATTGTTCTGGTTCATTATTTTTTGGCAGCCTCGACTCATGATCTGTGTACATTTGAGGTTGGTCACGCTACACATTTGCACAATGCTGTACTTCAGGGCTTCATTCAGGGCTTTAGTGAGGCTAACAGAATAGATAGAGCCTTTTGCCAACCTTCTCCCCAAAGGGGAATTTAACACTTTGAATTTTTGAAATACAAGGTCCCAGACCAAATTCTATTGAAGTTTGCCAGCGCTCTTTCCATTTAAAGTAATACCTGCATGGTTAACAGGGATGCCACCAGAAAAAACAAAGCAAAGCATATATGGAGTTATCTACCCCTTTCAGTGTATAGCAGTGATGGACAACCTAGGCTAGTGAGTGGGCTGCATGTGTGGCCCATCATATCATTGGGCTGCAAGACTGTGGAACCAAGAGAGTCTCTCAGGATAGGGTAGTTTTGCTAACTGCACGTGGCTACGCAGAATTGGCAGGGGGTACCAGTTGAACCGTAGCAGCGCTCTGATTGGCTGTGTGGCCTCACAGTGAACATGGTGTGCAATCAGCACGTGCCTCACTTCACGTGCCCTTGTTTATGGGTGTGTCACTTTAGTAGCACAAGTAGGAAAAAAAAAACGATGTGGAGGGAAACCAGCAGAACCCGGCAGCCCTGAGCCTGGGCGATTTTAAATGTCTCATGAGCCTCATTTAGAATCCTGAGGGGCCACATGCAGCCCTCGGGATGCAGGCTGCCCACCACTGATGTGCAGTGACAAGATGGACAAGTATTCCAGCTGCAGAGCTGCTGAAGTGAAGCAAACCTGGCGCCATCCAAACGTGCGGCAGTAACATGGACTTCTTTTTAATTGCTTCTTTTTGTTAGCGTTTAAACATTCCCACCCCCACTCTGACTTCGAAACGATTTTTTTTTTTTAAATTACACCTATAAAGAATCACTCCCCCCTGGAATTCAGAACGGTGCAATTGATTCTGGCTGATGACATCATCATGTTTATAGAAGGAATGCTTGCAAAGGTTCCAAAAATGATTTAAAAAAAAAATCTACCACAAAATTATTCCCAGACCTTGCTCTTCTGAATGTATTTATTTGCAATAATGACTGTGGCTTTATGGGAGCAGATGGGCTGTCCCAGAGAGAATGATTTGTTTCCCCTCTTTTCTTACTTCATAATGTATTTTATGATTTCAGCAGGTCAGTGGCTGCCATGTGTTCTTTCTAATCTGTAAGCGCTTTTCGTTTGCTTCATTCTTGGCAGCCTTAGTATTTACCAAAGAGATCAGATATGGACAGATGATGGCTAAGTCCTAGCCTCCTGAGAGTTCAGTGCTTGAATGCTGGCAGCAGATAAAGAAATATGGATTGCTGTTCCCAGTTCAAACTTTCAGGGGATGTGTGTGTGTGTGTGCTGTGTGCTTGTGTGTGTGTGCGCGCATGCACTTTTAAATTCTTCTTTTAACGCCCTCAATAGATGTAGTAAAGATAAGCTGCTTTATGGAGAACAATAGATGTCAACTAGATTACCTTTTTCTTTATTTAATAGGCATAGTTTGTTATAAGTCCTCCTTGCCCATTAACCTCTGAACTACATCAATGATATCTCATCTGAGCTAAATTGCCTGTATTTACAGATTTGTTTGCTCACTTAGAGCTCTATTCAGGAGAAAAAAAATTATCCCATTACTGCACTGCTCTCATGGATTATAAATGAAAATCCTCTCTCGATGTGTAAAATGATGCATTTCTGAGGCCTGTTATAAGTGGACAGCTCTCCCTGATGGGTGTAGTCCAAGAGTAGAAAGTTAATCACACTTTTATCAAAAATCTAGCAAAACAGGAGATGAGAACAGGATCGTTTTCTGTAGCTGAATTCTAACGAGCAAAAACCTCCATGCCAATACCATGAGGTCACTTGCTATCACTACTAACTGTAGTGCTATAAACAATGGGCTAAAACTATGGAGACCAAAGACCAGGTTGCACACACCACAGGATAGCATGGTAATCTTGCAAGCAGCAAAGCAGTGACAAAATGGAGACATCAGATGGGCACGGGCGGAGACAGGATTGGCAAGATGGAGTCAAACCAGCAGAAAAACACGTCAGACAGATATGCGATGGCAATGTAAGGAAGATGGGGAAGGCAATAACAAACAAGCTCATTTATGGGGACCCTGGGCATACCCCCGCTGCCAGTGAGTTGACTGAATGGACCACTGAGTGCTCTGAAGGGAGGTGATTCCTGTAACTTCCCCCCCACCTCTTTCCCTACTTACCGTGTTGCTCCAAACAGTCTGTATGAACCTGTGGTCTCGACATTGGCTGCTGTGGGAGCTGATGCTCTGTCGTGCCTTCTCCAAGTGAGCCCTGCATCTGGACAAGATCAGAGTGGCCTGCCTCATTGCTCCTCAGTATAGCCCTGCTCCTGGGAGTTGCCTGTTGTTTAAACATTCTGGTACATGCCTTAACTCATTTTATCAAGCACTAGATTTTCTTCCATGTCTTACTGCCTTGATGCTTTAAAAGGGCACACCGTTTAGAAGAGTGCATAACTGCATGCACAATAAATAAAAGCATGGGCTGCCTGTCTGCTTTTCCAGTGCAATTTCTGTAGTCGCACACAAATATTTGCTTGTCAAGGGCCCACCTGACTTTCTGGAGGAACAAACATCCCAATGATTATATGATTTACTTTTTTTTTGCCCACCAGAGATTAGAAAGCTCTTCATTTTGCCCTGGTTCTACATGGCAGTCAGTGCATTTTAAAATCATTCATGCTTTTCACCCTCATTTACTCTTCTGTTCAGTAATTTACAAACTATAACTTCCGTTGCAACCAAGGCTATGTCTACACTACGGCTTTTGCTGGAAGAGGCAATGCAAATGAAGCACTGATTAGGATTTTTCGTGCTTCATTTGCATAATCTATTTGGAGCCGTTTTTGCCAAGGGGTTTTTGTGCAAAAACAAGCAGTGTGGATGTTTCCTTTTTGCGCAAAAACCCCTTGCTCAAAAATGGCTCGGAATAGATTATGCAAATGAAGCGCGACAAAATGCTAATCAGTGCTTCATTTGCAGTGCCTTTTCCGGCAGAAGCCGGAGTGTAGACAAAGCCTTCGATCTCATAGTGCATGTTACTTTTCACATACACCTACATCTTGTGGTGGCTGCTGTACCAAAATATGTAATAGAATGCTTTTGAAACAGACATGCACAGAGCCATCTCCATGCTGCTGTCCCATTCAAACATTTGTGTATCTCATGACTCCTTAAAGAAAATTGTGTCATAACAAATGGCTCTACAGTCCAGCCTATTCCAGATCTGAAAGCTCATTTTAAACTTCATTCTTAGGTGTGCTATTTTAATCCTAAACACACATTTTTGGAAACTTTTTCTAAACCATTAACACATTGTCATGAAAGGAAAGATTGAGATTAGCATTTTCCCCCCCTCTACCAACTATTTTAGTGTCACCTTTTTCTGGCTAACAGGGCTGCAACATATGTGGCTAAAATTGTGTATGAAGTTCTGGCTGGTGCCCATTCTTCTATAGCAAAACTAATTTCCCACTGCATAGCTTTGCTTTTTTTCCCCTCACCTGTGCACTCGATTTCAATGAAATTCCTGAATATGTCATTAAGATCTATATCATAGGCCTGGATCAAAGCCCACTGAATTTCCATTGTCTTTGGTGGGGTTTAGGTCAGGCTCCATGTATATAATTCACCAAGAACAATACTTCATTTGCCTGAATTACCCCTTCCAAATATCCTTCACATATCCACCCAGAAGGCCTCTTTCGATGAAAACTCATTTCTAAAGTAAGGCACTGGCAATTAGCACATTTATTTATTTTACTGGGATTCAAATTGTAGCCACATCATCTTGTCTCCTGGCCAAAATGCAGAATAAAAGAGTCGGTATGAGATCTCTTGCATTTCTCCCATATGGCAGGTCAGAGGGTAAAACAAGGCTGAGGCAAGAGCCTGCTAAAGGAGGAGACACTGGACCATGTAAAGTCAAGAGGAAAAAAGAAAATTCAGTCCACGTGGATTCATATTAGTAAAGGGAGCAAGACAACTGGCATAACAAGCAGACCATAGAGAAGCAACTGAGAGCTGGATATATAATCCAGCTGCAAAGTGGGTTGCCAGAGACCACTTTAGGAATAGAGCATGTTCCTAGTTCAATTTGCATTGTGTTCATACTTGGTTGGCTTTACTTTGGATAGTTTATAGTTCCCCATAATGATAGTTACAGCAACTTTGCAGATGGTGTTCATAATTAAGATAATACAAATGTATTGTATTCTGCAACCAAAGAGTGAGCAAGCTGGTTATGGAGGGCTGATCACAGATGTCAGGTCATAACAGCAAGGACAATACTTCTTTGGGCATTGAATGTGTAGGAATAGCTTTATTTACCCAGGGTTGCAGGGCCATCCTTTTTCATATGCAGAATATGCAGTTGTGTAGGGCACCTGAAAATTTGGGGCAGCACTGGGTCTTAATGCCCACCCACCTGCCTCTTCCTATCCCTGGTCCATGGCTCTGCTTCATCCAGAGAGGATCAAGTTAACTTAAAAATGAAAAAGCTTGCTAGAGCTGTGTAAGAGCCATTCAAGAGGTAATGAAGCCATTTAACAGGCATTGGCCAACCCCAGATATATACTGCCAGTTTCTGAATTTACTGATGAACTTTTAGACCGCCTCGGTCTAAATAACGATGCTTGATTTCACAAAGGGGTACTGGCAAATCCCCTTGGACCTGAGTCCTGGGAAAAGACGGCCTTTATGACTCCGTTGGGACTGTTCCATTTTGTGAGGATGCCGTTCGGCCTCCATAGGGCACCCGCAACCTTTCAGCAGGTGATGAACCGCCTGCTCTCCCCCATACAGAATATGCTGCAGCTTATCTTGACGATGTGCTCGTCTACAGTCGAGGGTGGGAGGAACACCTCCTACAGGACCTTAGTTTAAAATGTGCTTTAAATTATTTCATTTATGTGTTGCTGAAGACTATAAAATCACAGCTCTAAAAAAAATCACATTACCTACTCCCCGGGCTGCCACTGGGCATAGGGCATCAGTTTAATAGTACTGCATAGTACTATTTAGGTACTAATAGCACTTATAACCAAAGGGTGGTCCTGAACGGTTGGGCTGTTTGTGAGGACTGGACCTAGGAACCCTGGATTTAAAAATCACCTACTGCTTCAAGTAGAGGACCAAGCCCACCAGTTTGAAAGCCATAGCAGACTCAAACTTCTGTACCCCAACTAACTGTGAGAGAGAAACAGAGCATCACATGCTTCAGGTAACCCAATAATCAGTGCATGCTACGCCTCCCCCTCTCTGCCCGATCCACAGAGTATATTGGTCTGTTCCGGCCCCAGCTGCAGAGCCCGTCTCTTCAGCTTCAGCTGTAGAGGCTTATGGTTCTATTTCTGGAGGTCCACAGGTCGGCTCATCAGTGTAATGGCCAAGATGGCAGCTGTCTCACAAGGATGAATTATGCATATTACTAGGGACTATTAATGAGGAAACGCAGATGCCACAGTCGTCACTGCATAGTGGGATGATCTATGTTCACGTCTGAAATGGATGGAAGTCTATGATATAAATACAAATGTAAGGTTGGAATAGGTTGAATTTTGGACAGCCATTGCCCAGATGACTGCCAGTAGATACAGGTTGAACTTCTCTGGTTCAGCACCCTCATGAACTGACGAGTCCTGAACTAGGAAGTTAGCCAGACCAGGGGAGGTCACTGGATGCTGGCATGGCTGGGCTCCTGGCCCCAGCAGGGCTCCTAGCTGCTGGCCCCCTTGCCGCCGGCACACCAAGGCTCCTGACCCTGGCCTGGGAGGGTCCCAGCCACTGGTCCTCCTACTGCCAGGCTACCAGTCACCAGCACTATCTGGTCCAGGAACATCTGTGGTCCTGCTGGATCATGGATGTTGCCAGACTAGAGAGTCCTGGTTTTGAGAGGTTCAACCTGTATTGCTTATATCATGGTCAGTCTTAAGAAGTCAACCTTTACCCACCGTTCCACATCATAGTATCTCTGATACTATAGCACATCCACCCTACCCTCTCCCTTCCACTTGGAACGGGAACTAAACTGCCTCAGGCACCAACTACATCTGTGGAACCCCATTGACTTGGCAAAAGGGCAATTAAAAGCAGAATTTGTTACAACAAATGTCAAAGAAACCCTTCATGTTGGGATACATCCTGTGCTTAGCTCACAACCAAGTCACTAGGCTTTGCATGGTTAGAGTCATACTGTGCCTTCAGCCCCCTTGGTGGTACAAGCCATATAACATTCCCAAATATGCCTTTTGATGCAAAGAGTGCCTTTCAAATGTCTCACTTATTTCCAGCCACAGAATGATTCTGGCTGCATTCTCCTTTGTTACCTTGACCAAGCTTTTCCCATGCTTTTTCAGACTCTCCAGTATCTATTTCATTGTTTCCATTTATACCAGAACATTCAAGAAGAGGGAAAATAGTTCAGAGAGGCGCCTCTCTATATACTCAAGAGTACAAGAAATCCTGAGGAATAAAAGGAAATCTCACATGGAAGAGAAACAAAAATAAAGGCTTGACTTTGTAAGTGGATTAAAATGCATGCATACATCTGGTCTACACAAGGAATATTTTAAATACAAATGGCATCTGAAGATATTTCAGCAGGTGAGCAGCTACACTGAAACACAAGAGGGGCAAATAAGGCAAGGAACTTGGACAAGGGTGGTAAAAGGCCTGTTCTCTACTAGGAACAAGAATGAGTGTTGCACACATTATATTAAGGGATTAAAAGGCTAGTGTGGCTGCCTATCAATTATACAGGAATACTGTCACTGCTACAGAACACTAAATATTGGGGGACTAGTGAAAAATTTAGATAATTAGAGGGTGGGAGTCTGAGAATTGAGGCTCTGGCTCAGCTGGAAGCCCTCCAACACTGACACAGACGCCTGATGGCATGTGCTTTTATTTAGTGCTAGCACATTTACCCCACGTTGCTTGGGTTCTTAACTCAATTACGTTTGTGCACTTTCTCCTCACAAACACCTAATAAATATGACCAACCCCCCTATTAGACCAAGAGAAGATTACTTGACTTCAGGATTAAGCAGTTTACACCTGCTTCCTCAAAAGAGGAAGCAAAAGATGTGGGAAGCTACAGACAAGGAATTTTCTGTAGGGAAGCTGAGGAATGATAGAGGTAGGAAGATCTTCCTAGGTATCCTGATTTTAAGCATGAAGTCATAGCTTTTCCTCAAAGGCAAAGGTGAAGCAGAAGCTAGTGCTGCATGGAGACAGGTCATTCTGTTCTGTGAAGGGTTTCAATACTTCAAAATTTGGTTCCAGTCTGATTAGGAATAAAAACCAAATATTTCAAAATTCTCCACAAAAGGAAACGGTCTCCATTGTATATGTCACCATTACCATTTACACTAGTACATTCCAACAGAGGGAAATAATTTAGGGTACATCTAGACTACATCCCTTTTTCGGAAAAGGGATGTAAATTAGACGTATTGAAATTGCTAATGAAGCGGGGATTTAAATATCCCATGCTTCATTAGCATAAAAATGGCCACCGCTTTTTTTCGGCACGGCGCTTTGTTGGAGAAAAGCGGCACTCTAGAGGCTGATATTTCATTAATGAAAGCCTTTTCCGATGTATATCTCGTTTTACGAGGCATAAGGGATCTATCGGAAAAGGCTTTTTTTAGCAAAAGATCAGCCTCTAGTCTGCCGCTTTTCTCCGACAAAGCTCTGTGCCAAAAAAAGCGGTGGCCATTTTTATGCTAATGAAGCGAGGGATATTTAAATCCCCGCTTCATTAGCAATTTCGACCTGCCTAATCTGCATCCCTCTGCCGGCAAAGGGGTGCAGTCTAGACATACCCTTAGAGAGGTGCATTTATATACCCATAAGAGCACAAGAGGCCACAAGGAATCTGAGGAAAACTCACATGGAGGGGAACAAAAATAAAGCTTGACTTAACAAGTGGATGACTACTGCACTGCAATTGCATTTACAACAAGCCATAGGTGGATACCACACGAGAAAGTGGAGTGATACCAGTTCTATATTCATGAGTAGTTTCTCTAAAAAGCACACCAATATCTTCAAGTTTTCTTTGGAAAGAAAAGTTAGCCTGGCCCAAACACAGAACACACTGGAAAGACTACCTAAGTCAGCCAGTAAGACCCACTGTGAATATAAAGCCAACAAAAAAACAGAAAAAAAATGAGAAGGTCATGTAAGATTTTGGCTCCCACACTTCAGATATATCTTTGAAATATTGCTGTTCTGTGGCATAAGCCTCAACAAACTCTAGTCGCCACAGACACATCAGGCAGCGATGAGAGAGCTTGTAAACAAGAGCCACTGAGTAGACCTAATTGAGCACAAATCTGCCCCAGTGCTAACGTTCCCTCTAATCTTTTCCATTCACATGAGGATTTTTCCCATCCCTTTGCTGAATAATTTTATGTGCACCGAGGCATGTGTGAATGTGCACCACCAGTAGAAATACAAACCCTAGCTATGGGCACGCTGCTAATCAGTCCTGAGTGATCTCTCCTGAGTGGCCACACAAGTGCACAGCTTAAAGGGAACACAGCCCACTGCTACCCTTGGAAATGTAAAGCCATCCAAGTGATGTTTACGCTAGAGCTAGGGGATGTAAATTCCACCTTGAGGAGACATCCCCATGCTAGCTCTAATTGATCTAGCACACTGAGGCGGTGTCTAGACTGGCAAGTTTTTGCGCAAAAGCGGCCACTTTTGCGCAAAAACTTGCCAGCTGTCTACACTGGCCGCTTGAATTTGTGCAAGAGCACTGACTTTGTAATGTACAAAATCAGTGCTTCTTGCGCAAATACAATGATGCTCCCGTTCGGGCAAAAGCCCTCTTGCGCAAATGTATTTGCGCAAGAGGGCCAGTGTAGACAGCTAAAAAGTGTTTTGCGCAAAAAAGCCCCAATGGCGAAAACAGCGATTGGGGCTTTCTTGCGCAAAACCGCGTCTAGATTGGCACGGACGCTTTTGCGCAAAAGCGCTTTTTGTGCAAAAGCATCCATGCCAATCTAGACGCTCTTTTCCGCAAATACTTTTAACGGAAAAACTTTTCCGTTAAAAGCATTTGCGGAAAATCATGCCAGTCTAGACGTAGCCTGAAAGTGCAAGTGTCGCCATGACGGTTGGAGTGGTGAGTTGCCATGGTTTGAACCTGTTGTATCAGACAGGATTTTACTTGGGTGGCTAGCCCTCCAACCTCACTGCAGCTGCCTCAGAGCTGCCTCTCGTAACTCTTCCTTGAGGTGATATTTATACCTTCCATATCTAGCACAGATGTATCCTAAGGCTCCTTCTGGCTGTTCCATCCCCAGATAGAACAGCAAGTGAAGTGAAGTTTGACTATTCCAGCTACTTCGGATGGATGCTACCTCCTTCCTATCAGGCTGGCTACTCATTCAGGTGCTCATATCATGGTGCTTGCAAATCCCAATAAGGCATTTCCATGGCACATAAGCAACGTTCCTTGCGTGGTGATGACCACCAAGTTTATTTAGATCTTTTACGTCCTTGTGGACTGTTGCAATCATACTTCCCATCCTGTTTCCTCTCGCCTACATACTTCATTTAATCTCTCACGTACAAACAGCTGGTTTCCGTTTGATCTCAGCTCTGTTTGACACATTTCAAGTAAGCTTTGGCAAAAACATTCATTCATGAACATGAGTTTCAGCTTTAGATATTCCCATTGCTTCCTGCACTGGTTCTTTAACATGTTGTTTTTATTTGATCTAAGTACAGCTCTAAGCATGATTAATTGCTAAATTTTTGTGGGTAAGTGGAGAAATAGATATCTCTGCCCTTGCATGACGTCAGATAGTAGGATTCAGTCTTGAGAAATAGCATCCTGAACAGTGACTACTTTCATCCGCTGCCTTCTTAACTCTCTTATAAAGGAGGCTTCTCTTGTACCTGGCTTCTCTCTTCTTCCTCTTTTCACTTATGGACACGGGCCTTGTAATAGATGAAAAGCTTATAATAATTGTGAGAGGTCAAAGACCTGCAAGTTGCTGTTCTACATGGTACTCAGCAGAAATCCTGGGATCAAATCTCCTTGTAGGAATTCAGTATCAGAAACCTTGAACAGAGTGATAAATCCCATATTAATTAATATATATTACTTACTGAGTATGAGCCATGAGCCTATCATCATGCAATCTGCAGAGGTTCTTAAATGCCAACACATCAGGTTTTCTGCCCCAGGAAATCTTCTCAGCATTGTTTTTTACCACTGAAAAGTTCTCACATAAGCAACCTTAAGGGTGAGGCTGTTGCCATGGAAGTTAATGACAGAACTCCTATGAACTTGAATGGGACCTGAATCAAGCCCTCAGCAAAGAGACATCTTCACCCTTTCAGTGTAAGAAAGTTTCTAAAATGACTTGGAAGGTCACACACTATACAAATGAGATTGATGGGGCCATGTGTACCCACCTTCACTGAAGTTAGTTTTATAGTTTTAGTTTATGAACTAAAGGCAGAATCTTCCCCCTCATGTTTAGTTGGTACAATAATTTCTTAGCTTTTTTTTTTTTTTTTTTTTCTTCTAACCCTCATCTTTCCCTCTCTCCAGCAACTGGACAGAATTAACTTTCCCTTTTATTCACCTGAGGCTTTGGTAATGAAGTACCTGTAAGTCAGCTCTACTACCAACTTACTCAAGAAAAGTTCCCGTTTAACTCACTTAGTAATGAGCTGCTGTCACAAGCATCTTTGCTAGAGTACAACCTGTGATCTGACATGTCACATGCCCTGGGAGAGACTTTGGCCTGTAAGACCAGCTATAGACAGCATTTAGGTGCCCCAGCAGTAGGGCCTCTTGGTTATACCTGCCATAGACCCGGCACTTCAGTGCTCTCGAAGCATCTAACATGGGGTAGGCAATAATTTTTGTGGGGGGGGTCACTTAATTTTCACAGGGGCGGCACCCCGGAAGGGATGGGGCCTGGGACAGAAGGGGCAGGGCTGGGGACTAGCTTCCCCATAGAGTTGTCTGGGGCTGGAGGCTTTGAATTAAAAACACAGCAAAAGGCTCGTAGCTTCCAGCTCTGCCACTACCGTGTTGCCTGGCAGCCAGCTGGGGTTGCTGTGGCTATTTTAAAGGGCTCCCGGCTCTACCAGGGTAGTGGGCCCTGGCTCCTTCCAGGGTAGTGCCACAACTGGCATCCATGAGCCATTTAAATAGGATCCTGCTGCCTGAGCCACTGCCTGGAAATTCAGTGGCATGGGCAGCAGGATAGAAATAGAAAGTGACCAGGTGCAGTCCCAGGGCTGGATCAAAGTGTTAGGTGGGGAGGATCCAGCCCCCAGGCCGCATCTTGCCCAGCCCTGATCTAACAGGCTGGCAGGTACAGCAATTAACTGATTTTCATCAGCGATCTCTAATCCTCACACTATTTTACAGTGTAATCTGTGATATTAACAGTTTGGAAATGTGTCCTCTACTTGATCACCTGGATTTTCAGTGAATGCGTATTCCAAGCCCCTAAAACTTCCACTAATGAAAGATTTGTTTGAACCTACCTGATTATCGGAACCTGCCATTTTTACCTTCTTTCTGTGGACGGCAGGCAAAACTTTCGACATACGAGTTTCCCTACACGAGCCTTTGGCTTATTGGCCAGGACCTCATGATTATTACTGACCCAGAAACCACTATTCAAAACAAGGGAATACAGGTTTTCATTCATTATGGAGCCAGAGTTTGGAAGAAAGTGAAGAAGGAGACAAAAAGGTGTCATGCCTTTTTAGCTGCTTGACTTGCATTCCCACTAAATGCTGCCACTTTTACGTATGGAACCTTTTAACACAAAGAATCACATTCAGTCCAGGTTTAGGGTCACAGAAACAGCCATCTCCTATTCACCAGGGGGACCAAAGGAAACTTTTTATAAATAATTAAGAGTTGTGGTATGGGCCAAAGAGAGACTCGGCAAGGGTGACTTTTCTGACCAGTGCAATCCTACCTGCCAAGCTCCTACCGAGCCTTTAATGGTTAAGAAAGCTGCTCTCCTTGGTGGAAATCTCACCAGATGGTGGGTAGGGGCGATCCTCACCTTCCCTCCCTTCCTCAGTGTGAGGGAACAGTGAGGCGTGAGCACAGCAGCAGAGAGTGTAGCTTACACATGCCCCTGACAGCATGTATGAATTCAGTCTATTGCCTATTTAGCTGTATACAGTTACTCATTTAGAGTAAAATCGTTCCAGCGACAAGCCAAAAATAACGGGATGTGTAATTCATGCACGAGTGCATGGGCAGAAAATGATGCATGAGTATTAATAGGATGTGACACTCTTAAAATTCTCGGCCTGAAATCTCCTGTTGTTTACGCAGAATTTCACACCCCCATTTGTAATTCTCGGTAACCATGACAACAGGCTCCTGTTAAAATAACATCTCCAGGTTTATGACATTCATTGAATGACAGAACCAAAACACACAGGCCCTGCAAAATCCTGAAGGGAAAGCGTAGGATGCCCCTGTCAGAACTCAGAGGGGGAGCCATGTTAGTCTGTACCTTCAAAAACAACGAGGATCCTGTGGCATTTTGAAGACTAACAGATTTGTTTGGACGTAAGCTTTCATGGGTAAAAACCATGAAACCACGTAGTGCTTTTCACCCACAAAAGCTTATGCCCAAATAAATCTGTTAGTCTTTAAAGTGCCACAGGACTCCTCGTTGTTCCTGTCAGAACTACCTAACTATTTTTGACCTAGCTCTACTGATCACCTACCAGTGACGTCACCAGTCCCATACATAGTGTGCCAGCTTCCAAAACTCCTCTATATGTTTTGACAATGACTATCTTATAGCACTTAAAAAACAATGAATGGTCCCTTAGAGACTAACCAAATAATATATATAGCATCATGAGCTTTCGTGGACACAGCCCACTTCTTCAGATGACAAATCTTATAGCACATCACCTGTGGCAGAAATGGGCTCTAGAATCAGACCATTTCCTCACACACCTTAAAATATTAAAGAAAAAAGGCTACTTCCTTCTTTAAAAAATGCTGCAATATCCTATAACGATGGTACAATTCACTGCCTCGCCACTACTGTAAAAAGGAATGTTTCAGACTGCAACTCTCTTATAAAGCTCTGGTACCACATAGAACAAAATAGATTCCAAGTAATTAGAAATCTATGTATAATTAGAAATTATACATTTAATTAATCTGTATCTAGCTATGAAGGAGCACAAGGTTTCTTCATTTTGCCTCTCTACCCTTGGTGTTTGCTATCTAACCATATCCTTACTCTGTATTTTCCCATTTAGATTGATCAGGTATGATGGATGTCAGAAGTCTTGTTTTTATCCTACAATACATTCACAGAGGAGCATTTCTATTCATTGAAAAACCAGGGTTGGCTGGAGAACAAGAATTCTGTTTTGCAGAACAAATGTCAAGGTTAGTTTTCATTCTGATGTGGGACAAAAATGAGTTATTTTGAAATTTGTCACGAAAAGAACGTGACACACACTCCTTCAGAACAACAATCGCTGTAGTTTGGGCTATAAATTGGGTCTCGCTTTATTTTCGGCCCGGTAATTTCTTCATTATTTATACCAAGTAGATCAGCTCCAAAAGGATCCCTCACTCTACACTAGAAATGTTGTACTGGACCCGAAAAACCTTCCCAATGAAAGCATGTCAAAACCAATACATTTAGGCAAAAAGGTCCAGTGTAGTCAAATCTGCATTTTTTGAAAACAAAAAGTCGTGCTGAAAAACTGGCTTTTCTTAAAGCCAATGCCAAGAGCTGAGAAGATGAGCCCTGACGAAGCCTGAAAGATGTCATCCAAGGTCAAGCCAAAATCATGTAATCTCTTCTTCCACCAGTCTAGCATTTGCACTAACTCATTTTAACCAGCCTTATCCAATGGTGCTAGAACAATTTTCACAGCGGTGGCACTGAAAGCAGAAACTATGGATTTGGCTTGTTAATACTATTGCAAGCCAGAGGATGTGGCAGCATCTCCCTCACTCCTACTTCCAGCACCTATGGATTAATCCAAGGCTACTCAACTTTGGAAGCCCCGGGGGCCACAATGATACCCACAGCACATGCCAAGGGCCACAACTTAAGTGTGGTTGCAAATAAATGCAAATCGCTTCTTTCACAAGCAAGGGACTGAATACAAAGATCAAGGCAAGACTACATAACATGCAGGTCCCATTTAAGTCAGTTCTGCTGATATTAATAAAATCCAATATTGACCCGATTTCCACCCATATGACAGCACTTTTAATGAGCAATGGCAGTGCAGCAATTTAACTACTAAAACATATATCAGCAGAAGACCATTATAATGATTACTACCCAAACTCCAGCCCCAGCACAGACTTTTCTCACTCTGGCTTCACTGCCTGGCTCTGCCACCGCCTCACTGTCTCGCTACCCAGCTCTGCCACTGCCTTGCTACGTGCCTCTTGCCGCCCCCAGCAGCTCCTGTGCATGCACCAACATGGCCTGGCTCAGGGAGGCACTGCCACTATGGCAGGCATGGCAGGTGTGCTTTGCCGCCACCTTTTGCCGCCACCTCCCCCCAGCCGGCCAGCAGCTCCCCCACACACAGCTCTGCTCGCGGGGAGGCACTGCCGCTGTGGCAGATACGGCAGACGTGCTCTGTCGCCACCCCTTGCCACCCTAACCCACCCCCCACCCCCCGCCGGCTGGCAGCTCCTGTGCACGCGGCCTGGCTCAAAGGCGCTCAGCTCAGTGCTGCCGCTGGAGTCCCAGCAATGAGGCAGGCAGGTGGCCCGAGAAGCGGCTCAAAGCGCTGTGGGCCGCATGCAAAGGGGCCGCGGGCTGCATGCAGCCCACGGGCCATGTGTTGAGTAGCCCTGGATTAATCTCTAGAATCCCACACTCCTAGTTCCCGCACCTATGCATTAATCTCTAGAATCTACTGTACAAGCGTGCGCACACGCACCTCCCCATCAAGCTCGGAATTTTCCTACAGATTGCGAAATGTGAGCTGAATTTATCCTTTTTTTTTTTTAGTTTGTATAAGGTTTTTATACCATACACAGTCTTGAAAATTTGAAAATACTCTGTTAGAACTTTTGATATTCTGTAGCATAGTCTTATCAGGTTTATCTTTAAACAAACACTGGTAGCCTGAGACCACAGTACACTTTGAAAACTGAACAATTTCTGAATCCAAAGCTATGTGTAGTGAAGGCAAGCAAAACATAAGACAGCCTTTATCTCGAACCAGAAAGAACTCTGCCAAACAGGTCCCTCCACGCTTGTTAGCCAATTACCCTCCATCCCAAAAGAGTTCATTCTTCATCCAAGAGGGTGATATGTGCCAGATAACCTGTAGGCATACAGTGTGTCCTCATTCACACACCATATCGCATATTGATTTCTCTACTCCGTTTTTGGAGCTCTGGCATTTTTCCAGATCTCCTGCCAAATGCATACCGAGGTGGGTTGCCTCCAGAAGCTTAAGGCTGCTCAGTACAAAGAAGCCAAAGAGGAAGAGTTATGCATGTTTATTGGCAGTGGTAAATTCCATGGAGACTGAAGTCACTATGCATTTCTCAGAGGGGTTGCTGTGTTCGTCTGAGTCTGCAAAAACAATAAGGAGTCCTGTGGCACCTTCAAGACTAAAATTTATTTGGACATAAACTTTGTAGGTAAAACTCACTTCATCAGATTCATTATACATTATATACAATACATTATATGCCATTCTGTAAACAAATTTGTATGAAATGGATTATACCAAAATCAGACCAGGGACCATCCTTGGCCTAAAACATACAAGAGTCATACTCCCATCCACCATAGATGTAGATCACTAGAAAGATATTTTCATAAACCATGGGTAACAGGTCAGGCAATTTTTAGCCTTACTTCCTTCACTTTTCTTTGCAGGGTTCCAGCTATACTTTCAGGTTTTTGGTGGGCAGAGCAGGTGGAGGGAGTAGAAGAAATTGTCTTCTTAGTATTATATACACACAAAAAAAGGTATTACCCCACCTACCGTGTCCCTCTAAGAATTAAATGTTGTTCCCATTTCCATGTGTAAGGATTGCAATGGTTCCCATGAATTACAAGAGGACATAAGTAGTGTGGGTAGGAAATAAAAGACGAAACACTAATTTCTGACATTAAACCAAGTAAATCGGCTTTCACTTCACTGTGGTCCTACCTCCAAAAGCTAAGGGGTCAGTCACATTCGTATCTGCAATCAAGAACCATTGATTTGCACAGAGGTGAAAGTAAGTGGGTGCGCCTGGTGCGCAGCTCCAGCAAGAACTGGCTGAGCTGCAGCAAAAGCCAGCAGGAAGCTATTTAAAGAGCTGGCAGAGACCCAGGTTGTGATAGGACAGTACCTGTAAGAAATTTAAGTTCCTTTCACCCCTGGATTTACACCAGCTGAGGGTTTAGCCCAGTAATTTAATTTTAGTAGGCTGAGCTAACCAAATTTTGTCTCCATTCTGAAGGCCAATTCCAAACACAAAATTTCTCCCCAGGATGATGACGAACTGTTGCAGTTTATTACTCTTCCTGCCTCAACCAATTGAATTTGCATCCTCTCTGATGAGTAGCCCATCCAGAGGTTATTTGTATGCAGCTTGGGGAGGCTATCAAAAGTCAATCCCTTAACGCAGGGCTGAGGAACCTTTTTTGGGTCGGGGGCCGCTGACCCACAGAAAAATCAGCCACACACAAGTGAGAAGCAAAAAACAAAACAAAACAAAACAAAAAACCATAAAAACCCACAAACCCTCACTGATGTGGCACCCCACTGAGAAAGAGAAAGCCACTCCCCACATATCCCTCACACATGAAAACCTAAGGGGGCCCAGGACAGCAGATTTTGTGTGCTCCTGCCCCATGGGTGGACCGTGGAGTGGGGGGAAGGGGCTAGAGCACCAGTGTAGGCTCCCCAGTACTGGAGAGGAGAGCCCTGAGCCTCGGGGACCAGATCCAGGAAAGACAAGGGCTGCATCCAACCCCCGGGCCTTAGGTTCCCCACCCTTGACTTAACAGAAAAACAAGATTCACAACAAATCCAGTAAGTAAACTGTAAGCTGTTAGTTCATTGCCCGCCCTCCAAGTTAACAAGACATTGACATACTGCAGGACTTGCTACATGAAATCGGTTGTACTTGGGACTACCTGGTATATTGAGAATCAACTAAAGAACACAGGCTTGAGCTGTTAGTGCTGGACCAGGATGAAATATGTTTGCTTATGAGTGAATGACCAGCTCTGTATTTCTCCCAGTTACCTTTGGAACATGTATTAGATAAGGGTAACATTTTATTTATAGACCCTAACATTTTGCTTTTCCACTTGGAAGTTACTCAGAGGGAAGAGGCTGATTAACGTTCCTTTTAGTCTTGACATTCAAATGTCTTTATTTAGATGTATTGTTGTATTATCAGTCCCATTTTAAATACGCATGCCAAAAGCACATTTCAGAAACATTTCAGCTACCCTCTCAAGTGCCAGAATCATCTCATCCACGTCCCAGCTCCTAAACAAACCCCCTCCAACTCCTACTCTCCATGCTTCACAGAACTAGAACCGTCCCTAACTCTTGAAAAGAAAAAGCCAGTCCCTTACCAATCCCAGAGCCTCAAAGTCCCACATTAAGAAGGGATTAATGAAATTAATGGGTAGCAGGTTTAAAACTAATAAAAGAAAGTTCTTCTTCACACAGCGTACAACCTGTGGAACTCCTTGCCAGAGGAGGCTGTGAAGGCTAGGACTATAACAGAGTTTAAAAAAGAGCTAGATAAATTCATGGAGGTTAGGCCCATAAAAGGCTACTAGCCAGGGGGTAAGGAATGGTGCCCCGGCCTCTGTTTGTCAAAGGCTGGAGAAGGATGGCAGGAGACAAATTGCTTGATCATTGTCTTTGCTCCACCCCCTCTGGGGCACCTGGCACTGGCCACTGTCGGCAGACAGGATACTGGGCTAGATGGACCTTCGGTCTGACCCAGTATGGCCATTCTTATGTTCTTATGATTAAACAATATTTTTAAAATAAAGCTTCTGATATATAAATACAGACTCTACGGTCCACCTCTTCTGCTACCAGAAGCCACTGTCGCTCCATTTGAGCCAATGCAGCTAGATGGATTTCACCCACTCAAGAAGAGAAAATGCCTCAAGAAACATTTCCATTTTAAACAGAAAAGATGAACTTGAACTATGTTCTCCTAAATATCATTCACCCTGTGCACACTCACCCTTCACCCAACCAGCATGTTTTGAGGTGGGGATTGAGTCTGAGACGGAATGTGTGTCTGGTTCGGAGTATGGCTCCACTGTGCCGGGCATTATACCAAACACATAATGGGAGATGATCCCTGCCCCACCGACTTTACAACGGAGCTACTCAACTTTGGAAGCCCTGGGGGCCACAATGATATTCACAACACATGTCGAGGGCCATAAAAAGTAGGCTGGTTTAAGACAGTTGTCTGGGCATCCTATTCATCCCTGGACCTGCACCCAGACTCATGAAAGGAAGAATTGCAGGGCCCTGAACTCAGACCAGCTGGACAAGCACTGTTGATACACAGGGCACTGTAGCCCAGGGCAGGAGAGAGAATCACAGACGAGCAGGAGAATCACAGACTACCATCCCAAAGGCACAAGGTTGTGCAGAGACCAGAAAGGGGACAGAGGTGCAGCTAGCCCTGTGACCATGACAAAAAAGATATTCCTCACCTCCAAAAAGATATTTTGGCCTTGGAAAGGGTTCAGAAAAGGGCAACTAAAATGATTAGGGGTTTGGAACGGGTCCCATATGAAGAGAGGCTAAAGCGACTGGGGCTTTTCAGTTTAGAAAAGAGGAGACTGAGGGGGGATATGATAAAGGTGTATAAAATCATGAGTGGTATGGAGAGGGTGAATAAAGAAAAGTTATTTATTAGTTCCCATAATAGAAGAACTAGAGGACACCAAATGAAATTATTGGGTAGCAGGTTTAAAACTAATAAAAGAAAGTTCTTCTTCATACAGCGCATAGTCAACCTGTGGAACTCCTTGCCAGAGGAGGCTGTGAAGGCTAGGACTATAACTGTTTAAAGAGAAGCTAGATAATTTCATGGAGGTTAGGTCCATAAAAGGCTATTAGCCAGGGGATAGAAATGGTGTCCCTGGCCTCTGTTTGTCAGAGGCTGGAGATGGATGGCACGAGACAAATCGCTTGATCACTGTCTTCGGTCCACCCCCTCTGGGGCACCTGGTGCTGGCCACTGTCGGCAGACAGGCTACTGGGCTAGATGGACCTTTGGTCTGACCCAGTATGGCCATTCTTATGTTCTTATGTTAATAACGTCTTCCTAAAGCAGCCTTACAGGATAGGATAGAATGCATCTGCCAAGAAGCAACTTTTGAAGACAACATCGTCCAATAACGTCAAAGAAAAAGGAGCAATCCTATTGGCTCAGGAGCTTTCAAGGTGATCCACAATGTACTTCTGCTGAGTTCCCCCTGCTAACTACTCACTGAAAATAATCATTCCTGTGCATGTCAGATTGCTAAGGGAGACAGGAACCTCTTGCTGGAGGATTAAATTCAATGCCACGCATGCGTCTCAGATGAAATGGCAACTGCTCTAATTTCTGTGTCACTTACATTAAAGTACCAACCTGTTAGGGCAAGTCGCCTTTTGTGTGATTGAGAAAATGGTATTCATAAGGGATAAGCAACACCCTCTGGTGCTGTTACAGGAGTTAGTTGTGTAAGTAAAGACATGCCAAACCTAGCAGTTACTTTCTGCCATTCAGGTTGTCAGCCATAACCCCAATCTTATTCATCTTCTTGCCTTTTAGGGTGTCTTTTTGAATTCTTTCCCATCATAAAGCAGCAGGTTTTATGCTATAAACTATATCTTTTCCAGTCATCACAGTGAAGTCAATACTTCTGTGGGCTCCAAACTCTTGTTTTGAAGCCAGAGAGAAGCTGAAACACGTAGACACAAAAATCTGGTCTCACGACCATCTGGGATTCTTTACCCCCACTTTGTTCTGTATATCTAAGAACACAAGTCACAATGTCTTCACAAGAATTAGATTCCTTTCTTCTTGTGGGTAAGGAAAAGCAGGCAAGATAGGCAGTGCCATCATTCCAGTCTCACCTAAACTCTGGTGTATCGAGGACCATGTTGGCGTTATAAGCTATCCTTTTAAGAGTCTGCAGGGTTGGCAGTGAGTTCCTGGTCCTGCCTGCCGACGAAGAGGCTCTGAAGTGAAGCATGTGTCATGAATCACCAACCAGCCTAGAGCAAAGTAGGGTGAGTTGTGTCTCTCTGGGTTAGGGAACAGCCTGCTTTGTCTCTGTATTTGCGTTCTTTAGTGTTATCATTCTGAAGTTTTTACACTGCAACCTTCCAGAAAGGTTATTTGTTTATAACAGGCTTAGGGTTGCCAGAGGGTTTAACAAAAAAATACCAAACACACCTAACGCCCCCCTCCCCCCCCCAAAAAAAACTGGGGGAAAAAAAAGGGGGAACCAAAGCCCCCAAAAAAATAGGCGCTGCACTTTTAAATGGCCTCCCGCTCCTCACTCCCCTGCCCAACGCGGCAGGGGAAAATTGTCCACACTGGGCTTTCGTCTGAGGGAAACAGGAAATACCGGACATTTCACATGTCCGGTATTTTCTGTTTTTTTTACTGGACGGGGGACCCGAATAACAGACAGTCCGAGCGAAAACCGGACACCTGGCAACCCTAAACAGGCTGCGACTCATCGCTTCAGCGCCTCCTCCTGGACACTCAAAGAATTAGCTCAGTTCAGCCCCAGAACACCCCTTCCGGCCAGTGTCTCGCCTGCTTTACTTATTTGCCTATGTTCCACCTTGTATTAGGACCCGCATCCCTCCCACAGCATGGAGCCATTCCCTCTAGGTGCTGCCCTGCCGCAGTGCCCTCACACTCTGGGGTCCTTGGGGAACCCCCAACCCCCTATACCTACCTAGCATCAGTGGCACACTGGCCAGTCGTCATCTAGCCCCTGCCTCAGGGGCAAAGTGCCGTGTGACATGGCCGCTCATCATTGGCAAGGAGGGGTGGACCTGCTGACCTGGCTGCCTCTCTGTAGCCTCAGGCCTTAAGAGCAAGGCCTCAGCCTAGGAGTTTGCCTAGCCAGTCCTTCCCAGCCCTGCCTGCCTTTCCCCAGCACTGCTCTGTCTCAGCAAGCCTCTAGCTTCCCTGGCAACAAGTCCTTCCTGCACCACAGCTGGAGCAAGAGTATCTCTCTCCTCCCCGCCCAACCCTCTCATTTATACAGCCCTCAGCTGGGCCTTAATTGGCTGATATGAGACACAGCTGCGAGCTCACAAGCTCAGCCCTCTCTCGGGACTGAGTTTAACCCTTGCTAGGCCAGTTCAGGGCAGATGCCCCATCACAATGTTTGTATGTAGCTTCTCTGTCTGTATGCTGCAAGGGTAACACAAACCAGGTGTGATTTGGATCCATTTCTATTTTATAGACATCAACAAGGCTTGGGTCATTTCTGAGGAAAAGTCCCAGGTTTAACCCACTCAAGTCAGTAAGATTGTGCATTACGGCCCTGCATCATGAGAACATTCCTATTCAGGAAGCACACGTGCACAAGTGCCCCTGCAAAGCAATGCCAGTCACCACAAGAGAACACACAAAAGACAAACACTTAACATGAAAAGAACAAAGTAACAAATGGCTTCAAAAGCAGATTTTTCAGACACTGGCGGGCTTTAGAATAGAGAATAACGACCACTTTGGCACAAAATAGCTGTGTACAGAAATATACTTTCTGGATTGTCTGTGATGCAGGTGGCAAAATACTAGAGTGCCTTCAAATCAGCCATAAGCCCCATTCAATGCTCCTCCAATCATTTTCCTATTAACATATCTCTAAGTGCGTGTAATTTTCACATCAAAAAGTAATTTTTTTAAAAAGAGAGTGGAGTAGAGAGTATTTTCTCCACAGAAGTCTCTCAAGCAGCCCCTCTCTAAGGCATGACAGAGAAATTACAGAGCAGACAGACGTTTAGAAATTTTTTCAGCAGACTGCAGATTATTTTTCAAGTGAATGGGGGGAGCACAAGGAAGGGGAAAAATAAAAAAAAAATCAGCCAAACTGATATGAAAGTGTAAAATGAGAATATTATTCTCCAGACACATTAAAATGAAAACTGGCTGACAAGCAGCAGTATAGTCCTAAAGGGGTGAAGGTTTCTCCATGCAAATAGCCACTGTTACCTCTGCTCATTGACAGATTAGTTCGGGACTCTTCCCTGTTCTTACAATGCATGGCCCCATTACATTTCTCTTCAGCTTGGCTCAAAGAACTTGCTGGTGATCTAAGAACTCCTGGATGCTGACCGGCAGAGGGCACAATGATTGATATATAGGGGTGCAGGGACCCTCTGGGTTCATCAAAACAATGTCACGTAAGGTTTCTAATGAAAGCCTCATCACATCTGTCATTTTAATCATGGCAAACTAGGTATGGATGTTGAGTAAGGAATTATGTATCTATATTAACAATTATGTTCTCTAGATTTGTTGTTAAGAGAAGGTCACTTAAAGGTACTGTATCTTGAGAAAACCTCTTCAGAAAAAGTATGAATGTCACTTGTCTGGACATTATATATGTTATGTCATACAACAGGAGTCTATTAGCATTGTAAGTCAAAGGCTGGCAGAGACTTCAAAAGGAAAATTGCAAGAAGTAGTAAACAGGGGATGGAGGGACCCTATTTTGAGGCGAACATCAAACATCTGGTTTGGTATATCAAAAAGTGCAGTGAGATGGCTGGGCATTCTTCACTGAGGAAGTAAATTGACAGTAGGTTTGCTTCATGAAAAAGTGATTTCACCCACAGCCTGAAAACTCTGGTGAGAACTTTGGTTGAGAAACTTTTTCAGGAAGGGGGATCACTCGTTAGTTAAGTTTAGTCTCTAGAAAGTGTGCTATGATTTTGTTTCTTATGCATCCATTTATTTCCAATATTCTTACATCTTATTGCTTGAATCTTTGTTCTTTGATAGTGAACCAAATCTCTCTATCCCTGTCTCGAAGGGCAGTGTGTTAGAGTAGGGATGCTGAGTTGCACCTTATAAGCTTGTGTGATGCTATTCGTTGAGAATAGCAGACCTGTGCATTCTGTGAGCATGGGAAGTGCCACAGCTTCTCAGGGCCAGCCCAACAGTTTTGGGGGCTCTAGACAAACTATGTCTTTGGTGCCCCTTCCACATTCAATCATTTAGGGGAAGCAGCGGGGGAGTCAGTGCTAAAGCCCCTGTGTGGCTGGCTTTGCCTGGCAGGGGGAGGAAGAGACTCTGCGTGCTGCCGTTCCCCCTCCCCTCCTGGCTGGAGGACTGGCAGTGTAGGGAAGCGTTTGCCGGCAGGCTTTTTCCCTGCCACTCCCTTTGGCCAAGTTTTTGGTGTCCCTTAACGCCTAGTGCCCAAGGTGACCGCCTAGTTCACTCAATGGTCGGGCCAGCCCTGCAGCTACCCTTCACGCAGCCTGCACATGAGCACATATTTTTTTCCTCAAGCCGTAGCTGGGCCCTTCCAAGGGTATCTCTGTTTAACTCCTTGTCATGAAAACAGCGAAGTCCCCCACTGGTCTTTTCCAGCGCTCCTGAAGGTGAGGGTCACGCAGGCCCTCTTTTAAGGTGGTTTTATTTTTAAAGCATTCAATACAACTAGTCACCTGAGCAAGCAAAAGGTTAGGGACTTTAGTCCCTAATCTCAAACCTGTGTGTGGATGGATCTCAGGAACATTCAGTCTGGTGTTGGTCTATATTACAGCTCTAGGACACCTGATGTCAGCATGGCTCTTTGTGGCCTAACAGAGTGTAACCAACATTATGCTGAGGTGAGGTCAAGTGCATAGGGCACTGGACATTGTCTTAGGAGACCTTTGTTCTAGAGCTGGCTTGGTTATTACCCTGCTCCGTGACTTTGGACAAGTCACTTCCTCGGCCTGTTTTCCCTCCCGCTGTACTGTCTTGTCCATGTAGACTGAGAAGTTGGGGGGGGGGAGAGGGGCACGGTTATCTCTGACTTTGTGTACATACAGCATCAAGCACATGGGGGGGGGGGGGGGGAAGGGGATTTTCTGATCTCAGGCTCTATGAAAGTGAGGCTTGTTCCTGAATGCCCCCTTGTGACTTCACAGGAGTCCTACAAGCTGCCCCACCCCTCAGTTTCCCCCTTGGACTGTTCAATAAACATCACCTATAGTTGGTGGGGGTGGGGGGGGGAAGGTTGTTTGTTTGGCCAGAAATCCTCCTTGGGGTCTGGGTTTATTAATATAAACATACAATAAACTCCCAAATGAAAGCCCCGCAAAAGTCCTCCAAACATGTATGTTCCTTTTCCCAGGCCTTCCTAACGGAGACCTTTCCTACTTCGGCAAGCCACTCACCGTCCCAATCTGCTGCAGTCTTTTCCTTCTTACACCCTTGGGCTATGTCTACACTCGCAGCTTCTTGCGCAAGTAATATGCAAATGAGGCTAAGTGTGGAATATCGCCGAGCCTCATTTGCATACCTAATGAGCCACCATTTTTTTTCAGAAGAGGCTCTTGCGCAGAAGGAGCGTCTACACTGCCCCTTCTTGCACAAGAAAAACCTCTTGCGCAATGCCGTTACACCTATTACTTGAGAGGAAGAACAGCATTGCGCAAGAGGTTTTTCTTGCGCAAGAAGGGGCAGTGTAGACGCTCCTTCTGCGCAAGAGCCTCTTCTGAAAAAAATGGTGGCTCATTAGGTATGCAAATGAGGCTCGGGATATTCCACGCTTAGCCTCATTTGCATATTACTGCAGCAAGAAGCCGCGAGTGCTGTATCCTGGCCCTCAGGCATCTGGCCCTTCCCTTTCCTAAAGGAGCCTCTCACACCCTGCTCTGCATCTCTCTCCTCCTCCCCCACAGATTCTTGCTGCTCTTTTAAAGGAATTACCTGATCCCTGCCTAGCTGGTTCTAATCAAAGCCATAGTTGATTCCACAATATGACAGGCTAGTTATACGGGAACGGTCCGCTTCAGGCCTCCAACTATTAAAGGGGCAGGACCCCGCTCCATTAGAGGCCTTGTAGGCCTTCCTAGAGTGCAAGTAGTTCAGAATGTTACAATTGTCCTCTTTGCATCATGACTTAAGCCATGGTGACCATTTTTATAGCTCATGCATATTTTACACAAATCATAGTGAACCTAGTTGTCACATGCATGCCAATGTGCATGACTTTGACATGCATATCTCCTGGCCAGTTTGCATGCCAACTTCCCAATGCATGCATAAACCCAGAGCTGTCCATGTTGAGCAGGCTGTGCGCGCCAAAGCAGGCATGCCCATGTTTGCAAAAATCAGGCCCAGTATAAATTAGGAAATCAAACAAAGACATTATTTCAAGTTAAATGTTGGCAAAGGTTTAGAACTAACAATCTGCATATTGTTCCGCTATCAATTACGTATTCCCTATTAACTGAAGAATAATGTGCAGATTACAAAGTAATTAACTTCTGATCTACAACTTTCCACCAATAGGTGGCACTAGCAATTTTTAGTTTTGCTACAATATGGTGCTTTCATTTCCTTTCTGTAGAGGTAGAAAACTAACATATTTGCAAAGTGGTTATTCCATCCACTGCAAATTTTTTAAAAAGCACTAGAGTTTCCCCCCAAAAATCACTAGTTTGTAGTTTATTCATTCATGCTCGAGAAAAGGCGAAGGGGAAAAATAAATCCTTCACCCCTGCTGACTTTCTCCAAAGACATTTACTTAAATATTGGTCCATTGACTCTTATGAAGTATTAGTCTGTAGAAAAATTAAGTAGATCATAAAAGTCTTGAAAACTGTATTTAAAAGTCAAAGTGCAGGCTGCCCTTCATTGCAGATGGATCAGCGTTAGCGCCATTTAAAATATAACCCAAAGTCCTAAGCTTCTGAATTAAACAATTCTGTCACAACACTAAATTGCAGCAAGGGAGGTTTAGGTTGGTCATTAGGAAAACTTCCTAACTGGATGGATATGCACTGGACTAAATTGCCTAGGGAGGTAATAGAATCTCCATCACTAGAGATTTTTAAAGAGCAGGTTAGATAAACTCCTGTTAGATGGTGTCTGGTCCTGCTATGAGTTCAGGGGACTGGATCTGATAACCTCTTGAAGTTCCTTCCAGTTCTTCTACTCTACAAACATTAGACATGTACAGATACAACACTGAGGGGCCTAGAATATCCATGGGAACATCTACTTTATTAGATGGAATCCTACAGAACTTAATGTCATAATTAAACATTCAGGTGGAACATAAATATAGTTGGCCCAGTATAGTTGGCTTTCATGCCAGTGTAAAGAAGAATTAAAACCAATGAGGTTGTCAAAAGCAGTGTGAGTTTGGATTCAAACCTGATTTCTCTATGGGCCGGTTCCTGTGCCACAGACTTTGATGGGGCAGAATAAACCCTGTAATCAAGAAATATATAACAGGTTGCTAGGAAACGACTTGACAGGCAGGCCCATGTCAGGTGTGTATTATCTAACAACTCCAGCTTACAACTCTATGCAGCTGAATTCATTCCATATACATTATTAAAGAGTCTGCAGAATATTACACAGTTCATGTAGTTAATGATTATAGTTCAGAGTCTAGGTCAGATATAATTAGGTATTACATTAAAATAGCTTCACAGAGCCATTTATTCTGATTTAATTACTTAAAATGATAGTATAATGAGCAGTGCTTTCAAGGAAAAAAGTACATTTTTAATGGGATCATTTTAAGTTAATACAAGGAAAATTAATCATTTAACAAAATGTGATAAAAGACAAGTTCATTTTTTAAATGATGTTGTTCCAGTGTCAGAAAGGTGACTTAGTTTAATGACACTTTGTCATGGATACATATATAAATAAAGGTTGGATCGTAAATACCTGCACATCTGGAACATCTCTTTTAAAATTGTTTTATTACTTCCCCATATGTCCTTGCCATCTCATACACTTTTTATATACAACTTCGGTAGGAGATTTATGACCATCAAAATTTGTTTTTATTCCAGTGTGATAATAAAGAATAGCAATGTATAAGAGCTATCAGATATAGGTGAACTAGCCAATTGAAGGGTTAGGGATTGGTCTATTAACCATTCAGTTGCAGGCTTGGGAAATTAGTTTTAATTTCCTTAAGGTTATAAAGGTATATTCAAGAAGCAGTGAGCCTGTTTCCTTGCTGACTGTTCTCCTTCCTTTAGTCTTTTGAGATTTTAAAATTTCACTGTTTAAAAAAAAAAAAACCACACCCAAAACATTAATGTATCCCTTAGCCCTGACCACAAAACAGAATGGAGGGCTTATTGGAGCCATTCCCTCCAGAATGAGCAGCAAAGACAGTAGGCCTTGTTTCACAGACCTTCCTCCCACACTGGCCCCATTTGAAAGAAAGGTACCACACTTCACTTCTCTCAGTACAGTAAATATTGTACACTGTGAATCACGTGCAGATCATGTGGTTTGACTGTTCATCATTCACTCTCTGCAACTGCTCAGCTAGTGTCCCACCTGAGTATTATTTTCACTCCCTTTCTAACCAGAATCTCAGCACTGCTGATGCAAACAGATCATTCCTCAAATATTCATGTGACCAAAACCCCAGTCACATAAATATTTGTGAGTAAGGCCAGGTCTACACTATGCAAGAAAGTTGACTTCAGAGATGCAACTCCAGCTATGAGAACAGCATAGCTGGAGTCAACGTACCTTAAGTCAAATTTCTGGGAGGTCAATGGGAGAAGCTCTCTTGTTGACTTCCCATAGGGTCCATCTACACTGCACCGTTTTTCCAGAATAACGGCTGTTATTCTGGAAAAACAATACTAGTGTCCACACAGCAATTGCATTATTTCGAAAGAAAAACGAAATAATGGAGGGCTTTTTTCTGACATTGGTAAACCTCATTCCATGAGGAATAACTCCTCTTCTGAAAAAGCTCTTTCAGAAGAGGGTGTGTGTGGACGCTCCATTGATGCTATGTCGAAATAGCTCCTCACCAGGGCCATTCTAAATTATTCCTCCCCAGTGCCTTCTGGGGCTCTAAATCTAGATAGCGCATTCACATTAGGGGAGCCTGCCTCAGACAAACTTTGAGGCTTTCCTGTAGTGTGGACACTCTATTTCCAAATAAGCTATTCTGGAAGATATCTTCCGGAATAGCTTCTTCTGAAATAATCTTGCAGCGTAGATGTAGCCTTACTCCTTGTAACCTCGTGGAGTACCGGAGTGAATGGGGGTGCCATCAGCATTCAATTTAGCAGGTCCTTACTAAACCCACTAAATCAAACCTCAGAAGCATTGATATTGGGTAAGTGTAGACTTGGCCTCAATGACAAAAAACAGATGTGAACACGGCCAAACTGAGAAGTAAGTTGGAATAAAGCACCGCTCCTGGATAATTGTGTTCCTGAGCTTAAATTTCAGAATCACTAATTCTGCCTCTGGCCTTCTAGCTTTCTGTGCATCACAGAGCAACTCAGCCTTTTTTGTTTTCATGAGACCCCCACTGGTCTGGCTACTCTGGTGAGTCAGCAAATTAGCTCTGTCTGTCCCTGTAGCTGGATACCAGGTCAAGAGCTATGCAGTCCTTCACTGATGGCAAGATCAGTCCTAAGCACTCCCATGGGGGTGCTTAACGCTCACTGTTCCCTGGTGGCTTTTATGAGAGGAAGGGGTACTCAGTGTCTCTCTGACTAAGCCCAAACTGCAAAAAACACAAACAACCTTTTCCTCTTCCTCTCTACCCCCCAAGTAATTTATGTTTTATGGATCATTTAGTATAATCAGGCTGGACTGTATTACACCAGGACACTAAACCCAGATTAGCTAAAATATTCAGTTCAAAATTTCCATTTACAAGTTTATATCTAACAATGCCCACATTTCTATTCTACAGGCAGATACCAGAGCAAGTCCTGTAGTTGGAAATACACAGTTTGGGTATGTGTTTTCCACCCCTGGCCACATTTTCCCCCTGAAAAATCAAAGAAACCAAAAACCTCACAATAAAACATTTGCAAATGTTTATAAATAATTGCTTGCAAAATGAGCCTTCTTTGCCCCAACAAAGCTGTGGATGCATTGTCAAAAATAGCATAGTATCTGACTACAACCCACTAGCAGTATAAATCATTTTGGGTTGCACATTACATTCTTAATGCAGATTCTCTGTTCCTGATTATCTAAAACCAGTAGCTTATAAATGCTTTGCTTCCTCAACAACAGAGACAATAGCAGGAGTTTGGTGCTATGACAACATTGTGTTTGTCATCTTGTTGGCGTCCTATAGGTGGGTACAGAAGACCAAGTAGCATTCATATATATTGAACGAGAAATGGGCCAATATTAGACCTAATTAGACCCCTTTCTCTGCCCAGTACCTTCCAGCAATTGAGGGTTTGGATAAACCAGAGCTTGGATCTGCACCATCCTTTGTTTTGAACCCCAACCAGTGAAATGTCCAAAACCAAAACCACCTCTGGGTTTTGCCTGACTATTTACGACAAAGATGGACCAAAACATGAAATGTTTATCTGAGCCTGAGCCCACCCTCACCCAGCTCTCTGACACTTACTGAGGTTTGGATAGAAAGTAATCCCGATCTCAAAACACTCTTCACCTCAGATCCCCTTTTCTGATGGGCAAGTTTGCATTTCTAAGAAAGATAACATTTCCCTGAGCTTGAAAATTAAAAGCCCCAACATAAGAATCATGTCACTAATAAGACTTTCCAGACAAATCTGACTGGAAAGATAATAGGGTTAGAACAATTAGGAAAAACATTTTCTCCAATGGAATATTTTTCTTGTCATATTCACTGTAATTATTTTCTAAATGTAGATTGTTTATACAATTGCAGCAGCAATGTTCCAGAGTTAATTAGACCATATGTTTTCACATTAAGAAAAGAAAGCTAATTTGAAAAAAAGAAACTAAAAGATTTCTAAGTAGGAATATTAAGTTTGCGGCAGAGGAGAACAGTGAAGGAATCCTTTAGAAACGTATACATTCATTCTACTCGGTTCTGCTTTCTGTTTTTGGAATGGTTTCTGGCAGAAACTTAAAGAAAAATATGAACCAGATGTACAGAGAAATATTTTCTTCATCAGCAAGGGAAGCTTAGCTCCCCATATACCAAGAGATTTTAACCTTCACATTTAAACAAAGGTGATGTTAAAAATATATTCCCAACAGCCTTTCTTATTCTATCTTTGGGGCCATTCTATTGTTATTATCATTACGTGGAGTAATGTGAAGACGGATTTCAAATTTTGAAAGCTTGATTTCATTCTGATTGGGAACAAACCCCAGTATTTTCAAAATTCTCTGCAAAAGGGACTGGATGGGCAAATCTGTTTGGTGTACTCACCAGAGCCCAAACTGCCAAGTAGACACACACCTGGGAACTGCAACTCCCAGCTCCCTGTCAGCCTGCTAAGAGGCCTAGTGAAGAGCCAGGAGTCTGGAAGACTTCCAGTCAGGCTGCCAAGGAGCCAGGCAGGTGACCTGGCAGAAAACCCGCTTGGCAGGTAGGATTCGATCAGAAATGCATCGGACTGTCTCTGCAAAACACTTCAATTTTAAAAAATGGCAAATTCTTGCAAGAGAATGTTACAATGGAATTTTACCTGCCATCACTAATTATGAATGTATATAGGGGCCCCAATCAGGGACCGGGTCCCCCCTTGTGCTGTACAAACACATAATGAAAGGTCTTCCCCAGAGAGCTCACCTTCAGGTATAAGGCAAAACACAACAGTGGCTACAATAGACAGTGCACAAGATAACAGAGAGACAAGTATGAATGGCAGGTTAAGCAGCAGTCACAGCATAGTACACACTGGCTGCCTCGCCATTGTCAAGTGCTTTGCAGGCACGGAGGCAGATGAGTTTTAAGGAGGGATGTTTGGGAGGACAGCAAGGCAATTTTGCAGAGCTTAAAGGGGAATTTCTTCCATGCACAGCATGGGAGAAAGCAGGAAGGTGCATGTTGTGGAGTCTGATAAATACATTCTAATTCAAAGACAGCTGGTTGCATAGGGAGGGAAATGAGCAGCAGGAAGAGTCTAGGAGCAACCTTTCCATTTTTCATCATTAAATAAAAAACAGAATTTAACCAAGCTGGGAGGGGCTGCAAGTGCTTGGTGATCTGGACAAACTGGAGAAATGGTTTGAGGGAAATAGTTCAATATGGACAAATGTAGAATACTCCACTCAGGGAGGAACAGTCAGTTGTACCCATACAAAATGTGAAGTGACTGTCTAGGAAGGAGTACCTCAGAAAGGGGTCTAGGGATCATAGTGAACCACAAGCTAAATATGAGTCAGTAGTGTGACACTGTCACAAAGAAAACAAACATGATTCTGGGATGCATTAACAGGAGTGTTGTAAGCAAAATACAAGAAGTCATTCTTCCACTCTGTTCTGCACTGATTAGGCCTCAACTAGAGTATTGTGTCCAGTTCTGGGCACCACATTACTGGAAAGATGTGGAGAAATTGGAGAAGGTCCAGAGAAGAGCAACACAAAAATGATGAAAGGTCTAGAGCAGTGGTTCCCAAACTTTTCAGCATCAGACCCCCTTTTTGATTTTTGAGAAACCGTCATGCCCCCTGCCCCCGCCCCCCAGCAACAAAACTTGTTGAGCGCAAAAAAAAAAAAAAAGGAGGAACTAACTGGGGCCGAAAAACAAAAATAGCAAGGGGATTGACGGGGGAAGGGGTCGCCTTGCACTCCCCCCGCCGGAATTCCTTCACACACCCCCAGTTTGGGAACCCATGGTCTAGAGAACATGAGCTATGAGGAAAGACTGAAAGAACTGGGTTTGTTTAGTTTGGAAAACAGAAGACTGAGAGGGGACATGATAGCAGCCTTCAAGTACCTAAAAGGGTGTTACAAGGAGGAGGGAGAAAAATTATTCTCCTTATCATCTGATGATAGGACAAGAAGCAATGAGCTTAAATTTCAGCAAGGGAAGTTTAGGTTGGACATTAGGAAGTTTAGGTGAGAAGCGGCGTGGGCTGGGCCACCGCTTCCCACTGCACCGCTTGGCTGCAAAGAGCGAAATGGAGCCATTGGGAGCCACGAGGCTCCGTGGCCGCAGCGCCAGTAAATAAACAAACCGGGGCAGCCAGTTAATGTGTTTCTCAAAGTGGTTTTGCGGAACACTTTCAGAAACACTGATCTAGATGGTGCTTGGTCCTGCCAAGAGAGCAGAGGACTGGACTTGATGATCTCTTACAGTTCTTGTACTCTGTGATTCGATGATTTTTCCTTCATTGAGGATGGGAGTGTATTTTGTGATGCCCCACATCAGCACTCTCCACCTGGAACCTCCTTCCCCCAAATCTCAAGATGATACTTTCTTTTCTAGTCCCTAGGGCAGGGGTGGGGAACCTAAGACCCAGGGGATGGATGTGTTCCCCAGCTTGCCTGGATATGGCCCCTGAGACTCGGGGTTCCCCCCCAGCATTGGAGAGACAATGCTGATGGTTCAAGCCCCCTCCCCGCCAATCCCCTGTAGGGCTGGAGTACACAAATGTACTAGCCTGGGCCCCCCAAGGCTCTGATGTGTGAGGGGAATGTGAGGCATGTCTTTCTCCTTCTTAGTCAGGGGCCATGTCAGTGAGGGTTTTTTTGCTTCACACTTGTGTGTGGCCCCCAATTGATTTTTCTGAGGGTCAGCAGTCCCTGACCCCTACAAAGGTTCCCTACCCCTGCTCTAGAGACTGTGGACCAATCTACCAATCCAGCTGGATGTTTCACTGGGTAACAATGTCTTCTTCTGGCTACATCCATTCCCTCCAGGTATTCTAGGATGGAAGGAAAATCCATCCCCCCTGCCATGCCTCATGCCCTTTTTTTCTTTTATAGGTTGGACTCCTTGGTCGGGCTACATCTCCCATGATGCATAAGAACATAAGACTGGCCATACTGGGTCATACCAAAGGTCCATGTAGCTCAGTATCCTGTCTTCCAACACTGACCAATGCCAGGTGCTCCAGAAAGAATGAACAGAACAGGGAATCATCAAGTGATCCCACCCCGTCCCCATTCTCAGATTCTAGGAAACAGAGGCTAGGGATGCTCATCTTGGCCAACAACCATTGATGGACCAATCCATGAATTTTTTTAACCCAATTCTAGTCTTGGCCTTCACAACATCCTCTGGCAGGGAGTTCCACAGGTTGACTGTGCACTTTGTGAAGAAGCACTTCCTTTGGTTTATTTTAAGCCTGCGGCACGGTGGGCTAAGGAAGCAGTGCTTCAGTCTTCTGTAGGAGTCCCACACTCTTGGTGCATCCGTGGGGAGTCCAAGGGGAGTCTGGTCTACAGAGAATGGGACCATAAGGTGCCATTCCTATGAGGCACTACGGCAGTGTTTCTTAAACTGTGTTCTGTGGCACACTGGTGTGCTACAAGGCAGTCGGAGGTGTGCTGCGGCGAACAACAGAATTCAAAATGGCCACCCTTAAAGGAGCAGGTGACTTTTTTTTTCTTCAATAACTTTACTAACTTTCCCCTGAACCTTTTTCCCCCTGACCTTTTTTCCTCAACAAAAAAATCCTTGGTGTTCCTCATTTAAAAAAATTATTGTTTGGTGTTCCTCAGTCTTAAAAAGTTTGAGAAACACTGCACTATGGCAACATTTTTAATTAATTTATTTCAGTTGAAAAACTAATATTTTAAGTGAAATACCAAGGAAGCCAGACACTATCAGGAAACATTTTGCCCTGCTGAAAACCCCAAAACAAATCTACAAATACATTCAACTGAAAGGTTTCAGCCACTGGAAGACCTTTGAGGGGAGCTCCAGCGGCTGGCAGAAGCGCTGGAGACCCCTTACGACTAGGCGCCCTCCCTGCCTGCCTCTCAAAGGCAGAGAGGTGTGGAGTGGGTTGCCAGTTGCGGGCATCAGCCCCCAGAAGCGTGCCCCTGGACCGAGGATCTATGTGGCTGACTCTCAAATGGGGAACGCTGTATAAAAATAAACACGGGTAATTACAAGGTCTTGGGGGTGGGACCATTATCTGAAAGAGAAGTTTGGAAAACAAGGGGCAGGCTGGGAATCATTGATACACACGCATGGGCTGGGGGGAGCGGAGAGGGAGTGTCTGGTTACAGAAAACATTTCCTCTGCCATGCTGCCTGGCCGGCTGCCCGCACAGACTCCTCCTCCCTCCTCCTGCACGCTCCAGCAGAGCAAGCTACAGGGCACTAGTTACTCATTTCTCACCCGACACATTCTGCTTCCCCATCAGATACAAACGGCAGCGAACCAAGCGCCTTATTTGTGCCTACAGAGCTGACCAGTGCCACCCATCCTCCCTGTGCTCCAGCCCCCTCCAACCTGCTCAAGGAGGGGGGCAGGGTCAGTCCTCCATTCCCAGCCTCCCGACTCCCTCTGGTGTGGGAAAGCCAGGAGTGGAGACAGGAGTCCATTCTGACCTCCTCTTCACAGCTGAGCTCACTGCTTGGGGGCCAGCAAGGGTGGAGAGGGACCCTTGCCTCTCCCTCTTTCAGTTCGGTGCTCACCATGCTAGTGGAGGTGGGAGAGGACCTGCTTGGAGAGTGGATGGGAAGAAGACAGCGAGAGGGACTCAGAGTTGCCAAAAACTTGCCAGCTTTGGCCCCTGTTCTTAGCTCCTCCTCCCAGGAGATACCATCCAGGCCATGAACAGCTCCCAAGGCTCTAAGCTACTCTGGTTTCCTGCAGTGCAACCCCAATGGGGCTGCTCCCCCAGCCTAGATGAGGCCGAGTGTGACACGCTCCAGTCAGGGAGAGCTGGGTGACACATGAATAGGCAGCAGTAAGACCCCTCAGCACAGGACTTACCCCCAGAGGCCCCTTCTGCTCCTTTTCATGACTGGGGCAGCGTCAGGCGCTGGAGGCAGGGAGAGACTCGGCATTCACTTAAGTCAGTTCCACGTGGTGTTTGTAGGATCCGTAACCCCTTCTGGGACATTGACTGTGACAGGCTCTTTCAAGAGCTCTGACAGTCTGCGTTGCCTGAGGGGACGCGGCAAGCTGCTAATGCGCTAACAGAATGGCTTAGTGTGAAGAGGCAGCAATGTGTTGAAAGCCTGGTGTTCATGCGCTCAATCCCTAGGCCCTTGGGTCTGCTTTGTGGCCTTCAGGCAGAGCAGACCCCTAAACACACGGCACACCGACAGCCAGCGGACTGGTAACAGCGACTGTTCCAGGAAAGTACTGCTTGCTCCCAGGTTGAGTCAGCCCCCTCCTTTCACTCCAGCTCATCCCAGACACTCACTCAGGAGGAACCGGTATCAGCGATTTCTCTCTCAAAACCTTACAAGGCTCCTGAGCATGACATCCGTAGGGAGTTTGTGCCTCACATGGGCTTATCCTGCTTCAGCTTGCTGCTAATGTTCTGAAATGCTCGCCTGGAATGCTGCACAGTTCCAGAGATCCGGGACTGGTCACACATGGCGGCACTTCTCAAGCTTGGAGGGAAGGGGGATGACCCGAAAAATTATTGCCCTGATCAATGTCACTTTTCAGAGGCTCCAGAAACTGGTACTTAAATGGCTTTTGCTTTACAATCAGCCCACACTAGCCTTGCTGCCAGACAGGGATCTGACTGGGTCCTAGCATATGCCTTTGAGGCAGGACAGAATATCAGGCTCATTTTTGTTGATCTTTAGTTGACATGATGACACAGTTCGGCACCATGGACTAGTCCAAAAATTATATTCCATGGGTCCCAGAGAGCCAGCGTGTGGAGTTTATTATCATCGCTGCCCTGTTAAAAATGCTGAGGTGGTTCAAGTCGCCCACACCGCACGAACAATAGACCTCGCTGGGGATCTGCAGCTGCTCCAATGCTCTCGTAGACATACAGCCGAGCTGCCCTCAATCTCTGGCAACATCTGTCTGGCAGTAGCTGGAGTCTTGCCTGTCATTCACGCCTCGGGTCGGTCGCCACTTTGAAAGGGACTTGAACTGAACTCATTACAAACCGTGCTCACCTTGTTTCCAGCCTGCCCACCGGCTAGCTCCTGGACAGCTGCAAGTGCTTCTTGGTGTTGAACTGCACCTCACTTTTAGGGGGGTTGAGCTGGGGGCGGTCACTTGACCTTTTTGAACTCATTGAGAAAGTGCACTAAAGCCAGCTGAGAGTCCCCCTTCATGGCAGGTTTGGCAGCCACTAGGGGGTGCTAGCGCTGCAACCTTATGGACATTGACCCATAGTGAGATTGCACCTGCTGAATTCTGTTGTCCTGCTGACAAGTTGGACTTAACAATCAGCTCTCTCTCGTATAGGGTCAATCAGCCTTCCCTTTGTATCATTGCTGATGTGACCCAGACTGTTCCAGCCTCTGATGTTCTAGACCAGGCAGGTATTCTTCCCCCGGCAACCAGATGCAAAAGCAGGGCATTGGATGCATTACTGCATGCAGCCAAAATGGCTTATTTCACAATTTCATCTTGAAGCCGCATCAAAAATGCCAGCTAATAACAAAAGGCTCCTTCTCTGAAACAGTGGAGTCTCTCAGACAGAACATCAGGCATGAGCTGTCTAAGGAAGAGTGGAAATAGGTGGGGTGGGAATGTGTTTTGGATTGATAACTCGTTTCTTGGCAGATAATCATCTCCCATAGTCTCTCTGGGTACATCTACACTTGCACCCTAGTTCGAACTAGGGATGCAAATGTAGGCGACCGAAATTGCTAATGAAGCGGGGATTTAAATATCCTGCGCTTCATTAGCATGATCTCGCCGGCACGTTACTCCGCTGAACAGCTGTTTCAAAAGTGAAAGTGCACGCCGGGACGCGTTAGTTCAAACCAAACCCCTTGGTTCGAACTAACGTTACTCCTCATTTTTTGAACTAGGGTGCAAGTGTAGACGTACCCTCCAGAATCAGTGCACTCTGAGATCACCTGCAAGAATTCAGCATAACCAAGGAATCCAGGAGGGAACGAGGCACAGAGAATCCATCATGATTTTACAGCAAATGGAGTGCAGTCTGGGACACATCGATGGGAGGCTGATCAGTACTGTGTGAAGGCCCATGCTCAGTAAAATTCTTCATTCTGTACCTCATTCTTGAAGCGAAATACACCCAAACACCAGAGGGCTTGACTTCAGTTCGACAATACAGAGGCACAGCGGTGCCACAATAGCACTTTAGTGAAGACACTCCTATGCGGTTGGTGTAGTTAATCCACCTCCTCAAGAGGCCATAGCTATGTTCAGGGCTTGACAAGCGGTGGCGAGTCCCGCTCGCCAGCTGCGCGGTTTGGCACGCTGCGCATGCGCAGACCGCGCTGCGCATGCGCTGATCGCACTGCGGCGCCGTGCCGGCTTAAAATCTACTCGCCCCCGGGCGAGTAGATTGACTAATTTGTCGAGCCCTGGCTATGTTGATGGGAGAAACTCTCCAGTTGACATAATGGAACCGACAGGCAGAATCCAACTTTGAACCTCTAGAGCTTAGTGCATGAGCCTCTATCCTCCACATGAGCTAAAAGCCAGGCGGCTGTCAGCTAAGGCTGTAAAGCAGATTCATTCTCTCTGTAACTGATCTGGATGCCACTGCATTGGATATTAACCACACTCAGTGGGTGTGTAGGTTACAACAGCATTGGGGGAGGGGCGGGACTAGCTCAATATAGCTCCACCAGTTAGGGAGGTGGACTTTTCACACCCCGGTGTGCTGCAGTTATACTACTATAGGTCTGTAGTGTAGACCTAGTCAGAGAAACTGCTGAGGTTGCCAGAGCAGGGGTAATTTACTCAGCTGGTAGAAGGGAGGAGTGGGAGACTTTACTTCTGATGTCAGTGAGGGTGCATCTACACTGCACCCTTAGCTCGAAATAAGCTATGCAATTTGAGCTACGCACATTGCATAGCTTATTTTGAGGTAATGTCAAAGTAGCTTATGTCTACACAGCACCAAATTTCGAAATAAACTGCTCTTCCAAAACGTCCCTTAATCCTTGTGGAACGAGGTTTACAGGGATGTCAGAATAGCAAGCCCGTTATATTTCAGAATAACAGGCTTGTTCAAAAGAGGCAGAATAGCTATTTTGGGACACTGGAAGTATCCCAAAATAGCACTGCAGTGTAGACATACCCTGAGAGTCCTCTGGGTTTGTCCTTAGCCCTCCCACCCCAGAGAATACTACATGCCTTTAAATCCTGAAAGCAGCATAAAAATCTCTCACTTTCCTGTCCCTCAAGGCATTTTTCAGACCTCCTACGTATCCTTCTTGTCAGTCTCCGTCTGCAGAAATTTCCCAAATCCCATTGGTAATGTGCAGGTATTTTGTGCAGACAGTAGTCTTCTGAACACAAAGAGATGACTCTCTTTCTCCCAGCCTGGCGTGGTGACGGTCCTGACTGCCTGCTTTTGGAAGAGAAAAAACTCTCATTGGAGTCAGTGGGAGTTTTGCTCAAGTAAAGGAGCACGTGATTAGGTCAAAAGCTTTAAAGGGGAGTCTAGTAGAAATTAATTAGGACTGGAGCAGGACAAGCAGGAGTGAACTGGGAACTTTAAACTAATTAAACATACCTTGAGGCTTGAAGTGTCAGAACTTGCTTATTAGTCATTTTGCCAGAAGGACCCCCTCTCTCGCTTAACCTCAGTCTAGCCTTCTCTGTGCAAAGAGCTGACAGGACAAGCTTTTCCTTGTCCACTTCAGGGAAGCAAGAGGCTTGTTTTTGATCAGGAAAAAGTATACCTGAAGTCTCTAAATCATCCCCTAAAATGCCTACATTCATCTCTGGCTTGTCTGAATTTAAGTCTTTGTCACAGGCTTCTACTCAGTGGTAAAATCCTTTGAGTCAAAAGGAAGCGCTTCTACTCTGTTAAATCACAATCTGTCTGTCTTTGTTTTATATTCTTCACGCTTTTCACTCCTGTTTTCACCACTGCCTCTCTCCTGGCCACCAGGCTCCCTAGCCCACCTCCTAGGTTCAGTTTTCTCCAGCAGTCTTTCCTTAGTAGAGATAAGTACTTAAACATTCAATTGAATGGATTTAAGGTTAGTCAGAACTAGGTTGCTTAGCTTTACTAACTAATGCCACATAATAAATTACAAGAAGTGAACAGCTTTCCCTCAAAGACAACATTTCATCCCTTTAGAAGCAAATAGCTAACTGTATTGATTGTCTACCAAAAAGAGTAAGTTTAAAAATCCAATTATAATTCCTAGAGCATCAAAGCAGCAGAGAGAGCCCATGTGGGACGTTGGGGAAAAAGTTAGATCACGCATGTTGCATGGTGATTGGCAAATTATCAGATCACTGTTCCAACTTCCACAAACCCAGCCAGCCAAGTGTGATAAAAATGCAGGTTTTTGCTCCCAGGAGCCTGAGATAGTTTGCCAGAGTTCAAAACTCACTGTAAGCAGCTCACTGTGACTCTGCATAAGCACTGAGCTGGTTAATTAGAATTGCACAGATGCCATTTACTGTAGTTTGGTTTTCAAGTCAATCACTGGTAAATAGAGGGTCACCCTTAGCAAGAAATACTATAACTTTTGCTTTTTGTTATTGTTCTAGCAAGTAACCTTGAAGAATCAAATTCCTTGGGAGATGAAGGGAGGGAGAATGCAAGTTTCCATTAATTTGTTCTGTCACTGTGTGATTTGGGTTTATTTTAGGGCAACTGTCAAAAGCCAATTTCATCGACAGCGTAAATCCTCTAGATTTGCGAGTCATTCACTTTTTAAAAAAAGTCTGGTGTGTGTGTGCACGCACATGAAGTAATGAAAGGAGGTTTTATTCCCCAAAAAACTACGCTGCAAGTAGGAAGATGAATAGCCTTTCCCAGGGGCCACTTTAAACATAACAACAACAATAGACCCTTAAATCTGTTTTTATTTAAACATGCCTCAGTATGACGTAATCATACAGGGCTGGCTGCTGCATGGAAGAGAGGCGTAAGAAAGAGAAATCGTAGAGTTAATTGTTCTGACCCGAGATGGAAGAAATACCAGCACTGGGGGATGGCTGATCAGAACACTCCTGAAAGTTATTGGTGGTTTTTTTACTTACTTTAAAAAAATGTCAAGCTACTCAATTATCAAGGGGAAGCCGTTCTCCTCCAGGAGTCTCCTGTGGGCTGGGGATGCTGCCGCAAACATAAGCAGCAGCTTCCTGTCAGAAATGCTGTCCAAAGGACGTGACTGAAGTACAGGAGCCAGGAGTCCTGTGCCCTAGTCCCAGTTCTGCCACTGATTTCTTATGAGACAAGCATTGGAGCCAGCTCTGTGGGTGCTTCAGTCCTGGGGCACCCACACACAAAAAATCACCCGCCAGTGGCCCGTTCTCCCCCTCCCCCAACAGTGCCTTCTGTCTGTCAGCATCCCCACCCATCAATTCCTCCCCCACCTTCCCAGCTCAGCTGTTCCATGGCGAGCAGGATGCGCTGGGCGGAGGGAGAGCAGAGATGGGGTGTGCTCTGGGCAGGAGGCAGAACTGGGTGGGAAGAGGTGGGGGAGTGGAGGTTTGGGGGAGAGGGTCAGGTGCATGGGAGCAGAGGGTTGAGCACCCCCAGGGCCTGGAGGAAGCTGGCATCTCTGGTGACAAGTGACTGAAGGATGCACAGTGTTAGTGCTCAGAGTGCAGAATTCTCTCTCTCTGCCTTGCCTGCGCTCAGTGGTGCCAGGGCTCATCACCTGCACTCCTCAGTCACGCGCCCAGAACCCCAACCCCCAGGCTCCAGGGGGAAAGGGGACAGCACTTCCTAACCCGGCCACACACACCCTGCCCTTTCAGGGCACTGAATCAGCCTCAGGAGGAGACGTGCCTCCCTCTTCAGGCACTGACAAGTAGCACTTCCCTCCGGAAGCCGTGGCTCAGTGCGATTCCTCTGGGAGGGTCGTGTGTCCAGTCACAAACTGCTGACTTTCACTGCTCAGCATTTTGGGCTGGTCTCTAAATTCTCCCTGCTGTTGACAAGGACTTGCTGGGCCCGTGCCACAATTGCAGCTCAGTGTGGTCTGGAGGGACTGGAAGAGTGGAAGCACTCGGCTGTGGGAGGTGGATTTAAGAGGCAAGGGAAGGCGTTGCCCCCTAGGTCTTAGCGCCCAGAGGCAGCCCTCCCCTACCCCCCAGCCCTTACAGCTGCCCAGAGCACACAGCATGGTGCTCCAGAAGCGATTTAAAGGGCCCTGGTCACCACTGCTTGGTACTTTGGCAGTGGCAGTGGCCGGCACCCTGGGCTCCTTTGAATTGCCAGGCACTGGGGTAACTGCCCCTCCATCCCGTTGGCAGGCCTGGCAATATGTCTGCAGGACCTTAGTTTAAAATGTGTATAAATATTTCAGTTTTCATTGCTGTAAAATCTGAAAAATCACCTCTCTAAAAAAAACAAACAAACAAACAAACAAAAAAACCCATGCATAGATTGTTAGATGCACAATCTGAGTAGTCAGAGTTAGCCTTAAATACTTGGACCTTCAGACATACCATTTTTTAAATAAATTCTTCAAAAAAACACCCTTATTTAAAACTAGCCAATTAGCCCGTCATAAGTCAGGATTTTCAGATCTCTCCTCCATGTCGGTCTCCATCTCTGTCTCCATTTCTGTCTCCTCCTCTCCCTGCTGCTCCCCCCTGCCTCTCACTCGGGGGACCACGGAGCCCAAACAGCCGTTTGGGCTCCGCGCTCCCCGTGCTGCATGGGGACCGTGGCGTCCAAATGGCAGCTTGCACCCCTGCGGTGGCCCGGCTGACCGGCGCAGAAGTCAGCCAAGCGCCACGGCGGGAGACGAAGGATGTGACTCAGGCAACAGCGCCGCCCGGGGGAACAGCCAGGGAGGCAACAGCGCCACCCAGAGGGAACAGCCAGCATTTCAGTGTTACAGAGTCTCAGACATTGGGCTACTATATATATGATACGCAGTGTGATTTTAATGACTATGGTGCAACAACTTACTTCCAAAGTCTTCCTGTCCTTACTGACCAGCCCTGCAGTCACCCTTCTCTCTTCACACCCCTGATGTGTCAACACCTCTTTTTGTTCCGATAGCTGAACAAATGAGTTTCCCTTTCTTTATTTCTATTTGATTAACTAGATTTAAGACACACACACACACACACACACACACCACAATCAGTTGCTTTACTAAGATATAAAATCTTTTGTTATGCTAAAATCTTTGGAAACATATTTTTAACAAACATACGGTGAAATTTCATAAACATGTCTACTGTTATGCAGATCACACAAAATAAATTCATGTTCCCTGTTTCAAAAAGGAATGAACTTTGTTATGAGCACACTAAACAGCTCTGACTGACAAATTTAAAATAATGCCTTTGTTTCAGTGTGTTAAATATGTAGTAATCTGCAATGATTGCTTTCTGAAGACTTAAGAGCACGTTCAAAATATAAAATCAGCTTAGAAATACCAATTAGGAAAATGTAAAACAGAAAAGGGCTGCATCACATATTGTATAATGTTTAGTGCTGTTGTTTCGGCAGGGCAGTTGGTTTGCCCTTACTACAAAATTTTTGCACATAAATCTCTGACAAACTTCAGGGTACAGCAAAAAAAACTGTGACTGACATTTTTTGTTTTATTCACAAATGTAGTGCTTTTAATTAGGTGCCTTCTGCACGTCCAGGCTTCCCAATCTGGTATGCAGTGGAAAACATGCTCCATTTTGGGGTCCTCCCCCCTCAAATGTTATTTGCTACATTTGGGGTCAGGGATTTGGCTGGAAGGGGGTGAGCAAGGAGAGGGAGAAAGAGGAGAGTCAGTGGGGAAGGGGAGGGCCTGGGCAGGGTGGAGGCAGAGCAGGCCTGGAGTAGGGGTGGGGCCACCGGCAGGGGCGCTTGCTTCCCCAAGTAGCAGCTCCATGCACCACCCGTGCAGTCAGCCTTGCCTGCTGTTAGCAAGAAGAGAGACTACATTGTGCTGGGTGGAGTCTTTAGGGAGGAAGTGAGCTCATTTCCATCTTGCTAGCCGAGGGTTGCATGCAGTGCTTAATTTGCAATTGCTAGGGTCAAGCAATTAGGTGCTGGGGCTTTAGCCATTTCTTTACAGTCATAACTGATGCAGCAAGCCCAAAGGTGCGGAGACTATGAACTGCCCAGCCTACAGATGCTGGGCCTGAGCCATGGCACACAGTAAGCACTGGCTGCACAGGATTCAGGGACTCGGGTGGTATTGCTACTACATATTCCCTGCGGCATGAAAGCCCCCAAGTCTCCTTATTGCACTGGAAGGAAAACTTCTCATCCCTCAATCTCAAATCACTGTCAGCAGACGTGTCCAAATTCAGGAAAACGTATTTCCATCGATAATCAGAATAGAGCCGCTAGGCAAAGCAAGAAAGAGGTGGCTTCAGAACTTAAGAGTTGGATTTGAAGTTATTTGCTTTGTATTTTGACACATTGTATTTGCACGGTTATAAAGTTTTGTCTCTTGGCATCTCAGTGATGGCTGTCATGAGTGGGACCCCCGGCTCCCCCATCATTTCCTGCAACTGTGAACATTTTAATCAATACACAATGCTTATCAACAGCCATCCATGTTATTTATCCTTCAATAAGTCTATTTAAAATAATCAAATTCAGCACAAGCCCATTCAGAGCCGACCAGCTGTTGCGGGATTGCTCAGATGTGTCTCGAACAGCTCAGTCCTCAGTACTGTTACATGGGCCCTCTTAGGAGAGTGGGTTTGCTTTAACAAAAGCCAGGTGGAATGAGAATTCTCTCTGGAAAGTCACTGCTAGGGTTTCCCACACAGTGGAGGGAGGGGCACGATGCACTAACAAAAATGTCCGATCACTTTAATACGGAAATAACTCCCCCCTCGACACACGCACACCTCCCACAAGACAGAACCCAGGACCTACGGCACCAAAGGGCAGAATTTCAGGGGAGCTCAGCACTTACATGTTCAGCAGTTTGGAAAAAAAAACCTAGCTCCAATCATGAGTGCCAAGCCCTTTAGAAAATCAGTCCCCAAAGTACAGTGGACCAGCCACGAGATGGTGGTACAATCTATTTAAGGTTAGTTTGGACATGGACTCCAGGTCCACCCAAGGAGAACCTGCCCTTCCCTTCACCTCTGAACACAGCATCTGGTCTTTGGGTCCCAGTGCACAGGGGTAGACAGTGTGTGCAGCACCTGCTAACTTCTACCTCCTTACTGCCCCATGTAGGTGCCCTGTGAGTGGATGAGGTCTCTCCCCTGGGCTGTGCCGGCGCTAACCATGAAGAACCATCTGCCAAAATAACAGAACCTCGTCCAAGTTGCAATGCCTTTGGGCTAGCCCTCGAGCGGTGCTGCTCACTCACCAGCTCTTGCTCAGGGGTGTGCCGGAAGGCAAAGTCCAGCCATCACCAGCACCGTACACGCTCCTGCCATTAGTTCCCCAATGCAAAAGTTTGTTGTCTGCCAACCCCCACAGAGCATCCGCAGCAGGGACCAAGTCCTGGCTCCGTTAGCTCTGAAGCTCAGCCCTCTGCCGCTTGAAATAAATGAGTAACTATTAGCGAGTGACAGCACTAGCCTCTTATTCCCCGTGTGGATTAAGCACGCTGAGCTGGCATGTTACAGACGCTCAGTATGGGAATGAGACAGCAAGTGACAGTAGCAGCAGCTGCCCTGGCAAATACCATGAATGGACAGTATCTCCGTGAAGGAGGGTGGGCCATGACAAGTCTGGGATGAAACGGAGGAGAGAAGCCTCCACACACACGTCTCTCCTCTGGCATTGCCCAAGGAGTCAGTCTTTAAAAGAGGGACCCTGCCCCCCACCTCCCCATTTCACTCCGTGGCTGAAAACATCTGGTAGGCTTGGCACGTAGGCGACAGCAAAAATAGCACACCATCTTGTGCACGGGCACAGCGCCATCTGAACAGACGGGCATGAGCACAGGCAGCCAAGAGGCCTTGTATCAGCATCAAATACATTCACGGAGGGCAGGATTCGCAGCCAGGAATGTCCAAATGGCTGCATTTCCACGCCTATGGATTTGGGGAAAACAAGGTTGTGTTACATGGGCTCTTAGCGGGATTAACTTTGAAAAGGAAAAAAATCTCTTTGCTGCAGCTGTGTAAGGTTTTGATCATGTGGAATTGGATTAGGCTTCCTTTGCAGAGGCTGGTATTGCTACAGAGTCTCCCTTCCAATACATTTTTGTTTGGAAGCAAAAACAGCATCAGAAACCCTCTGCAGAGAGTTCTTGGAACATATTGGGGAGGGAGCAAAATCAGAAGGGACTAAGAGATCTGGGGTGAGCGGGAAAACCAGAGAGTCAGCCTACTGCTGTAATTTCCACGGTAAGAATGAACCAGATTGCACATTTTACCGTTGCAAACCAAGTGCAGTAGGACACGAGCCAGAGAAATACGTTTGATCTTATATTTGATTGCCAGAAGAGATCTGCCAAGTTGCAGAGGCAGAGCCAGTGCTCGGCATAAGGGGCCAGGTCTACACTGGACCTGGATGGTCGGCTTAAGGTGCGCAACTCCAGTTACACAAAATGCATAGCTGGAGTTGGCTTACCTTACGCCAAGCCGTGGCAGCATCCACACTGCGGGGGGATGATGGGGGAAAATGCTCCCATCGGCTTCCCTTACTCCTCGCAAAAGGAGGAGTACCAAATGCCAGCAGGAGCTGCCCTCAGCGTTCAATTTATGGGTCTATACTAGACCTGCTAAACCAAACACTAGAATATTGACTTCCAGAGTGTTACAAATCTGTCCCTCTGGGTGTGGGTGATCAGACCACTCCGGGGATCTTATAGAGGAAAGCCGAAGGACTGAGGACCCAACGAGAGTTGTATCCTTATATTTGTTTTGTTCCGTACATATATCAACAGACAAAGATGTTAAGATCACTTATATGTAATTGTGATATAGTTAATTCCCCTTTTCAAGCATACTGACACAAGCGTACTTACGAGGCGGCTGCATTGGCTGACAGTAGCTGGAAGAGACTGGAGATCTGGCAGTGCACATGCTGCCCCAGCATCTGTTGATTCGTCTCCACTGATGCCCCGGCGCGAAGGACCCTTATACACTTCTAATCAGTAACTCTGTCAAAGATTTGCTGAGAAACGGCCGTGGAAAACTTTCTTCTGAAATTGCTGCGTAAGACTTTCCTCTGGGTATCACAGAAACAATCACTTTGCGCAATCAGGTCTCCTGATGTTTTGTCTCTTTGGCTTCGGCCTCTTCTGTCCACCCCACAATCGTACCACATCCACACTTACTCATTCTTACCCTGTTAATTCATTATAATCAATATATAAATCAATAAAATCTGTGTGAATCATATCAGGAGCATCGATCTTGTGGTAAGTATAGATGTGCCCAAGCAGACTAAGCAATTGCTTAGGGCCCCGAGTGTCTGAAGAGGGCCCCTTGTTAATGATTAGTATGTGTTGCATGGGAGGAAGGCAAAATATTCCTGCCCCCAATGGGCAAAGGTGACTTCGAAAAGAGTGCACGCTGCAGAACTGTGTACACGACAGCCATGTTTAAACACAGCCGTGGAAGGGTCCAGCCCGTAGTTCCTGCCCAGGATGCATTGGAATTTGTTTCCCAGCTGACTATAACATTGACAGACATTCTAGAAGTGCGCCATGGCCCCATTCCCTACAGGTGCTCCAAAAGGCTGCTGGTCCCTACAGATCAGGGGGTGCACGACAGAACCCAGCCACCCAATCGAGGCAGACCAGATGCAAGATCTGTGATGTAACACAGCAGTCTGCCTGGCCGTGACAGCATGGGGTTCCAGTCTCACCTGAGCAGAGAAGGCTTAGCCATTGTGTAACTGTTGTGAGTGCAAGAGCATTATAGCAGTGTGAAGACAAACTCTCCTGTAGGCACCAGCGAGAAAGTGGGAGAAAGATAAGCAAGCATCTGGTGGCAGGCAAATGGAGATTTCCTGAAGCAAACCCTTCAAAAACCAGGAACCTGATTGCCCATTGCCTGGCACCTTGTGTGGCCAGTTACACCAGTACAGAATGAATGTCTTAAGTTGCTATTCTGATCTGGTAGCATTTTCACGGGTGTCTGGGACATGGCATGATGCATGACCATGGAGAATCAGGCCCCAGGACCATAACAGCTCCATAACAAGATTCCAGTCAGAGAAGAGGTACTACCGTCTACAAAGATGGAGTATAGGTGGGCAGCAGGTTGAATACAAGAGTAACTTCATCATTCTCTTACAGCAGAAGGGAAACAGGGCTCTGCCAGAGTTCATACAAGACTGGATTATTTAATGAGGCTCTGGGACAGACATATACAGAGATTCTCTCTCTCTCTCATTTTCTGGAGCCCAGAACGACTGTCCCAACCACGCTACCTACCATCAACACACAGGATTTCAAACAAGCCCCGGAGAGGCCTGGAATGGACTGATGACTACTTCACAGTAACCAGCCTGGTTCTACTCTGATAGCAGCCTTTATATGCCGGTGACGTGCCCTCCATCAATCCGAACAGCGAGCACAAAGCACTGTACGGGCAATAAAAGAGCGAGTTTCCCCGTCCCACACCCCCTGCCGAGCACAGTGTGCTATCGACTACCCCTTTTCTTGTCTATACTAGCTGTAATGAGCCCTCTCTGACAAGTGATTGACTCAGCCATTCTGCTCCCCTGGCGATGCGAGAAACAAACACACTCCCTATACAATTTCAGCATTCTTGTCCCAGGGACACTTCCTGTGAGAAAGCAGGGTCGGTTTGGAGTGGGACAGAGCACCATGGGGTGCGTTATTGAAAGAGGTTTGGTAGAGGGAAGCAACAGGATGGCAATTTTTCCCCCCCCCCCTCCTGGATTGTTCCATCCTGCTTTGCTGTTTCTTCTGCTGCTTTTAAAAGAGCCACCCTGAACTAGAGAGGAAGGAGCAGTGGCAGGAGCCAGCATGTCTGCACTTGTTTGAAAACTTGCATATTTATTAACATGCTCCGGAGCGCTTGTGCATGCCAGCAACAGTTGCCTTCCGGAACCCTGCTGAAATAAACGTTATGGAAATGCTTTATGCTGGACAGTTGCATTTCTTGGAAGGCCCGCACAGCAGGGAGCATGCAAAGTAGGGTTCACATTAGTGGTGGAATGTTTATTTTGAACACCCTAAAATCGGGGAGGAGCATTTGGCTCTTTTAGAGAGTCAGGAGCCTGGTGGGAGGTGGTTTGGGTTCAAAGGGCTCAAAGAAGAGTGAACCTGACTTGTGCTAGAAGCACAGAATCCCCCAATCATGTCTAGGCCAAACAGCTTTTTAAGATGAAAAACTGGAACTCCTCCTCCAGGAGTGGCATGGGGGAACATAGAGGGGGCAGCTTTGATGAGTTAATCAGGGAGCGTATCAATGGGAGGATGAGACGTTACTTGCTCCTGCCTCCACTTCTCCATGGCTTTGACTCCACATGTATGTCAGGGAAAATTCCCTACCACACCCACCATGAGTTTTTCATGACTGGGAAGGGCAAGGCATGACAGCAACCAAATAAGCCTGTGGAAGGGGGCCTGGAGGTGAGACTGCCAGTATTTTCTGCTTCTTGTGGGATTCTGGTACTTCTGCTCCTGAAAAGGGAGCACAAAAAATTAGAGGGAGGCTGAAAGAAAAAACCAAAACCAAAAATGGGTCTCACTGAGCCAAATGCAAAGCCCACTGAAGTCAGTGAGAGTCTTTCTGGTGGTTTTTAAAGGCTCTGAATCAGACCCATTACAGCCAAGCTGTTTTCTGAAGCCAAACTGCCTATTCCAGGGTGTACTGGTGCCCAGCCCTGTAATCCCTGAGCCTTCCTAAAAAACACTTACATGCCACCGCCCTTCCTAAGATGCTGCTATTTCCACCCAGCTACCTCTGATATACACAAACCATGGTACAGAAGCAATTAAAAAAACTGATTCGAATGCTGGGTATTAACTATTAATGTTCAGGGGTTTTAGCGAGATGGAAGCTGGGTCTATTCCAGGTGTCGGCAAGATGGCCAGGGCTAGGCAGTTCCCTGAACGGTGCCCGCCATTGGAAGGTCTCAGCACTCTGCACTGAGGTGGGGGTGGGGGTGAGGGGGCTGTTCTCATTTGGCTGCTCAGGGGTGAGGAAGAACAGCAGGCGAGTGCAGGTTTCTTCCACAAAGGAGAGAACTTGGGAGCCCCTGGTCAGGCCTAGCTCAGATGCTGCTGTCAGATCCAGATCTGCAGGCAGCCTGGTTCCCGCAGGCTGACCTGCTAGCACAATAGTCACTGCGTATGCTGCACAGCGTGGCGTGTGTCAAAGGTGCAGTGTTACATGCTGATGGAAAGCTCCCTTGGAAGAACAACCTGGACTGGATGTGTCATAGCCCCACGCCACAGCGCCCCACCTTTTTATCAGGATATGGCCACCCCCCAAAATCTCGCTGCACAAACACACCCTATTCCTCCCCCCCCATCCCTTCCGGGGCTGAACACTGCCCCAGTAAGTGCAGGAGTACAGAGCAGGGCAGCCAGGGTGTGTTGGGGGAGGGGGTGACAATTAGAGCTTGTAAGGCAATATTGTACCATGTGCCTGAGTATGATTTGGGAGGGGAGTAAGAGGCAGGGGGGAGGGGTTTGAAGTTTTCAATTAGAAAAAAACATTTTACAGTTTAGATTTTTTTTAAAAATCTGGATTTCGACTTTCACATAAACCCACCTTCTCTTGCAAAGAGCTGGATAAAAAAATAATCAGCCAATTCTACTGACAACTCAAGCGTTGCTTGTACAAGCCCTTCCTTATTTTCTGGAGCCAGGGAAGCTACGCTCCTGGCCTAGCTTGTAACTAAGATTTGCACCCCCCTGAAACACAGCAGCATTCTTCTCTCTAGCAACTTGAACGTCACCCATCATTGCATCTAACAGAATGCAAATAGCGCTAGCATTTTAACTGGCTCGGACGAGACTGGAACCGACGCCAGACAAGCTCACACTGGCCTTTGCATGCAGCAGCGCGAGCAGGACTGGCTGGAACATAAAAACACTTCTTTTCAGTTGTATTGAATGGGGCCGGTGGGTGGCCAAGTGCACATAAGGAAATCAGCAAGAGATCAAAGCAGTACAATGATGTGAAATCCACTGCAGGGGTGAGGGGGGAACCCAAAGAAAGTTACTTAGGAAGAAATCCAAAGTGGACCCGAGGGAAGGCGCACGTGAGAAAAGGAAATAAACTAGCAAGGAGCAGTGCAGGCAGCTAAGAAAGAGGAAAAAGAAAATAGTCTGTATAAATATTGAATGAGAAAGGAATATTATGTACACTTGGTAACATTCTGAAAAGCACTTGAATGATTCAGAAGCTTAAGTCCTATTGACTTGCAATAGAACTTAGGCACTTTTGAAACTTTTATCCACAATCGGAAATAAAATGTGAACCTTATTAAAATTAGCACAGCAATTGTAGGGTGGTGACTAAGTCACTGGAGGGGACCTGAGACACAAATGTTGCATCTAGAAATACAGTAAGCACAGAACAATAATAGCATTATAAAAGAGGCAAAGGGGGTTCAAATAACTGTGTTAACTAAATATACACAACATGCAAACCTAGTTCCATGTTCACACAGTTACCCTGGCTTCTTTCTGTTACACGCGGAGCACCACAAAAGGTGTCAAACTATTCGAGGGATACTATCCAATTTCTACACACAATAGTAACAACATAGGAACTCTTTGCATTTCAAGATTATTTGTTACTTTTCAACATAATCTTCTCTTAACGAGTGTTCTTCCATTCACCTTACACTTCTAAGACCCTGCTATCCTTAAAACAAAACAAAAGCCCTCTCATCTGAGCAGATGGAGAAGATTGGGATTGTCTACCTGGGAGACCCAATGAAGAGGGGATATGATAAAAGCACACAAAATAAATGACAAAGAAGGCCGATGGAACTTCTATTGACCACTTTCTCGTAATATAGGTTGAACCTTTCTAGTCCAACACTCTTTGGACCGGAGCAGTGACGAACTAAAGAACTTTCCTAACCATGGGAGGTCAGTATTCTTTAGCAGCATTTCCAACATTGCCACTGCTTACTGGGCTCTTAGGCTCTCTCTATGCTACCACGTTATTTTGAAATAAGTTATGTCAAAATAACAACTCCCAATTAACTATTTTGAAATAGGCTTATTCCTCTTCACATGTAGGAGTTATCATTTCGAAATAACAAGCCCATTATTTTGAAATAACAGGCTTGGTAGTGTGGACCCTTGCTTTGTTATTTCAAAATAAGGGGAGTTATTTCAAAATAACTCCTCAGTGTGGATATGCCCTTAGAAGACATTTAGGGATAAATTAGAGCTAACTAACAGCACAGAACACTGAGAGCCGAGACTGGTGGCTATAAACAAACTTTATGGGACCACAGGAAACTTGGCCACACCCATGATAAGTGGACATCCAGCTACCTAAAAACATGCCTGACCACGGATGTTGCCAGACCAGAGAGTGCTGGACTACAGAGGTTCAACCTGTACTAAAATAAAGACAAATTCAATGAGAATGCAATGGAATACGTTGAAAAACAAATGATCAGAGGAAAGCCCTCCCCCTCCGATACCCCACAATGTGAAAGCAGCCTGTGGAACTCACCGCTACAAGGCATCACTGAGAAAGACTCATGCGATTCAGAAAGGGGTTAGAACTGCGTACCGATAACTAAAATACCTGGCGATATACTACTAAGTGTAAAAAATAAAGAGCCCTGAAAATGAAATCATCCCTCCACTTGGGAAGGAAAAGACTAATTCAACCTGGTTCAAGGCCTGATGGGAAAGTTAAGCTAGCTGAGGTTTTGTGTCTGTTAAATAAACTAAGGGTGATCTCACACCAGTGCCTTTTGACCAGAAGGTCATTGTCCTCACAATCCCTATTACAAGAGCTGTAGGAGCTGCTCTTCTCTCCCAGACGTGCCGTTCTTTTTCTGAGCAGGCCATTCCGTGTGTGTCTCCCACAAGCGTCTGCTCCTGCATTGGGCTCGTCAGGCAACCCTCGGCCACCCTGTACATTTTCATTTGTTTCCTTGGAAAGCCCACAGCCACACAGAGGCACGTACCTAGAGGCTCTAGCAATCAGCAGTCTCCTCGTGACAGCGGGGGAGGGAGTGTGGCCTAAGCCCTACACCAGCGGTCACCAACCAGTAGATCGGGACCTACCGGTAGATCTTGGAGCCTCTGACAGGTGATCCTGGCTGGTTTGGCCAAGAGGCTATCAAGTGCAGCACTTCAGCCGCCCCTCCCCCCACTACTGTGCACCTCCTGCCCTTTGCCTTGGAGCTGTCCCCTCAGGAGCCTCCTGCTTTCAGGGCAGGGCAAGGAGGGAAAGGAGGGGCGCTGATGTCAAGGTGCCTCCTCCCGCTCTGTATCCTATCTCCACAAAGCAGAGAGGGACAACAGGATTTGGGATGGAGTTTGTTGGCTTCTTTTGGGAGAGGTGTAGGGCGAGGGCAGGGGTGAGCCTGTCTTAGCCCCGCTGCACCACCACCCAGGAGTCACCTGAGTAAGCAGGGCCCAGCTGGAGCCCACATCCCGAAACCCTACCCCAGTCATGAACCCCCTCCTGCACCCCAAGTCCCTGCCCTAGCCCCAAGCACTCCTGCATCCCAATTGCCTCCCCCCAAGAGCATCTCAGAGCCCCTCTCACACTCCAGATCCCTTGATCCAAGACCAGAGCCTGCACCCCAACCCTCTGCCCCAGCCTGAAGGAAGTGAGTGAGGATGGGCAAGAGAGGGAGGATGGAGGTAGCAGAGGCAGGGCCTTGGAGAAGGGGCAAGGGTATTTATATTTGAGGTAGAACTTGGATTGCACTTCAATTCAAAAAGTGATCTCGTGCTTAAAAAGGTTGGCAACCACTTCCCTACATTTGTAAGCATCCTCACATGGGCCAAATTGATAACTGATGAAGCATCCTCTGATTAAGCAATTCACAAGGTGATTAGGAAAAAAGAGCCAGTGGGGGAAGGAGGGACCAGAGACACCCATGGTCTCAGAGAGATAAGATCTCTCTCCCCACCTTGTCCCATTTGTGGGGACACAAGCACTTGTACAGCACACTGTATATAAAGCACATCATGGTGAACCTGTGTGAGGACCAAGGAGGGCAGAGCGAGGGAACTATCCCCCCCGTGACAGCACCTGTATCCCCAAACCAGGAAACAGAACTGAGAAACAGAAGATGAAGCCAAATATCCCACCCTACCCAAGCTCACAATTTACACCTGGAATGTGACGTTCCTTTGGCGGGAGAGCGGATTTGGGACCACTGACCCCAAAAGCAGAAGCCTCCACTAAAGCTAATGGACCCAGCTCTATTTGCCAAAGGCTGCAACTGGCTTACAAGCCTCCATGTGGTCCTGCAATTGGAAGTGGACAGAATGCCCCACTATGTAAGCATGGGTCACCCCCCTCTTCTTCCCTCCCAAAATGCATGAAAACAAATTGGCTTTGCCTAGTACTCAGTGGTAGGTCGACCCATTCAAGCTTCTTTGGACCAATGGGGATAGAAAACTCCAAAGTAGAGGGTGTCACGTTATTGGATTCTAAAGATCACTGTTGCACCCATGGGGAGGAAGGAGTTGCCCCAAAAGTCAGTACAAAGGGGGCCATGTGAGATGTTGAATGAAAGCTTATGTTCTACTGATTCTGTATATGCTATTCATGTACTTGTATAATATCTGTATGTGGAGTTATAAACATGTACTCTGTGTTGATGCTGGAAAATTCTCTGTCTGAGACAGAGCAATGGGCAAAGAATATTCAGCCAGTGGCTATGCTAATTAGCAAGGAGACAATGAATCTCTAGGTGCCAATACATACCTGAGGAATGTGACTGATACCTGCAAACCAGCCAGGGCATAATGGCTGCCAGCATGTGAAACAGAGATGGGTCGCTCAACCAGTGACCTGCTGTGGCCAGGAGGATGCCAGGAGAGGTATATAAGTGCCATGTAGCAACCTCCATCTGGTCTTCAGTTCAGCTCCTGATCCCAGATGCAGCCTTGCAGGGAACAACGAGCCGGAAAGGACCGTGAACCCATCCTGACATAGGATGTACACCAGAGACTTATAAGATAGCAGTTTATAACATCTCTGCTAAGAGCCAGCATTGAGAACTTGGTGATTCGATGCATGTACTGTATTCTCCTTAACAACCTTACTCTCATGCTTTTCTTTCTTTTAGTGATCAACCTTTAGATTTTAGATTCTAAAGGACTGGCTCAGCGTGATCTTGTGGGTAAGATCCATAGTGTAAATTGACTGGGACCTGTGGCTGGTTTCTTGGGACCGGAAGAACCTGTTCGGGGTAGGTGAGATCAGGTTCTAAAACCCCTCATCTGTGTGCAGGCCTGGGGCTGACTAGGGGCACAGGAAGAGCTAGGGTGTCAGAGGAGTTTTGCTCGTGAGGCTTCTGGCTGGCCAGATTGGCAGCTGAAGCTTTCAGTGTGACTGGTTTGTGAAGATCTCCAGTCTGGGGCTGTAAGGAGCCCTGAGTTTTGAGCAATTTGCCCTGAACGGACACCCTCAGCTGTGCCCAGACCCGGCCCAGTCCATCACAGTGGCGTAGTCGGCAGGATCCACAGATCTTGATCAATTGAGCTTTGGATCAGGACCCCACGCTGTCTAAATTTGATTTTTGGGTGTTGAGAGTTTGGTTGGTTAAAGAGCCGCTGCAATGAGTCAGCAACAGTATGAAAGTCTGAACAGAGAGGCTCTGGAAGCCTTGTGCTTGGAAAGAGGCATTGCCTTTAGTGAGGAAGCTTCTAAGCCAGAGCTGAGATCTTTGTTAGTGGCCAGAAATGCTGCAGAAGAAATGAGAGTGCAGGATCTAGTGAGGAGAATGCAACTTAAATATAAGCGAGAACTGGAGGAATTTCGTCTGCCAGCAGAACAGAGAAGACAGAAGCTAGACCAAGAAGCTGCTGAGAATAGGCAGAAGCTGGAATGAGAACTTGCAAAGAGAGAGGCAGAACGTGCAGAGAGAATGGCAGAGTCGGACAGAAGAATCAGACAAGCCAAAGAGGAAGCTGCCAGATTTGAACTTCAGCTTAAGAGAATAGAAGAACAAAAGAGACCGTATCCTCCTGGGAGTTCGGTGTATAACCGCGTGGGTACGTGGTGTGACTATGACATGGCAGATGTGTTTAACCCAGCTGATGTTGTAACCCAGCCCCAAAGCATGTATGCATGCAACTCCTCTGTGTCACCTGTAGCTAACAGGGAGTTTTATGAGGGGGTGCATGTGATTCTGGGCAGTTGTCTGTGGCTAGTGGGTCCTACTGTAACCAGGGGGAAAGCGTCTCTAAATGTTTGCCTGAGGGAGATGGCTGTGTGTCTGTGCAGGGGAGCAGTGAGCCTGTGAGTGAGGGTTCTGGGTGCCTGTCTGATGCCTCAGAGTTGAGGCTGGCATCAGAAGCAGGGCAGGGGGATCTCAGGGGTCAGGACGGTGCTTCTCTGGAGCAGGTTGCAGTGGAGGGCCAGGGTAGATTCCTCACTGTGGAGCAAGATAAAGTTCAGGAGGGTGATGGATCAGTAGCTGGTGATGCTCATGAAATTGCATTTGTGCAAGCTGGAAGTGACCTGTGTGAAGAAGCACAGTGTGTGCAAACTGGCAGTTTGGCTGCTGAGAAGAGCAGTGTGTCAGTGAAGGAAGCTGTCTTGGTCACTAGTTGTGTGCCTGAGAATAGCCAGGGGTGCTGGGACAAAGGAGAAACTGTCTCTGATTGTCTGTCTGTGTGTGTGGGGAAGAGTTTCTTCCTTTGTCTGAGGAAAGTGCCCCTCAGCCTGTGATGGCTGAGAGCAGGGCTGTTGTCCCAGAGTTGGATCTGGATACAGCTAAAGCCCAGAAAGGGAATGGCCCTAGGTTTGTGTCTTCTGGGGAGATGGATGCTGTGACTTGGGTAGATCCAGTCAGTGTCTTGCAAGAATCCCAGAGGTCAGACCGTTATGGTGCTTGTATTTTACCTGGGGAAGAGAGTCCTTGCAGTGGTTTTAGCAAGCAGTTTGCAGGGGCTAAAGAGAGTAAAAGCTCCTTGCTTAGGGAAGATCAGGAGAAAGCTCTGCCTGTAAAAGGCAACAGCTTGTTGTGTGGGGCACTTGTGTCAGTGCCTGACAGACAGAATTGTTCTGTTAACAGTGACTCCACTGACTTGGATTTAGAAAAATCCAGTGTGGATGGTTTTGGGGAGGTCTCAGAGGGACTGAGGGTTGTTTTAAATGAGGCAGGAACAGCCAGAGAATTGGAGCAGTCTGATAACCAAGTGACTGTATGTGACCAGCTTGCTGGGAAGTCAGTGTGTTTGGGACAGGGTTGTTCCCAGGTTGATGATGAGGGTGGACAGAGTATGTCTCAGATTCATAGGAAGAAAGACTACGTAGCTAAGTATGCAGAGCAGAACGGCTGTGTGGTTACTCTCTCTAGAATTCAGGAGATGGCAGTTAAGCTCCCATCTCTAGACACTGTGGACATGTATAATCCGTCAGGGAATTTGATAGCAGGTTCCATGTGGAAGCAGAGATTGAAGCTGAAAGCAGAGGTTCAGAAGGGTGTCTGGGCTGCTTATTGTTGTTACCCTACTGATTGGGGGGAGAGAGAGAATTCCATGGCCATTGTGAACAGGGAGGTCACACCCAGACAGCCCTTTGTCTCTGCTAAGCCAGATTTTGAGTCCACAGGACAAGGGGGAGGGGGCCGAACTTGCTTTGGCAAAGGAAAATTGCAGTTTAACTCTGAAGGGTCAAAACTACAATGGTGTGGAGCCAAAGATGTGGCATGAGAGAAAGTACTGTCAATGTACACTGGATATGGATTTGTTCCTATTACTCGTGTTAACTTTTGTAACCAATACACTATTGTTACTGTGAATTGTAAAGATGTACAACCTGCATGATCTTATAGAAATACCATGTAACTTGTCAAGAAATGTACCAAATGGCAGACTGTACGTTAAAGGACCTTGTGATGTTGATATTTCATGGTTAATGCCTGTAACGGATCTTGGAACCTCTTACAGGACAAAGGAGAGTCCAGCCATAATGTGCTATGTGAGAAGGGAAACTGAGGCATGCCACCATTATGTGTTCATGGCTAAGGGCCAAGATGCCTACATTATGGGAGATGAGAATCCCTATATTAACTCAGTGGTTATTGGATTTCAGAGAGTTGCCAGAGCTGGCCTGGATACATTTCTTATTTTCTTTAGCTCTGGGCAAAATCACATGACACACACAGGGGTCATGCTGCAAAAGCAGATCCAGCTGGCTGTGGTCCTTACCAAGTTTTACCTTGGGTTGGTAAAACAGTGCAAGGACATGGTTGTCGCTATGACAGACCTTGCAATGTGGAAGCCTATTTTAGGCAAATTTAGTTTTCATATACTAGTCCAGTTCTGTACTATGGTTTCTAATATTGGATTAAAACTTGTAACAACACAGAGCCAAAACATGGGGAGGCCTATGAGGCCCTCACTGATGTTACTGGCATCACTTCCTGCATCAATTTTGCGTTGGGGGTGTCACATTATTGGATTCTAAAGATCACTGTTGCACCCATGGGGGGGAGGGAGGGCGAGTTGCCCCAAAAGTCAGTACAAAGGGGGCCATGTGAGATGTTGAATGAAAGCTTATATTCTACTAATTCTGTATATGCTATTCATGTACTTGTATAATATCTGTATGTGGAGTTATAAACATGTACTCTGTGTTGATGCTGGAAAATTCTCTGTCTGAGACAGAGCAATGGGCAAAGAATGTTCAGCCAGTGGCTATGCTAATTAGCAAGGAGACAATGAATCTCTAGGTGCCAATACACACCTGAGGAATGTGACTGATTCCTGCAAACCAGCCAGGGCATACTGGTTGCCAGCATGTGAAACAGAGATAGGTCGCTCACCCATGTGACCTGCTGTGGCCAGGAGGATGCCAGGAGAGGTATATAAGTACCATGTGGCAACCTCTATCTGGTCTTCAGTTCAGCTCCTGATCCCAGATGCAGCCTTGCAGGGAACAACGAGCCGGAAAGGACCGTGAACCCATCCTGACATAGGACGTACACCAGAGACTTATAAGATAGCAGTTTATAACATCTCTGCTAAGAGCCAGCATTGAGAACTTGGTGATTCGATGCATCTACTGTATTCTCCTTAACAACCTTACTCTCATGCTTTTAGTGATCAACCTTTAGATTTTAGATTCTAAAGGACTGGCTCAACGTGATCTTGTGGGTAAGATCCATAGTGTAAATTGACTGGGACCTGTGGCTGGTTTCTTGGGACCGGAAGAACCTGTTCGGGGTAGGTGAGATCGGGTTCTAAAACCCCTCATCTGTGTGCAGGCCCGGGGCTGATTGGGGCACAGGAAGAGCTGGGGTGTCAGAGGGGTTTTGCTTGTGAGGCTTCTGGCTGGCCAGATTTGCAGCTGAAGCTTTCAGTGTGACCGGTTTGTGACCTGTTTGGAAGGTCTCCAATCTGGGGGCTGTGAGGAGCCCCGAGTTTTGAGCAATTCGCCCTGAACGGACGCCCTCAGCTGTGCCCAGACCTGGCCCGGTCCGTCACAGAGGGGAAGCAGACTGAGAAGGCCTAAAGAAATGGGATCCAATTTCAGCTGATGGATTTGCCACATTCCACCTTAAACTCTCATCAAAGTTGAGACACTGTTTGAGACAGGTTTGGTTGAGAGCTAAGGGGATTTCTAGTGATGGTAGGTGGAGCAGAAGACACGCTTTTGAGCTTGCAAAGTTGAAAGCTTTTGGGTGTGTAAGATCAGCATACAGCTGGTTCAGCTCCTGTTTATTAAAGTTGCATTTTAAGTATCATATCCACTGGATTGGTTTCTGATCTCTTTTGCATATGACAGCTCCAAGAATCTCATCTCTCTCCCACAACACATGGTATCATCAAGTGCCATGAAGAGAACATGAATTATTAGGGAACTGACCTTTGAATGTTGCCAGCACTTATGATTGTAGCAGACGTGCCATAATATTTGAAGTTTTTTCATAAAGCCCCAACTCCTGGAGTCCAGTGAAGGGGAGAGACTCTGAGCTTACATTTTAAAAAGTTTCTAGCCCACAGAGCTGCAGAGAAAAGCTTGAAAACATGAAGCACTAAAGATTCAGAACTGAGATGGCAAATAAACTCTTTAAAAAAACAACCCCCAAAATGAATAGCTCCTGATGTTTAGGACAATCTCGAGGTTTCCAGAGGCCCAGTCTGTGGTTTTTGAAGGCTTGGAGTTGGCATTCATCAGACAAATCTGTTGATGACTTGAGATGTTTTAGCTGCAGGGTAAGAGGAGGCAGGGTGACAAGTGGTTTACGGCTTTACAATAAAGCATTTAAGGGGGAAAATCATTCTTTCCGAGCAGCAGGGAATCCTGGAACAAAGGGGACCCTGCCCAGCTTGGCAGGAGGGAGTCAGAACAGGGAGAGGGAACCTCCAATTTATACACCAAAATCCAGGAACACTAGTGGCGAGGGTCAGGAAAAGCCACTTGTGCATATCCTTGCCTACTTTGGGGAGTCGCTTTCAGTGCATGCAGTCTCCATCCCTCCGAGGGATGGATCCAAGGATCAACCTTGCCTAGTGTGCAGGTGCTTCCTCTTGGCATGTTTAGACTCTGCTTCTAATATACACGCTGCACCCCTTCCTCCCTCTTAAATAGCGCTAGGGAGAGCAGCAGAGCTGACAGCTTTTCAGATCTTTCTTTTAGGCTACATGTTAAATGACAACTCTTTGGCACTGGGATAGAGTCTTACATCAAAGCCTACATGATCACCCTGTAAACAAGACATGCAGATAGATAAGGGATCCTGGCAGTCTCTCTGCCATAAAATAGGCTTATCGGCTAGGTCCCTAACAGTCTTTTCTTTACTGACCTGCCCCTCCATCTTGCAAAGATCAGACACTTTTTAACACAAAACACACTTCAGAGGGGTAGGCATTTTAAAAGGAGGGTGACAGACACTGGACGTGCTCTGCTTATAAGATGTGGGATCAGCCACTTGTGAGAGCCTGCCAGTTTCCCCATGAACATCCCAAATTAGTAGGCGAACTCACTGTTGCTCACTGTAGAAAAGTTTCTCTCTCTTGTGTATTTGCACACAGCTAGGACACTCGGGGCTGTGAGGCCCCTCACTATCATTAGCACTGAGGCTGAGGGAGTCTTATCTACATGGGTGGGTAATAGAGGTTAAGTCTCCTCAAACTTCCTGCCCATCACAACCCAGAGAACTTCACAAAGCTACTGCTGTAGCAAACCCCTAACCTCCGGCTGAGCTGCCGAAGTCCTCAAATCATGACAAAGATTTCAGGGTACAGAGAAACCACCAGTCACATTAGTAACATGTGCCCCATGTTGCAAAACCCCCTAGGGTCTCTGCCAGTCTGACCTGGGGGAAAATTCCTTCCCAACCCCAAATATGGTGATCGGTTGGACCAACAGCCAGACACTTTGGAAAGAATTCTCTAATAACTCAAAGCCCTCCCTAGCTAATGTCCCATCACCAGCCCTCGGTGGTATTTGCTGTGATGAGAAGTTGCAGATCAGCAACATGGCATTGTAGGCATCATACGATCCCCTCCATAAACTAGTCTGGAAGCTAGGAAGCCAGTCTACTTCACACACCACACAGATGTCGTGAAAAAGGTTACTTTTGTCATCAAAAGACCAGAGATTCAAAAATAGTGGAACAAAATGTTCCACAGAGCTAAACATCAAACACACTTTCTAGAGCAGGAGTGGGGGATAAGCATCCCGCGGGCTGGATGTAATTCGCCAGAGTTAGCCCCTGGCGGACCGCCACTGCCTTGCAGCTCCCATTGGTCATGGATCGCCGTTCCCGACCAATGCGAGCTGTGGGTAAGGGCAACAGAACCTGGCTGGTAATTTTATTTAAGGCCTTTGGTGGGCAAAGGGGAGAAGTGGCTGCCATAGCACTGAAGAGAATTCCCAGCTCTTGCAAGTAACCAGCTTCTGCTAATGAGAAACTGCTGTGGAATTTTCTGGAGGCTTTGTAAAGAGTTGCTAATCAAGCTGCTCTTCCAGAGACGATGAGTACAGGTGCTGAATCAACAGCTGTGCAATCATGGGGTGAGATCCTAGCTCCACTGATGTCACTACCAGAACTTCCATTGCCTTTGGTGGAGCCAGGATTTCAACCCTGCTTTCTACCTAGCAGAATGGATTCACATAAGAATAACGCGTACAATCGCGAGACAGATGGCAGCTTCTTCTCTGCAGACAAATATCTACCCCAGTGATCCCCCCGAATGGGGCTCTTCATAGGGTGTGAGCTAGGAATCCACACACTTTTCCAGTGGAAGCTAAGTCTGGAGGAGGTGTGGGAGCACACAGTACATTAAAGGAAGGGAGTGTAAATGACTGCCGCCTTGGGGCGGCAATAACTCTCCTTCCTGCCAACACACTGCATAGGTTGTGTGAGTTCGTTTACTCTAGCGATTAATAAAACACTTTATACTTAACAGAACACAGTGGTCTCTGGCTCCTAGGGAGAATGCAAGTGGTCTGAAAAATGGCAGTGACGTGGGTAATTGTTTATATTGCCTTGGTGTCCAGAATGATCACTCAGGCTTGTGGCCCTTTTGTGCTGGGTGCTATCTGATGAGTTTAATGTCAGCCATGGCTAGAAATTAAAAACAATGTTTCTTTGTAGGTCTTTAAAAAAGATTCTGGCTTTTGAATCATAGTTGAGCAGGATGACTAATGGATAGCTTGGCAATTTTGAAAATATTCAGAAATAAATGTGAGGGGTCAGACCAAAATCAAGTTTTTGAAGTTCTCCGTGAATTGGGAAGTTTAAAAAAAAAGTTTTGACACTTGACAAACTAAACACTTTAGAATGTTTAATAAGTTAAAGCAATATTTTGAAACTAGAAATTGTTTCAAACAACATTTTAAAAATGTAAATAAATGTTTCAAATGTTTTCCAGATTTTTTTGAATGAACAACTTGACATAAATTTGATAAAAAATTTTTCAATGAAAAATTTAACTTTTTTTTTATTCTTCTCTGGTCATGGCCTTTTTGGCACTTTTCTGCTGTGAGTGTAACAAATAACAGTACAGGCTATTAATCTGCAAGGTCCTCGACACTTGCAGGGTCAGCTCTAGAGACCATACATCAGTGATGGGCAACCAGAGTGAGTGGGCCTCATGAGTGGCTCTCCTTCATCTCAGTGGTTCGCAGCAGCCTGCGACCCACTGAGGTTCCACCTGCAACTCACAGATAGGGTTGCCAGATGGCTGAAACAAAAATACCGAACACCCAAAAAAAAACCGGGAAAAATTTTGTTGAAGGAAAAAAAAAAATGGGGGGACAAAGTTGTTGAGCAAGGGGAAAAAAAAAAAAAAGAAAAAAAAAGAAAAGACTCCAAGAACCTGGATCACTGCTAGGGGTTACCAGGTAGTCATTAAAAAAAAAAAAAAAACAAAAAAACAAAAAACAAAAACCAACCAGACACGCTTCATGGGGTGGGGTGGGGGCTGGGGAAGGACCGGCCAGGAAGGGAGTGGTGCTGGCCGGGAAGAGGGGCCTGGAAACAGCTAACGGGGGCAGCGGGGCTGGCCGGGGAAGATGTGGGGCCAATGGGAAGCAGGTCTGGTTGTGGTGGTGGGGGTGTCGGGCGGAGCAGGGCTGGCGCGGGATATCGGGGAAGGGGACCGGCCGGGAGTAAGGGGGCCTGGAAGCACAGCTGGGGATCGGGGGCCGAGGGTGGCCGGGAGGAAGGGGGCAAGAAGCACAGCTGGCGGGAGGTGCAGCGGCGCTGGCTGGGGAGATCAGGAAGAGGAACAGGCCAGCGGGAAGCAGAGCGGGGAAGGTCAGGGGCCACGGGGCTGGCCGGGAGGAAGGGAGCAGGAAGCACAGCCGGTGGGGGTGCAGCGGTGCTGGCCGGGAGGAAGGGGGCCGGGAGAAGGGGAGGTGGGAAGCAGAGCTGGCGGGGGCAGGGAGAGGTGCAGCGGCGCTGGCCAGGGGAGATCAGGAAAAGGAACGGGCCAGCGGGAAGCAGAGCTGGGGGTTGGTGCAGGGGGGCTGGCCGGGGAAGATCAGGAGGGGAAGTGGGGGAGAACCGGCCTGGCTGAAATCGTGGCCCCGCCTCCCAGCTGGGACTCCCAGCCACTCCCCCTTCTTCCGCCCACGCCAGGCTTCCGCCCGGTGCGCAGCCAGAAAAATCAGAAAATACCGGACATGTGTCTGGTATTTTCTGATTTTTTTTTAACCGGACAGAGCGCGCAAATACCGACTGTCCGGTACAGTACCGGACACCTGGCAACCCTACCCGCAGATGCCCTCTCTGCCCACCCCCCCATGTCCCAGGCACCTCTTGCACACTGGGGCACTGGTTCCTCACATTTCCTACTCTTCCCCCTCCCTTCCAGTGGTTTTGGAGCACCATGCATCGCCTGATTTGTGTTCTGTACCCACTCCTCCCCCTCCCACCCAGAGCTTGAACAGCTGATTTGCAGAGTTCCAGTTCTGGGAGGGAGAAGTGGGGACGGGGCATGAATCAGCCGATTCACAGTGCTCCGGAAGTGCTGGGAGGGAGGGGGAGGAGTAGGTAAGTGCAGGGCTCCAGTGTCCAAGTGTGCAAGAGGAGCATGGGAAAGGAGGCAGAGAGAGGGTCCCTGGTCCACAGGTTGCCCACTACTGCCACACAGGAAGGCAGTGTTTCCCAAATGCTGGATCCTGACCCACTAGTGGCTCACGAGAAGGTTCTAGATGGGTAGCAGGCCTAGTATGGTACTCAGATATACATATAACTGTGGGTCACAAAAACAATGCAGTTGGTGGTTCACCAAGCAATTGCTGCGGCGTTTGCTGCAACTTATCAAACTGCAATTAAAGTCAGAACCTCAACTAGAGACTCAGTGCAGGTCTCAAACTTTGTGGAGACTAGAACAAAATTTCTTACACCATTTCATCTGAATGGATCAGGAACAGTGTCTACCTTAATGATCCATTTCCATTCATTATAGGGGCTTCTTTCAAGTAAAAGAATGCTATGAAAATTAATTCATGGGATTCATGCAAGTTTCTTTGCATCTTTCATAGGGTTAAATGAAAATAAAATGACTAATATTCATCAACTCCAGTGTTACTGCCAGAGCTTCTATCAAGTGCTTGGAAAAAGCATTTAAAGCAGAAAGCTTGGATTGTATATTTTTGCTGGTTATGAAATAAAAAGCACTCTATTCCATTTTTCATTCAAAGTAGCCTGTTCAGGCATACCGCAAACATTCTTTGCTCCATAATTGCTAAGCAAAGGGATTTGTAATGGAATGGAGATTTGCACCATATAATGATTATTGTATTAAAATTTTAATAAAATCAACTGAGTCTCTTTCCAGGGATAGGTAAATCATTCTGGAAAGTAGTACAAATTTCTTTTAAAAGACATTTTACAATAAGTCTCCAAAAACACCCATTATTTTTGTTTCACAATACAGCTCTTGACAGAATCTTACTCCTATGCTGCAGTGTGTCTTATTTCAGTGCAAGTTAAAATATTCATGACAGCCATCTTAGTTGGACATCTTGGATATCTCTCTTCCTTGTCTTCCATCACAACTAGGTGTTCTTTCCCTGAGGCCTCTTCATCTATTGAATAGTGTCTTTAAAAACGATCAATCACTTTCCACTATATCCTGTCTGATCCACATGGAGGTCATCTCATGTGGAATATTTAACCCGATACATCTCCATCCTGCATTCCCATCATCTCATTATTCTTCATTCCACTCTACTCAAGATGCCACTACTAAAATCTCATCTTCCACTATCCTGCCCCACCTTTTCCAGAACTCCTCTGGTGGCTTCTCTCTCTCTTCATCCAGAGATGTAGCCTCTTCCTAAGAGTCCATTTTTATAGTAGTTTGGGGAGGGGAGGGGAGGGGGCGACCTCCTATGTTGATATCTTCATCCAGTATTTCTCCATAGCTTATCTATGAACCAACCATTCTCCTATAAAATGTATTTGTCCAAAAGAGACTAAAGTCTTTGTCACAGGGACATTGCAACAATACCCTAGAGCAGTGGTCACCAACCAGTAGATCGGGATCTACTGGTAGATCTTGGAGCCTCTGACAGGTGATCCTGACTAGTTTGGCCAGGAAGCTATCAAGTGCTGGCACTTCAGTTGCCCCTCTACCCACTGTCATACTGCTCCTGCCCTTTGCCTTGGAGCTGACACTCTAGGAACCTTCAGCTTGCAGTGCAGTGTGTGAGAGACAGAAGAGGGGTCGTGCTTATGTCAGGGTGTTCCCCCCCACATGCATGTGTACCCTATCTCCACACAGAGAGAGGGGGGATGGAGGGAGCTTGGCAATGCAAATCTGTCACACTCACACACTGTGTGTGTGTCTGTCATTCTCACAAACACACACTGTCCTTCATTCTCATCTCCCGACCCAACACATACGTTGTTACTACTTTTACTGCTTGCAAAGTGGGTTATTTTTGGTTTTTGACTGGTCTGTGCATTTCATAATTTTCGTTTCTCTTAAATATGATTAAATGTAATTCTTTGCATAGTGAGTTCTAAAATGCCAAACCTGTTGTGCCTGGAGTAATTATCCCTGTGGTAACTGCTGCTCCTGAAGTGGCTGGCATGTCCCTGTAGCCCCTGAGAGAGGCAGACCAGGGCATCTCCACAAGCTGTCCTTGCCTGCAGACACCACTCCTGCAGCTCCCATTGATCAGTAATGGGGAACCATGGTCAGTAAAAGCTGTGGGCTCAGTGCCTGTAGATGCCTCCATGGTGCCCTGGAGCCATTGCTGTACATGCCAGTTGCTTTCAGGAGTGGTGCAGGGCCAGGGCAGGAGTAAGGCTGCCTTAACCCCACTGCTCCACCACCCGGAAGCCGTCTCAGTTAAACGGTGCCCAGCCAGATCCAGAGAGGCCTGTTTTAGTCACATAACAGTATCACAGGATTTAATTCGTTTTCTCCTCCTTGGGCGGTAAATTTTCTGTGTCACAGTGGGCGGAGCCTTCTCCCTTTAGAGAGAACAGCCGCTCTATGGACAGCAGGCAAGCATTATAAGGGGCCTTGTGTGACTCACCACTGCAGTGCCCCCTGCTGGCCGGACTGGGAATTAGACCAGTCTGCCTTCAGCTAGTGAAGTCATGCCTGTCATCATGGCTGTCTCGACTGCTTGGACCCAGATCACTCCCCAGACTACAGCATCCTCTTCTGGGCATAGTTCTTCCCCCACTTGCCTCTGTGACAACCTCTGTGACAACAGGTCTGCAATGTTAAGCTCAATGGAAAGTGGGGACAAACGTGGGGACAGGGGGAGACCTCGGCTCGCTCACAACTCTGGGTCCTGACCCAGGGACCTTCTAGGTGACAGCCACATGCTGTATTTCCCTGGTCCACTTCCCCATACCCTAGCACAGTGGTCCCCAACGCGGTACCCGCGGGCGCCATGGCACCCGCCGGGGCATTTATGTGAGCCCGCCGTATGACCTGGGCTGGCCCTGTTCCGAGTGCGCGGCGCATGGGCGGCCCCTGCCCCGGGGGCGCGGCACATGTGCAGTGCCGGCCCCAGGCGCGAGGTGCATGGGCGGCCCCTATCCCAGGCACGAGGCGCATGGGCAGTGCCGGCCCCAGGCGCATGGGTGGCCCCGCCCCCGGGCACGCGGCACATGCATGGCCCCGTCCCTGCATACCCAGCAGCCCCAAAAGGTTGGGGACCACTGCCCTAGCACCTCCTCTGCCCCCGTGTCATGGCTTCAGTCTGGCAGCCAACTGGGCTGGAGCTCCCTGTTGCTCCTCTAACCCTGCCCAACACAGCTCTGTCAAAGATGTTCCTCTCCAGGGAGCCAACCTCCCAGCCTTGCACTCCAGGGAGAGACTGTCCTCTGCTCTGTTTGAGCCACCTTTTTATTTGGCCCTCATGGCCCTGACTGGCTGCTTCAACAAGCCTCCTCCCTATTGGCTCTCTCAATAAACCCGGTTCCCATTGGTTAGGGTTCTGCACAGCCTCTCTGAGGGCTGCTTTAACCCCCATTACCTGTGTGGGGCAGTTGAGAGGCAAGAGTCACTCTAGTATGGTGAGACCCTGTTCACTCGGAGTTTTCCAGAGGATGCAAATAAAGGAGGATTCTCTCCTCAGCTAGCAAGTCCTGAGGAAGGAGGTTTCCACACCAGCTGAGGGGTTTGGTCCACAAAAGGGCTAACTAGAGCCATACACTTGTAGATCCAAAAACCTGCCCCCCTGTTCTGAGTGTGTAGAGTCTTTGCAGGATTAGGGCCTATGTGACTTGAGCAAGATCACTCTGAGCTCTCCTGAGTGCCAGTCCAGAGCCTTAATGACAAGGCAGGTCTGCCTGTCTTGGGCATGCTGCTTGTTGTCCATGGTATATGGAATGTGTTTTATAAGCAATACTGTGTTAAGCTACACATTTCTTTTTTAATCATGCACGTTAAGAGTTCCTGTTATAAAACATACAGGATATGCAACACAGTGGAGCTAACACTGTTGTTGGAAGCTTATCTTTCAGGGTGCCTTTTATTTTGTTATTTTAACTGCTAAATCTTAATGCAACATTAACAGAGTCGGTTTTTTTCCAGTTGATACAATTAAGCTTCTCCATAGTTGTTCAGGATAAAGGTGCATTAGAGATCAAAGTCTGGCAGCTAAGTTTTCCTTTGTCAGCTGGTGGAACACAAACAGAAAGCTGTGTGAGTATAGATTCATTTACAGAAACCTCATGTAAGGTAAGCAATCCGTTTAGCTTCCATAACTAGATTCTTAACAGATGTTGCCATCAAATACTTGTGTACCCTTTTCCAATTAAAAGCTCCGTGCTACACAGCACACTGTAGAATAGCTGTATTTAATCACCAGACTTTTCCCTCATAACACACATGTCTCTAAAATGGTTGAGTCCTAGGGAGAGAAAAAAAAATACAGAAACGATTTCATTTATAATACATTTAAAGGCAGCTTTGAACCAAAAGCTGCTCAGAGTGGGCTTGTCATAAAAGCGCCTAACTCGAAGTCTTTCAAATACTCCTTTGCCTCCCTATGGGCCCAGCTCTGGAAATTGGAGTCAAAGATTCTGGATCGCAGCATAACATCATCCTCCATTAAATATGTAGCCAGAGGGCTGACTGGAGGAGTTACCCAGAAAGAAGGGAGAGAAGTGGCAATAAGGACAAGTTTCTGTATTAGCTGTGACATGTGTATTTCAATACCACTCCTGTAAATAAGCACAAGTCTCTAGACCTGCAAGGAGAAAAGTTGACATGGATAGTAGTGGGCAGTGGGCAAGGATATATTTTTGCCCATGGTTAGAGATGACTAACTGGTCTGAAGAAATCATTACAGATTCATATTATAGGAAGCTGGTTTACACTCAGCATCCATGTATTACAAGTGATAGGCTTCCAGTCAACTTGTCAGCTACTGAATAACAAAATAGCCCAGATTCTGATTCCCTGCTAAGCTGCTGCTTTCAGGTTCATTCAGTGCAAGGCAGAGGCCTTAAAACAGAGGAAGTCTGCTATGGGGCATATATGGAGAGCACTGCTGCACAGGAAGCTTAAAGCAACGAGCAAGAGACACAAAAATAACCAAGATCTTTGCTCCAGAGCTCACAGGCCTTGATTTGGAGGGGAGCCAGACTCAAAACCTTACAAGCAATCAGTTCTCAAACTGCAAGAGAGACATAGTGTAATGAAAGTGAGAACCTTTGCTATTCTTGCCTATATCCGGTACCAGTAGCAGAACCCCTAGAGGACACTGGTTGCACAGCCTGACAGCTAGCCACAGACTGCAAAGCATCAACAAAGGTGGCAACATATTTTTAAGCCCATCAGTGAGTACTGTATTGTGAAGAAAGCTGGATTTGTGCTAACAGTCTCTGCTGGCATGAAACAGCACCTGAGGCTGCTTTGTTCAATATCAGAGGCAGGTGGTGGGAACACATCCAGATGACAGGCAAGTTGATAGATACAGACCCCTTCCCTAATTTCTCCAGTTCATTCTGTCTCTTGTTGCCACCTAAAAGGGCAAATAATAGATTTCAGCAGCTTACACACCTGATTCTGGGAAGAGACGAGGCTGTGTTCTGTGAGATGTCTAGCCCAGCTTGGAGGAAACCCCTAACAGGCTGTGGCTGGACTGTGTTACCATTGGCACGGTCTGTAAGGCATCTCAGTGGGTTTGCTTGTGATTGATTTCTTGTCATGATTGTCTGTCTGCATAAATCCTGGTACCTGCTGATTTTAGGGTCTAGCTGATCACTAAGGCCTAGTCGACATGCTAGTTTTACACTGGTATCACCTACATTGCCCAGCAGTGTGAGAAATCCACACCCACGAGATGTAGCTATACCAACCTAACCTCTCCCACCTCCCCCGGCCCCAGTGCAGACAGGGCTAGGTTGAATTCTTCCATCACCTAAGTACACCACAGTATGATCACCTGTGCTGATAAGAGAATCCCTTCTGTCACTGTAGGTTGTGTGTACTGTAGCATATTATGTGTACACAAGCCCTACATCCTCCCATCCTAGGCCACAGTTGTAGGGAGTCAGAGAGCCCTTTGTAAAGCCAACCTGAGGAGAGTTTTTAGCCTTGCCAAATATTTCACACTGCCAAGTAAGGCCATGACTTCACTTGCCGTGCCAAAGAGTGATCTTCAGGCATTCGATTTAGCGGGTCTAGTTAAGACCTGCTAAATCAAATGCTGAGGGCAGTGCCAGTTATGAAGACAGCGCCAAGTTTGGCTTAAGGTAAGCCAACTCCAGCCATGTATTTTACGTAACTGGAGTTGCATACCTTAACCCGACCTTCTAGGTCTAGTGTAGATCTGGCCTAAGATAGAGCATTTGTTGACTAGTCCCAGAGAGTAAATGGATCCTGCGGGAGAGTAGTCATCATGTAAATGAAGAGAATATACCTCTAGAGAGACACTACAGGCCTCCAGAAAGATAAACATCCGATTTCTCCAGTACTGTATTTCTTTGTCTGGAATGGCTCTGCTGTGTGAGAATGAAGACTCCAGCCCTGGTAACACATTCAGAAAGGATTAGGGCAAGCTAGGACCCTAATCTCTAGCAGAAAAGGAACCTAGAAAGATACAGAAAGCACGTTTTCCCTCTTCAGTTCTTAAAAAGTAAGGGACCAGGCTTGGGTGCTAGACTGCTGACAGCAATAGCCACTCTTCCAGCCACGAGCCATGACCCAGGCATATAAACTCTGCCTTCCATAACTCCAGCTGCCCACTTGTCAGACACTAGCAATCTAGATACTTATATGACCTCCCATGACTAGAGTGCAGAAAGCCTCACCAACATCAATACATTTATCCTCACCTGCCCCCATGCAAGGTTGGGAAGCACTATTAACCCCATTTCACAGATGGGAACAGAGGCAGAGAGAGATTAAGTTACCCACAACAACACAAAAGCACGAGTCAGGAATTGAACCTGGGTTTTCTGAGATTTCAGTTGAGTGTTCCCCCTTCCCCTTTGCCACACAGGTTTTTCCTTGGGAGAGTCACAGATTTTAAAGCCAGATTTAAAGCCAGAAGGACCACAATGATCATCTAGTCTGTCCTCCTTCATAAAACATCTAGGTGATCTTCAGCATAAACTTTTAGAAAGACATCCAGTGTCGATTCAAAGACCTCAAGTGGTGGGAAATCCACCGCATTCCTAGGCAGAGTAACCATTGGGACCATTGCCTCTGCATTACAAATCTGCCCTTATTACTAGCCTGAACTAGTCTGGCTTCAACTTCCAGTCAATGGATCCCATTATGCCTTTGCTAGGTTAGAGAGAACTCAGCGATCAGGAATCTTATCCCCACGTGGGTACATATACACCACGATCAAGCCACATGTTGACCTTGGATAAATTCAACAGACTGATTGTCTCCACTCTCACTGGAGGGTAGGTTTTCCAGACCTCAGTCCATTTGAACTACGCTTTTTCTGAGCTCTTTCCTTTGTATCAGCTTCCTTTTTTAAAAGTCTGGACATCACAGTCCAACACAGTATTCCAGGAACAGTTTCATTAATCCCATGGGAACACCACGTTAGCAGCCGCTAAAGAGCCAGCTGCTGGTGGTACTCAGTTTGGTTAGGCACCATGAGCAAAATGTGGCACAGAGAATATGATGCAGTGTGGCCCTGACTTCCAACACATTATACTGCTCAGTCCATTTTACTATTTATATTACAGCAGAACCTCAAGACCCCAGAGAGAAGGAGCCCAGGGTGCTAGGCACTGTACAACCACAGAACTAGGAACAGTCTCCATCCTCCAGAGCTTGCAATCTAAGTAGACATGGCAGCATCCTCAGCAGTGAGAGGAAGGAGTATGGCCTAAGCAGATTGAAGAACGTGGTTCGCAAACCAGCTTCAATGCCCCATGCTCTGGGCCCAGATTCTGCTGCTCTTCAGCTCAACAAGCCTAACCAAACTGAATGACCACCTATTCATGAGAACTATCACTCTCCAGCCACAGCTACAATGTTATTACCACAGGATCTGAAGGTCAGTGACCAGATGTGCTGAAACTGGAACAGGGTGCTTTAAGATGCAGGGTAGCATTACATAGCTGAAACATATCTCACTATCTTCCCATACCCTCCTCACGCCACCAACCGCTTCTTCCATTTTTAAAGGAGGCCTTCACAACACCATCATATTGAGTTATGTCACAGCAGAGGGAGGTTAAATGGCATTTTTAAGCAGCAATAAATGAGAAGAAAAGAGACAATGAGTCATTTGGAGTTGTTCATTACTCCTTGTCCAGCAGCGAATACTTTTTGACACCACGCCAGAAGTTTCATGAGTAGATGTCAAATTAGAAACACAGTTTTATAGACTTGTTGGAACCGCAGGCATGCTAGAATGAGTACCTACAATAAAAGATTATTTCTTGTATTTCAGCTGAGGATGCTGTGAAGCAGAATCTCTTCCTAAAGTTTCACTACTCTTTCCTTTGAAAATGCTATCCATCCTCAGTACTTCGTTTACGACAAGACGATTCCTGCAAAAACCAAGTGTAGTCTGCAGACATAAAACCAGCATATGGTACTATCCTCAATGAATAGTAGGGTTGTCACTCATCTTATGCTCAGCACATTCCCTGACTCTAACTCTGCCCCAGAACACCATACAAACATTCAGGCTCCATAATTAAATCACTCTCACCTCATAATGCAATAGCTTACCAGCTGTAGGAGGTATGTTAGACCGCTGAAGGCTGAGCTACTGTGTGCCAGCATGCTAGGATATTTATAGAAAAGTTGGGCCAAAGTTTACTTTCATGTGCACTGTACAAAAAAAAATTATGTTGCTTAGTGTAAGTGAGTGAAAAATCTGACCTAATAGCTACAAATCCATGAAATATCATCGCAGAAGAAGAAAGGAGTCATTTCATCATAAGGATGGCAGCAGTTGGAAGTTTATGCCCAAAGAAACCACACCAAAGCCATTTTTGAGCTAAGTATTCGATTCATATAGTCTTGAAGATTTGGCAATCCATTTCTTCCCACCTTCTGTATATAAAAGTACTGACATAAAGTACATTTGTTTATACTGTACTTTTAAATACATTTTCAAGGAACATTTTTCTCCCCCCTTCCCCAATTCCTCCTACACGAAAAGTTCTTTTCCGTGCTAAATATGCATCCAACCACCATTAATGAGCTTTGGCTGGCTCGCAAGGAGTTTTGACAAGCCTGTTGAACTAGTGCCAAGAAGAGATGAATGTTTGGCTTAGAACAGCACAATGCCCTTTTGTCTCATTGTTACATTGGAAGCGTTAGCAGACTAATGTGACGGGATGTAGAATCATGCAACTGAAAAATGACTGAAAATAGAATTCTATGTCAGTAGTGGCTATTGAAAGATTATTGGTCCCTATTGCCTTTGAGGGGACTATTCTGATAAACTGAAGAGCAGGTGTGCGTGGTTTGGGGAAGCGATCAATTAGTTGTAAACCTAGATAGAAGGAATTGCATTCTGCATTTGCTAGACCAGGGCTACTTAACTTTGGAAGCTCCAGGGGCCACGATGCTCACAACACATGCCGAGGGCCGCAACTTAAGTGTGGTTGCATATATATGCATATTTGTATGCAAATAGCTTCTTTCACACTGACAGGAATGAATACAAAGATTAAGGCAAGTCTACACAACACGCAGGCCCTATTTAAGTCAGTTCTGCTGATATTAATAAAATGCAATATTTACCTGATTTCCACCTATATGACAGCACTTTTAATGAGCAATGACAGTCCAGGAATTTAACTACTAAAACACATAACAACAGAAGACCATTCTATTGACTCCTTTTTTGTTTTGGCTCCCATCTGCGGGCCATGTGTACCCAAACAGCACCTCAGGCTGCAAACAAACGGGCCATGTGTTGAATAGCCCTGTGCTAGACCTTATTTGCTTCTCAAGATTTGCCTTTCATTCTACCAGCAACTATACTGCACCCCTGTTTTCTGCTTTGCAAGAACGCATGCAGAACTGTTATGCAAAGCATAGAGGAGTCTGAGCTCATTTCTGCTCTTGGGTTTGTCCCCATATTCCCATGATGTCCGTGAGAGTGATCCCCTATATCTGAAGGCAGAATACAGGAACTGCCATACCAGATCAGAAGGCCATCTTCTCTGGGATCCTGATGCTTCTGAGGAAACTATAGGAGTCCCAAAGTAAGCCATGGGATAACATGCCTACAGAGAAAGGTTTTTCTTAATTTTCCTGAGATATTACCTTATGCCCTGAGGACCCTTTATGTTACATACAGGCTATTCCCTCTTAACAGACTGGATTATATTCATCCATGCACTGAGTCACATTGTCCCCTTCCAGTAGGAAAGCTGCTTATGGGACAAGTTCAACTGGGACTTCTGCTTGGTTTACCGGAGGATGTTTTCCCCTGAGTTGTTCTACCTCAGAGTGTGCAAACCGCCAACCCATGCAGTGGATAGGGACCTCTCTCTACACAGATAGCTATCCTGAGAACTAGAGGGGAATTAGGATAAATCTTGCCACCCCTGTGCCATTCCTTTATTACCTGAACAGCTCCCCCACCCCAATAATACAGCTCTGTCAGGAAATACGATAAATCTCTGGCACCTGTGGAGATCCTGTCACTCCACATTATCCTCTAGAGACCTTCTCACCCCAACAGTACTGCTCTCTCAGGAGCCATGCTGTCATGCACGCTGCCTCCCCCACACCAGCGTTAGACATAGAGGTGCCAGGCTTTCAGAGATCTGTGGTTAAGCATCTGAAAGTGTGGCAACTACTGAAAGAGAGGCTCCATTCCCTGTTTGGCAGCAGGCAAGTCTCTTAAGCCCCCATCTTACCAAGAGATGCTTAGCTTTAAGCACAGGACTTCAGTGAGCCTGCTCACGCACTTGAAGTTAAAGGACCTCCTTAAATCTTTGCATGATCAGAGCCTTGTTCGCTTTGCTCCAGCTCCTCATATGTAAAATGGGGACAATTCTTCCTTTCTTCTCTGTACTTCAATAATTAGTTCTTTGGGGCTAGACTTGTCAGTCTGTTATCTATGGACAGCACCAAACACAATGAGTGTTTCCTGTAAGCTGAGCACTCAGGCAGTCCCCCAGGAGAGATTCAAACACCATCCAGCTGATTAGCAAAGCACTCACAGCCTCCCACAGCTGGCAGCATGTGTTTCTATAGGAGGTATGCATCTGCACATACCCTGGTGCACATCACAAAATTTATTCTGCACATGGATGGAAAAAATTAGAGGTCAAATTGAACACAGTTGTTTCTGTCCCATCCCCCCTCCAAATCAACTGAAGACTGTTGGTCCCACTGTAACATAACTCATTATCTAAATTAAACCTATATTCCAACGTTGGGTCTTCCTTTAATTTGGAATTGCTTAGCAAAGAAAATCAGGAGCATGTAGAGAGATATTGAGCCAGAATTACACAGGTATTGAGGAGCCTAAAGATGCACATAGTTGTGTAGTGTAGTTTAGAAAAGAGCCTAAATGAGTTAAGTGCTAAGGTCCATGACATTCAATGGGAGCTATCTGCCATAGTTGTTTAGGAACTTTTGTAAACTCCACTAGGTGACAATCTGCAACTTTAGGCAACCACAGAAAAATGCACTTTGTAAATCAGTTAAGTGAATGATAGCTCCAAACCCAACTGGACTGCATCCAAACCAGTGGTACACAGAGAAATATTCAACTTTTCTATGTTTAGAGTATTTCATTTTTATATATTATCAATGCATTAAAACTTATCTGTTTAGCTAAGGTTGGTTGAAGAGACAAACCATCAACATTTTTTAGATTGCTAGCAAATTTAAAGTCTGTTATATTATCATATAAAATAGCTAGTCCTACTCTACAGAGACTATGTATAACCAGTTAGTTATAGCTATGTATTCTGCTGCTTGTATGTTAGAAAGAGACTATGGCTGGTTCTAGACGTGCCCAGTTTGGCACAATATCGTTCAGCTGTTCAAATCAATCAAGGTTTAAAAATGCAAGAAAAACATGAGTCCTTTGATCTTGTTACAGGCTATTTTTCATTCATGGAGATCGTTCACTAGGACTGCAGCACAGAGTACAAATGTGTTTCCCACCTAGGGAAATTACTAAAATTCCAGACTAAAGGAACTAGAAAGGTCTGAAGTATCTGCAGCTTGTGCTTTCAGAGACTAGGACACAGAGGCAATATTCACAGTAAACTCTTTTATTACATGTCTGTACCGTTGCTAGCACAAGAGGGTTCTGGTTGAAGGATCTCAGCTAGAAGTGATTGAAAGAAAGGGGCGTGGGAAACCAATGTTATGAAAAAGTTTGTTGTTTCATTTGTAGGGCTCAAGAAACGGATCCACTGTCAATTTTTTGGTGATGTTCCTTCATAATAATTTTGATGAAAACTTTATCGAAAGAGTTGGTTTACCAAAAGCCATCATTTCCTAGTGAAAGGCAGAGGATTTTGCACATGAGCGCATGCACACAAACAAAATGATAGTGACTTTCATAAAAAGAGATATTGGTGGAAAACGTCAATAAAGTTGAGAATTAAAAAAAAACAAAAACCCCACAATATTCCCCTTTTGTGCTAATGAGTTTTTTTCACCTGTCTCTAATATATTTGTTCGAGGTCCAGAAGGAGGGGAAAGTAGACCAGTTGAAAGTCTGTAGGTAAAGATAAAAGGTGGTTGCAGAAAGAACAAACAAATCAGGACTGATTTCTTGATGGGGTCTAGTACAACAATCACCAAATCAGGGAGATGTGGAGAACGTGGCATTTATAAAACAAACAAATATCCAAAACACAAGTCCTGACAGTGATGGAAGGACTTTACTCAGTCATCCATTGGAAAAATAATGATGTAAGAATTTACTGGGAAGTGTTGTTGTCTGGAATGTATCAGGGACAAGTTTGTTTTCAGGAAGTGGAAGAAATAACGAGGGGGACTGTCATTTCAGACTTGATGCTAAGCATGGAGGAACTGGTTGTAAATCAGAAGGTGGAGGGCAATCTGGGTGCATGTAGATATTAAACAATAGATCTGATGATTATAAGGGCTTGTCTTCACTATGCGGAAGATTGACGCTGCTGCAGTCGATCATCTGGAGTTCGATTTAGCGGGTCTAGTAAAGATCCACTAAATTGAACTCAGAGGATGCCTCTGTCTGCATCAGTATTCCTGTTCCTTGCGAGGAGTAAGGGAAGCAGAGGGGAGTATTTGCTCCCATCTATCTCTAGCTTTGGGGACGGCATGGAAACTCAAATTGAGGTACATTGACTCCAGCTATGCAATTAATGTATCTGGAGGGGCATATTTTAATTCAACCTTTCCCTGTAGTGTGGACCTGGCATAAGAAAAGGGCAGTGTAAAAGCAGAAGAATCAGGACAAGCAGACAAACTCAAAGATTTGGCAAGTAGTGTTCCGTGGGAAGAAAACTTAAGGGGTAAAGGATTTCGGGGAGCTTGATGTTTTTCAGAGGACAGCTTTAAAGGCTCATTGGCAAACTATCCCTATGTGAAAGAAAGATAGAAAGAATAGTAAGAGACTAATACGGCTCCATCAGGAGCTTTCTAGTTACCTGAAAGAAATCAAAAGAGGAATCCTACAAAAACATAGAAAGATGGGCTAAGTGCTGAGGAAGAATACAAAAAACCAGCACAGACATAACAAAACAAAAAAACAAAACATGTAGCAACAAAATCAGGAAAAGCTAAGGCACAAAATGCATTACACGTAGCAAGGGATAGAGAAGGCAATAAAAAGACGTTCTTAAAATACATTGAGAGAGAAAGACAAAGGAAAGTGTATGTCCTCTAGTTAGTAGGGAAGGAGAGCTCAGATCTGATGACATCAAGAGAGCTGAGGTGTTTGAACAAGCAAAATAGGCATTAGACTTTCCTAGAAAGAGAAATGTTAATATACATTGTGTTGAGTATCTGGTCACCAAGGGGGAAGGAATGCAATAAGAATAAGGAAAAAACAAGTTAAAGAATAATTTGACACATTAGATGTATTTAAGTCAACAGGAATTGATGAAATTCACGATAACTCATTAAGGGTACGTCTATACTTACTGCAAGATCAACGCTCTGGAGGTCTATCTTCTAGTGTTCGATTTAGCAGGTCTAGCATAGATCCGTAAATCCAATGAAGGCAGCTCTTGCCTGAATCCAGTACTTCTCCTGCAGTATGGACTCCATCATGGCTCGTCTTAAGGTAAGCTGACTCCAGCTATGCATTTTGCATAGCTGGAGCTGCATACCTTAAGCCAGCCTTCCAGGTCCAGTGTACATGTGGCCTTAAGGAATTAGCTGAAGCAGTTTAGCAATTAACTTTGAGAACCCTTGGAAGACCGTGAAGTCCAGAGGACAGAAGAAGGGCAACACACTGTAACTATCTTTAAAAAGAGAAACAAAGACCCAGGGAATTATAGACCAGTAGCCTAACTTCAATACCTACAAAGAGACTAGAACAAGCTATTAAACAATTCTTTGGTAAAAACCTAGAGGATGCTAGGGAAAAGCCACTATGGATTTGTCACAAACTTATCTCCTTCTTCAATGGGAGTACTGGCCCAGTGGATAGAAGGGAAAAGCTGCCTGTGTCACATGTCTTGATTGTAGTTAGCTGTTGACACAGTCCCACAAAATAGTCTCATAAGAAACTAGAGAAATACAGTCTAGATGACATTACTACAAGGGTGGGTGTACAATTGGTTGAAAGTAGGGATGTTAAAATGTGATTATTCAAGCAAACATGTAAACACTGAAAATTTCAGTGGTTACATGCAGGGGGTGGGAGGGCAGGTGGCTCCCTGGGAGCTGGTGCACATGGGGAGCCAGCTTTTAAGCCAGACCCCCTCCCCTGTTCCTGCCTCTGATACAGACACAGCAGCATGAGGAGAGGGGCCTGCATGTAACCATGAAAGTTAACCGATGAGTCCAGGGTCATTGGTTAACCAGGTACATAGTTACACTATCACATCCCTAGTTGAAAGACTGTACTGAAACTGTAGTTATCAACGGCTTGCTGTCATATTGGAAGACCATATTTAGTGAGGTCCCATGGGGTTAGTCTTGGGCCCATACTATTCAATAGCACTTGGATAATGGAATGGAGCAGGCTTATAAAATTTGCAGATGAAACCAAGCCAGAAGGGCATGCAAGAAGGGCTGTCAATTAATTGCAGTTAATGCCTGCAATTAACTGAAAACAACATGAATGCATTAATTTTTAATGCATTAATCACATGCCTCCCTCCCCACCCGCAGGTATCGGCGGTGAGGGAGCTGAAGCCCCAGTCTGGAGCTCTGCGGGCAGCAGGGGAGAGGAGTCTGAAGCCCCATACCACAAGGGGGAATGAAGCCCAGAGCCCCATACCTGTTTGAAAATACAGAACCCTCCCAAAATATGTAAATAAATGGTATTATAATATAGCTTAACAGTGTGATTAAAACTGCAATGAATCATGATTAATCGCTTGCCAGCCCTAACTTTAAGCACATTGGGGGGGGAAGGATTAGAATTCAAGATTACCTTGACAAATTGGAGAATTAGTCTGAGTTCAACAAGATGTAATTCAATAAAGACATATTGTGATGGGGTGTCTGCCCCGCACCGGCCTAGCAAGGGTTAAACTCAGTCCTGGGAGAGGGCTGAGATTATGGAGCCCACAGCTGTGGCAATATCAGCCAATTAGGGCCTAGTTGGGGCTGTATGAATAGGGGCTCCTGGAGGAGAGGAGAGACACACTTTCACTTCAGCTGCGGAGCAGGAGGTGCCTGGCTGCCAGGGAAGCTAGAGACTTCCTGCGACAGGGCAGTGCTGGGGAAAAGCAGGCCGAACAGGGGAGTTATGGCTGGTCTCACTCCCAAGTTGCAGGGCCCGAGACAAAGCCTGAGGGTACCAGGACTGCAGGGAGGCTGCCAGGGAAGCAGGAGGCGGCAGGTCCACACCCCTTGCCAGTGATGAATGGCCACGTCACACTGCAGTTTGCCCCTGAGGTAAGGGGCTGGATGACGACTGGCAGTGGGTCACTGAGGCTAGGTGAGTATAGGGGGCTGGGGGTTCCCTGAGGGGGAGGACCCCAGAGTGGGGGCAGTGCAGCAGGGCAGCACACAGAGGGGAGGGTGCCATGGTCTGGGAGAGATGCGGGTCTTACTGTAAGGTGGCAGAACCACTAGCACATAAATAGGTAACAGGTGAGACACCAGCCAGAAGGGGACACTTCAGCGCTAATCAGAGCTAACTCCTACCTGACTGGCAGGAGGCACCGTGGAGGCGAGTCACACCATGTTACACATGTACAAAGTGCTACACTTAAGGGACGGGGAAAATCAAATGTGCAGCTACAAAATGGAGACTCAGTTGGATGGTAGTACAGGTTGAACCTCTCTAGTCCAGAACTCTCTGGTCTGGCAACATCTGCCATGCAGAATGATGTGAGTTAGCCGGATGTCTACTTTTTATAGGTGCGGCCAAGTTTCCTGCAGTCCCATAAAGTTGGTTCATAACTACCAGTCCTGGCTCTCAGTGTTCTGTGCTGTTATTTGGCTCCAATTTACCCCAAATGTCTTCTCAGAGTCCAGCAAGCTTTGGAAGTGTTGGCGACGCTGTTAGACAATATTGGCCAATATTGGTGGTTCAGCAAATTCTCTCATTCGGTCTTGTTCAGGTCCCCAGGGTGCCGGACAAGAGAGGTTAGACCTGTACTGCTGATAAGGTCTGTGGCTTATAGTAGATGACAAATTGAATAGAAGTCTAAATGTGATGCAATTGCAAAGCAGTCTGATACCATTAATAGGAGTGTCTTATGTAAGACATGGGAGGCTGGGCCTTGCTCCTGGTGGGGGGCAGGAATCAGCCCCAGCCTTCACCCTTCCAGCCAGTGCTTGGGGGAGGGAGGCTTGGGCAGCATGCAGCTCTTGCCTTTCCCCGATCAGCCAGAGCACACTTACTTGGGGGATGCTGGAGGGGGGAGCGTTTGCACCCTTGCAGTCCACACTTACAAAAAAAAGCCACTCCCCTGGAAATTCCTGCATATGGGCCTGTAACACTATTTTCACAACAAGCATTTCAGTAGGTCCCTCACGTTTTCATGACACAAGCAGGCTAGCAGCAGAGGTTCAGTGCTGTTTAGGAAGGTTGGAGCTCAAGGGCTTTTAAGCCAGCTATGCTGAGGCTCAGCGATCAATAGAAGCAGGTGGCTCTGGTGGCCAGATGGCCTCTTACAACCTTGAATTCTCAGTGTGCACAATGAGGTATGGGCCCTGGGAGTGGATAGCCACTTTGCACAGCGTTATCGGTAAAAAGTGGGCATGCAGCTCACATAGCAGGACATGGGATGCTCAGCCCCATGTAGAATGATCCTCCAGTGCTGCAGGGACTATTGAATCTCTTCTCGTCACCCTTCCCTGCTTCTGTCTTCGGAATTGTGGTCAAGGCCTTTCTGTGCCTCATTGAGGCTGCTGGAAGCTATAGTAACTTCAGACTCCACTAAGCAACACTGGGGGACTGGACTGACATCACCAGCTCCGGACCAGGGAGCATAAAAGATCTCCCTTGTCACGCCCATCCACGCAGAGGTGGGTGTTTGGGGGTTGTAGCTGAGGAGCTGAAGCACAGGGAAATTCCTAAGGGGCCCAGTGGTGGATTTGGAATGAGTGGGGCCCTGTGCTCAGCTTCCTTTTTGCCCTACTCCCCCCTCTCCCCGGACCCAGCCAAGAAAACAAACATTCCCTCTTCCTGACCCTCCCGTTTTTTATTCTTTATCCTCTTTCTATACGATAAGTCATAAGAAGTAAATGAAAATCAAGCGAGGGGCCTGGATTGTTTTGTAAATTAACAATTTTTTTCCCACAGACCACTTGAAAATTGCTGACGGTCTCGGTGGACGACTTAATGATCTTTCCAAATATTCTTTGTGCCATTAGCTGACTATTGTACAGTGCTTTGGATAAGGGCTCTTTATTAAAAAATCCATAATCTCCATGGCCACAGAGGACGGATTCAGGCGCCCCAGTGGCCCTGCGCTGGCTGGCCTGGAGAAGTAGGCAGTGACCCACATGTGCTCTACCTAAAAGTGAGGGGGGCACAGTTCCATTGGCCACCTGAGTTCCTGCCCCAGCCTCTCCATCCGCCGGCTGCTCTCCCCCTCACCAAGAGGCAGCCGCCACTAACCAGGTGGCAGCCAGCAACACACAAACAGGCTGGAAGGGCAGGGCTGGCCTTACCGTGAGGCGAACTGAGGCAGCCGCCTCAGGTGCCAGACTGTGGGTGGGCCCCACTAGGACCCGGAGAATTGAGACCTTTCAAAGTTTTGGCCCAAGCGAGGCAGCATGGGGGCGTCATTTGAGCTCCCCACCTCAGGTGCCAAAATGTTGTGGGCTGGCCCTGTGGAAGGCATCAGGGGAGCACGGGGTAGCCACACAGGCGGTGGCCAGAGAGAAGCGGCGCTTTTCCGCTTCCAAGTGCCGCTTTTCTCTGGCCAGCTGTGCAGCTGCCCCATGCTCCTTTGAAGCCTTCCAGCCCGTGTTCACACTGCTCACCGCCTCCTCCTGGCTCTCCTGAGGCTGCAGCCTGTAGGTGAACCTCCCTGCTCTCCTGCCCCCCAACAACCCTCTCTGCAAAGGGACTGCCCCCAGAGCAGCCACCCCCGTGGGGGGTGGCGTGCTGGACTCGGGTTTAGACTGCCCAGCACTGGGGGCCCCGTGGCCCTGGGGAGGCCCCCTTGCCAGGGCATGGTATGTTTCATTGTAAATCTGTCCCAAGGGGTGCCTCATGGTCGAGTGGAACGAGCACAAGATTTGGGTTCCAAAATTCTGATTCCGGCTCACTGTGGGTTTCCGAAAAATCACTCTGTGTCATCCCCAGTTTACAGATGGGGACCTATCACAACGGGTTGTCAAGAATTATCCAGTACCTGTCTTTCTAGCACTCTGAACGCCAGCCGTTAGTAGCTAGTAAGGGACCACTGAAATTCAAAGCAGTTCCTTCCAGACACAGATGCTGGGAGAATAGCAAGCCTTCAAATCTGGCCCCTTGACACATATGTGGGAGGAGGAGATTTGCACATTAGACCGGTGGGAGGTTGCGCGCCAGCATTTCAGATGCAGTGACCCCCATCATTGCATATACAGTAAAGGGAAAAAAAGAAAAAGCAATAGCACTCCATGTCTGCAGCCAGGCTCATACAATATAAATGAGAGCCTGCTGCTGCATGGGGAAGGCACCTGTGATTCAGATGCTCCAAAACACACTTAACAGGCAGCGTGAAATCAGGACTGGCTCTCCCAGGAGCCAGTCTGAAGCAGGCTGCTCCGAGAGGAGCAACTCTTTCAGAAAGCAGCACATGTCCCTGCCACTCCTGGGAGAGCTGGTATGCGGGAGTTCGCTCCCAGGTTGCCACACACGCATCCTAGCACATCTTCCCCCATACAAACTGAATGATTCCCAAAATAGACAATGGGAAAGTTGATCATTGCAACATGGAAGAACACTGTGGGGTACCAACACAGCCTTCTGCCCAGCACTGCTTGTCCCCAGGAGGAATTAAACAGAGACGTGATTAGTAGAAAATTTTGTATCTGCATCCATATCCGCAGATGCGTCTACTCGTGGACATGAAGCAGATAAGCACACATTGGCAGGGTTCTAGATACAAAAGTTTCCACATCAACATCCACAAAAACGAGTTATGGATATCCGCATTCACATCCGCACCCTCAGAGATCCGCGGAGTTGCTGGGCTCAACTGATTAGCTCATCTAGTGCAGGAGCCAGATGTGAGAAAAGAAGTGCAAGTCTAAACATTTCAGGAAGTTCCATGAAAAAGAGATGTCTCATGACCCAGAAGGCTTATGCTATGCAGGGGCCTTGTGTGTGCGGGGGGTAGAAGGGGGAGATGGAGGAGGGATACTGTAGAATACGTGGCCCTGAAATAAAAACAAACAAATAAACAAACCAACAAGCAAGGTCAGGTCAGCACTGCCCAGATCTGAGAGGATAGGTATGCATGGATATAAAAGAAATAGTCTGTGTGTGCACCACTCCTAGACAGGGCACTCTGCACTGACCAGGTACATCCATGTCAGATGAATATTTCTCCTCATCAACTTTGAGTCACCTCAGATCTGATGGGATTTATCAACCGGATTCAGAACTAGTGTTCCATGTAAGCTGTGCACTTGTGCAGCCACTCAGGAGAGAGCCAAATGTTGCCCAGCTGGTTAGCAGAGCTCCCACAGCTAGGTTTGTGTTTCTATTCGTGGTGCACATTTGCTCATGCTTCAGTGCACATAAAAATTATTCCACACATGCAATGGAAAAAACCCCACACAGGGAGGCTACGTCTAGACTGCAAGCCTCTTTCAAAAGATACTTTTGGAAAAGAGCAGCTAGAGTACAATCAGCAGGGCTCGACAATCTATGTAATCTACTCACCTGTGGCGAGTAGATTACATCCCGGAAGAGCCGGGTTCAGGCGATCTGCGCATCTGGATGCTCTCTTTCGAAAAAGCACAGTTTGCATTACATAGCGCCTTTTTTCAAAAGAGCACTTTCAAAAAAAGACCTTATTCCTCGTAAAACGAGGTTTTCCGCGGTCAAAAAAACCCTGCCACGTTCTTTCGATTTACTTTCGAAAGAACGCAGCAGTAGTCTAGACTCAGGGGAAGTTTTTTCGAAAAGAGGCCACTTTCTTCGAAAAAACCCTGTAGTCTAGACACACCTGGATGGAAAAAGTTAGTAGGAACATTGTTCAGAAGCACATTCCTATTATCCATCCATTCGTCTCCCACACTTATACTGTCCTCTCTACCTGCTTCAGTGATGCCCCTACCTCTGTGCTATGCCTAAGAGAGACCTTTCCCATCTGCGCTGGCTACTGGAGTTACATGCTACTGGCAGCATGTTTCGTTTTGGGGTCCCCAGGCCAGGAGTCATAAATAAAGGTGCTTTTGCAGCATTTGGTAAAAGTCGCCTCCTTACAGGCAATGGTTTCCATCCCAGATAAGTAGGAAATGATGTGCTGAGTAAGGGCACACACTTTAACAGCCCGTTCAGCCCGGCTGTAGATCAGCGTGCCTCAAAGACTCTCCAAAGGAACATTACAGGAACAAGAGCCATAGCATCTGTTAATCGGCTCCACTTCCTTTGACAGAAAGTGAAGAGTTTACTTTCACATGCTGTCACCTCTCAATTCATTCTGTTGTTTCTGCAGGGGAACCGGTCATGGGGTCATCGCAGCTCTGTTTCTCCGCCAGGAAGAGCGAACCGAGCAGCAGAGCAACATAGGCGATCAACTCTCCTCTTTCGTTGGGAGTGGCAGGAGGTCAATGTTCAGGGTGACTGCAGGCAGCTACTGCCATCAGATGTGGGGAGGTGGCTACGTTGCACTTGGAGAAATAGAACCAGCAGAATCTTGTTTGGGGAATAAGGCATTTATTGTGAAGGCAGAATTCATTTACTGTCCCTAGCTACTAACATTGTCCAACGCACAACACACACAGCTCTATCAATGGGATAGAATTACCAGCCTCAGTTGCTCACGCTAGTCAGGTGGTCCAGACCCAAGGAGGAGATCTAGGTTGTGTCCATGCACACCCATGCTGCTGGAGAATGATAGTCAAACCGAAAGACCCAATCCTATAGTTTTGCACCATCTTTTCTATGTGTTAGTCCATAGAGCCTGTCCGGTCCTACTGCCCCAGGGCACTGTAGGACCATGCATCATCAGTAAATGGCACATGGCATTGGGATTTTTTTTTTGGATGGGCCTTTTCTCTCTCTCTGGTGGTTCATTTTGCAGGGCTTGCTCACATTGTTCTTCGGCCATCAAGGTGGTGCTGGCAGCTGGTCACCCAGAGGGGCTGGCTTTGGGACTGATCCCTTTACACACCCATCTCTAAGTGAGATTATCCCCTCCCCCCCAAAACACACACACACACACACACCTAACGTTAAACAGAGTTGAGGCAGGACAAAGTTTAAAATGGGGTTTCAGTTACAATATGGGATTACATAACATCATATTGATAGATATAATACATTACAAGGGTGATTTCATTCTTCAGCCCTACATCTAGAAAGGGGAAGAAAGAAGAGAGGAAGAAGAGGAGAATGTAGGCAGTGGGGGCAGGGGAGGGAGTTCCTTACAGAGCAGCTGATGCAGGAAACACCCCGTCTCCTCTTTAGGAAGATGTTTGCTCTCTCAGAAGAGCATCTATGCAGAATCCTTCGTCACCATCAAGCCTGTCCCTTTCAGATGGGTTTAGGCCAAAACTAAAGTACTGAATCCAAATACCTTTGCACTTGAGAAGTAAAAGATACCGTATTTCAATTGGTATATATGCCTGCATCTGCACTCACCTTTATGATCTTGGGACAGACAAGAGAGGAAGGAATCTGCTTTCTGTTCCCGAGCCACAGATTTCACAAAGCAAGATTTCAACTCCAGATGGCAGAAGGAGTCTCCTGAGAGCAGTTAAGCTGGTGAGAATTTCACTATTTCAGGCTGCAACCTCATGAAAGTGAACAACCAGCGAAGTGACAGCCAACCTATTATCCTTAACTTGCACTTAACATTAAGCATGAGTAGGCTCACTGAAAGGAGAGAGGCTACCCACATGCTTCATTAAGTACTTTCCTGGGGTAGGGGCCAATTTGCCAATAGTGCTTACTCCAGCTGGCCAGAAAAGGTCTCTATCTCTGGGTTTTCTCAGTACTTGGGGCCAGAGTCACAGAAGGCATTCAGACACCTAATAGCTTTAAGAACTATGGGGAAGGGTGCTAGAGAGAGCCCCAAAGTAAAATATCTAAATCAGCAGACACCACCTCTCCTGGGTGGAATTACTCAGCCCACTCAGTTAGCCTCATTAACATTAGGACAACAAATGATAGGTACTTCCTCCCCCCCCCCTATTATTCTGAGGGTGCCCCTCTTTTTTCCACCCCCCTCTCCACTCAAGCTCATCTCATCTGAAGAAGTGAGTTTTGCCCATGAAAGCTCATACAATATATATTTTTGTTAGTTTCTAAGGGGCCACAGGACTACTCATGGTTTTTAAAGTTACAGACTAACACTGTTACCCCCCCCGAAGACATTTTCAGCAAGGAGTGATTGTTGACAGTCCCCTGAAAATAAAACAGCCTTAACTACAGCCCTATTGATGAGAAATGCACACAAAAACTGACTTTGCTTGAGATTTAGTGTATGCTGTCGAGTTTCATCGTGAAAAATCCTCTATAGCAGAGCCTGGAGTTTAAAATGAAAAGCAAAGACCAAAAGGCCCTATGTACCCACCAGTTCTTTAGCTCCTGCTGGTATCCCTAGTTCTCTCTTTCAGGCAAAGCTTAGCCCAAGGCTTTTCAACTCATCCTTTTTACAGGCTGAGTTTCCCCTCCTCTGTCTCTCTCCCAGATAGTTTTTTTGCTGGAGCTTGTACACACCTGCCAACTCACCCTCCTCCACCAATTAGCACTTAATCATCCAATTACCTTAGAAGTACAAACTTTCCCACAGCTGAAGACATACAGCTACTTAAGAAAGAGTTAACCCTTGCTTCCCATTTGCACTGCTGGAGCTGCCCAGGAGGTTCTGATGACATGTCACCCTGTGAGTCAGTGGCTAGGGCACCAATGTGGGAATAAGGAAACTGGGGTTCTAGTTCTTTCCCAGAGGTGCTGCAAGGTTTGGGGCAAGTAACGTCCACCTGCCTCAGTTTCCCCACTTCTAATCTGGAAATAATGATACTCTTTCTTTGTGGAGCATCTGGAGGTCCAAAGTCTCTGAGGGGTTGCCGTGTTAGTCTGTATCCGCAAAAACAAGGAGAAGTCCTGTGGCATCTTAAAGGCTAACAGATTTATTTGGGCATCAGCTTTTGTGGGCAAAAACCACTTGGTCAGATGCAACAGTCTAAATGAGTCAGATTGTCCTGGAGATAAGCCATGACCTTGAAGACTTGGGTCCAGTTTTCAGCTCACCCACAGATCCAGGCTTGGGGCCAGTCACTTAATTCACCCTGTCTGTTGTTTTCCCCAAAGAGATTTTATTAGTTGTACTACCGGGCTATGTCTACACGACGAGTTTTGCCGAAAGAGCCTATGCAAATGACGTGCAGATTAGTATTTTCTCATGCTTCATTTGCATACTCTCTTCTGATCTGTTTTTGCACTAGGGGTTTTTGCACAAAAACAAGCAGTGTGGACATTTCCTTTTTGCACAAGATCCTTATACCTCAAAAAAGGAAGTATACCGATCTTGAGGAAAAAGGGGGTTTTGCACAAAAAGGAAACATCCACACTGCTTGTTTTTGTGCAAAAACCCCTAGCACAAAAACAGATCGGAAGAGAGTATGCAAATGAAGTGTCAGAAAATGCCAATCCGCGCTTAATTTGCATAGGCTCTTGTGGCAAAACCCGTAGGCTACATCTACACTGGCGTGATCTTGCGCAAACACTCTTTAGCGCAAGAGTTCTTGCGTTAAAGTAGTTGTGCAAGAGAGCGTCTACACTGGCATGTGCTTTTGTGCAAGAGCATCCTTGCCAGTGTAGACCCTCTCTTCTTGCAAGAAAGCTCTGATGGCCATTTTAACCATAGGGCTTTCTTGCGCAAGAAATTCATGTTGCCTGACTACACTGGCCTCTTGCGCAAGAACAGTTGTGCAAAAGGGCTTATTCCTGAGCAGGAGCATCAGAGTTCTGGCGCTCAAGAAGCCCTGATTTCATACATTAGAATGACAGTTTACTTGCGCAAGAACATGTCCAGTGTAGACAGGCAGCAAGTTTTTGTGCAAGAGCGGCCGCTTTTGCATAAGATCGCGCCAGTGTAGACACAGCCGTAGTGTAGATGTAGCCCCACAGAGCCTAGGATTCCTAGATATGGGTCAAACCCCTTTAGTGCTAGGCACTGTACAAATAAGGACAATCCTTTCCCCAGAGAGGTTACACACTAACTAATATTTCCCAGCCTGATTGGGGTGTCAGGAGGACAAAATCCATTGATTTTGTAGCATTCCTAGTAATGGGGGCCAAATAAGTACTTAGATATAAGAGGTAAGAATTATCTTATCACCTGCTTTTAACAACACACTTCAGTCTTTAACCACTGTCCCTGTACTGTGGTGAGTAATGAATACTAAGCACTACCGTTTATCATTAATTATGTTCATTTTTACAGTTCCTGTACCTGGAGAGCTACTATAACTGGCTGACATTTCTTTTCCATTTACTAAAATGTAATCATTTGAAATAACGATAATTGGTGAGGTTGGTTGGAAAACAGCAAGAACAGTTTAATTTTCACAAACACTGGAAATTCAAAGTTTGTGAAAATGTGAGCAATATTTCCCATAACTCTACTGGCCGGGTGCATTTGTGCGTTGTTTACTGATTGTCTTCAATTACCTATGTGTAGATAAAGTTATCATCTACTCACTGACATATGCTCAATACAGAGAGGCATGCAGGGGAACAGCCATAGTCTAACCCTCCTCCCACCTCCTTTAGTCCTTTTCTGCACTTTTCAGAATTCTGGGTTTGCACCCCGCACCAGCAGATCCTCCTGTACCACCCCCAGCCCTGCCACTAGTGGGGCCGTGTGACCCCTAATAGGAGATGGCGGGGGTAGGGTTGGGGGTGGTACAGCTGCCCTGCCAGCATGTGACGCTAACTCCCGGGTGCGATAGGACCACGCTTCTCTTTGTTAGTCACAGCTTCTCTTGGGAGCAGAGCCCTGCAGATTCCAGGCCTATCCACAAATATCTATATCTATGGATAGAAATGTATATCTGCACAGGCTCTGAAAATCTCTTGATTAGCCTGAAGGCTACATTTGAGAGTTGGCCTTTCTGGTGTGATGCTCAACAGTCACCGTCCTACACTTCTCTAAAACTACCTGTGAAAAAATATCTGGAGGCAGGAAAGAAAAAGGGGTGGCGAAAGAAACTTGAGTTGAACACAGGACCAGGAACTGATTATTCCTAGCCCTAATGTTGTGACCTTGCCTCAGTTTCCCCATTTGTAAAATGAGGGTAATATTTATTCATCTCCCTCCCAGGGAGGTTATGAGGACACTAGTTTGCCATCTTCTCGAAGGCTAATGGTGCTGCATCATTTCTCTTGGGAGAATTTAATTTCTTGGTTCATAGCCCATCAATTTTAGAGACATGTGAGACTGGTAGGCGCTGCCAATTGTCAATCAATAAAGAGCTATTTGGAGTCTTTCCTCGATTGTCTCTCCCTTCTGGCAGTTTTGGAACTATTACCTATATCTCTATCTTCCCATCATTTGGAGTTGGCAGCACACACACGTCCTTCACTAAGGGAACAGAATGTTCAATACATGAACTTCATATGAGCACATCCGAGTCGTCATCTGACCTCGTTGCGTATAAATGTTCTGGGTTAATGGTGACTATTGTAGGCACCATTGTTGATTTATTATTTATTTTATTTAAATAATTTATTTAATGTGGGTTGCCAAAAGGGACTTGAGAATGGTGCATTAAAAAAAAAATCATTAACTGACCCCAGCTGCAAGCTCCAGCTGGGCACAGATGGAAACAGAGGAAGTTCAGTGCGGTCAGCAATAAACTGACCCATCAAGGAGGATTTACATAAGATCTACAGTAAAAGGGGACGTCAAAGTGAGATATGTGATTCCAGCTACGTTAATTATGCTGGAGTCCATGTACCTTGTTTCCTGTTTCCCAACTGTCCCCACCGTGGGAGGCCAATGGGAGCAAATGCTCCCATCGTCTTCCCTTACTCCTCGTATAAGCAGGAGTACTGGCAGCTGGTGGGGATGCCCTCTGAGTTTGATTTAGTGAGTCTTAACTAGACTCACTAAATCAAACTCCAGAAGATCAATTGCGGCAGCGTCAATCTTCCACGGACTGAAGATGTGGCCTGAGATGTTCTGAAAGCTGACATAAAAGGTAAAAGAGGGAGGGCCACATTTGAGGTAGCTCTTCCATAGAGTATACCCTGGGATGTTGAACAAGAACAGTCCATCCGATTTGAGGCACAAGATCATCCTGCTTGTTTGATTTATTCTTCCTAGAGTCCTTTTCAATTGGGAAAACTGAATTAGCCGAGGTGTCACAGTGGGAACATGCACTGTAAATTTTCCATCACTTCCTGATTTACAGTGACATTGTGTATCCCAGGAGATGTGAATGGTATGTGCCAAAAGGGTAGTTTGAGGTAGGAGGCTCACTTGGAACGAGCACTCAAAGATGTGGGTATTTTCAGAAATTTTCCAGGCTCTCCCATAATGGTTTCTTCAATAGCTGACAGATCTTCATTTCTCTATGACAAGCGGGCCCTAGGTGCTGAGTTTAATTATTATAAGGGGAAACCACAAGTCTATTCTTCCACTTCTGAAGAGATCACATTTCATAGCCCGGAGGTTCAAGGTTCTCTTCTTCCCCTTCTCCTGCACCAAGTGTCTACTGTTCATAGAAAAAGTCTCAGAGGAGTAGCTGTGTTAGTCTGTAACTTTAAAACAACATTTAGTCCTGTCACACTTTAGGGCATGCCTACACTAGGAAACTATTTTGAAATAACTAAATTCAAAAAAATAACTCCCGAAAGAACAAAATCGAACCAGTGTGTCCTCACCATGGGGGAGCCTCGAAATTAGTCCGAGGCAGGCTCCGTTATTGTGAACGTGTGACCTCGACGTAGAACCCCAGGAAACACTGGGGAGTAATTACTTTGGATTACTCTGGGGAGTAGTTACTTTGAAATAGCAGCAGCAGAGCATCCACACTACTGCTATTTTGAAACAAGAGTTATTCCTCAAGGAAAGCAGGAATACAGATTTTGAAATAACCAGCCCATTATTTTGAAACAATGGGCTTGGGAGTGTGGACACTCCGCGTATTATTTTGAAATAAGGGGGGTTGTTTCAAAATAACTCCCTAGTGTAGATCAGGGCTTAGAGACTAACAAATATATATATATATATCTATATAGTATCATGAGCGTTTGTGGGCAAAACCCACTTCCTCAGATGAGCAGAGTGGCACTCCCTGCTTCTCCCTGTCCCCTCCTCCCTCCCTCCCCCACATGCTCCTCTCAGCCAGCAGCAGCTAGCAAATGAGGGCTCCCTGCTGCCAGGGAGGGGATTAGTGGGGAAGCCCCAAGCCCCCAGCAGAAGCTGCACACGGGGAGGGGAGGGAAGCTGCAGGCCCCCGGCAAAAGCCATGCATGGGGAGGGATGTCCCAAACCCCTCGCTGAAGCTGAGGGGGGTAGAGGTGAAGCCCCAGACCCCCAAAAGAAGCTGTGCATGGTGGGGTGTGTGTGTGTGTGTGAAAGGAAGCTGCATACCCCTGGCAGAAGCTGCGCATGGCGGGGAAGGAAGCCCTGAGCCCCTGACAGAAGCCATGCCGGGAGATGGGATGCCCAAACCCCTGGCAGAAGCCACAGGGAGGGTAGCCCCAGTCCCTGACAGAAGCTGCACAGTGAGGGGGGGATTAGTTGTGCAGGCCCCAGTAAGATCAGCACCCCATTTGGCTAGGCACAGCCCTTTCCCCAAGGAGCGCACAGTCTGAATACTTAGGACAGACAAACAGCAGCACAGGCAGGGGAAGTGAGTTACCAAAGCACATGCATCAGCTCAGTAGCAGAGCTGGGGTTAACACCCAGGTGTCCTAGGCTGCTGATGCAGGCAGCCACAGGCCACACTACCTCCAATCCATCCCAGCCTTTCCCTTGTGTGCCGCTAGCATTGCCGGTCGGCGCAATCAGGCGGGTTCTCTGGCTCAAAACTAGCCTCGGACCTTTGTTGCGGCCTGCGAGTTTCCCACCAGCCTTCTGTGCCCTCTTCCGCAGCATTTCACTTGAGATGCTGCAGCACAAATTGCCTGAGTGTGTCCATTCAAATTTCCTGGTGATGGTTCTTTTCAATGAGTCGTAACCAGAGCTGTGAAAAGCTGCCTGCTCCAGTTCAGACTGGCTTCTACATGCCGTTTTCAGTCACTTGCTGTTCCTGTGGTTTCAGGGCCTCTGGAGTTTACCTTTCAAGGCCAAATTCAAAGGACTAAATCAGGGGGGAAAGGAGAAGCTCTTTCCTGCTTCTTTGGATCCAGCACACCAGTTATCTCCTCCACTAGCCCCTGGCACCTCTGTGGTCAGCTTCCCATCACACCGGTGAACCTGCTCAGGGGCTTCAAGGGAGCATTTGGGTCTAAGACTGGCAGAAAGTGGTGCCCGGGGAATGGAAAAGCAGCTTCCGGACCTGAAGGGGCCTCAAAGGAAGGGAGCTGAGGATCTGTACTATGTGGGAGAGATGAGGACCCATTTAATTTTGAAAAGGCCTGGGTGGGATTTAGCTGGGATTCAAAATGCTTCACACATTCTTAATATTCAGGTTGTGTAAGAAGCCCCTTCTCCTGGACAGCTCCAGGGGACTGTTGGCCTGCTAGCACCCACTGACAATTGGGAGCTAAAATCTCCCGCTCTGACTGGAGCTTCTGGGCCCTCATTCAGCCGGTTAATTAAGCCTGTGCCTAGGGTTACCAGATGGTTTCCAAAAAATACGGGACGCACTTGATCTTAGATGGGGGCTGGGGGGCTGGGAGGGGAGCAGGGCTGGCTGGGAGGAAGTCGGGGGGAGCGGGCTGGCTGGGAGGAAGTCGGGAGCGGGGCTGGCCAGGGGAGATTGGGGGCCGGGAGCGGCCGGCTGCAAGCAGGGCTGGCCGGGAGGGAGTTGGGGGGAGCGGGGCTGGCCGGGGCGAGGAGAAGGGGCGGGGGGGAGCGGGGCTGGCCTGGGCACACGCAGATCCCGGGGTGCTGCCCGTCCCGTGCACGGTCCCGGAAGGGCGCAAGGGCGAGTCTAGCCCCGGGGATTTCATCCACCCCGGCCCTGCCCCCCTCCTCTCTACTGCGTAGTTGCATATTCCCTGGCTGGCAGACACACTCACGCAGAGTGAGCGTGTCTACCAGCCAGGCAGTACGCAACTACATACTGATACTCATGATAATAATAAAACGTACTTAATTAGAAAATACCGGACATTTCTATGTCCAGTATTTTCTTAATTTGTTTCCCCAACAGAAAGCTCAAATACCAGACTCTCCGGTTCAAAATCGGACACCTGGCAACCCTACCTGTGCCTAACTAGATGTGTGAACAGTATCATCCTTACCCTATGCAGAATATGCAGTTGCATATGGTACCTGAAAATTTTGGGCACCACTGGGTTTTAATGGCCACCTATCCCTGTTCTGTGGCTCTTCTTCCTCCGGAGAGGATCTAGTTAAATTAAAAGTGAAAAAGCCTGCCAGAGCTATTAGCAAAACACTGAACATGTGTAAGAGCCATTCAAGTGGTAATGAAGCCATTTAACAGGCACTTGGAATGCTCAGGTATAGACTGTCAGTCTCTGGACCTTAGCTTAAAATTTGCTTTAAAATACTTCATTAGTGTGCTGCTGAAGACTATAAAAATCACATCTCTAAAAAAAAATCCTTCCCCTCCCCCACCTGGCTGCCATCGGTCACACGGCACCAGTTTAATAGTACTGCATAGGGCCCCCCGAAATGCTAAGGGTGTCCCTGTGTGCAGATACGTGGGATCACAAGATTAAAATTAGGCTTGTCCATAGCTACTTTGCTGAATTGGGTCTGGAAGAGAGGAAGGCCAGAGGATTCTGGGTACTGCTCACTCGATTATTTTCAGCAGGTGCCCAAGAAGTGGTTGTAAGTTGATGTTCAATGTGCACCAGACACTCTGTGTGAGCAAAGCACAATTGCTGATTGTTTTTTCACCCGGGGACCAGGCTGAACACAGCGTAGTCAAAGCCCAGGAAGACTAATTTATCTGGTCCACGAATGCTGGACCTGGAAGGAGGAATGAGGGTAAAATTGCATCCAAAGCCAAGCAGCACTGTTCACAGGAAAGCTGCTGCTCTTTCACAGTGTGACGTGTTCAGCTGGACACAAGAAAGCTTCAGAAGAAGAGGAACTGATGAGTCCCAAGGCTACCCCTTGGCAATGAGAGTATAGACGGTGCGTTGGAAGCGGTTTCTGACACTTTGCCATTGGGTCTAATGCTTAGTCCCCACGGGTATGTCTACACTTGCACCCTCTTTTGAGGGATGCAAATGAAGACATTCGAAATTGCAAATGAAGCCTGGATTTAAATATCCCACACTTCATTTGCATATTCGCATTATGGCGCTATTTCGAAATAACAGACGTTGTTAAGATGCGGTTATTTCGAGAGAAAACCCTTCTCTTGAAATAACCCTTATTCCTCATACAATGAGGTTTACCAGTTATTTCAATAGAAGGGTTTTCTCTCGAAATAACCGCGTCTTAACAGCATCTGTTATTTCAAAATAGCGCTATTTTGAAATAGTGCCATAACGTGAATATGCAAATGAAGCATGGGATATTTAAATCCTGGCTTCATTTGCAAATTCGAATGTCTTCATTTGCATCCCTCTCTCGAAAGAGGGTGAAAGTGTAGACATACCCTAATGGCTAAGTCGCATGGGAGAGTCTGCATGGCACTGAACGCATGGGGCAGTCTGAAGCAGATATTAATACATGGCACAAGTGCCCAGACCGTTTCCAGGTTTGTCAGGACCATGCCACACTTACATTTTTCAGTCTATGCTGTTCATTACAATCGTTTGGAAATTTCAAGCGGTAGGGCTGAGTTCTGAACTCAGCGAGCTGGAGTGACAGAGTTCCTAGCAGCGGGAACTCCAAAGACACGATGGAGTCTACTAGCAATGTGTACCACACAGCAGCACAGTCGATGGAATGGAGTCATCACCTCCGATATGCTCCAGCGCCCGTCTGCAGAGCTGCTTGGCTCTTAGCAAGGGGACAGTAATAGTCCTGCACAAGCATTTTGCAGGGTTCCTTAAATGTTCTGCAAAATACACCTCGTCGTTTACTTCTGATTACTTCTGGATTCTGGCAGCTCCTGGAACAAACGGGAGCATGGAACATTTTCACAAAGAGCAAAACTGTTTGACTCCACTCCCCTCGCCTTGACACTGGAGCTGCCCTCTTTACAGCATCTCTCTCAAACTCTTCAGGCTCTCAGGTAAGCAGCCGGGTGCTTCCTGCCTTCCTAAGCACACAAGGAAGCATGATCAAATCGGCCAGAGCCCTGTTGTGTTTCCAGCCACAAGCAAATGACTCTTAGGGGGAAGGGAAACAACTACTGGACAGATGCAAAGTTAAACCCGCTTGAGAGAGCAGAGGGGGTGCGAGCCCCCCGCTAGCACAGCTCGGAGAGCAATGCAGCTGCGGTCGCTGCACGCAGGCAGGGATCTCCCAAACGTGAAAATGCAGCGCACAGAAAGGCAAAGGCAAAATGGTTCCACGGTGACAGAGGCCACAGCCCCCAAGCAGCTCCATCAGATCCCCGTTCGTTTCAGGATATTGGCCTGTTTTTGACTGGAGCGCCCAGTTGAAAAGGGACCCTGGTGGCTCCAGTCAGCACTGCTGGCTGGACCATTAGAAGTCTGGGTGGCGGTGCAGTGAGAGCCAGGGGTTGAGGCAGGCTCCTGGAAGTGGCTACCAAGTCCCTGCAGCCACCTGGGGCGGCCAGAGAGGCTCTGCTCCCCTCACACCCAGAGGCACCGCTCCTCAGTTCCCATTGGCCAGGAACTTCAAGCAAAGGGAGGTGCCTGTGGGTACAAGGACAGTGTATGGAGCCTCCCTGCCCACCCACCATGTGCCTAGGGGCCGCAGGGACCTGGCAGTGCTTCCTGGGAGCTGTGGTGCCACAGAGACCCCCACAGCCACAGCCCCTTGCTCCAGGCTGGATTGCCCAGAACCCGCACCCCACACTTCCCCACAAACCCCCTGCCTCAGCCCAAAGCCTCCTCCTGCAACCCAAACTGCTCATCTCTGGCCCCATCCCAGAGCCCACATCCCAGCTGGATCCTGCACCCCCTTCCCCACTCCTAACGCCTCACCTTCAGCATGAAGCCCCCAAATCTGGCCCCACCCCAGAACCTGCACCCTCAGCCTGGAGCTCATACCCCTCCTGCACTCCAGCCCCCTCCCCTGGTCCGATGAAAGTGAGCGAGGGTTGGGGAGATGAGCGATGGAGGGGGAGTGGCAGGAGTGGGGTCTTGGAGAAGGGGGGGGAAGGGTGTTGGGTTTTGCGCGATTAGAAAGCTGGCAGCCCTATTCAGGGCAGAGTTAAAAATGGCACTGGGTCCCATTCAGAATGGCAGGGGCAGATGGACTTACCCAAAAATCAAACAAGACCTCTGACATCACCAATGTCTGGAAAAGTTGCCTTTGAATCCAGACCTCAGTGACTCCCCCCTGCGTTTAACTCTCTGCTCTCCTGCACCAGTTTGGCACTGGGGAGTAGCTCCACTGACGTCTACGGAGTCCCTCCCAATGGACACTGGAGGAAATGGGAGCAATGTGTGATTCAATGGGTGAGTCTCTATCCTGCACCCTATGCTGTCACTTCCTCTGGTGCAGAAGTGTGACACTGCTATTGCCGACAGAGCCTTGCACTCACTTTACCTTGGTGTGAACAGCAAGACCAGGGGCAGGGCACAGGAGCACTGGGTCTCTTCTCACTAACCTGTGGCCGGCTCAGGCAAGGCTTGCGGAACCCCTGCTGTTGGACTCCATTGCGTTTTGTACAGCTCTGCTCAGACATAAAGGCTGAAATTCCATGCTGGGGGCAAAAGTAGGTTTCAGAATTCCTCACCCACTACCACCTGGCATCCACCATGCTCCACCTGTCCAGCCCTCCTGCACCAGAGCGTGGGAGAGGCACCACAGAGGCTGGCCTACAGCTGCTCATTCTCATATCTGCATCATGAGAATTCTTGCTGACTGTTTACAGCTCTTACACACACACACACAGTAGAGCCCCTCCCTAGGGTGGAGGGGGGGTGGACGACAGAAAACCTCCCTAACGAACCTGCTAAATTTGCATGTCCATGATAAAATACAAGTAGGTGACTTTCACACCCTTGATGGGTGGATCCAATTGTAAAATGCAAACATTTTTAGAACACCACTTCTCTGTTTGTAGAGTGGAAGGTGAAAGTACACAAGGAAACATCCAACCTGCCTAATGCTTTTGCTTCTTGCATTATTTCTACCGATCGCTGAGATTTGGCCATTTGCTTTCTGAGCTGTCTGACCTGTGCAATGAAAATCCCTAAAATAAACATGCCCATTTCATTAGTTTTCTGCGTGCTTTAAAGCCCTTGTCCCTGCAGTTATGTTTGAGGAGCTAAAAATAGGCTGCAGAGTCACATGGAAACCTCCGGATGTGAGAATTCACATAAAAGATACGAGCGTGAGTCCTTGTTTCCTTGGAAATAATACTAGTAGTAATTCTTGAATGTGAGGGCGTATGGTGAGATCTAAAAATGGCCTATTGTTCTCTGCAATGCTCCAGGAATATCCAGGGACTGCATAAAAACTGGCTACAAAGAGAATCAACTGCTCTAGTTCTTCGTGTGCTGAGTGGTTCTTCGCAATTGTAGCAATGCCACATACATTATTCAAAACTCTGAGGTACAGATCAGTATGTTCCTGTTACACTGTGAGACAATCCTCTCCTACAGTGCTCTGGAAAACTGGCAGGGCCGGATTCTGGGAAGCAATTCGTATCTGGGACAGACGGGCCCAGCTGGGTCTGGAGACATCCAATAATTACAGAGCGTGGGAGAGGCATTCCAGATCTCTATCACTGGCTTGTTCAAATGTTGGTTGAAGGTTTCGATTGGGGGATTAGACCTGTGCCCTGGATTGGATTAGAGATGGTCTTAAACCCAGGGGTGGACTACCGCATGGCCCTTCTGGGTCCATGCCCCTGGCAATTTGGGGCCTCCAGAAAAATCTCACCCTCTCACAGCCCCAGGGCTGGAGGAAGCACAGAGCTTTTTCAGTCTTGGGGCCACAGCTGCGGTCAGGGGCAGAAAAGAGCAAGCAGGGGCAGAACCACAAGGAAGGGGTGGAAAAGAAGCAGTGCTGTGGGTAGAATGCAGGTGGGACCCGAGGGGAAGGGGCATAAAGAGGTCCAGGGCTGTGGTCAGAACAAAGGTAGGACCACAAAGGAAGGGGTAGGAAGGGGGGAGTAAGGTGGGGTCGTGGGCCTGGCTGCAGGTGGAAGGGACAGAAATGGGCTGAGCTGCAGGCAGAAAGGGGCAAGGTGGAGCCACGGTTCCCACACCTGGACCCTCCCACTTGTTCCAGCCCAGGGCCCAGGAAACCCTGATCTCCCTCTGCCTAAACTGAGACCTGGATCCCCACCGCCCCGACCTTTGGGTTCGGATATAGATTTGAAGCTGAGCTTTGTAACTGGTGATGAATGGGGGAGAGTTGGAAACACCTTAGACCTAGTTAGTTTGGGGAAACTTCAGCTCTGAATCTGAACTCTGCGGCTCAATCCCACCCCAGCAGGACTCTGCTAGCCATGTGACAGCGGCTTTCACCCTTTTATTTAGCAATTCCCTTTCTTGTTTAATTGTAAGAACCCAAGTGTGTGAGATTCCAAGCACCTCCTGCAAGACATTTCATGACCTCAACTCACATGCAGTGGGAATGCAGCATCATACACGGAAGTACATGGCAATTCACAGTCTAAAAAACACCTTGGAGCTGAGATTTCCAAAGCGGTCTAGGGGATACAGAGGTACAACTCCTTCACACTTCAGTGGGAATCACGAGTCTAAATCACAGCTTGGACAATCACAGCCTACATTTCTAAGTTCATTCATTCCTTTTGAAGTGGAATCTATTTTCTTTCCACTCAAAGATTTTCAATTTCTGCATTGTCAAGATGAATTATGTGCCGGCTCTTACAAATCCTTTCTTAAGGACAGTCGGTATTTACTTTCTTTCCAAAAAGTTTATTGCTTTCTCTATAGATTTATTACATTAAAAGGTCCTACATTAAGGTTGCAAAGTCAAGCACTCAGAAGTTAGGAAATGACAGAATTAAGAAACTGTGGAAACGATGGAGCAGGCTCAATGCAGACAGAATCTTAAGAGAATTTAGTTGCCAAACTCTAACAAGTCTCTCTTGAGCATATGCAAAGTGGGATTTTTTCAGAGACTCATAACTAAGCCAAATTTGGGCAGAATTTCACTGGTAGGGTGTCATGGGGCACATCTCGCTGCTGCAGCACCTCCTGCTGGTCACTCTAGGAATTAGTTCATTCCTTAGCAGAGCACCTCCTGGCATGTGTGTCGCCGATCATCACTCTGGGCTCCCCCCACGATCTTGTTCTGGACCTGCATCGCTCCCAGACCATGGAGTCCTTTTCAGGACATTGACCTCTGGCAGTGCTCACCACAGTGGACTCTCACCCCCTTCCAGGGGTGTCAGCAGTCCTCAGTCTCACCTGAAACTGTGGCCTAGCCTCTCTGCCTCAGGGCAAACCACAGTCAGTAGTAGCCACTGTTCTTGGTGGCAAGATGTAGTGTAAGAGGAAAGGGGGGACCCAAGCCTGCCCACTATGCTGGGTCCTGGCCTAGGGACCCTCTGGTGGCAGCTTTGTTCTGCCCTCCTTTTCTTTCTCTCTCTCTCTCTCTCTCTCTTCCCCCCAAAGTGCTTCTCAGGCAACCAGTCCTACACCCTCCCTGGTCAGGACTCAGCTGCTTCTCTCTGCTGAGCAGCTCCTTATATACAGGGCTGTCCCAGCAAGCTGCCCTCTGACTGGCTTCTTCAAAGCCTCTCCCTGATTGGCCAGGGCTCTGTGCAGGCTCCCTGCAGCCTGCTGTAACCCCTTCCCAGCCAGAGTGGAGCAGCTGCCTCACTCCGGCAGGCAAATGTCATAACCCCAACCACAGACCAATTCCCTTGCCAAAGGCATGGTGGTGCTAAAGCCAATGAGGTGGTTGGAAGAATTTTTTAACATGAGCAAAACAATGTAATTTGTCCTATTCTTGCTTTTCAGACATAGCTGAACCATTTTAGCTGAGACTCTCCCCAACCTTCAGCCTGAGGCAGAATACTTCACATGGGACATTTTAGCCCAAAGAGTTAAATTTGCAGAAATGATAGGAAACTGAAAACAAGGGGTTACAATAGATGAAAGTTATAGGACAATGGAAAGTCCAGCAATCTTAACTATATTTGCAGTGCTCCTAGCACCACCTAAATAAGTAGCAGTTACTCTTATCTCTAACATAGATAGTGCTTTCCAGCAGTAGATTCTAAAGCACTTTACAAAGGAGGACAGTACCATTACTCCCTTTTACAAATGAGGAAACTGAAGCACTGAGCAGTGAAGTGTGTTGCCCTAAGACAGACAGAGGTATCAGCAGACAGATGTATTGCTGGTATCCAGTCCTATTCTCCGGCTAACAGACTGCTGCTGTTCTCTTGCTCCTGCCCATTTGGAGCTGAAGAAGGAATTCCCATGCCACCCTCATTAGCAAATTGATTTTAAAATAAAAATACTATTATCCCTTCCCTCATCACCTATTAGCTACCTAATCCCACCCCAATGCCGTTTCAAGTTGATCTACCGACAGTAACACAGGGGCAAGCATTCATGAGTCATCAGTCAAACACTCCTGCATGATAAATAGTCTCAGAGGGGTAGCCATGTTAGTCTGTAACTTTAAAAACAACTCTCAAGCTCATCTGAAGAAGTGAGTTTTGTCCATGAAAGCTCATGACACTATATATATATATATTTTGTTAGTCTTTAAGGTGCCATAGGACTACTTGTTTTTTTAAAGTTACAGACTAATTCGGTTATCCCTCTGAGACTTTTAGAAACAATGAGCAGTCCTGTGGTAGCTTAAAGGCTAACAAATATATTATATCATGAGCTTTTGTGAGTTAAACCACCATCAGATGAAGTGGGTTTTACCCACGAAAGCTCGTGATGTATTTGTTAGTCTCTAAGGGTGCATCTAGACAGCAGCGTTATTTCGGAATAACGGCCGTTATTTTGAAATAACAATGCAAGCATCTACAGAGCTATTCCGTTATTTCAAAATACTTTCGAAATAACGGACGGCTTATTTCGAAATCTGTAAACCTCATTCCATGAGGAATAACACCTGTTCTGAAATAGCTATTTCAGAATAGCAGTAGTGTGGACACTCCACTACTGCTATTTCAAAATAGCTCCTGTCCTGGGCCATTCAAAGTAATTACACCCCAGTGCCTCCTGGGGCTCTAATTCGAGGTAGTGTGTCCACATTAGGGAAGCCTGCCTCGGACTAATTTTTTGGCTTCCCTGTAGTGTAGATGTGCTATTTCGAAATTAGCTATTTCGGAAAAAAATGCCAAAATAGCTTATTTTGAAATAAGCGTGATGTGCAGACGTACCCTAAGTGCCACAGGACTACTGCATGAGTTAGGTTTATGTTCATTGTATTTGTTTTGTGCATTTGATTTCTTTTCTCTTAGACATTGTACTTCCCCCTACGTTGATGGTTTTTGTGGTAAATTCACCATGACAATAAAACCATAATACTATCACTGTGGAAGGTGTAAAGAAGTGTACTAAAGCCAGACAAAAATTTACACATTTGGGGAGATTCTGATGAAGTTCTAGCTAAGTTTTTAAATTAAAGAAAACAGAAAAGAAAAATTATCTTTTTCAGGAACGTGCCCTCCCCATTTTTTTAACCAACTACAGAGTGGGTCACATTTCACAGCTTCCAAAATTGCAAATTTCAAAATGGCAGATGTATGCACTGGTTCGCCTCTTTTTAATACTAGTTCTGGAGCACCTGGGAGTAACATGCCTGCAGTATAAACTAAACCAGACCCCTTGTGCTTCATGCCAGTCATCAATGTAGAGTGCCTGAATGAATAGCTACACTGCACGGGGATGTGAGTTTTCGCTCTAGGAGACATACCTGGGCTAGCTCTGATCAAGCAAGCCTGCTAATAAAAAGGGAAATAAAAAGGGAAATAAGAACAACCCAGGAAACTACAGACCAGTTAGTTTAACTTCTGTGCCAGGGAAGATAATGGAGCAAGTAATTAAGGAAATCATCTGTAAACACTTGGAAGGTGGCAAGGTGATAGGGAACAGCCAGCATGGATTTGTAAAGAACAAATCCTGTCAAACCAATCTGATAGCTGTCTTGGATAGAATAACGAGTCTTGTGGATAAGGGAGAAGCAGTGGATGTGGTATACCTAGACTTTAGTAAGGCGTTTGATACGGTCTCGCATGATATTCTTATCAATAAACTAGGCAAATACAACTTAGATGGGGCTACTATAAGGTGGGTGCATAACTGGCTGGATAACCATACTCAGAGAGTAGTTATTAATGGTTCACAATCCTGCTGGACAGGTATAACAAGTGGGGTTCCGCAGGGGTCTGTTTTGGGACCGGCTCTGTTCAATATCTTCATCAACGATTTAGATATTGGCATAGAAAGTACGCTTATTAAGTTTGCAGATGATACCAAGCTGGGAGGCGTTGCGACTGCTCTGGAGGATAGGGTCATAATTCAAAATGATCTGGACAAATTGGAGAAATGGTCTGAGGTAAACAGGATGAAGTTTAATAAAGACAAATGTAAAATGCTCCACTTAGGAAGGAACAATCAGTTTCACACATACAGAATGGGAAGCGACTGTCTAGGAAGGAGTATGGCAGAAAGGGATATAGGGGTTATAGTGGATGCATTAACAGGTGTGTTGTGAGCAAGACACGAGAAGTCATTCTTCCACTCTACTCTGCGCTGGTTAGGCCTCAGTTGGAGTATTGTGTCCAGTTCTGGGCACCGCATTTCAAGAAAGATGTGGAGAAGTTGGAGAGGGTCCAGAGAAGGGCAACAAGAATGATTAAAGGTCTAGAGAACATGACCTATGAGGGAAGGCTGAAAGAATTGGGTTTGTTTAGTTTAGAAAAGAGAAGACTGAGGGGGGACATGATAGCCGTTTTCAGGTATCTAAAAGGGTGTCATAAGGAGGAGGAGAAAACTTGTTCATCTTGGCCTCTGAGGATAGAACAAGAAGCAATGGGCTTAAACTGCAGCAAGGAGGTTTAGGTTGGACATTAGGAAAAAGTTCCTAACTGTCAGGGTAGTTAAACACTGGAATAAATTGCCCAGGGAGGTTGTGGAATCCCCATCTCTGGAGATATTTAAGAATAGGTTAGATAAATGTCTATCAGGGATGGTCTAGACGGTATTTGGTCCTGCCATGAGGGCAGGGGACTGGACTCGATGACCTCTCAAGGTCCCTTCCAGTCCTAGTATTCTATGATTCTATGATAATAATAGAGCGCAGCTCTGGTGATGTAAGTAGCAGAAGGGGCTAGCTGTTCTAAATACATGTTTAGCCTCTCAAATGGGTATGTACTAGCTTTAGTCATCTGGACTCTGCCATTCTAAGGAAAAGGCCTTTTCCTGAAGACATATTGGGAGATCTGAAGCCTTTCTCTGCAGTCCTATTAGGAGAGTAGGGGCCATGAGCTTAGAAGCAGTCAGTCACATCCTCACATTTCATCTAAATTACTTTAAAACCATGTAACATCAGGCTGTTAAGAAAGTGATCCTGTCCTAATAGCACCCACCATCACCAGATAAAGAAACAGGTCTTATGATGGTTAAAAAAAACTTTGTTTGGCAGCATTCTGTCTGGAAAGAAATCCCAACTTCTTTACTGTTTTGTCTTTATGGTCCCCATTTCTCCACTGCTTATCTGTATGGGCTCTGGCGGTGCTTTAGTTGTTTCTGTCTGTTTCACAATTCATGTTGTTAGGTGTAACTCAGTTAAGGTGGTGGGGGTGATTGGTTAAAGAATTGTTTTACAAATCTATATAGATCTATATAGAGCATTCTTAAAACTGAAATACCCACCCAGAGAAGTGAAAAAACAGATGGACAGAGCCAGAAGAGTACCTAGGCATGAACTACTTCAAGACAGGCCAAGAAGAGAAAATAACAGAACAAACTCGTCATCACCTTGGGTACATCTACACTGCAATGCTATTTCGGGATACCAGAGGTATCCCGAAATAGCTACCCTGCGTCTTCTGAACATGTCCGCTATTGTGAAATATAGCAGACACGCTATTTTGGCATCCCTGTAAACCTCGTTGCACGAGGGATAAGGGATATCTCGAAATAGTGTTTTATTTTGAAATTTGGCGCTGTGTAGATGTGCCAAATTTCAAAATAGCCTATTTTGAAAAAGAATTGAAATAAGATACGCAATTTGCATAGTGCACCCCCTACAGCCCACAACTTAAACCTTTTCATCACGTTTTCAACAATCTACAACCTATCCTGGAAAACGATCCCTCATTCTCACAGGCCTTGGGGGACAGGCCAATCCTCACCTACAGACAACTCCTGAACCTCAAACAAATTCTTTCTAGTCACCACGCAACACACCTCCATCATACTCATCCAGGAACCCACTCTTGCCATCAGCTGCGATGCCAACTCTGCCCACACCTCTACACCAGCGATTTCATCACTGGACCCAACCACATCAGCCACCACATCAGAAGCTCATTTAACCATGCATCCACTAATGTGATCTATGCCATCAAATGCCAGCAATGTCCCACTGCCATGTATATTGACCAAAATGGACAGTTTCTACAGGAAAGAATTAATGGACACAAATCAGGTATCTGAAAACACAACACACAGAAACCTGTTGGAGAACATTTTAACTTGCCCTGGCGCTCATTAATGGATCTCAGAGTCACCGTGTTATTTCAGGCCAATTCCACAAGCTGAATACGCAGGGAAGCCGTGGAACTTAACTTCACTTACAGGTTTGGGACCCATCATAAAGCTATGAGTAAAGACATTACCTGGCTAGCACACTGCCTTCCACATCCTAATGACTTAAAAAACCAAACAATGGGGATTTAAGAACAATTTGCACCTTCTCTATCAGCTTCATGTAGCATGAATACTCTAATTGACTATTTCCCCCCATTTTTCCCTTTTTTTCTCCTTCTCCCCTGACCATCCCCTATTTATTTTGGAACTGGACCTTTAATAACTCCATTCACCTGAATAAGTGGGTTGTGCCCACGAAAGCTCATGATGCCAGCTACATGTTTTGTTAGTCTTTAAGGTGCTGCAGGACTATTCGTTGCTTTTTATGTTTTACAGTATGTTAGGGTTGGTTAGAAAGTTTAGTAAAATTTCAGTAAAATGATTGGTTAAGGTACAGCTAAGCAGGACTCACATGTCACTCACAGGTCCAACAGGACGTTCCTTGCAATCAACTGCAGGCCAGAGCCCCAAGATCAGAGCTGCCAGACCTCAACACCCTGCCAATCACACCGTGTGGAAACTGAAGCCCCCCCAGATAACCTGATCCTGACTGGCCATCAAGAAAAGTTCATCTGCCCTATTGGGAGTGGTGAGCACTGTATGTGTTGGGGATTGTTAATCAGCAGAGGTTAAATAGAATGTTACTGTGTAAGGCTCTTTCTCCAGTAAAAGATTCTGTAAACCCACAAAAGATCACCCCCTCTACTGGTGATGCCATGTTTGAAAGCACTTTGATTCACCGAGGGCTGTTTGGCTTTGACCAGTGTAGAACTTTCCTGGTTTGACACCTCTTCCGGGCATGCAGTGTTGCATCAGAATTTCACTTGTTTTAGTCTTCAGTGATAACAGTCAAGGCTTAGCATGGGGCAATGATTGAGAAGGCCTTGTCAGGTCCTTACCAGCCCTACATTTCTATGATTCTGTGATTGAGGCTTGGACTGCGTCTGAGCAGGGTAATAAGAATCCCACACGCAGCTTCTATGTAGACACAACGAGGAGTCCTGTGGCACCTTAAAGACTAACAGATTTATTTGGGCATCAACTTTCATGAGTTAAAAAAAAACCACTTTGTTAGATACACCACAAAAGCTGATGCCCAAATAAATCTGTTAGTCTTTAAGTTGCCACAGGGCTCCTCGTTGTTTTTACAGATACAGACTAATCCATTTCCCCCTCTGAGACAGCTGGGAAAGCTACCTGGAGTTTGGGTCTGGGCAGGCGTGTAAGGAGATTTTGCAGGACCCCTTACTCACCTGATCAAGTTAGTTAAGGCTTTGATTCTACCCCCTTTACTCATTGACTAGCACAGCAATTTTGCTGGTATAAGCCAGCACCTAAATGCCACTCCTCCCACCACAGCGAGAAGGAAGGAGAGTGAGACTTGTGATTCTAGGACTGCTCCTTGGGTTATGCCATATGCAACACCCAATGCTCAGGGCGCAGTCTAAGCCACCATGCATTTGAATTTCATATCCATCCATTGACAAAATTCAACTGCTGTGGCAGCACCACACATGGAACCTGGAGGGAGGAACACAGGCTGCAGGAGGGAAGGGTTTTGAGGAGGTACTTCCGCGGGGCTGACAGCCACCGGGGGTCCCAGGGCAAAGTGTGTGTGTGGGGGGGGGGAGCAGAAGGCGGGGGCAGCCAGCTCTCAGCGCCACCCAAACTGCAGCGGCCTCCACCCCAGCCCTCAGAGTCGCAAGGAGCAGCACTCCGTCACTCCAGCGGCCAGTCAAAGGAGGCCGGGGCTACAGCTATCACCGCTACTTCTGCGGCAGTGGTGGTGGGCAGAACCCCAAGCCCCTTTGAGTTGCCGGACCCTGGGGCAGCTGCCCCCGTGCCTCCTCCCCCACCCCATCAGTGGGCCCAGAACACAAGCGGGAACTGCAACATCTCTGTACATAGGTCACTTAATAAAAAGCACATTTCATTTCGGAAGTATGGGATCCTCTCCCGCTCTGACCCCGTGCAGGCTGGAACCTAGAGAAAAGCTTTAGGATGCTGCTTCCAGTAGCGGCCGGCAGGTCCCTGCAGCCCTTAGGAACCTCAGCCAATAGGAGCAGCAGAGGAACCATCTGCAGGCGAGGGCAGTGCACAGACCCCCAGCCACCCCTGTGCCTAGGGGCTGCAGGGATGTGTCAGCTGCTTCCAGGAGCTGCATGAAGTAAATGCCACCCAAAGCCTGCACACCTCACCCCCTCCTGCATCCCCATCCCTCACCCCATGTCAGAACCCCTTTCTATACTCTAACTCCCACCCAGATCCTGCCCCCGTCATCTCCTCCCACATCTCAACTCCCCACTCCATGCTGGAACCCCTTCCTGCAACTAAGAGCCCACACCCCAACCCCGTGTCCCAGCCCTAATCCCCCTCCCGCACCCCCCACTCCTCCTGCACCCCAAACCCCTGTCCTAGCCCCGAGCCCTCTTCCACAACCAAACTCTTTCCCAGAGCCCACATCCCGTCCTGCTCCCATGCCCCAGAGCCTGCATCCCAACCCCTGCCCCGTCCCTGTACCGCCTCCTGCACCCCAACCCTCTGCCCCAGTCTGGAGCCTCCTCTGACACCCTGAGTCCCTCAGTTGTGACCCCCACCCTCATTCCTCTCACACTCCCAGCCTCTGCCCCAGCCCAGTGAGAGTGGGGGGAGAGTGAGTGACGGAGGAAGGGGGGAAAGAGGGAGGAGTGAACTGGAGCAGGGCCATGGAAAAGGGACAGGGATGTGCACTTTCGAAAAAAGGCGTTAATCCTCGTAAAATGAGGTTTACCGCGGTTGACAAAACTGCTGCGTTCTTTCAATTTAATTTTGAAAGACCGCGGTGGCAGTCTAAACGCAGGGGAAGTTTTTTTGGAAAAAGACTGCTTTTTTAAAAAAAAACCCTGTAGTCTAGACACACCCTCTGTGTACTGGGGCAGAAGGACAGACTGCTACAAGACTAACCAGTAAGAATTGTATAGACAGGCTCAGTCTTCATCAGTATCTGGAATGCTGTCTGTCTGAGCGCAGAGATTTTGCTACAATTATCAGCTTTGGCTAGCGCTCCAGACCTTTTCCATAGGGCTTGTCTGTCTCTTGCTTCACCAGATGTCTTGATGAGGTTTTGTTCTGGATGACCAGAAACTGAATTAGGTCTCACCCAGAGAGACAGAGCTATGTTGCTGGGCAATTGTACCTGGCTGAAAGAAACTGACAGTCATACAATGATACTGATTTGTACAGGGTACAGTCATATGGTTACCTGATTCTGTATGTAACCTCCTGCATATATTTGTGTGTGTTTTAATGGACAGTGAACTGAACCTTGAAGGTCAAGGCTTGTTAGGTGCTTTGGACCTAAATCAAGAGTAGGCTGCGTATGCAGGAGGTGCATGGAAACAGAGCAAAAAGCAGGCCACTCAGCACCGTGTGTTTGGGTCACCCAGGCTATGTCTACACTGCTGGGGTTTTTTCGGAGAAAGGTACACAAATTGCGGTTCTCAATTTACATATCTTTTTCTGATTCTTGTTTTGGAAGAGGCTTTTCCGACATTTGGTCCCATGTAGTCGGGGCCAAATGTCGGAAATACCTCCTCTTTCGGAAGAGCCCTTCTTCCTCATAAAATGAAGAATACAGGGCTTCTGAAAAAGCGTGTCTCCTCTTCCGGAAAAATTTCAGAAGAGCAGACGCATTCCCTGGATGCGGCAGAGTTTTTCCAGGATACCTCTGGTATCCCAGAAAAAACTCCATAGTGTAGACATAGCCTCACTGGGGTGTAGAGCAAGGGTCCTCCCTAACAAAACTGCAGTCAGTCTGGAGAAATAAGTGATGAAGCAAAAGGGCTGTGAGTTCGGCAAGACTCTGAAGCTGATCCTACTCCACTGATAAAAGGCAACTTTCCATCTTCAGTGTGGCATGAACTGCTTTGCCCGCAGAGAAAGCGCTCCCTCTTTTCCCCATCAAGGTGTTACTATTAGACAGGATCTTTTGTGCTAAGCTATTGCAGTCTGTGAGGCCGTGTGAATTTCTGACGTACCTGTCTTCAAAACAGCAGGATAGTCTCAATTTTGGAACATCCGTTCTCCAGCCAGGGAGCAGGATTTTATCCATGTCTCCCCTCCGCCCCCCCAGCTACTGTTGGAATCTTGCTGGGTGCTCTGCTACAGGTTAATTCCTGCTGACTCTTTGGGACACATGTGGCTCTTGAACTCCACCCTAAATGCAAGAGCTGTTGCTGAGGCAGTGAGTCAGGGGCCACCCTAGAGGAATGAGCTAGAGCAGTCAAAGCTAAGAGGATTTATACTGGTTCAGGGAGTGTGATTTTGGAATTACCTTTGTTTATATAAAAACTAGACTTCAGTAAGAAGGACTTTTAGACTGCACTAGAGCTCATCAGCCGAAACTTTGCACATGAATGGGTCTGTTTCAGTTGATCTCCTGATAGGAAAGCGTTTGGGAAGAGCAGTTTCAAACTTACAAAAACATCACATTTTCAAATGTTTTTAAAGCGAAAGAGAGTTAGCCTTCTGGTCTGAAATGCCACTTCCTATCAAAACTGTAGCTTCTTTACATGAAAAACGGTTCCAGAATAAAAATAGCACCATGAAAAGAACATTTTGCAAAACTACATACATGAAAAACATCAGTCTCTCCAGTTCAAAAACAATTTTCTTTGAATGATCAGTTCATGAACATTTTCAAGACTTTGACTCTTTGTCCTGATTCTGGCTTTCCAGATCTACTCCTGACTCGCTCTCCTAGGGTATGTCTACACACCAACGTTATTTTGAAATAAGGATGAAACACTGTCAAGCTGGAGGACTTCTGACTCCGACTTCTGTAGCCCCCATTGTACGAGGAGTAAGGGAGGCTGGAGGAACTAGTTCCATTGGTTTCAGTGAAAATCCTGATCATTGCATTGTGCAATACAGGTATTTAACAACTCGCTGTTCTGCAGTTGTTCTGTGGAAGAGAAGGGGGTTCGCTCAGCCCTGATTCAGCAAGTTCCTTCTGCACTTGCCTGACATCGTGCTGGCGACGGGATGTGAATGACTAGTCGACTATCCGACAAGCAAATGCTTATCAGCAAGTCGACAGGCTAGTCAACTAGTCGCTTCCCCATTCCTTGCTGCCTCTGTCAGAAAGAGGCAGCAGTGGGGGGGTGAGGGGAAGGGAGTACTTCAAAGTGGCAGCGCCTCATAGAGCCTGGGACCAGACCCTGGGCTTCACGCGGCGCTGCCGCTTTCAAACATCGTACGCAGCGCAGGGCCAGCTGGGGTGTCCCCAGGCTGCACGTGGCGTTTCAAAGCAGCAGTGCTGCGTGGAGCCCAGGATCAGCTGGGGGCTCCCCACGGCGTTTCAAAGAGCTGCATGAGAGTCAACAGGAGAGTCCCAAACTGACCCCAGGCTCCACATGGTGCTGCCGCTTTGAAATGATGCGAGCAGCCTGACACCGGGTTCCCCACGGCATTTCAAAGCGGCAGCGCCGCATGTAGTCCGGGGTCAGCGGGGGAGTGGGGAGCACAGGGCCAGAGGGGGAGCACGGGGCCAGAGGGAATCTGCCGCTTTGGCCCTGTGCTCCAAAGGCGAAAGCACTGCAGGAAGTCTAGCAACAGCCCTAGGGTTGTTGCTACACTTCAAAGGCCGAGGCGCCCTATTGACTAATCGAAATTTGACATCCCTACCAGGGAGCTTTGCAGGGTGGAAATCACTTTTCCATGCTCCCAATTTGCACACACATCAGGGCAATACATGTGCTCTAGCCAGGGGCCCAGGAAGTAGGAGTGCCAGTTAAATCACATGGAACTGTGGTTAGAGTGAAATCAATTGCAAGTGTCTAGTCACTTCATTAAAGCAGACAGTGCAAATTGCAGTGTTGTGAGTGGCCTCCTGAAAGGTATTCTGGGGGGAAAAGCAGGGCTCCTGGGTTTGCCAACACGTCACCTGAGGTTTGTTTTGTTTTGTTTTGTTTTGTTTTGTTTGGTGGGGCAGCCTTGATTTACTACAGCAATAGGCTAAGACAATGAGGGGCAACCAAGCGTAATGAGTGGGCCACATGAGTGGCCCTCCATCTCAATGGGCCACAAGATTGTCATAGCAAGGTACTCGCCCAGAATAGGTAGTTTTACTGACTGTGCTTGAGTACCTAGAATTTGCAGGAGGTGCCGAATGAACCATAGCAGCGCTTTGATTGGCTGTAGAGGGAGTGCACGGCCCTCACACTCAAGGCTGTGTGCAAACAGCCTGCACTTCATTTCAGTGCACCTCACTTGAGTAATGCCAGCAGGAAAAAATGCAGATGAAAACGAGCAGCATTTGGCAACCCTGTGCATGGGCAAGGGTAAACAAAAAGTCTCGTGGGCCACACATAGAACCCCGATGGGATGCAGGCTGCCCACCACTGAGCCAAGAGCTGCTTTCATTCCCTCCCTAAGAACCTAAAGCCCCTCCCTTTAACAAGGCAGAGCACAGGCTGGCTGGCATGCACTGTGCTAGCAAGGCAGGGGCCCTGGCTCCGTCAGCGATACCAGTGTTTCAGCGCGATGCAGCCCGTTGCTTTTCACTGCGAATCTCAGCCCCTGAGCAGCACGGGCCCACAGCTTCTGAATAAGGCTGCATTGTTTGCTGCTGAGCAGGCTCTTGGCTCCGCGCGGTGTTGTCCTTATCAGCTAGCACATTAATCTTAATTACCAGATCGACAGCTGCAATGCCTCCCTCCAGCTCCCCAGCGCGTTCGCAAGCTCTGCCTGCGCACAGCGCTGGGCTGCGGCTCACACGTCAGTCTTTCCCCTCCCGGGAGGGCCAAATTCTCGTCTCAGCGCCAACGCAGAGGCACTTGGCTGACTTCAGCCCTTGGGGACTATCCCGTGATAGGAGCGTTATAAATATCTGGCCGGCGCCGGGGGGACTGCGTGCCGAATCCAGGCCCAGCTCATGTGCCTGCAGGGTAAAACCCATGGGAGAGGGAACAGCAGAAAGAACATCCCCTGATGTGTCCGCTGTGACGGTTCCACCCAATTCTCCCATTCAGGAGGGGGGTTTGACCCATTTTCCCACCTGGGCGTGAAGCAGTAGATCTGCCCCCACCCCTTATTTTGTGGAACACCCAAGCTCTGCTGGCAGCCAATGCGTTCTGCATAGAGCCTCCTATGGGGGCTGCAAAGTTCTTCATATCTCTCCCAGCCTCCCTGCTGATCATGCCGAGGGCGACCAGCCGTCCCGCTTTTAAAGGGACAGTCCCGTTTTTAAGCCCTCCTGCAGATGTCCCGATCTCTTTTGTAAAATGGGCCAATTGTCCCATATTTTCTGTCTCTCTCTCCCCATCAGTACTGGTGGGTCCTGAGGCTGGCTGGATCCCTGCTTGCCAGCCGCCCACCCGCCTGCTGGCAGTGGTGGGTGCGCATGGCAGGAGGTCGAGCAAAGCTGCAGCGTGTGGGGCCGGTGGCTCCCCCTGCTGGTCTGTCAGCTCAGCCCGCACCATGTGCCCACTCGCAGCCAGCAGAGCCCTGCCCCTTGTCCCATTTCCGGCAGGCACCGGCTGTACTCTGTGGTGGCTGAGTGTGGGCAGACATGAGGCAGCAGCCAGTTACGTGTTGCCTCTGCTGCCCACTCATGGGCCCCTGAGGTGCTCCCCTCTCGCTGTCCTTTCCTTGGTTTGCCTTCCCCCCCCTCCAGCCCCTCCATATCCCCCCGGCGGGTGTGTGTCCCACTCCCAGCACTGTGGAGAACCAGTCCCTGGTGGGAGTGCTCAGATCACCCACACCCTGGCCAGCAGGTTCCTTCTTCCCCACTGCCTTGGGCTGGGCCAGTGCCCCAGGAAAGCCCAAGACCCTCCAGCTTGGGATGCTGGCCAAGAGGAGCTCAGCCCTGCATGTGCCCAAGCCTCACACGGCACTGGCCTGGGGAAGCTTCTCAGCTAAGCTCTGGGATAGGGGGGAGCGTGGGGTGAGATTTCCAGCCTGTTCACACTCTGAGCCTGCAAGCGCCACAGCAGCCCCTAGGACAGGGGAGTAGCACCCTCTTCCCCTGCCCCTTCCCCCCCAGCGTGCAGGACAGCTCCACCCCCTAGGAACCTTCTCCTGCTGAGCTAACGCTCTGACTGGGTTGGCTGAAGCCCTGAGGTCAGGTTCTCTGGGCCCTGGGGCACAAGGCATCCTTCGGGCTTAACCCCATCCTGCCCACGCTGCAGTCAGAGGACAGGAAGCAGCTGGGTTATCTCACTGGCTGGCACCCGCTGGAATGTGCACACTTCCTTTCCGCTCTATGTGGGCATGAAGGGACGAGCTGCTTTCAGCCACGTGTGCTGGGGGAAGCAGGGAGGGACAAGCCCTGCAAAGACACGGGCCGGGTCATCCCTTCTCCTTCCCTGCCTCCCCTACAGCTGGAAGCAGCTCCCATCCCTATCCTCCTGCACCCTCACCGTGCTGAACAGCTGCTGCTGGCCACATTCTGGTGTGAGCCCTGGCAGAAAGCTGGGGAGAGGGGCCATGGAACTCTGCGTGCCCCCACTCCATGCGTTGCCTCGGGGAACCACGGCACCAGGTACCAGAAGAGGCGGATCCATCTCATGGGCCCAGCCCAGCATGGAGGGTGGAGAGTGCCAGGTAGGGAAGGTTGGTGAGTCATCCCCCCACGTGAGAGAGGTGTACAGGAGTGTGCATGTGTCCCCCATCTCCGTGTGAACTCTAAAGCCTTCACGATAAGAAGGTAAATCATAAGGCTCCGGCTGCGCAGTGTTAACTCCGTGTTAATTTGAACATTTGCACTGCATAGCTCTGCTTGATGGATTGCCATTGCACTTGCCTGACTACAGCTAATTTTACCAGGTGTCCCCTATTCGACATACGGAAATATGGGCCCCCGAATCATGGCTTCAAGACAGGGCTTCCTTGGCCAGTTCCCCGCCCCTCCCTAAAGGGAGGTGGAGGTCCCTGCGTGGCCTGGAGGTGTGGAATGAACAGTGCAGCCTGGAGCATCGCTGGTTGCCACAGGGACGGACGCAGCTGGGCCTACTTGCAGACCCCCCCTCATGCACAGGGTGCTGGTTCCCCACAGGGAGCTCCACACGCACAAGGAAGTTGGGGGATTTGTGCCATGGAGGCTTCTGAGCCTGTTCCCTGGGAGCAGTGAGATGGAAATGTGGAGGGGACCCTCCTAAACAAACAATCCCCCTTCCCCGCCCTTCTATACAGTGGTAGCTCAGTAGAGAACTACCTCTGCTTGGTCAGTTGTCCTGTGAGCAGGGTGGCCCTTTCCTCCTATCCCTCCCATTACTGTCCCTTTCCCCCTACCCCTCCCATCACTAATGGTTAAGAGTCTGCCGTGGGTATTTTTAGGAACAGGCCAGGACAGGTCACGGACCATAAACAAAACTTCATGGAAACCTGCAACCTGCCCCGACTGTTACTAAAAATACCCTGGGTGGGCTTGTGGCTGTTCCAGCCCTGCCATTGCTCCCCTTGCAGGGGCTGAGTGTTGCTGCATCAGCCACAGGGGAGATCACCCAGCCCCAGCTGCTGCTCTGGCAGCCCTGGGACTAACTGTGGCGGCTGTTCCAGCAGCCACTGCTCCACTGCTTTGGGGTTGGCTGCTGGTCAGCTGTTCCCATGGCCCGGGGCTCTGGCCAAAGGAGAAGTCACGCAGGTCCCTGAAAGTCCCGGGATCCATGACAAAATCGTATCCTTATTAAAAGTTCCTGGCTCAGACAAATGCTGCTGGCCAGGTTTACATCGCCACGGTCTTTCCTTGCATCCCTGGCTTTGAAATCACTTGGGCTTGGCCGGCATAATGTGAATTCTCCCAGCGGTTCCTGGATTTATCTCCTGCACAACAACAGCCCTAAACATGTTGATCTATCCCCAGCCCACTGCTTTCAACTCCCTGTTGTTACAGCCTTTCCCTTTTGACAGCTGAACGCAGGGCTGAGACAGGAGGAGACAAAAGAATGTTTGAAAAGTCCGACCTATTTCATTCTAGCCCGGGGAAGGGGGCAATAATTTTCACAGGAGGACCCCACTTAATGAATTTGGTACGTGGGCACAGGCTGGCTCCATCCCTCCTCCATCCCCAGAAGGGGCAGGGTCTGGGGTAGAGGGGGCAGGGCTAGGGCCTAGCCTCCTCCCACTGTTGTCTGGGGCCAGAGGCTTTGAATTGAAAACACAGCAAAGAAAACACAACTCCAGCCCCTGCCACTACTGCATTGCCTGGCTGCCACCCGGGGTTGATGCTGCTATTTAAAGGGCTCGCTGCTCCAGCCCCTGCCAGGGTAGTACCACAACTGGCAGCCATGAGCCATTTAAATAGGATCCTGCTGCCTGAGCCACAGCCTGGAAATTCGGTGGCCCAGCCAGCAGGTTATAAATAGAAAGCAGCCAGATGCAAACCATAGGCCAGATCCGCATCTTGCCCAGCCCTGTTCCAGCAGGTCTCATTTCTGTACATTACTCTAGTTTCAATATTGTTACTCTGTGCTTTACTCTAGTTTCAATATTGTTCCCAAAACAACAATTAATCAGAGTCTGCTACACTTCATGCTACACCAAAGAGGTTATAGATGCTATGAATCTATGATCAACCACCAGGCAGATTTGAACCTGGCACCTCTGGAGCTTAGAGTAGGAGCCACTACAGCTTGAACTATAAAGCCAGCTTTTTCTCAGCTTAGGCTATAGAGCCCCCTTGTTCTTGTCTCTCGCTGTAAGTGGTCTAAGTGCCACTACATGGGACAGAGAATGCACTAGGTGTATGGGTTACACATGCAACCCTAAAATGGGTGCTAGTGCAAAACTTCCACCTGGCTAGCACTTGGTACATAAAGATTTAGCTAGGGAAACCATCTGCCCCTTCCCCATTTATACCCAAAAAACACACTTTTTTTAATTGGAGGGAATGAAAACTCAAGAATTTGACACGATTTTTGTAACTTAAAATGACAAGAATTTGTGTCCAAGGTAATTTGATGATAATATGAAGAAGCTGGAGTCCAATACTTTCAAAAACAGGAACGTCAAATCCTGCCTTCACAGCAATTAGGTTCCTAGATAAATGGCCTGATTTAGCAAAAATGCATTTCACTGCGTGCTACTGCAAGCTGAGTATTTTTTAAGAGAGACTATGGAGCCACGCTTTAAAGGTCTACTTCTTGGTCTAAATGTTTTTCCAACTTAGGAGTAAAAATGTCGCTGAAATACTGAGGCTTTAAACATTAGAGGCTGTCTATGTGCAGTAACTCTGGTCATTAAAAAGATCATAAAGATTTTTACTGTGCTGACTTAAGGGGTATGGTAAGCATCAAACTTGCCTTGACAGACCATAAAGGAACTTTTGTGACCTCTTGGGCCAATGATGTGTGAGGAAGTGTTTACACAATAGTGCATAGCTGGGATTCATTGTAGGTGTTAGTATGTTTGTACCAAAGCAACGCTTCAACTGGACAGATGGAGCTGCAAGGCTCTGATGGGTAAATAATGCATATATTCAACAGTAAAATGTGTATCAACATACTTGCTTAATTGCTCTGTGGATTGCATGTCTTCAGAAGGCCCCAGGATGGTATAGTAACATTAGTGCACATAACTGGATGTATTTAGCTGATTGACTTCTATGATCATTTGAGTCACAAACACGGCTTGATAAAAGATCCTGAAAAGGTCACAGAAGAAAGCCCATTACAGAAGCCCATCATGTCAGTTCTCACACAGGGATAGGAATCCCAGTTCTGCTACTGTTGTGTGTGATTTCTGGGAAATTCACTTAACTTCTCTGGGCCAGGTTTTGATTTCATTTATATCAGCATAAACCTGGAGTCACTCTGCTAAATAATCAGATGCTGCTTTCATTGACCTCTGAGGCTAGGTCTACACTACAGCTTTTTTTTGGAACAAGCTACATAAAACGGGCTCCACATTTTGCATAGCTTTTTCTGATTTTTTTTTCAGAAGAGGCTTTTCCAAAATTTGGCCTGTCTACACTGGGCCAAATTTCAGAAAATCCCTTCTTCCTCATGGAATGGGGAAGACAGGGCTTCCAAAAGAGTGCGTTTGCACTTCCGCAAAAAAAAAAGCGGAAGAGCAAACACATTCCCTGGACGCAGTGGAGTTTTTCCAGGATATCTCCGGTATCCCGGAAAACCTCCGCAGTGTAGACGTATCCTAAGCGTTAATCTGGAATAACTTCTCTGAAGTCATGGATTTACTCTGGATGTACAGTAGTGGAACTAAGCACCAAAGTGGAGCTTCCCATGGGTAGCCAGAGAAAACAGCGACAATGCCCACCCACCTTTATAATGGATGTGAGAGGGCCTTTTGTGGCTGTGCAGCCTAGTAGCTAAATTCTTGGTGGTAGAAAGATCCCTAAGCAGAGGGAATGCATCAAGACCAGTTTCCCTGGGCTACTTCATACAGTTCTCAAGTTTGGGGCATGGCTTAGCTAGCCCAGAGGCTCCACCAGTGAGGTTTATCTACAGGTTCCCTTTTAGCAGTGGTCACCAACCAGTAGATCGGGATCTACTGGTAGATCTTGGAGCCTTTCATAGGTGATCCTGACAGGTTTGGCCAGGAGGCTGACAAGTGCTGGCACTTCATCTGCCCCTCTAAGCACTGCTGTGTTGCTCCTGCCCTCTGCCTTGGAGCTGCCTCTCCCCCCCGCAGCCCTCGGAGCCTCTTGCTGTGCGGGGCACAGGAAGAAGAGGAGGGGGAGCTGAAGTCAGGGTGCCCCTCCCTCTACCCTGTACCCCTTCTCCACAGAGCAGAGGGGGGACAGGGATGGAGAGAGTTTACTGGCTGCTTTTGGGAGAGGTGCAGGGACAGAGATGGGGTGAGCCTGCCTTAGTCCCCTGCACCACCACCCAGAAGCCACCTGTGGAAAGCCGTGCCTAGCTGGAGCCTGCATTGCAAACCCAGCCCCAGTCCTGAACCCCTCTTGGACCCCAAATCACTGCCTTAGTCCTGAGTCCCCCTGCACCCAAACTCCCTCCCAGAGCCAGCACTCTGAACCCCGTCCTACACCTCAACTCCCTGCCCCAGGCTCAGAACCCCTCTCACACTCCAAATCCTTTAGGCCAAGATCAGAGTCCGCATCCCCCACACCCCAGCCCTCTGCACCCAACCTGATAAAAGTGAGTGAGGATGAGGGAGGGAGAGGAGGAGGAAGGATAGAGTGAGCAGGGGCGGGGCCTCGGAGAAGAGGTGGGAAGGAGGTGGGGCAAGGGTGTTCGGGTTTGAGGTGGATCCTGGATTGCATTTAAATTCAAAAAGTGATTTCATGCTTAAAAAAGTTGGAGACCACTGCCCTAAAGTCAGGGGAAGGCTTACTTGCTTCTAGTTACTGTGCTGTCTGGAAGGTCACTACCACATCCCTATAGGCAGGCAAACAGGGAGCTCTTGCATCCTCACCAGTCAGCTCCTGACAGAGCTGGGGTCCCTTCTTTTCTCCCCCTTCTAGGCCTGGCACTGACTGTAGGTATAGCAGGGCAGAATGAGCTGGACCCAAAGGTTTTTGTTCACTCCTGCTGTGATAGGCCACATTTTCTCTGCTCCCTCACAATGTACTTTCGCTATGTCTACACTGGCAGGTTCTTGCGCAAGAACATCTTGCGCAAGAACCCTTGCATAAGAACACATCCACACTGCCATGTGCTTTTGCGCAAGAGCATCCATGGCAGTGTGGACGCTGTCTTGAGCAAGAAAGCTCTGATGGCCATTTTAGCCATAGGACTTTCTTGCATAAGAAACCCCTGCTGCGCATCCACACTACCCTCTTGCGCAAGAGGTCTTGCGCAAGAAGGCTTACACTTGTTAGAAAAGAGCATAGCTCTTGCGCAAGAAGCCCTCTGTTACCACGCTTTACTGTAACTCTTCTTGTGCAAGAGTGGGAGGGCAGTGTGGACGCTCTGTGGAAGAATGGCCGATCTTGCGCAATAACCTGCCACTGTAGACATAGCCTTTGAGTGCCACGGATGTGTACATCAGCTCTTTGTGCTGCCACACACACACACACACACACACACACACACACACACACGCGTGAACGGTGTAATCCCACAGGCCACTGAAATCCAAATAATTGACTGAGAGATGGAAAATTTGGCCGCTGCCTTTATAAATTGAGTAAGTTGCCCCAATTCCACCTCTATAACTGTCCGATTAAAAGTGCTCAGGAATTCCTATCCCCAGTGAAGAGACACTTCCTCAGCAGCACCCTTTTGAATGCCTTGATGAGATCGCCTAGATGGGCCCCAACAGAGGGGCGTGGTGGAGATTTTGTAACCAGAACCCCAAAACGGTCTACTAAGAACCGGACTCAATTGACAGCTTATTACATGCTCCCCTTTGTCTTGGTTTTCAATCCCATCCACCCAAACCAAACAAGGGAACGTCTTCATAACCCATCCCCCGGCCTTAGCACCAGCCAGTCCCCCTTTCAGTGGTGAAGAGCAAATGTCCACCAAACCCTTGTCCCAGGTATTTCTTTTGGGGCCATTGACGTGCCAAATTGCCCCTTTCATGAGGCCAGACTCTGTCCACAGTGAGAGCTGCCTGCACAAAAGGATTATTTTTGCTATTCTCCTTAACTGCAGGTGGTCGGGCTAGGACCGTGACGGGCATAACCGGGGGCAGGACCTCACACATTAGCGGTGTGCCTATTGTCTCCTTTTAGGAGTGAATGGCATGAGGGAGGGTAGCACGCCAGCGCTGAGTGCCTGGGGGAGGCATAATATGCAGTCTGGCGATCACACACTGCAGACGTCTCTCTCCTAAGTGGGCTGAAAGGAGCAGACGGAAGTGTTTCGAGTGCTAGGGGTTGAAGGGCTCTTCCAGACGCATTCTCACTGCCAGCTCTTCCTGTCCGGAGAAACCTTCTGCAACGTTTGCCAGCCAAGGAGCAGCCCTGTACAGATCACAAGGCTCTAGAAGAGGGGTTGGGAACCTAAGGCCCAGAGGCAGGATCTGGCTCCTGCAGCTCCCCCCAGCATCCCAGCTCTCCCCATGGGGCTGAAGCACCAGCACCAGCTCCCCACTAGTGGGGGGAGGAGCCCGGAGCCTTGCAGGCCAGAGTCAGGCAAGACAGAGCTGGATCTGACCCATGGGCTCTGCCTGACGAGGGGAGGAACCGGCTAAGTGCGCTTCCACTCCCCCTCCCCCCCGGATGGCACAGCAAAGTGCTGCTTGGAGGCTTTCCCCCTACAAAAGCTACTAGCCTGGGCCCACACTAGGCTCTGGTGTGTAAGGGGCATGTGGGGGGGGGGGGTGGAGTCTCCTCCCACTTCTCAGTTGGGAGCCATATCAGTGAGGCAGTTTTGCAGCCCCCGACTGATTTTTCGGTGGGTCAGTGGCTCCCGTCCCACAAAAGGTTCCTCAGCCCTGCCCCAGCATCGCACAAGTTCCACCTCTGGTTTGTGAGCTCGTTCTTGGAACGCTCCTGTCCCTTTGGCAAAACTGTCGGGCTGCCGGCCAGAGGCCCCCCAGACTCAGTTCGGTGTGCTCTCAACCCTGCCGCCCACAGACCCCCACCGAGCAGTGCCCCCCTCTAGTAGCTCCAGCAGCACCGTATGATTTAATGATGCTGGTTTCCTTTGCCTGCCTTCTTCCCCAGCACTAGCCCCACGCTTTGCCCCTTGGGAGGCAGCCACCGCCTGAGTGGGAGCTGCCGAACACGTGAAACGGTTTCTTTGGCAACACTAGTAAAAGCGCGCTGCAATTTTCTTGCTCTCGCTCCCAGGCCGTTCACAGCCCAGGTAATGCGGACTGTGGCAGCAAAGAAACCGTAAGCATCTGGTTTAAATTACTGCCACTGATAGGAATCAGACACACGCGCCAGCCTGCCTGCTGCAGATTGATGGATTGGTTTGGAATTGGATGGATGGATGGAGTCCCTATCGCCCGGGCAGCAGCCTGGCACAATAATTCACTCGCTTGCACACTGACACACAGCAGGGTGTGTTTGCCTTGCGCAGCGCCAGGCTGTGAGAGTCAGTGGCGAGCCTTGCAGGACATCAGCACATGCTAGGCCAAGCAAGCCCTGCAGAAGGGCCCGGAACCTGCAGTTTAATCCATGTGCATGGAGCCCTGTACCTGTGCTGAGCACCGCCGGGTTTCCTTGTGCCAAGAGCTTTGGTTTCCTTCTGGTCCCTTCAGCTTTATAGGTTGAACATAGCAGTCCCCCCACCCCCACCCCAGAAAGGGATGATCCCATCTTTACAGTCCTGCAAATCTGTGGGTAGCCTCTTCATACCCATGGATTCCTGCATCTGAGGATGCGACACCTGTGCACACTTTTTGCAGCTAGTGATTGGATGCGGATACAACAGCACAGGGCTCTACTCACTAGCGGTGCCCCTCGCACGGCGTCTGGCTGGGGCAGCCCAGGGGGCACAGTGCACGTGGGGATGGCAGCCGTCCACCAGTGGCTGGATGGCAGGCTGCTATCAGGACTAATGTTGCTTCTAAACTTTTCCATCCATGTGCAGATTTTTTCCCTATGTGCAGAATAAATTTTATGTGCCCCCAGGCATGTGCGAATGAGCACCACCCATAGAAACAAAAACCCAGCTGCTAATCAGCGGGGCAGCACTGGACTCTCTCCTGAGTGACCACACAAGCACTCAGCTTGCAGGGAACACTGGCCAGGGCTGGCCAGCACCCGCTTGCCACATCGCTTCCTGTCCAGCGGCTCGCGTTCCTTGGGCAATGCCAGTGTCTCCACCATGGCCCAGCCTGGCAGCACGGGCCGTGCTTCTAGCCCACCAGCTCCTGGACAGCATGGCCCATCCCCAGCCGTGGGGATTGGTGCCCCCACTCCTTCGCCCCACTGGGATGCAACACTGCTATCACTCATGAGCCCCCAGGAACAGCACATGATACAACCTCCCTTGCCCCCTGCCACCTCTTCCCCCTCAGGCCTTGCCCCCGGGTCACCCCATCTCCTTGAGGCGCTGCCCTCCACTCACGTCCACCTCTCCCCGCCTGTGGCTAGCCCTTGAGAGACACCTTGTTGCTGCAGATGGCTGGGGGGCAGGACTCATGGATTGACTCTGGCCCGTGCGGATCCATATTATTGTATCTGCGCAAGTGTGACAGGTTGGGACTCACCGCTGCGGTGCCTCCTGCTGGTCTCCTGGGGAATTAGCTCTTCCTCCTCGGAGCGCCTTCTGCTGGCCCACGTCTCGCCCTTGGTTACTGTCTTCTGAGTCACTGCAGGGCCCACGTCCCTTCCAGCCCGCAGTACCCTTCCCCTGTGGTACTGCCCCTGCACTCAGGGGTCCTCCCTTCCCAGGGAACCCCAGCCTCCTAGACCCACTGCTAGTCGTCGTCTAGCCCCTAGGCCAGGGGCAAACTGCAGTCTGAAATGGCCTTGTATCCTGGGCACGGGGGTGTGGACCTGCTGCCTTCGCCTCCCCTAGCTGCCTCCCTGCAGCCTTAGTATCCTCAGGCCTCATCACAGGCCCTGCAGCCTGGGAGTGGGGTGGCCAGGGCTCCCCAGCCCTGCCTGTCTTTCCCCAGCATGGCTTTGTGTCAGGAAGCCTCTGTCGTTTCCCTGGCAGCCAAGTCCCTCCTGTTCCACAGCTGGAGCAGGAGCATCTTTTCCTCCTCTCCAGGAGACCCTATTTATACAGCCCAAGCTAGGCCCTAACTGGCTGCTATATGCTGCAGCTGCGGGCTCCTTAGCCCCAGCCCTCTCCCAGGGCTGAATTTAACCCTTGGTGGGCCAGTGTGGGGCAGACGCCCCATCGCAGCAGGCTCTACCCATCTTCCTTGGTATCAAAGAACAGTGCATGCCCATCATGGCCCTGCCCCTTTCCCAGTGGCTCAGGTGCAGCGTGAGGCCTGCTGCTGCCTCAGCCCATTCAGCTCCAGGCACCCTCCCTTTCACACTAGAGGTCACGGGCCTACACTCAGGTGGGCTCACCACTGGGCCTGGCAGGGCTGCTCAGGGCTTGGTGAGTTCCTCCCAGCGGCAGAGGCGGCAGGGAGGGGCAACATGCGACTCAGGGATACTGGCTGCCTGCTGAATGGAAGGGCCCAAGCCCTGCAAGGTGTAGCATCCCTGAGCATGCAGTATGCCCGGCCAGCAGGAGGCCCAAGTCACCAATTCTCCCCCTCACCCCCAGTATGTTCCAGTTTGTTCCAAAGCCCAGCTTGGCTTGGCTTCCTAATGCCTGTCCCCCTGGAGGTTTCTTTGCTCTTGTGCTTATCCAGTGCTTGCCAGTGCCAGCTGTGTATCACACTCGTGCTCTTACCTTCTGCACCCACCTCCAGCTGTTGTATCCACCTGCGGTCCAATACTTTGACTGTAGCCTCTTTGGGGGTGTGGAGCAGGGTACCGCACCTGGCACAACGGGGCCTTCCTCCCTGCCGCATAACATCAGGGCTACACCCTCATTTATAACAACAGCAACAAACTTACTCAGTGCACAGACTCCCAGGGGCCTACAGCCATTAGGACCAGACAACGTAAAATGTGCGTTTGCCCTTATGGTACCTGGAGGATCAGCCCTACGATCAGTCCTTGCTGTTGGTGTCACACACAACACTGGACCTTGCCACCTGGGCTGGCTGTTTAACTGTGGATATGCCTGCCTGGCGATGTTGGCTCATTAATAGCTGGGTTGGGGATCAGTAGCATCCGTCAGGATGACATTCGAACAAGCTGCCGCAGGGAGCCAGGGTCAACATAGCAGTAATTAGGCTGTCCCCTGCTGTTTGCCTCCATGCTTGTGGGTTTAAGACAGACTATTAATGTCCCTTAATCATTGTATTATTTTTAGGGGCTTCTTAAATCAGAGCAAAGTAAAAAGGATACAGGAATGTTGGGAATTCTTTTTTAAGCTCCTAAGAAGCCCAATTAGCAGGATTCAAGGACATTTTTAGGGGAATCATACTCAGCAAGTTCCTGTTGCCAGTGTTATTGAATGTTGGTTTTGTTTAGGGACTTTAGGTTTTAGATTGGTTATTAGTAACACGACTGGGAAGTCGAAAGAGGGTAAAAGACGTAGAGCTGTTCACGTAACTGGTGTTCTTCAAGATGAGTTCTTCACGTCCATTCCAATCAGGTGTACACGGGTTGCATGCATGAGCATCAGAAACGTTTTGCTCTAGCAGCGCTCTGGTAGGGTTGGCTGTGGAGACCCCTAGAGTGGCACTATTATATTATACCATTGCCGACCCTTCCCGTCATATATACCATTACCGACCCTTCCCGTCACTCGGTTCCTTCTTGCTGTCTACTCCCACAGCGGGGAAAGAGGGTGGGTATTGGAATAGACATGAACAACACATCTTGAAGAACACCAGTTACGAGAACAGGTACATTTCTTTGAGTGCTTGTTCACGTCGATTCCAATCAGGTGACTCCCAAGCTGCTACCCCATGGAGGTGGGGTTGGAATTAGGAATCACAGATTGGAGCATTGCCCTACCGATAGCTGCAGCCTCCCCTATAACACCTATTGATGGTGTAGTGGGCCATGAATGTGTGTATGGAGGACCATGTGGCTGCCCTACAGATCTCCTGAAGGGGAACCCTGTGTCGCAAACGCAGTTGACGAGGCATGTGCTGTAGTCGAGTGGCTTGTGACTGGTGGGGGAGTCACTCCCCCCCCGCCAGATCACAACAGGTGCATATGTACCATATGATCGAGGGTGCTACACACTGTGCGGAAACTGGGTCCCCTTTCATCTGCTCTGCTTTGGCCATGAACAGTTGCATGGATTTCCTGAATGGTTTTGGATGATCAATAGAGAAAGCTAAGGCCTTCTCACGTCTAGCGTGTGCAGCACCCTTTGTCTGGAGCTAGAGTGCAGTTTTGGATAGAAAACTGGGAGGAAGAGATCTTGACCCAGGTGGAAATGGGAGCCCACCTTTGGTAAGAAGGGCGAGTGTGGCCTGAGCTGCACCTTGACCTTATGGAAAACCGTATGTGGGGTTTCCGAGAAAAGAGCTCTCAGCTCAGACACTCTCCTTGCCGAGGTGATGGCCACCAGGAAGGCCACCTTCATGGAAAGATGAAGCAATGAACACTCAGCCATTGGTTCAAAAGGGGGGAGGGGTCCCATAAGTTTATTGAGCATTATGTTAGTGTCCCATGTGGGTACAGGTAAGTGAGAATATGGATACAACCTGTCCAACCCCTTCCTAAAGTGGGTTACCATAGGAGGAGCAAACAAGGAATGTTGGGAGCACCCTGGGTGAAAAGCGAACACAACCACTAGGTGGCCCTTGATAGAGGAGGGTGCTAGGCCCTGTGTTCGTAAATGCAACAGGTATTTGCATAAAATGCTAGGCCCTGTGTTCGTAAATGCAATACCACTGGGATGGGTGCCCTCCTCAGGGAGAGATCCCATTTTGCACACCAGGTAGAAAACCTCCTCCACTTGGTTAGGTACACCACCCTAGTGGAGGGCTTCCTCCTTCCCAGTAGAACCTCCTGCACCGGGACTGAGCATTGAAGTTGTACCGGATTGAACCATCCAGCTTCCATGACATGAGATGGAGTGAGCGCAGGTCTGGGTGTCTGAGACTCCCCTCCTGTTGAGTTAGGAGGTGTAGGTACAGGGGAAGGGCTATCTGCACCTCCACTGACAGGCTGAGGAGAGTGGAGAATCACTCATCAGCAGAATTAGGCACACCTTGTCCCTGCGGCTTTTAGTAGGACCTGATACAGCTGGTGGACCAGGGGATTGCAAACAGGAGACTCCCCCACCCCATGGAGCGCAAATGCGACTACTGTGGAACTCTGACAGTGATTCTGGAAGGAACTGAAGTCCCTCCATTTTTTGTTCTCTTGCATGGCAAACAGGTCTAGACAGGGATCCCCCACTTGTGGAAGATTGAGCGTATCACGTCTATTCTGACTGACCACTCGTGGACCAAGAAGGTCCTGCTGATGGCGTTCACCAGCGTGTTCTGCAACCCTGAGGTACTGAGACTCTAGATAGATCTTGTGTTTTACACAATAGTGGCAAAGGTGGGACGACTTCACCTCCCCCCGCTTGTTTATATAAAACATTGTGGTCGTATTGTCCATACACACCGATATGCATTGGCCCTGCATCTGAGGGTGGAACACTTGGCAGGCCAGCCTGACCGCCTTCAACTTTTTCACACTGATGTGAAGTACCAGGTCCACAGGGGGCCATATCCCTTGGGTCTTCAGGTCCCCTAAGTGTGCTCCTCACCCCAGGTCCGAGGCATCTGTCACCAAAGCCAGGGAACTCTACCCCTTCTCCTAAGTTGAGTGGGTCCGCCCTCCACCTGAGGGTGGCTATCACACCCTGTGGGATGGATGCTACCGAGTCCAGACTGTCGCACATTGGTACATAGACCGAGGCAAGCCACCCCTGGAGGGGTCTGAGGTGTAGTTATGCATATCTGAGCACGTGGCAGCACAACACTATGTGACCCAGAAGGCTGAGGCACGTCCTTACGGTTGTGTAGGGGTACTGGGTGGGAGAGTGTACCAAGTTCCATATCACCTGAGACCGGGCTTCTGGAAGTATTGATCTTCCCTGAATAGAGTTTAGAGTCGCTCCAGTGAACTCTGAGTTCTTTGCACTAGACTCGGTACTGACTTCTCATTGGGGACTTGCCAAAGGACTTGAATAGCTCTAACACGAGTCTCACACGTGCATGGAGTTGCTCCCAGGAGGTTACTTTCAGTAGCCAATCGTCCAGGCAGGGGAACACCTGGATACCTCTCCCTCTTGTGCAGGAAGATCGCTGCCACCAACATGCCCTTGGTAAATACACAGGGGCAGTGGACAGGCTAAAGGGTAGCCCCGCAAACTGATAGTGCTCATTTGCCACTGTAAATCTGAGGTAGCGTCTGTGACATGGGAGGATCAATATGTGGAAATATGCATCCTTCATGTCAAAGGCAGCAAACCAGTCACCTGGATCCAGGCAGGGAATAATTGTGACCAGGGAGACCATTAAGAACTTCATTCTCTACGTGTAGCGGTTAAGGTTCTTCTGGTCTAAGGTTGGTCTTAAACCCCCCTTCACCTTCAGTATTAGAAAATAATGGGAATAAAACTCCTTGCCCCTTGTCCTTGGGGGGACCTCTTGGATTACACCTAGCTCAAGGAGTAGTCAGACCTCCTGTTGTAGGAGATGCTCATGAGAGGGATCCCTGAAGAGGGACGGGGAAGAGGAGGAAGGGGGTATAGACGTGGAGGTCTGCCACAAGTTGTAGTTAGACTGAATGGTCTTTATAATTGGCAAAGCCACCCTTGATGGTGCCTCTTGGGACAGAATGTCCACCATGGGGTCTTCCGGTTCCTCTATTTCCTCCATGGGGAGGTTCATGTTCTGGGCTACCCAGCGCAACAGCTCTTAGTATGCCCTATGGTCAACCGGAGGGGGCCCCGCCATGGAGCTCCCTGCCACAGCTTCATTGGGGGAAGAGGAAGAAGCAGCATGTGGTGGTAATGGATCCCCTGAAGGTTTCGGGGGATGGTGGGCACAAGCCTCCCCCTCTGGCCTACCCTGCTGCCCTTGGCGTGAGGGCTGGTCTGGGGCCTCAGTTAGTGGGCTAACCCCTCCCAGGGGACGAGTTGCGGGGGCCGAAGGTGCCCTTGAGTATTGGCTATCCCTGGGGGATCAGGACGGGTGGCTCATGGAGACCACCGACCTGGGTTCACCCTGGTAGTATATCCACGGTGTCCAGAAGGGCCACTGCACGGGGGCGTGGCTGTGGTTGCCATGGTGCCGGGGGATCACGTCCCTTACAGTTGGTATGGCTCTGGCACGAACTCGTTGAGGTCCCTCTGGACTCCGACCACGGCGGTGCTGATGACATTGGTGCTGCCATCATGCCATAGGAGTGGACACCCTTGGAGATCTGGACTGGTACTGGGAGAGTCGAGGCCTGGAGCAGTGCTGGTTCCCTCTTGACCTTGACCTGGTCCGGGACTGAGAATGCGACCTCAGCACTGAGCGTTGTGGCTCACTCGGTGCCAGGTGCAGTGGCTCTCCACCGCAGGCCGTGTGCTGACTCGATTGTCTTGGACACTCTCCCAGGACCGAGGCAGTATCGGTGAGCCCGACCTCTACACTGGATACCTTTGAGCTGGTTTGTGGCCTCATTGAGATGACCCAGTCTTCTCCTGCTCGAGACAGATCTCTGGCCCATGTCAGACCTCTCGAGGAAAGCCTGCCATGCTGGGTTCTCTGGTCCACACTTCAGTGTCCCAGCACTGCTCAGAGTGCCACTCAAAGTCCCAGCACTGCCGGTCTGACTCATGGCCTCAGTTTGACTAGCAGCATCCTTTTCGCCGGTCCTCTCAGAGCCTCTTCCATGCTGAGCCGTTCTCAGTCAGGTTGAGAGTGGTTTCGACTCTCCAATGGGTCCCACAGTGACCAGTGCCATGGAACCCCACGCTGTCTTTGACACTGGTGAAGCTCCAGCTTCCCTTTAACTTGGCGGCACCCCCCGGTCCGGAGCTCTTCACAGCATCGGACATCGTCCCAGCATCACTCCTTGGACTGTGCCTCATCTCCCTGGCACCATGCTTTGGAGTGCTCCGAGCACCGCTCTTCAGAGCATGCACGTTCATCTTGGCAGCTGTCATCACCCTACCACTCTCAGAACTGGTCCCGATCCCAATCACATCATCAATCCCGGTCCGTCCTCCATTCCTGGTCTCGATCCTAGTCCCAGTCTTGGTCCTACTCCTGGCATTGGTCTTAGTCCCAATCTCAGCATCAATCCCCATCTCACCACCCTTCCTTCTGGGCTCTGGTCAGGTCTCCACGTTGATCACAGTCGCAGGGCTGATCTCCCTCTCAATGCACAGCACAGAGTGGTCCTCAGGACTTGGCACCGAGCACCCTTCCTTTGCTACAGGATTGGTGCCACCTTGGCCACCTCATTCTGGCACACCAGCCCTTGGTAGTCTCCACCCGGTCTGCTCATGGGTCTCCCTCTCCAGGGAGTCCCACAGTGGCCACCCCAGTGGCAATTCTGGATTCTGTGGGCATACCACCAGGCCCAGGGATCCTTCCAGCTGGGCCTCCATCAGTCCCTTCTAAACCCAGGGTTCTGGAGGCAATCATCAGCTGTCCACTGGCACCAGATCCTGCTCCTCTGGGGATGCCTCCTGAGGCCCCTCTCAGCCCCTTGGGACTCGTGCAGGACCAGCTGGCAGAGGAGGAAAACAGGATGCTCCTGGTGACTTCCTCTCTGAACCAGACAGTGGCAGGCACCTCTGTTGCAGGGCCCCCTCCCATGGACAATAGGGCTCTCTAGGACCTGCTATGTAACGTTGCCCACAGTCTTCATCTCCAGGTGGAGAAGATGGCAGAGCAGGATGATTCATTGTTAATGTCCCGCATATGGAGGAGCCATTCGAAGTGGCCCTACCGATCATTAAAACCATTATGTCCTCCACCAAAACATCAGGCTCCAGCTTTTAAGTCTACGGATGCTAAGAGCCTCAACTTCTTTGGCTGGAAGGTCTATTCTGTGGGGGGCTGCTCCTTTGTATTGCCTGCCAGCAGGTCATCCCAAGCCAGTACAATTTTAATGCCTGCTCTTTCCTCCTGAAGTTCCAGGGCCAGCTTCCCCAGGACTCCCGTAGTGAGTCTGTGGCTCTTGTCCAAGATTGGAAGGCAATCTCCCAGAGCTGCATCCAGGTATCTCTGGATTCTAGGGAGTCAGCAGCCCAGGTTCTAGCCTCTGGTATCACCATGAGGCGAGTGGCGTGGTGTCAGCCTTCGGGCCTTCCCCCAGAGGTGCAACAAACAATTCAGGGCCTTCCCTGTGATGCGGGAGGCCTTTTCGCAGAGTGAACTCACTCCTGGCTCCATAGTCTCAAAGACTCTCATAACACGATGAAGTCTTTGGGCATGCATACTCCAGTCACCCAGGGAAAGACTTTCAAGCCTCAACATCAGCAGCAGCCCTTCCAACCTCGGGTCCGCACCAACTTTTCTCATTGGCAACCTTCTTACCCCCATAGCAAACCATCTGGGACATGTTCAGGTAATGACCAGGGCCAGTCTAAACTCTCTTTGGGGTCCAAGCAGGCCTTTTGAAGGTGCACCTGGGAATGGGGTGCTGATGCAGCCAGATCCTTTCCCCTTCCAAGACTGACCATCCAGTTTCCACTGTGCCTCGTCTGGAATCACTTCAGACTGCTGGGTGCTCCAGACAGTCGAGAGGGGCTACTCGATACCCTTCCTCTCCCTCCCACCCTCCCCTTGCCTGTCCCTCTTCAAGGACCCTTCTCACAAGCAGCTCCTCATGCAGGAGGTTTGGATGCTTCTTGAACCGGGGGCAGTGTAGGAGGTTCCTGAGGAATTCAGGGGCAAGGGTTTTTATTCCCATTATTTCCTTGTCCCCAAAGTGAAAGTGGGGCTTGGGCCCATCTTGGACCTATGGGAGCTCAACAGATTCGTGGTCAGACCCAAGTTCCCTGAGCTCCATCAATCCCTCCCCGGATTCAGGAGATTGATACAGCACCATTTCCAGTTTACTGCCCCTCCCTTTGGGCTTTCGATGGCACCAAGGGGCTTTACCAAGTGTGTGGCAGTTGTGGCAGCTTTCTTGCAGAGGCAGGGCATCCAGGTCTTCCCCTACCTCGATGACTGACACCCGAGGGGCCGCTCACGCCCCCAGGTGGAGAACCATGTCATGTTCATGGTAATTGCCCTGTGCCATCTTGGTCTGATGCTCAATCCCGCAAAAATCAACCCTACTCAGAAGATCAAATGCATTGGGGCAGTCCTCAATGCCACCAGGGCGCAGGCCTTCCCTCCTGCAGTATCGCTTCAAGACAATGACCCAGATGCTGCGGTCCCTCACAGACTTTCTGGGCACCACAGCCAGAACTTGCCTCAAGCTGCTGGGTTGCATGACCGCACGTGCCTACGTGGTCCCCTTTGCGAGGCTCCACCTGCACCCTCTCCAGTCTTGGTGCGCATCAGCATATCATCCCAGCTGCAAGAGTCTCGACATGGTGGACATGGTTCTGACATGCATCACCCACGCTACCCGGTGGTGGCTGGACCCTCAGCCGGTCCTTGTTGGTGTCCCGTGCCACGCAACCTGCAATGTGCCTGGTTACAGACACGTCCGATTTGGGCTGGGGAGCACACCTGGGAACGTCACTGTGTAAGTTAAGTGGACACAAGAGATTTCCCTCCACATCAACGTGCAGGAACTCAGAGCAGTTCTCCTGGCATGTCAGGCTTTCCTTCCCCACATTCGGGGCCAGTGCGTGATGGGTCTGATAGACAACGTGACTGGTATCCGTGTCCAGGCATCTCCGCTCTGTCAGGAAGCCCTCTGCCTGTGGGACTTCTGCATAGCCCACTCGGTTCATCTGGAGGCGTCTTCCCTCCCGGGGGTCCAGAACCAGCTGTCGGATCACCTTAGCCAGTGGGTTTTCCCCACGAGTGGTTGCTTCATCCACATGTCCTCCAAGACATCTGCCGGCGATGGGGATCTCCTTGGCTGGACCTCTTCGCGTCTTGACAGAAAGGGCCACCGTTTCTGCTCGTTCCAGAATCTCAGCCCCGGTTCAGTGGCGGATGCTTTCCTGAGCCCACGGCACACCAGACGTCTGGACACTTTTGCTGCGTTTCCGCTAGTACACAAGATTTGCAGGGACAGGGCCAACATCATCCTGCTGGATCTGGCTTGGGCTCATCAACACTGGCACCTCACACTCCTGGAGCTCTCGGTGCAACCGCCGATCCTGCTTCTGCTACTTCCGAACCTCATCACGCAGGAACACAGTCACTTGTGTCACCCGGACCTGCGCTTGCTCCACCTCAGGCCATGGCAGCTCCACTGTTGGACCTTGCGGAGCACACCTGCTCGAAGCAGATTCAGCGAGTTCTCCTCAGCAGCTGTAAAGTGTTTACCAAGCTTCCGTACCTGGCAAAATGGAAACAGTTTTTGTGCTGGTGTCTGCAACGTGGCCTCGACCCTTTACCTCCATCCCTCCCTCAGGTGTTGGACTGCCTGGTATCTCTGGAGCAGCCGGGCTTAGCAACCTCATTGCTCCGTGTACATCTCGCAGCCTTCCATCCCAGAGAACCCAGTCATATGATTTTTTTCAAGCCCCCTCACAGGGCATTTTCTCCAGCGTCTGGACAGGCTCCATTCTCCAGCCCATTGCTCTGCTCCTGTCTGGAGCCTCATCCTGTCCGCCCTCATGGGCCCACCATGTGAACTGCTGACCATGTGCCCCCTTCTTTATCTGTCCTGGAAAGTGGCCTTCATCTCTGCTCGCAGTGTCTCCGAGCTCTGGGCCTTAATGTCCAAACCTCCAAATACAGTTTTTCATAAGGACAAGGTTCAGCTTCGCCCTCGCCTGGCTTTCCTCCTGAGGGTGGTTTCCGGTTTCCACACTAAGCAGATCATTTTTCTCCTGGTTTTCTACCCTAAGCCTCTCTGGAGCGCCAGGGAGATGCGCTTGCACTCCCTTGATGTGTGGTGTGTGCTGGCATTCTACACTGAACGGATCAAGCCTTTGTGGCACGGGCCAGTCGCACAAAGTGCCCGCCGGTGTCGTCGCAGCACATCCCCACTTGCTATGACTTGGCAAAGGTCCCTCCGCCTCCGCTTACTGCACACGTTCCCCGTGCACAGGCCTCCTCAGCAGCTCTCCTGGCTCATATGCCTGTCCAGGAAATCTGCAGAGCTGTGACAGGGTCATCGGTGCATACCCTTGCCTCACACTGTGCAACAGTCACGACAAGACGCAGCCTTCAGCGCCGCAGTTCTGGAGTTAGCTAGACTGTAGCTCCGACCCCCTCCTCCTGAGTTTTGGCTTGTGAATCACTGAATTGGGATACATATGAGCAAGCGCGTGAAGAAGAAAAGACAGTTACGCACCATTGTAACTGTTGTTCTTCCACACGTGTGGCCCATATTTATTCCACACCCCCCTCATCCTGTCCCTCTGTTGGAGTAGCCGGTAAGAAGGGACTAAGGAGGGGCGGGGTCTGCAGGGTCACATATGGGGCGGTGCACCGGCACCACCCCAGCGGGCTCCACAGCTGAACAGTAGCTAGGGTAAAGCTTTCCATGCAGGCAGCGCACGCAAACCTCATTGGAATACATATGAGCCACACATCTTGAAGAACAACCGTTACGAGGGTGAGTGACCAGCTCTGCGCAGAAATGCTATGACATTTCCTATGCAATTCACACCAGAGAACTGCACATCAACTGTGTTTAGGACGTATTCGTGGGCTATAGCTACTACCACTGGCTGGAGTGGAGCGGGGAAAGTGAAAGGCTGTGGGAGGCTGTCGAGGAGTGTGTGAGGAAGCTCACGGGGAAAGAACGGCCTGTGGGGATGGAGCATGTATGCAAGCAAACAGAACCCCGGCATGCTGCAGAGGCAGCTTCTTGCACACAGCGGAGGCAGAGGGACCAATAATGCATCAAAACAGTAGTTTGCCTGGTGCCACACTGTGCCTTTCATCTGCTGTTTATGAGGCTCTCTGCTGTACTGCTTGCTGTCGACGGCCTGCCCGAAGAATGCAGCATGCAGACATGTGGTTCGTATTACCCCGCACGGCGTGTGCAACTCCCTGTTTTCAAATGGAAAGCCCCGAGCCGTACAGACTATGCGTGATTTTAATTGCACCTTTCACTTGCAATTGAAAAATCTAGGCTTCCAAATGGAAACAGGCTCAAGGCTGCAGAGGCATTCCTCAGCAACCCCGGTAACAGCGGCAGAAAGAGGTGACTTCCAAATTTCCCTCTGCTCGCCCACCTCCGCTAGCTCACCGGAGCACAAAGAATTGGCAATGTATCCCTATGGCCAAGGAGTCCTGACCAGGAGCGGCCCTAGACTAGCTGCCAGCAACTGGCGCCCTAGGCGAACCATGCAATCAGGGCCCCCAGCTCCAAACCCCTCAATGATATTGCGCCACCATTTGGCTCCCCATTGAACTTGGCGCCCTAGCCAACCGCCTAGTTCTCCTATATGGACAGGCCGCCCCTGGTCCCGACTATTCTGCTTAGTGCCTTGCCTGTTATCCCCAGATTGCAGCAGGAAGATTCAGCCTGCTTGTTCCTGAAGTCAATTCTCAGAGAGGCTCCCAATGTAGTTCATATAACATAATAAACCAGCTGTAATCGTATAAAACGAGGAGTCCTGTGGCACCTTAGAGATGAACAGATTTATTTGGGCATAAGCTTTCATGGGTAAAACCCGCTTCATCAGATGCATCTGACAAAGTGGTTTTACCCACCACTAAAGCTGATGCCCAAATAAACCTGTTCATCTCTAAGGTGCCACGGGGACTCCTCATTGTTTTTGCAGAGACAGACTAATAGTCTAATTTCTCTAGCATACTGGGTATCTTGAAACTCCAAGGCTATGTCTACACTGGCGGCTTCTTTGCGCAAGAACATCTTGTGCAAGGGTTCTTGTGCAAGAAGTCTTGCGCAAGAAAACGTCCACACTGCCACGTGCGAGCTGTGCTTTTGCGCAAGAGCATCTATGGCAGTGTGGACGCTCTCTTGCGCAAGAAAGCTCTGATGACCATTTTAGCCATAGGGCTTTCTTGCGCAAGAAATCCCTGCCCAGCATCCACACTGCCCTCTTGCGCAAGAGCTCCTGCACAAGAGGGCTTACACCTGTTAAAAAAAGAGCGTAGCTCTTGCGCAAGAAGCCCTCTCTTACCACGCCGTACTGTCAATTTCCTTGCACAAGAGCGGGCGGGCAGTGTGGACGCTCCGCGGATTCTTGCACGAGAACGGCCATACTTGCGCAAGAAGCCGCGAGTGTAGACGTAGCCCAGAGAGTAGACTTTTCTCTCAGGAGCGATCTTGAGGTGTACGTGCCAGTCGCTGTGGACTCGGGGAAGCTAAATACAGCCTTTCCAGGTTTGGGAGGCAAAGAGCTGCAAAGGTTAGATTTCATGGCTCCTGACGGATCTTCTGTGTAGAGCTTGCAGAACAAAGTTTCCAGTTTTGTAGAAATGGTATTTTCCCAGTGACCATCTCCGTGGCTAATTTACAGCCTGCCCAAATATAAATCCCATCAGCCACCACTGGGGTTTTAACTGGTGAAATGTGCAGCAGGGCTGCCCAGAAGGAGAAACAATCCCTCCCTCCCTCCCTCCCTTTATTGGTTTACTCTGCTTTACTCTAGACCAGGCACAGAATTACAATGAAACATACCGTGCCTTGGCGTGGGGCGCCCCCAGCAACATGAAGCCCCCCGGGCTGGGCAGTCCAGCACTGGGTCTGGCAATCCCGGGTTGCTCTGGTGGGGGGCAGTCCCTCTGCAGAGAGGGTTGTTGGGGGGCAGGAGAGCAGGGAGGTTCAGCTGCAAGCTGCAGTCTCAGGAGAGCTGGCAGGAGGCGGTGAGCACCATGAACACAGGCTGGAAGGCTTCAGAGGAGCATGGGGCAGCCGCACAGCCGGTCGGAGAAAAGCGGCACCTTGAAGCGGGAAAGCGCCGCTTCTCTCCGGTTGCTGCCTGTGTGACTACCCCCTGCTCCTCTGACGCCTGCCAGCCTGTGTTCCTGCTGTTAGCTGTCACCTGGTTAGTGGCGGCTGCCTGCAGGCGACGGGGAGAGTGGCCGGGGGATGAAGAGGCTGGGGCGGGAGGCGGGAGCTCAGGTGGCCGATGGAACTGTGCCCCCTCACTTTTAGGTAGAGCACATGTGGGTCTCTGCCCACTTCTCTGGGCCAGCCAGTGCAGGGCCACTGGGGCACCTGAATCCATCCTCCGTGGCCATGGAGATTATGGTTTTTTATAAAGCGCCCTTATCCAAAGCACTGTACAATAGTCAGCTAATGCCACACAGAATATTTGGAAAGATCATTAAGTCGCCCACCGAGACCCTCAGCAATTTTCAAGCGGTCTGTGAAAAAAAAGTTCGACCACAAAACAATCCAGGCCCCTCGCTTGATTTTCATTTACTTCTTATGGCTTATCGTATAGACAGAGGATGAAGAAAAAGAATGAAAAACCGGAGGGTCAGGAAGCGGGAATGTTCGTTTTCTTGGCTGGGTCCGGGGGAAAGCGGGGCTAGGGCAAAAAGGAAGCTGAGCAAAGGGCCACACTCACTCCAAATCCACCACTGCTCTAGACCAATTGAATAACACACTGTGAATGGTGTTCTGCTACTTTTCTGTACCTCAGCTGTTCAGCTGCCATTGTAACACTCCCCCCTTGTTTTCTGACAATAAATGAGGCTGCTGCTGTTTTATTCCTCAAGGCAAGCAGCTTTACAGAACCTAGCACACTGGCCTTGCCCTGCAGCTCTGAGCCCCAGTGATGGGGGACAGCTTATTATGTTCAGCATGCACTGCTGGGGCATACTGTGATCAGAGGCTAGGAGGAAAACCAGCATATGCTCTGGACAACCACAGCAAAAACGGCCCCCGGCATGGCCAGGAGGGCTCTAGCCGTGTGGTCTGTCAAGCCCAGATCTCATTCTCATTGCTTGCGCACTCACTTTGTCCTTCAGCCGCACATTCTTTTGGAGGAGCGGGGTCAGGGGCAGACAGCAAGGGATGTCCGGGGGCTGCTTTAGTACCTTGTAAGCCAGTTACATGCGGGGAGAGGATTTTCAGGCCTGTTTGAAGGAGGCTGAGTGTCTTTCTCCCTTAGGCCGTATGTGCTAAGCATCAACAGCGTGCTTCTGGGCCAAGCACCAGTGGGAGGAGATCATAGATCATCTGGGGAAAGATGCCCTACAGCCAGTGGGATGCAGATCAGAGCATGGGCCAACCCATCCTCACCCTACTTCCCCTCCGCCCCCCACCACAGCCCCTTGTGGGATACCCAGCAGTGTGGATCAAGGAGCTCGGAGCGGTTGTGTGCATCACAGTTAGGGGCTGGGATGATGGATAGTCATTAACAATGCCCAAAGCAGTTTGTGGCAATCCTCTTTCATCCAGCTGGCCTCAGGGGGCTGGCCACCACCCTGCGTCTGGTCCCTGAAGAACAGCTCTGCATAGCTTGACAGCTTGTACCATCCACTAACAGGAGTTGGCCCAATACAATATTACTCCACCCCACCTCCTGTCCTTAACATCCTGGGACCATCACGACTGCCACAGCCCTGCAAAAACCAGTTTGGGCCCTGAATCCAGACGCCCTCAATTCCCACCCAGGACAATGTGCAACGCCTTGGAAATAGTCTGAGATGGGGGGGAGGAAGTCCCTCACTGACTCGAGCCAACCACTGCCCTAGCAGGGCGGTGCACTGGTGTGTTTGCTGCATGGTTTGTCCTCCCTAGCAGAGGGTGGTAGGGCTGGTCATGCAAGCAGCTGTTCCAATGCAGTAGAAAGAATGCTGGTGTGAGCTTAAGGCAGGAAAACAGGGCTGGCGTTAAGGAAACGCTCTGCATAAAACATGGCCTGGGTGTAGGGATAAGCGCTGTGCTGCGCTGGCAAACCCAGAGGGGTTTAATTGTTACTGCAGTGTGGGGCTTGATGGGTGTGTGACAGGCTGTGACAAGGCGCTAATTGGGAGTCACTGTAATACAATAGCAAGGAGAAAAATGACTGATGGGAAACCTGCCTGACTGCAAATGATCATGAAATGTGATGACACTGGGGAGGGGGAGGAGGGAACGGAGACAACGCCGCCGAGGGGGAGGGTGCTCGGGGAAGGTGCCAGGTTTGGGTGTCGTGGGATGATTGGCAGACCTGACTCAGAACGGAGGAGTCTGTTGCCTGCAGCCAACTTCCCTCGGCTTCTGGGAAGCACTGACGTTTCCCGCTTGCAGGCCCCGGGTGTGAAAGCAGCCAGAGATCCACCAAGCCGCCGGTCCATGCAGACCGCCACACTGCTGGGTTAATGAGAGCCAGGTGAGCAGACCCCATCCCGTCGCTGTGGTGACCCTGCCCAGGAAAACCAGAGACCAGCCCCATGGAAACCATCGGGACAGGAGAGAACTGAGAATGGCCTGCAACGTTCTCCCCCCCGGGCCAGCCCATCCCCCAACCCCTGGGCCTGCCAGACAAAAATGTTTTTAGTCCTAGCCACTGGCGAGAGTTCTCTTCAGCAGGGTGCGTGCCCACTCCCTCCCGGCGCCTCAGGATCAGCCGCCCTGCAGGGCAGCTACGTCTTCCCAGCCAGAGGCAGTTCTTCATCAGACTGCGTGACTAGCCTTCCTTTGCCCGCCTGGGCCGGGGACTGAGCAGCGCCCGGCGAAGGGGCGCAGTCGTATTTCCCAAGCCCATTTCACAGATAAGGGGCTGAAGCACTGAGGACATGAAAGAAAACGAGCAGCACTGCACTTGGCCACCGTGCGGAGCGATGCCCCAGCTGCACAGTGTCAGCCGCTGGTGGGTGGGGCTAGCTGGAGCCGCCTCGCTAGCGCTCCAGCTTCAACACCACCCCCGCCGCCCCCCGGAGGCAAGTAGCTGGGGTTTCAAGCAGCACTTCCTAGGTGCTTGTGGGGGGTGGGAGGCAGGCTAGGGGCAAGGGTAAGGAAGCTGGGTGTAAAAGCTGGGGATGCTGCAGCACCCCCCTACCCCTACTTCCCCCATCTATGGAAGGATCTGCAGGGCAGGTCTATAACTCCCAGTTGTGAGGGTCCTGGATGACCGATGCCTCCACAGGTGCCGCTGGGGTGAAGGAGTATCCGGGCTGAGGACAGCCCCTGGAAAAGGTTGGGAGGGGCTGGCTCTGGGCTCTCCCGGAAAAGGGACGGGGCTTTAAGCAGAAGGGGCAGGGTAGGGCTTCACCTCAGCCAGCCCTTCTGCACCACCCAGGGCTCCAGCAGCAATTTAAAGGGCCCGGAGCTCTGGCTGCTGCCTTTTAAATCGCTGGGCAGGCGCCACCCCGTCCCGTCCATCGGCAGCCCTGAGGCACATCCAAGAGTTAGAGGAGAGTTCGGCACCGCAGGAAGTCCCGCCCAAAGAGGCCAGAGTGGCAGAACCCTGCGGCCAGCTGGTCGCTCCACTCCAGCTATTTAAACCTCGCCTGAACAGTACCGCAGACCACAGCTGGCTGTTGTTCCCAATCTCGCCTCTCGCCCCACCTCCTGCCTTCCAACCTGGCCCAGCATGGTGCCGGTCTGCTGACGTGGCTCGGTCGCTGGACTCAACTCCTCCTTTTGACCCTGGTCCACTGACACCCCTGGTCTGGCTGCCTGTGCCTCAACCACTCTAGCGACCCGCGAGTTACCTCTCCAGCTCACGCTGCAGTGGAGACCAAACCTTAGTGAGGTGCCCAGGGTCCCACAGGGCAGCGAGCCGAGCCCATAGGCTAGTGCTCCAACCACTGGACCATCCTGCCTCTGTTCAACTTAGCTAGGAACCCCTAAAGGGACCAGGTAAATGGCACGTCGTTAATGATTTGCCTGGGACCGCAGAGGCAGACAGCTGCTGTACTTTGGCCCCTTTGGGCCTGAGCTATTAGCCAGTGCACTGGGCCTCAATTGGTTGTTTGGTGGGAGGAGGAAGAGATGATACGAGCCAGGTGTTTCTATCTGTTTGCAAAGCATGTACACAGCGGCCTGTGTTCCCTGGACACACCAGGAACAGTCTGTACCCGGCACTTTCATGGCTCACTCCCACCCCTTCCCCAAAGCCTCCGGCCTGCTCCACCCCACCCAGTCCCATTGTCCCCCTTCCTACAACCTCCTCCCAAGCAACATGACTTGGGGGATTATTGTGGGGCCCTGGGGCCAGCAGCAGAGTCAGACTTCCCCCTCCCGGCTCTCACCATGGCAACAGGAAATGGAGGTATCCGGCCTCAGCTCACTGTGCTCCCCTGAGCCTGGTTCCTCGCCGTGTCACTCAGGGGAGCAGACTGGGCCGGGACACTCTGCTTCCCACTGCCACAGTGAAGTGGAGCGACCCGGCAGGCAGAACGGCGAGGCAGAGTGGAGTGGGGGAATGGGACAGCTCTGTCTACGCTACACAGCCTTGGGGCGAAAAGTCAGACCACGGGAATGCGGTTTGTCTGCACTTTTGCCGACAAAACACTCCTAGCCCCCCCACGAGCAGCTTTCGCTTTGTCAGCAGAAGAGCACGTCCCCCAACAAAGCCCCTCGCCCACTTGCACTTGTCTTGGCAAAGCTTTTTGGGGTGGGGAAGGGGAGTTAAGCGCCTGTGAACAAGAAAAGTTTTGTCCATCAATTGCAAGTGTAGCCATCGCCCTGGATAGCACTGGCTTTCTACCTCTTGCACGCACAGAGGTTGCGAATCTGTTCCTTAGCCTCTTGGATTTCAGTCAGTCCCAGAGAAACCCCCCTCTCTGCCAAAGTCAATTCTTTCTCTGGTCTTGCCATACAGCCCACTGCCTTGGGCGGTGGCTTCTCTGGTCTTCAGCTATCACTATGCAAAGGGGGCTAATTGCTCCTTTCATTTAGCCTGAAGGAAAGGTAATCAGCACTGCCATTAGCTGTAAGCAGGTGTGTGATTGAGGGCAGCCGTTAACACAGTCCAGCATAACAGGGCTTAACTGTACTCTGCAGACTGCACCCCCCCCCCATCCCAAAAGTCCTGACCTTCCAAACTCAGCTCAGCTCCCAAAAGTTCCAGCTCTGCCCCAACCACAGCTACTCTGTAGTTCTGTTTGGTGAGGACAGAGATCAGTGACCCGCTGAGAATGCCGGAACAGGGCAAAAGAAACTGAATACAATCCCACTAGGTTGCTGTCTTAGCAAAAGATGCAAACACCATGGCTATGTCTACACTCGCGGCTTCTTGCATCAGAAGTATGCAAATGAGGCTAAGCGTGGAATATCTCAGAGCCTCATTTGCATACCTAATGAGCCGCCATTTTTGCAGAAGAGGGTCTTGTGCCAGAAGGAGCTGTCTACACTGCCCCTTCTTGCGCAAGAAAACCCCTCTTGCGCAATGCTGTTACACCGATTATTTTCAGGAATAAAGGCATTGCGCAAGAGGGGTTTTCTTGCGCAAGAAGGGGCAGTGTAGACAGCTCCTTCTGGCGCAAGACCCTCTTCTGCAAAAATGGCAGCTCATTAGGTATGCAAATGAGGCTCAGCAATATTCCACGCTTAGCCTCATTTGCATACTTCTGATGAGCCAGTGCAGACATAGCCATGGTGTTTATGTCTTGTATGTCTACTGACTTCTTGCATCAGAGTATGCAAATGAGGCTGCGTGGAATATTGCTGAGCCTCATTTGCATACCTAATGAGTCGCCATTTTTGCAGAAGAGGGTCTTGCGCCAAAGGAGCTGTCTACACTGCCTTCTTCTTGCAAGAAGAAAACCCTCTGCGCAATGCCTTTATTCCTGAAAATAATCGGTGTAACAGCATTGCGCAAGAGGGGTTTTCTGCGCAAGAAGGGCAGTGTAGACAGCTCCTTCTGGCACAAGACCCTCTTCTGCAAAAATGGAGGCTCATTAGGTATGCAAATGAGGCTCAGAGATATTCCACGCTTAGCCTCATTTGCATACTTCTGACGCAAGAAGCCACGAGTGTAGACATAGCCCATGTGTTCTATTGAAACTCGAAGTCAACCTGGGGTTAATAGCGCTTGTCTTTAATGACCACCAGTTGAGACATTGACTAACAAGCACGAAGGGAGAGTGCGTCCTTTGGAAGACAGGTCACTCCATGCTCTGGCTCTCGGTTACAGTCCGATTACTGATTTATTGTAATGGCCTTGCTTGGCTCTGCCCATGTGAACTGTCGATCTCCAGCAGCACCAGATCGGACACACTCACCTCGAATGCAGCTATGAAATCCATTCGAACCCAGCATGCACTGCCTGGGATGTTTCATGGTCTCCAGCGGCCAGTGCTGAAGCGTGGAGGCTGAGCCGTTGAAACGCCACACCTCTCCCCAGCCCACTCTCAGACGTTCCAAATGCTCCCAGCTGGGCAACAAGTAATGGATCCAGGCTGCCAGGGCCAGCAGTGTCTCACCCGTGGGTCCTGAAACAAAAGCTGAATCTCAGGCCTCAGCCAAGTCCTGAGACAGAAACAGCCCCGTTACTACCCCTTGAGGCCAGCATGAATAGCAGCTACAGCAAGGCTTGTGATCTGTCTTACAGAAATAGCCTCCAAACCTAGCTCCCCATTGCTCCCAAAAAATAAACGCCACCCCAGTCTCCAACCCATCTCAAGGCCTAAAACCCCACCAACATTGCTCCAAACCCCAGGTAGCTCAAACCAGGCAGTTAGTGGAAGAGGAGTTAGAACTGATGGGCAGAGGATCATGGGCTACACATCACTGGACTAGAGGGGGAGAAAAGACTCTAGAGTGGGGGTGGGGAACCTTTGTTGGGTCGGAGGCCGCTGACCCACAGAAAAATCAGTTGGGGGCCGCACACCAGTGAGAAGCAAAACAAAAACAAAACCCTCACCGACGTGGCCCCTGACTGAGGAGAAAGACATGCCCCACATTCCCCTTGCACACCTAGAGCCTAGGAGGGCCCAGCCTAGTAGGTTTTGTGTGCTCCAGCCCTGCAGTGGGGCAGCAGGGGGAGGCTTGAGCACCAGCGTGGTCTCCCCAATGCTGGGGGGGAGACCTGAGCCCTGGAGGCAGGATCCAGGTAAACTGGGAGTCGCATCTGGCTCCTAGGACTTAGGTTCCCCACCCCTGCTCTAGGGGAATGGATGGTTGTTTCCTCCAGCCCAGTTGTCACATGCAATGGTCATAAGAGCTCTAAAGAGCAGTGACTTAGGCTTTGTCTATGTAACGATGACAGGCAGAATCAAACCTGGGACCTCTGGAGCTTAGAACATGAGCTTCTAGTGCCATGGTGGCCAGCCAGTTCCCCTGTAGTGGCTACTGCTATAGCGAACTAGCCACATGATTCTGAAAATGTAAATAACTTTGTGAGCCAACCAGCCACACTCAACCAGCCCATAGAGCCACATGTGGCTAGTGGCTAGCACAGTATCTAGCGCATGAGCTAAAGCCAGCTAGCTCTCAGCTAAGGCTGTAGAGCAAACTCACTCTCTCTGTAAGTGGTCTCGGTACTACTAGGTGGGACAGTGCACCACACCCAGCGAGTGTGCGGGTTACATCTACGCTAGCATTTTTGTTGGCAAAACTTTTGAGAGTCAACGGGGGTGAAAAAACTCCCCCCAACCGACAGAAGCTTCACCCACAAAAGCATCCGTGTGGGCAGCTCTGCATTGCTCTCCCACAGACACAACTGCTGCTCATTGGGGATGGTTTAATTATGCCAGCCGGAGAGTTCACTCCTGCTTCCATAAAGCGGCTACACAGGAGACTTTTGGGCAGCTGCAGAGGTGCAGCTGGGCCTTGTAAGGACCGCAGGGTGTCCATAGGTCCTACTAGCACAGTGAGCAGGCAGGTCAGAGGTATGAATCCTATGGCAGCTCTCATGTGGCTTTGGCACAACTTGCTTTTAATGAGCCATGGCAAGTTAGCAAGGATCACTGGGTTTATCACATATTATTTGACAGATTGTCTGCCTTCTAGTGGCTCCCAGACTGTGGGGCATCTCTGCTTGGAGGGGCACAGAGAAATGTTCAGGGCAATGCAGCAGGACCCAAAGGATGGGGGCCCATAGGGAAGGAGAGCCATCCAACACCATCCTGCCTTCCCCATCCTCAGTTCTACTCCAGTTCCACCCCTGGCTGCAGCTTGACTCCTACCCTGGGAGGGCAGACATGTTTCATTCCTGGGAGTGGGGTTTGAGAGGAAAAGTTTGGCCACCCTGGAGCTAGCCAGCTGGCAACAACAGGAAGCAGTGACTCCTCTTTTGTAGCCGAGCTGAAGAAGGCCAGGTTAGTGCTAGAAAGAGTGCGTGTGTGCGAATGATCCTCCAATTGTGGCTGTGAGCTTGTAGACGAAGGAGTGGGATCCTGGATGGGGCAGAAGCTTGTTTGGCCAAATGGATGTTGTCCGTTCTCAGGCACTTTCTCCCCTGGTACGTGAGACTCAGCAGGAATGACTCCGACCTCGTGGGTCACTTAGGAAGGGAGCCCTTCGGCACCACTTTCCCCGTGTTTATACCCAGTGACATTAGGAGATGAAAGCTGCTGCATCCTGGTGGAACAAATCCTTGTGCTCGTCCCATTAGAGCTCTCTCAGGGAACCTCGTACTACTGTGCAGTCACACCACGCACCAGAGCCCTGAGGCTATCTGCACAAGAGCAGCAACAAGCAAAGTGTGAGACTGGTGTCCTGAGCAGAGGAGCCAAATGCTTTCCAAGGAGGGACGCTGGAGGGTCTAATTGCCACCTGCATGCTCCCAAACCACTTCTTACCCACAGACGCAAAGGGAGGGAGTCAGATCAATGCAAGCGCCACCACTCGCTACTTTTCAGCCACCTCCCAACAGACTGCAGTCTCCAGGAGCAATGTGACGCTGAACCAAGTTGGCAGCAGATACGGATACAGGAACAAGGCATATGGGGCTATTAAACAGATTTTTTTTTAAACTCAGCAGTGTTCTTTTCCCTTCAGGCCTTCTCATTAGCAGCGTGGCAGAGTCCAGCAAAAGCTGTGAAGTCTCGTTACAAACCTCGTGTTCAAATCCAAATAAGAGTCCCCATGGAAAGAGTCCTCTAGAATGGAACAGGAAATGCCCATTCTGCTGAACCCTCCTACACAAGTTAGCCTAAGAATAGGAATGAGATATGAAATGTTATTTGATGGCTAAATCCTGCCCCCCAACCAATAGAAAGAACTTGATCCTCTGACGTTCGCTAAGGGTCGTATCCTGATAGGTCTGTTAATATTAAATCACACTCTACGCCTCAAGCAATTCCACTAAAATCAATGCTAGAGAGCTCAGGGTGAGCAAAGATCTCAGACTGTAGCCCTACATGATTGGGTACTTTAAAAGAACCTTCTTACATTTCCAAAGCAGGCGATTGTTTTTATTCCTATTAACCTTGATAGGCTAGTTCCATGCGGGAAGCAGATTCCACAGAAAGCTATTGTTTTTATCCCTGTGAAACACGATAGGCCATATCCAGGTGGGAAGCAGCCCAGGGAACAGCAGAGCGTAATGCTGTTGGATACAGTAAGTACTAAAAAGACGACGGGGAAAGGAAAGTATGAAACGCCAGCTCTCACAAAAAACCCCAAGCTGTATCTCTTTTGAGATTCTTACATGGCCCCTGCTAACCTAGCATCCAAGCACCACAGTCTTTAATATACCTCTCACAACCCTTCCACAAGACCAGGAAGCACTTTTGCCCCATTTTACAGGTGGGGAACTGAGGCACAGAGGCAGATTGGGTGCAATCCTGGCGTGACATTCAGCAGGGCCAGGACTTCACTCTTATTTGCTAGCGGTCTCGGGCACAGCGTTCAACAGAACACAGCCAAGTCCCAGCTTAGACCCTAAGCACTGTGTTCTTCTTCAAGTGCTTGTTCCGAATCGGAACATTGATCCACCAGGGCACAGCTGGCACCGACAGGCACACACCAATCTGTCTTCAGCCCCTGCCAGGAAGCCAAGAGAAGTAAATGCCTGGGCCTGCGCCAGGAGAAGGTCAAACAGCCAGCCAGCACGAACCCTGCCAGGACAGTGCAGTAGCCCGATCTGCTCTCCGACACCTGGCAGTGGCTCCCATCTTCGTGTTTGGTTGATGCCAGTGACCCTACAGGCAGCCTGGGACAGTCTCTTGATGCTGGTGCTGCCCATGCCAGTGGTATCAGGCCCTGACACCAGGAAAAGCCTATGCTCGGACTGCTTTGGAGCCCCCGTAGGCAGTGCTCCCTCTCCAGAGGGACGTCCCACAACAGATCTCCTCGCACCGCTCGACAGAAGATCTGCAGCCCAGTCCCATCCCCAGGTTGGTTCGCTGGCAATCAGGCGTAGACCCTCGGAAGCACACCCCTCTGGCACAGTCTGCATACCCAGGAACGGCTCTCCGGGTGACGTACCGGCCGATCAGGGGACACCCTCCTATCCACCGGCACCATTCTTTGCCTCATTGTCGGTCACTGACTTGGGCTTCCCTGTCATGTGCCCCAGTAGGGGCTCCTCGGGGTCCCATTCTGCTTTAAGGCACCATGTCACCCCGGCAAAGCGCCGGCACAGAAACATGAGTTTTTCAGTGCAGTGCTCAATTCCACCCTGGCAAAAGCGTCACTCTTTTGGGACAGATTTTGCTTCCCAGGTGGACCTCATTGAGCTGATCTCTGTCTCGCCATGGTAAGGGTCTGTCTTCACCTCAGTCACGTGGCCACGGGTACCTACGTGGTTCGCCATGGAAGGCTCAGGCTGCCCCCTCTCCAACAGTGGCTGGAGTCAGTCTACTCTCTCTCTAGGTAGCACCATAGCAAGAGTGGGGCAAGCGGGGCGCTCGGCCTGGGTGCATCATAATCAGGGGCACAAAGATGCAGTAAGTAAAAATAAGAAGCTGCAAAAGTAAAGAGTGGGACATGCTAACCCAAGTCCAAACAAGCCTGTCTCGTGGCCTGATGCCCCACGCCCCCTCGCAGCCCAGCTGAGCCATGTGCTGGTTCCTGGTCCCCCCCCCCACAGCCAGCTCAGCTGAGCCACGTGCCAGCTCCTGTCCCTCTCCCTGCAGCCCAGCTGAGCCACCTGCCCGTATTCCTGGCTCCTGCCCACCCCCCTCCAGCCACACTGCCTCCCCCCTCCATCACACTGGGCTCCCAGCCCCACCCCATCTCCTGCAGCATGCCTAGACTCTCTGATCCTGGAACATCTGTGGTCCTACTGGTCCACAGATATTGACGGACTAGAGAGTTCTGGTTTATAGAGGTACAACCTGTATAATAGTTATATAACTGCTAATCCTACTTTTACTTCCATAAATAGTAAACCAAATAATAGATCTATTGCTTTCTCTATCCTTGTGATGTTTACTTTATATTTAAGAAATCACTCTCCGGTAACTAAATGAATCTAACATTGATGGACCCTACGAAATCTGCTATCTTTACTGTTATATCTAACAGAGAGATCGGAGAGAGAAACATTTGCTTTAAAGGGCTCATCTAGACTGCCCGTGGCTTTTGAAAGATATGCAAATTTGGCATGAGTTTTTTTGGAAAAAAAAAAAGCAGTCTAGACATGGTTCTTTTGGAAAAACCCCTTTTTTGAAAGAACCCTGTACACCTCATTTTTTCAGGAAGAAGGGTTCTTTCAAAAAAGGGTTGTTGTTTTTAAAAAGAACTGCGTCTAGACTTTTTTTTTTCACAAAAAGTCTTCCGAAAATGGGATCGGAAGAAGATATGCAAATTTGCGCCAAATATGCATATCTTCTTTCAAAAGCCACAAGCAGTCTAGACATGCCCTTCAGTAGTACACTCACAAAAGAAAAGGTGTATGGGGGCCGGGAGAGGAGTAAGTAAAACCAACAAAAACAAATTTGGTATAGTCCATAATGAATTTAAATTAACACTTAGTTTCTAAGTCCCAGCAATGCAGTCACTGCCAAGCACATGATGGTAAGAAAATGAAGGGCAATAAAGAGCAGCATCTATGGAGTTTTATCTCTTTGCTTTGCTCTTTGGCTTTAATTGGAAAATATGGTAGCTACAGGCTTGCCAACTCATGAATGTTCTCACAAGTCTCATAATATTTACTCTTTTCTTTAATGACTCAGCTCTTCCTGGTGCTGAAACTCTCAAGTTTCCTTTAAAAAAAGTTTATGGCCCTCTTGCTTGCAGAAGAGAATCTTTAAATGTGACCAAAGTCCCCCCTAAAGGATAAAAAACCAGGAAGTCAAATAAAATCTCCAAATGTATTATATTTTAAGAAATCGATTCTGCACCTGATGTGTCTGAAAGGGTGTGCCAGCATGCTTGGTTCCTCTTTGCTCACAAGGGTGTCCAGCTTCAAAATCTAAAATTATACTCAAAGTGCTGGAAAGTGTTATCCGCATGGTCCTGGATTCCCTGGAGTGGTTGCTCTCCATTTCCTCCTACTAGCGGGTCAGTCAGAAATGTTCAAAGCCTGTAACCTGAGAGGAGTTCTTTGAGTGCTTGCTCATATGTATTCCAATTAGGGTTTGTGCACTGTGGACACGACTGCCAGAGAGTTTTACCCTAGCTGCTACCCATTGGGTCAGCTGGACGCCCTAGATATGACCCTGCCAACCCAGCCCCTTAGTTCCTTCTTACCACCAGTGGCGACTGCTGGAACGTTGGCTCTCTTGCTTTACAAGCGCCATTCATCCCTAGCTAGTTGCAGCCCGTCCGTTTGTTTAACGATAGTCAATAGATAGCTAAGCACTTAGCAGTGGGAGTGAAGGGGCTTCCCTTCTCTCCTATGTCCCATTGGGGACTTGGGGCATGCCATAGCCCCAGGGTTTCAAGCAATATTGCGATGGCTTGAAACGCATGCTGACAAGTGAGCTCCACAACTCCAGTCTCGAGTGGCTGGGTTAATAAGTGCAAGATCTAAGCCTAGCACCAGAAGGGAGGGGGACTTTCATCTCAAACAGCTCCTTATGGAGACAGCACTGGACACTCGTTCAGTGTTCCCTTGAAGATTTTCCATCCACGAGCGGAGTGAGTTTTGTCTTGTGCACCAATATTGAGGTCACGTGTGCTTGTTCAGATGTGTGCCACCGTGGCACCCAAATGCTTAACAAAAATCTTGTCTATATTTTTGGAAATGCTATGAAAGAAAGAATATTAAAACAAGGGATAAATAAATAAAATCAAAGAGCCCTCCCCAAAAATGTGTTAGCACTTGTCATTTACCAAAACGTGCTAATGTTGATATTTATTTCTCTGCCTCCCCTTTAATAAAGAGCACTGTAAACTTTCCTGTGCTTTTGTGTTTTGCTCATGTTGAGAATTAAGCAGAACTCAGGGGTTATTTTTTATTTATTTATTTTTAATTGGACTATAAATGGTCATGGAGCAAAATCAGTTCCTCGAATCTAAGATGGAAAGATGGTTTGACTCCATTACTGGATAACGTTCCCCAGAGAGTTGCACTGAGAGGGATGCCACATTATCTCTATCTAGCATCATTAAAAGTTACCTGAGTGCCAATCAATTAATTGACCTACCTTATTTCTCTTTCAATGAAAAGTTTGGTCATGGGTTAACTGAACTCATGGGAACAGACTTACCAGGAGGGGTGGGGCTGCAGGCAGAAGGGATGGGACAGCCAGCCCTCAGCGCTGCCTGGATCGCGCCACGCGGCACTCCGGTTATGATTTACAGAGCCGGGAGTTCCAGCTGCCACTATTGCCACAGTTGTAGCAGCAGCAGCCGCGAGCCCTGGCCCTTTTGAATTGCTGGCCCCCCGGGGCATTTTTTTCCTTTGCCCCTCACCCGCTGTCTGCAGGTGAACTTGTACATTAATAGGAATATTTTGAAAAGCTCTCAAAAGATTTAGAAAAATTAATTCCATGGCAAGTCAATGTGGTTTATGCCCTACATTTTTATGTGCTTCTAAAAATGTCCCCCTGAAATGTACCACCCCTGTGTGAACTCTGGAGTGAACCAGACATGTTTCACAGAGAGGGGTCAAATCAATGAACAATAACAGTGATACCACGTCAGGGTCTGACTAAAGAATTCATTTTACCATAATAAAACTCTCCCATTGTTAATTGTCTTTCCTCTTATTTCTAATTCACTTTTATGGGGTTTTGAAGTAAAAGATCAATCAATCCAGAGCCTGGTATAAAGAGAATGTTCAAAATAAATAACGCAAGTAATGGCCAAGGGAAATGATAAGCCCGTGATACAAAATAACGACACTGACTCAATATCAAACAGAAAGGAAGGAACTGAAAACAAAAATCCTAAAGGAAAAGAATTTGGAGGAAGTTGCACACTGACAGCTAATGCCACTGATACTTATACGCTATCTGACTATGGAAATAGCCATTAAAAACGTTTTCATGGTTCTGCAGATGATACTTTCAAACATCGCCAGGTCAACTAGCTGCCTGTAACTCTTCAGGAGAGAAGAAAATCATGGAAGTTCACCACTTCAGCAGAATTATTAGTACCTGCGAGTCACATTCTGCCCTTCCTTGTAGCCAGAAAACTTTGACTTCATTCACAGGACAGACTTCAGAGTAGTTACACCTGTACAATTCCAAAGGGCCTGAATTAGACCTGGGATGAACATGTCAGTTGACCCTTCTGGGCACAAAGAATTCCTTTCTAGAAGACCACCTCCCACCATCACCACTCATATACTCCCCCCCTCTCCTTCTATACACAAATATTCCATTTATAGATACATACTGAAGTCTCCAAATTACATATCAAGTTCCACTGACAATTCCCCCACTTCTGAGATAAGGCTAAAGTACATGAATGAGTCCTAGTCCTAGATGATTATGCACCTTCTTACAAATCTAAAGCATGGAAACATACTTACTACAGCTGGAGCAGCTGCCTGCCACTTGCTACTCGGCTCTTCGGGCCACGGCCACTGGAGCAGCCCCAGCCCCTTCCCCACACCATGTGGCCCTGGCCAGCTCCGGCCACTGGAACAGCCACTGGCCACCTGCAACACAGCTCTGGCCCTGGCCCCAGTCAGGGCGGCTGGAGCAGCTGCTGCTGGCTACCCATGACACGTCTCAGGCTCTGGCCCCAGCCTCGCCACACAGCCCACAGCTCCAGCCCTGGGGAAGGGCTGAAGCTCAGGCCAGGGCCACGTAGTGGCTGCCCTGCTGCAGGGCAGCTGCCCGCCACATGGCCCCGGCCCGGAGCAGCTGAGCAGTCACTGTGCAGCTCTGCTGAGAAGGTCGCGGGAGGGAAATACTTAGTGCGTGCCCCCGTAGTCGCACACCTTGGAGGGAATACTGCCCTTGTGGTCTGGACTCAGCACCTACCGCCTCAGTCTGTAGTGCTCAGTCTTCGGCTCCGGCGTGGCTGCCACAACAAAATTCCTGGCATGGGACATTCTCAAAGTCCTTGGCCTGGCTCTGTTCTTGCTCGCCAGTGTGGCGCTCTAAGGTGGCCAAGTCCTCTCTGACACCGCCTCTGGCCCTGGGGCCAATCCTATCAACGTCCACGGGTGCTGTGGACTCTCATTCCTGAGGTGCCAAAGCACCTCCCGAGGTTCTGAGTTGGAACATTGATCCTGTGCTGGAGCTAGGGCTGACTCCACCAGGAGAGCTTTGAGGCAAATGTTCCCCTCTTGTTTGGTTCATGGCCTACAAAATGTGAAGATCCAGCACTTATCATTCATGTTTGCTTCTCCTAAGCACCATAAACAGTTGTGAGAGTTGCTAATGGGCATAGGCCTACGGCAGCGACTGCAGAACATAAAGCCGGGATCCTAGGGCATGTCCCAGTCCGAGGCAATGTCCATAAGGGGCCTACAATAGATCTAAACTACAAAGCTAAGCCAATTAGAGGGCAACATTTTACAAGCAATTAACTACTAGAGATAAGATGTGACAGCAAATGCTGCCACACTGAAGTTCCAAGCACCGTCATTGGCAGCAAGAAGGAATTGAGGGTGGAAGAGGGTCCAGAAATATATATAGCCCTGCAAGTGCACACACTCCAGGGGGCGCTGGAGTCGGCCCCACGGGTACTGCTGAGGGAAAAACTTCCGGCACCGGTGCACGTGGTGTGCACGCACAACGTAGGTTGAATGGATATGAGCAAGCACCCAAAGAACTTTAGCTGGTCACCATTAAGATAACGAGCATTTCAGCAAATTGCCTAAGAAGTGACTATTTCCAAAGCATACAACTTGAGACTCCCAGGAAGGGGCCTGATTTTCAAGGAAGTATGAGCACCCATCCTTTAAACTATCAATCCCCCTTAACCTCACTAGTCACTTTAGAAAACTTTGGGGTACAGTCTTTGCGCCAAAGGAGGCTAATAATAATGGAGCTAAATCCATGGAGTTACACAAGAGATCACTTCTACAGACTAACATTGATCACGTAGCAAGCACTGCCAGTGACATCCACCGTTATAGAAACAGGCTGAGAGCGGACAGTGCTGAGCTTATTGGCCCGGAAACATGCCCCAAGCCATCGAGAATATTATTGCAAAATTCAAAGCAAAATTTAAAAGGAACAGCACATCTTCCTGCTGCCAGCTGGCCTTGCATTAAGTGGCACAGAAGTGTTTTCTAATTCAATTGCATGGAACTGTTGAGTTCACATACCTCAACCAAAGGTATCTCCAGTGTTTCCAACGAGGCTGCTCTCTGCTTGCTTTGCACTAGGGATATAAGCGACTCGTCAAGTAGCTGACTACCCGATAAATGTTGGCTTATCAGGTAGTTGAATCACTACTCGACTAGTCACTTCTCCCCCACTTTGCTGCCTCTATCAGAGGCAGTGGGGGTGGGGGGAAAAGGGGAGCAGGAGACGATGCTGGGGAGAACTGGGGGAGATGGCTTAAAAGCTGGTTCTCCCCAGCACTGTCTCCGTGGGGGAGGCAGAAGTGCAGTGGGGGACCGGGCATGAACTGGGACAGCTGAGTCCCGGCTCACGCCTGGTCCCTCGCTGCGCCTCTGCCTTTTAAAGAGCAGAGCCAGATGACTTTTACCACATTTAAAAGGCAGAGCCACAGTGGGGTTATAGCACCTGGGGCCGGGAGCTAGCCCCACTGCAACTCTGCAGTTTCCCCTCCTTATTGATTAGTCAATGGAAAGTCCATTGACTACTCTATTAGCAGATAAAACACAATTTAACACCCTTACTTTGCACCTGGCTATAAAAGAAAGTGGAGTTATTTTGTCAACATGGCAAGGAAGGATGAGAAGCAGCTACAATCCCAAACACAAAAGCAGCAGCAATTTCTTCTCTGATGTAACATTGTCTCCATGGGATTCTGAAGAGTTTGGCTACACTCTGGATCTAACAGAAATCCTGCCTTCTGGTGTTTTTCTGATTTGACGTGCTACTCAGTGGCCTGTAATCCAACACCTTGCTACAGCTGGGGCAGAAACTGCTATTCGTCACGTCTGTCATCTCTTTGGTAGACAATTCTCAGCTTGAGCCCTAGAAACTCCAATTGTGACTGCACTGCAATAAAAGTGATGCTAGGCAGGCACATGCAATTAATCACTGGGAGGGTGTCCGGCTAGTAGTTAAATAGAATAATTCTGCTGTGGGTTTCTAATGCTCTTACCCAGTCTTCAGGGGTATCTTTCTGTGTTAATTATCCTGTTAGCGTCTTTATGACTTTTTTGTTCATATTTAATTAGCAATGCAAGTTCTTCTACAGCGAATGCCACACTCACACTCTTACCATGTTATTTTAAAACTAGATCAAGATTCCTACTCTTTTCCTCAGATAAACTGTGAGTTGCTGTGGCTGATAATTGGGCTCCACACTGCCCTGGACTGAAATTCACATGGCCTCATGTCTTTCAAAGTATTGATTGCATGGGACTTTCAAATTGGTTGCAGTCTAACCCTTCATAACAAAGATTTTATTTTCTTAATATATTAGGCACGTTTCAAAACATGGATCTTGGCTAATCGGCCTGTGTGTTCAAACTAACCCATTGAGTTCATGGTTCTGTAATGGATGTTGAAAGCCAACACCAGAAGCTAGAAGATTATCACAGCGGACGACTCTTTGGTGCATCTGTCCCTATTCCTTCTCTACAAAGCCAGTAAAGAAAAACTTTAAACTTAACTGACATACAGATTTATGAGTTTTATTGCCTTTATTTTGTATCATGAAATAGCAGAATACTATTTTCTAACCATGACTGATATATCCACTTCAAAATAAGACATTTTAGGGCAGACGTTGAACAGCTGCTATGAACTAGATTCCCACAAGCAAATACATCTGGCTTTCCTTACAAGTAGCAGGTTAAAAACACTAATTGAATTGCTCTTTCAAGCTGAGTACGTTTCTTAATAAAAGCAATCCCATTACTGCAATACTCACCTTCTCCTCTCGCTTATTAGAGCTTACGTGAGGCCCCAATTCTGCAAATGATTATGCTGACTCTGAGGTCTGCCTGCCCAATCACTTGAAGGATCAGGGCCTAATTTCTTTGTGGCAAAGACTATTTAACTTTTTTGCTTCGGAGCACTCTAAATCTACCTTCCTGTTGCTATTTATTTTTGGCACAAATTCTTTTGAAACATTTCAAAGTGAGATGAATAGTTAAAGTTTGCATCTATAGTGAGGTTTATTTTAGAGCAATTTCTAGTTACATTAGTAATACGACAAAAGAATTCCAATTCCTTTTAGTTTAAAAGCTCTCTCATGCATTTCAGTGCAAGAATGTTAAGGTTAGCCGATTGGAAAGAAAAGTAGTACTCTTTTTACCTATATTTTGTGTCCCGTTTGGGCCCTAAGCCTTCCTGTTTAGCATTTAACTAGTACAGTTCCATTGAACTACTACTCAATCACCTAATAAAAGCCCAGAACTGGTAGGACTTCAACATTTCATACCATCTTATTTCCTAGACAGTGCAAGCAAATATTGCTTGTAAAATAGCAGTATTTTATAATCCAAAAACATATCTAGATTACCTATTAAAGTCTTACAAACATTTTTTCTTAAAGTTCAGTAACTCAAGGCTCTCACTAAAATTCTTTGCACTAAGTTTCATCATAGCTGAAGAAGAGAGGGGGAGATATTGTTTATTTGTTATTTGCAATGCAATCTAACCCAAATTCTGCAAACACCTCTGAAACTTTACTCTTGCAATTATAGCCCCAGTGAACAATATAGTTTTGCTCACATGTATGAAGTTAACCATGTGCATAAGTGTTTGCAGGATTGGAGTACAGCAACTGTGTTTCTCATAGTGTAATTATTCTGTACATTCTGCAGAAATGCAGCTAAAATAATACAAGCTCTTCCCCTTGTCTGATACTGGCATCTCCCAAAAAAGAGAGCTTTCAGATTTAATTAAATTTTACTATTTTATTTGTGAAAAAAACTACAAGCAGAATTCATAAATAGACATTTCTATTTAAAGCAGGGAAATGATAAAGTGGCTTCTAATAACAGTCGTGCACATGCCAGTAACAGGAATATATTAACATCTTTTATTTGCTAGACAAAGAGCAGTGTCCAATATAAATTTCCCGAAAACATTTAAGACCTGTGAATTTCTGACCAGTTCACAAAACCACCATTGACACTTTAGCATGAAGATCAAAACAAAACTAACAGGACTGTCAGCTCTAAAGACTTTACAGAGCAGAGAAACTTTCAAAAGCGTTATACAAGCTGTCTTTCTGGGCAAATGAAAAATAGAGCTCGTATAATACATTAACATAAAAATCCACAAGATAAGATTATGTTTTGACATACTTAAACAAGCATTCTATATTTGTCTCCACAAACAAAGCTAAGCTAAGGAAATAATGTAACCATCTTTACACAGTAAATTAAGGTTACAAGTCATACACAAGAACAGAACTGCTTGCGCATTAAAAACTGTTCAGCTCCATTGTCATACTCTAAATGTTGGCTCTTAAAACCACTTTTCGGTTACATACAAGCAAAGGTTATTATATAGTCAGCAATTAATAAATTTTCAATAATTTAAGTTTCTTGTAGCTTAAAAAAGTAGACTGAGAATGATCTTAATAAGGCAGGTGAAAATATCTCAGTGGAAATAAACTCACAGAAGCTACTGCCAAATTTTAAATCTATCCAATTTGAAATGACCAAAGTGTTTTGATTAAAATAAATAGTTTGTGTTAAAAATTATTTTACTTTTTGTTTTGCATGACTATGTCAGACTGAGCAAGTCAGGCAAGCTGTGTTTGTGTGTAAAAGTTGAAACTTGCAAACATTAACACTGTGCTTTTCTTACCTGCTTTCTGTGCCACTGAATACCAAGCATTTCTGGTCTTTCCTCTACACTAGTGTCTTATTTTTTAAAAGAACATGCTTCCTAATGACAGCAGGGGTAAACCGAAAATGCAGAAAGTGAAGGGAATTCCATTTCCAGACACATGCCTTAGGGGTGTCATCAATTTCAGAACTTAAGTATAAAAGTAAACACTATCCTCCAAATCCACAACACAACAGCTAAAAATGTGGCCCGGTTAGGTTTAAATGCTTAGCTAGCAATTTCTACGAAAGTCAGAGTTTCAGTTCACTTGTACCAAAGCAATTATCCACTCCATCCTTAAAATAAGCTAACATATTGTACACCCAAAATGTATTTTACTGGGAGGCACACCTAAAAAAATCAAAGATGTTGCTGACTTAATCAGTAGCCTCTGAGTAGCTGGTTACTGTGTGTTAAAGCTTTTTCAAATCATGTGTGGGTCCATTCATTTAACATGAAGTAAATTACTGGTACATACAATGCTTTTTTTGCGCAAAGTGCGACAGCCAACAAAGCGCACAAGGAAGTGCATCACTTTAAGCATCAGCATGGCCCAAGTGAAGTCAGTGGGACTAGACTGCTGCTTATATGCTTTGCTGGCTCAGGCCAAATGCATTCAAGCTGATTATGATTCATTTACAAAGCAGTGCAAAATACACAAGTTCAGGGGCATCTTCAGAAAAATCTCTCTTTAAAAAATTATTCCAATACATCTCAGTAAAATAAATAAATATGGCTAACCAGTTTACCCTCCCTGAGACCCTTAAAGGAACAGTAAAACTCGAAAAGGAATGTCTTTGCAACGTTCCACTAATGTTAAAATGTGGATTGAGAAATTCATAGTATTAAAACTATGTATAACATATTGTCTTGATGCTCATAGGTAGCATCTGATTTCCTTTGGTTTTTTCAATAAATATATTTTAAAAATGCAGTTTAAAAAAGGTAAATATAGCTTATATCCCAGTTATAAAACAGAATTAAAAGGGGGTACCCATGTTAACATGTTGAGAATAAAACTGCAACTGTAAAGGCACTGCTTTGCAACCTACACATGCAAGCAGAGCTGGTAATGGATTAATTAAGCACAGAATATTTTTATTATCAATTTGAAAGAAACCTACATGTCTGCTACTCAAAACCAAGCTGATTTTAAAATTGAGTTTTACTCAGGTGCCTCCACAGACAGAAATTATTATTTTTACCAAGCAACTAATTCACAATGAAAGAACTGGCACCAAGTTACTAAGAAGTGGCCCTCTTTCCAAGTGTAACACTCAAAAGCTATTCTGTCACTGTTGAATAAAGCTACAGACTCTGTGCCTGAAATTACTGCAAAGCACTCTGGACCACATAATTTAAGGATAAACAGACAAATAGAGCTTAAATTTTTTTTTTAAAGTTTGTTTCACCTCTTCAGATTATTATTTTAGCAGGATAATGCACAGAAGGTAAACTATAAAGCAACGCTAACAGACCAGGAAAAAAGTTTATCATCTGAAAAGAGAGAGAGGAAGAATGAGAGAGACATGGACCATCAATATGAGCTGCACTTGTCGCTGACAAGTGAGCATGAAATTTTCTCTCAACTGTAGCTCCCGCAGCAGAATATCTAGAAGTGTCCAAACATTAACAACTCTATATATGTCATCACTGGATGATATCCTGTTCAGAAATGGATCCTGAAATACAAACCTAACTCAATTAAACACAAAAATAATCCCTACAACAGAATGAAAAGAGACAGACATTAAAAATTTGACTAAGACAGAACCAAGCCACCTCAGATGGGAACACGTAATGGCTTGGTTCACCAGCTCAAAAGAGCTTCCAGCCTTAGGACTCTGTACCCTTGAGTTCTAAAGCAATCAGCCATTCCACGGAGTTTTAATGTCACCTCAGTCATTGATGCAGTCTGGAAAATAGATGAAATCCATCAAAATTACAGAATACCACATTTGTGTGTGATTGGCTATGAAAGAAATAGCCATATCAGCAAATAATCAAAATATACATTAACGCATGGCATTCTGAAACCAGCTGCATAACTTTTGAATAAGCACTCTCCAATTGGATATGGACTTAGGATTTGTCATTCTGAGTTATTCTATTGGGAATGCAGGCTAGGCTATCTGGAGGAGTCTTCCCATTATAGATCACGATGTATAATAAAAACTAATTTCCAATACTGTTTAGCCAAAAGTTATGGGGGAAAAAAATAAATCAGGTCTCATCTAGGTTTAAACCTTCTGGAACACACTTTTCGTCTAAGCCTGGTTCTATTTCAGTATCAGCACTTTCACAAAAGGGGACTGTCCCAGATCTTTAACTGTTCAATATTTTTGTTTCACTTCACAGTGTTTCCAAGCACCAGCGTTTCCATGTATTGGTTTCAAATAACCCTTTATATATATTTATTTATATATATATTTATATATAATTTATATCAAAACTGATAGTACACAGTATAACTGGAAGAAGAAAGAACTGAACTTAAAGGATATGCTGAAGGAGGATGGAGTTTGTGAATGCAATAAATAAAAGTCCCCTTCCCCTTCCCCGACACACTCCAAAAAACAGAAAGTTGTAATGTTCATGGAAAATTGTGCACAGCAGATATTATAAAAAAGTAGATTCAGGAGCACATCCAATTATAAATGATTGTTAGGAAAATTATATAAAACAATGGAATACATAAAAGTGTCAAGAGTAATTGTCAGGGTGCGAAATTCCTTGGCGGCCAGATGCCCATGACAAGCAGATATTATCCTGGTTGCATCAGTAAAGGGTTGATGTCCAAGAAAGTGTGTGTTCAAGCACAGAAGAGGCTCTCCAGGATTGAAGCTCCATGGGCAGGTGGAGTGTTTGAATTTCATACCCTGATTCATAGTTTTCCACAACTCCATGTGCAATTTTCAGAAAGATTCATCGTTGACTGCTGACATGTCGCCCTTTGGCGTGGAGGAACGGGATGAGCCTTTGTCTGTGCTCTCAGAGCCAGAGCTGCTCTGATTCTGCTGTTCTGATCCTGCACTGGAGGTCACTGTAGATGAAGATGTGGAAGAGGAGCGAGTCTTTTCCTTAAAGTCTGTGATAATTACTGTGACGTTCCCCACTGTGACTGACAGCTGCTGTGCGGTACTTCTGTCCACATTTTTCAGTCTGGGCCTAAAGAACAGGAGAGGAAATAGGGGAGAAAAGATTATTAGCAACCATATTTGAGAAACAAATTTTATATTAAGGGACATATTCTGAACTCTCTTGGCTAGTCAGATTGGTTTGGAGATGAGTGCTGGTACCAGCCCAGTGTGTGTTGTACCATGCAAAAGGACCCAATTGTGACCTTTTGCTCCTTGCAACAGCACAGTCTGTGAGGGTTGCAGCAGGAGTCCCTTGAGGGAAAGGGTGCCTTGCAAAGCACAGCAGAAATGATTTGCATGTAGGGAGTTATCGTCAACACCATCAGTCAGAAGGACCAAAGCTGTGACAGGTCTGTGAGATTGGGAGACAGATCTTCAAAATCTCCTCCCCATGGGACAGATGAAAGAATTCTGTTATCTGAATTCGACTTGTCATATCATGTGCCCTGATGTTCTGAGACAAGGCTGTGACTTTGCAATACAAAACCACATCAAAGAGTTTCATTCCTGTGTGTGGGGAACATTGCAGCTGTAAACAACTCAGACACTGGGACAACATGTCTTCCCCTTCGCAACTACTTCGAGTTTACAAAAATCAGTGACCCCATCAATCCAAGTATAAAATTGCTCAAAATGCTCTCTCTAGAAAAAGGGCGTTTTAAGTACAATCCATGACATTTCTCACAGTGTTAGCTTTTCTCTGTCAGAAGACAAACAAAGCAAACACATTGGTATTTATAGCTCAGGATTATTTCAGTAATTTGTTTCTGTGCTATCATGCAATTAGTAACCCAGCTAATAAAGGACTGTGCTTTGTACAGAGGCTGACATTCATATGTTTACAGGGTTTGGTCCAAAATTCTGATAAATAAACTCATTTCATTGTATTTGTAAGGGCAAATTTCTGCCAGCGTGTGTTGTTGCTAGCGAGACAGTCTTTCAGCCGTTGACAGATGCCACATCTGCTTCAGTGACTACCTGTAATTTACAGTCAACTCTTCCCTTCCAATTGCAAGTCAGACTGATGCAGCAGAACTTTTCCCACTAGGAAATTAAAGGGGTAATTCTCCAGACATCAGGCAGGACTAGCTCATTAGAAATGCCTTTTTCAGGGAGATAGGAGACAGATGGATTTTTCTTCAAAATCAGGTCTCAGTTTTTCAATTGAGCAGAAAATAACCCTCACCTCTACATTTGGATAATATTGGACTAACTCATAATATTGAGAAAACAAGAAGTGGACCTGATTTATATTTTTGGTGCAAATCTATTGGTGTAGAGAATTTGTACCTGATTGCCATAGAGCTCCCCCTTTCAAGATAATCCTTTAAAAATCATGGAAATAGATGTAAGTTCTACAATAGGGTTTCCTAAAGGAGGCAATAGTGATAGCAAATAATTTCAAAAGGAAAATAACTATATTCTTGTCAATTTAAACCTTTAATAAAGTGTGCTGTAAATTTCTCACTCTAAAACAGTGGTTTGTAGTAACCTAGAAAGCAAATTGCATCACATTTAACATGAAAAATATGAATATTTTACACATTTTAATATTAAATAACTGCATTTAGATGATAACTTGACACAGAATAACTTTATTTTCTTTTTAATACTGCCCCTTCACTTAGTCACTAGATTCCACAAAACCGTGGGTGCAGCCAGTAATTCTAATGTGAAACCACATGTACACGTAAATATGTATATACACATTTACACACTCAAGAGGTTGCGATTTGAATATGCAACCACAGACTTAGATGAAATTATTAATGTCACCTAGCTTGTGGGGATTCTAAAGGCCAACTGGCTCAGCATATCTGGGCAACTTCATCAGCTTTCAGACTTGGTAGGCTAAAGCTACCCTAATACAGATAGATCTTTTGTATTTGCAGTAAATATTCCAGGAAGTGTAGTAGGTTTGTTTATTTTTCTCCCCCAAGCCCCTATTTCCTTTAGGAAACCCAGTTCTTCCTGTAATTTTACAGACTCATTTGTTTTTTCTCATACTCAGAAACAGATACAAATCCTGGCCCGGATCTTGTCTCTGGGATCATGTTGCAGATCTCTCTGCCTGTGCCCTTCTCTGCTATTTAGTACACCTCTCTGCTCTCAGTTGGCAGGAGCTGGAACAGGGACAAGGACAGGCGCATTGAGCAGACTGCTCCCTCTCGATGGTCTGTTCAACACAGCCCAAAGCCACATTAACTTCTGTCCAGAATAACTCCATGCTATGAAACCACTTCAGGGGATTCCTGAACAGCCGCCCACGGGAGATACGCTGTCAGGAGGGCTCCACTGGAACACACTGACAAGGAAAGAAGGGAGAACTGCAGGAGTCTGGTAGGTAGCAACAGTCCTGCTTTCCAGCCACCCTCATGTTTTGGGACTATTCCCCTGTTCATTCTTCAGGGCCTAGGAGAGCTCAACAAATATGTCTGCAGTTCAGAAGGGTATTTAAAGGCACTCTCCTCCCCTTGGTACTCACACATAGACTTTCTGCAAAAGAGAAGGGGATCTGATCTAGTGTTACATACCGTAAAATCTCGAGTATAATGTGCACTTTTTTCCTGTTTTTTTTAGCATCAAAGACAGGGTGCGCATTATCTATAGGAGGTTTTTAAAAAAAGTTTTAAACTCACCCTCGGCAGGCTCGAGCTGGACCGGGGGGGGGAGGGGGGGCAGGCAAGGACCTGGGCGGGAAGGGGGCCCCCCCCGGCAGACGTGAGCTCGGCACACAGGCATCTGGGCGGGGGAATCTCCCCCAGCAGGCGTGAGCTCAGCGCGCTGGCAGCTGGGCGGGGGGCAGGTTTCTTTCCCGTTCCTTCCTTCCCATTCTCCTGTATAATGGGTGTGCATTATACATAGGAGTTCGGGTTTTTCATGATTTTAAGAGTCTAAACTCAGGGTGTGCACTATACATAGGTGCGCATTATACTCAAGATCTTACGGTAGTTTTGCAAAATTATACACATTGATTGCTCCTCTCCTCTATCTGACAACGTATACCCATATTTACCACGTCAGATTTTTAAATGAACTTAAAAGTTTAGAGCTGCAGTCTCTTATACAATCAATTCTATTAAATATTCAAAAATTAAAAATTATCAGTACACATTCATAGGTTACTTCAATGGTATAGCCCTGGTATAGCAGGGATCCAGGTTTGGGACCAGAAGGGCCTCTGACCTCATCTATACCCAGCGACAGTCCTATTCATATCAGTACATTGGCAGCTATACTTGTGGTACTTACAGCGTAAGCTCTACGGTAGGCAGGGCACATGCATTCTTACTGGAATGCTTTACTGTCACAATATGATAAAAATGCCAGTGTGGCCAGTCTACATTAGTGCTTCTATGGTAACTATCATCTGTGAAGTAGAAATGGTGGTAAGAGCCATGGAAGGACTGGTGTAGACTGATTGGCCAACACAGAAACCTTTGAATATTCATGATATTTTGCTATGCATCTTACGTATATGTGTGCTACACTCCTTCAGCACCATTTTGTGGAGTTTCTATCAAATCTAGTATAGCAGGACCAGTTCACCTGAATAGCTTTAATATTTTTGAATGGCACTCTTTCTGCCTTACATTGATACTAGGGGGCAGTGCCTCCTGCTTGCTACACTTACCAACCCCCGTCTCTGGGGACAGACAGCCCCATCTCTCCCCCCAGCTGCTGGGGAGGGCTGAGCTGAGGCGTGGCAGCCCAGGCCTGCCCCCTCCGCTCCCCAGCTGCCAGGGCTCTTGCTACTGTTCAAAGACCCTTATAGACTAATCAAATAGTTGATGGAAATCCCATCGACTATTCAATTATTTAATCCATCTAAATTTAACATCCCTCCCTACACACACTCTGCCCCCTCCCATAAATGCATCGAACTGCATGTTCCCATCCCCCGGCCCCAGGCGCACCAACCCCAGCCTGCCCCCAGCCCAGTCCATACAAGACTGATGGAATAACTTTGCTCCGTGGCAAGACCATGGAGCCCGGTGGGCAGAGTGGCCACTCCGGAGAGCTGGAGAAGCAGTTGGGGTATAAGACCTGCCCACCTCATGGCAGGCCCGGGACAGCGTGCCTGAGCCCAGGCCGCATAGAGTCTGAGCCCAGGGGGCACGCGGGGATGGAGCCACTGCCTCCCCTCCCCATTTCACAGAGCGGTCATGTGGTCAGGGCTCCAGGGGATGCAGAGTGATGAGATGACGTCACTCTGTCATCCCGCAGGAAAAGTTTTTTCATATATATGGAGATGAAGTGGTGATCATATCAACAGAGCCAAGGGGAGATGCAATGTAAAGCAAGATTCCCATCAAAGGCAGTGGTAGGGTAACTACAGAGGTCAAATTCTGCTTGTTCCCTTCATGTATTCAAGGTATAAAGATGACCAGAATTTGGTCCTGCTAAGATGGAGGAAAAATAAGGAGTGATAACTTATTTATTTAAAAAGAAACCTGGAATGTCAGCACAGCTGAGGACAGATCTTACCTCTAACACACAGAGAAAAGCCTATCTGAAATATCAACATTAACCATCTATTTTATCCTTAGACAAAAATAAAGATCGTTAATGCCATGAGATCTCTAATGTGGAGCCATAAGAACAAAATCAAATTAGAATTTTTCTGATAACTGTGGTTGAATTAGAAGACATGAGTCCAGGCATATATAACATATCCACTCCTTACACCATTATTAGGCATCCATTAAGAGAAGGTAAGAAGAAACTGACAGATGTCCCCTTTGAGCAGATTAATATCTATTGTCTACACAGCAGTTTAACTGCCTAAAAGTAACAACCACCGCATGACAGGTAGGGGATGTAAAATCCCATTTAATCAGTTAACTGGTTAAATGTAATGTTTAACCGGTTAACTGGGATCCTGACTGAGTGTCTAGTGAGTCAACTTCTTCCACTATTTAAAGCTGCTCTTTTCCAGGTAATCACTCAGATGCAGACACAGAGAAAGCTTATACTATTGATGCTCATGCTACACCAATTCTGTGGATAAATCCAAGTCTTCCATCTCCAGGGCTGTCAACCCAATTAAAAAACCCACTAGTTTGGACCCTAGTTCACTTCTCAGGTATCATGATCTAACTAAATGAACATCAACTGATTCTATATTCAAGTTACCTTGAAGTGTGATTTGAATCGCTGGTCTTTGTTGTAGTATTCCCAGATTGTATACTGTTTGCTTCACTTGGAGGATCTTTTACAATATCTGACTTTGGTCTGTAAAAGGAAGAAAAAGTATTATAACAGGTTTTCTTGCTGATTAATGTGCACTATTGCTTGATAAAGCTTAAATAGCAAATTACTTATTATACACCTTCCTACTATTCTTGATACTTACTTAGTCTTTTTGTTGGTGTTCTTCTTCGTAACACTTGGACTGATTTCTTTTTCTTTGTCAGGCTTCTCTTTGTCTTGTTTTTCCACTTTCTCTTTCTTCTCTTTTTTAGGTGGTGGCGGTGTGGCATATTGCTGGGCAACTTGTTGAGCAACCAGCTGAGAGTTTATTCTAGGTTTTCTAGAAAGAGGGAAAAAAACAAGACCCACCATCAATGATTTAACAGAGGACATGTCATTTCAAATGTAGAAGCAGCACCATTAATATCTGTTTCGTCATTCATGAAAAGGGACTTGACTTGCAGGTTCAGAGTACATTTCCTTAGTATCAAGTATTCTAACTACCAGTAAGTATGAAACTTTCAAACTAAAAATTTGGCAGCCCTATGAACTGGAATATTATAGGTCTACAGTCCATTAATAGTCCATCCACAGTCTATGGAACCTTCTCAATATTTCTAGCAAATATAATGTTCTTTTTCCACATGCTGCACAAATTTACACACATTTACAAATTGACAGACAGCTTTCAAATATCCCAGCCTTAAAGTGCTAACTCATTTTAATAAAAAGACATTGATAATATGTTGAAATACAGAAAAATAAAATTAGTTGTGTGTCATTCACATTTAGTTTTTCAGAACAAGCTCTAATTCGGATGTGGACTGGTCAACAGATAAAGAGCAACAGAAGGTTTACTGATAAAAAGCAAGTAACATAAAGAGCAACTAAGATTTACTGTGTCCCGTCAAAGGCTGAGATTGTAATTCATTGCAAATAACAAATGGAACATTCACTGTACCATTAAGTGTCATGTCTGTGCCAATCTCCAGCTAGCACTCACTCTCTCAACACAATTGTTTACAAACTCCAAATAGTGTTCAGTAATCTTTACAATGCATATTCATTTAGAAAAGAACAAAAATGGAAGGCTGCTCTTTTTGGGTTATAATGAGATTCTTAAAGTCCTTAGCGAGCTGACTTGTTATAACTGAGACCAAGAAGTCTAAAATGGTCCGCTGTTGTCCGGATGAGGAGCAAAACCAGGCAACATGAAGTGAAATAGCTGGTTTCTTCTGGACTAGTAGTAGGTTTGGGTTTTTGAGGGAGATAATGTGATTAAGGGGGACAGAGGGTTTGCAAGCAGGAAAAGAGAAAAGGCTACATATTAAGGAACAGAAATGAGAAGAGAAAAGATAAACAAATTACTCTTGTCTTTTTAAACAGATTTTTATTTCAAATGTTTCAAGCAGAAAGCTAACGTACCAAGTAGTTAATAATTCAGCACTGAGTGCTCTCAGTAGAAATTCATACATTCATCTCTTTAATCCTCATTCATGCCTTGATCTCCTCATACCTTGGCAACTGTATTTTCCTTCTCTGGCCTCTCCCAGCACAAGCAAATTCTGATTTCCTTCTCGTGTTCAAAGGAGGGATGTGAAAAGTAAGCAACACCCTTAACAGGTGATGCTTACTGGTTCTAGTTAACTGGTGGGGACTGGAGCAGCTCCTGTTCGAGGTGGGCCCAGATGCATCACAGGCCAGAGCTACCCCCGTCAGCTAACTGGTTAAACATCATGGTTAACTGGTTAACCAATTAAACTGGATTTTACATCTCCAGTTCAAAGCCGCACTAATACATCCTCCCTATTGTCAAACAACTCCATTGGTCTCCTATTTTTATTTCAGGTTCCAGGTCAAAATTGTTCTTGTTTGTAAAACTTCTCTATGAATGCTCCTTAGTACAAAATTTTTCAAAAGCATCTAAATGGCTTAGTATCTTCAGTCTCCTCTGTTGTCTGTAACAGGCTCCTACAGACTGTACTTCTTTATAGCTGTTTGCTACCTCTTCATTTCTCTCTCCTTATCCTAATGTTTAATTCTGGATATGCTGAGACAGTACTTTTATATAAACACTATATAAAATTCAAGTTAGAGTGTACACAGATATTAGCACATTTTCAATTACTTATTTTTTTAAAAAGCAGATTTATATAACTTAGTACATTCTTTGCTACACATATGAATTTCTACACAGGTTACTCCATCTGTGTAACCACTTTTTTATGCCTTTATAAAAAGGACTCCATAAATTACTTCACTCCAACACTAAATGAAAAATTTAAAATGAGTCTTAACTGACCCTAAGTTAAAATAAAAATGAATACAAATCTAAATGCACCATAGCTTTACGAGAAAAAATAAATACATTAAAATATTTGCTGAATATAACATTTCCCCTGTACTATGCTAGGGCAGAATTAGATATTGAAACTTACTTAGAAACTAAAAGTGGAACTGACTAGTCTATTTTTGCTGTCCAGTGCTCATAGAAGCATAAGAGACTACTGATTTTTTATAATGGAATATTGGGCAGAGTTTTGCATTCTTGCCCAAGTGAGAAGATAGGCGTTTTAAGGAACGTCCACAAATCTGCTGCAGAGGATTTGACCCCTGGCAGTGATGGGCTTAGTTGTCTCATTAGTTCTCATGCTGTCATGTGGACAGCACAGAGGCCACCAACTATATTATGTGCCTCCATGAGATTCTGTCCTGTGCCAAATCTGGTGTGTTATGGGGTTGGAGCCTATGAGGAACAGATGTCAGTTGGCAGTGTCCAGCCATCACTCTTTAGGATACTTTGTAGGGGAAGACGGGGCCTTTTCCATCCTGCTGTCACTGGATCCAAGTTGAAAATGATTTTTTCAGAGAAGCTCATAGAAATTTGGAGCTGATGACCATGCTTCTTAGAGAGCACTGGGTGACCATTCGAGAGAGTGGAATGTGTTTAGTTAGGAACTGGACCTCTTTACTCCACTTGAATTCGTGCTGAGGGCTACTGCAATTTGGTCACTTGCAGAAGGCTTGACAAGGAAACTCCATGTGACTGAATTCTTACCCATATGAGTAGGCTTGGAAGGATTAGATTTTTATTGGTACATATTGAGAAAAATCAATATGAGCGCATATACACAAACCATTGAGAACTATTTCCATCTGTTTACAACAGATTATCTCAACTTTTCTGGATCTGACCTTTCATAAAAAATATTATTTCAAGTAGATGGCACTGAGAAATCATTGGCAAATATGGGTTCTAACTTATAATCACTGTTTAGTGGTTTTCAGACCAGGATGGCTGAGATATCACAGACCAGACAAAAACAAAAAAAGTGAGGGCCAAGCTCTACTGATATTCAAACAACTAAGTAAAATCCAAAGGATATTTATACAACAGATTGCCAGTCAGTATCATTCCAAGACATCTGGATCCCTGGGTCACAAGTGTGTTTTTCAGGAGTTTGATGTTAGTGAGGGGAGTGACTGGAAGTGAATGCAAAGAAATGAACAGTATGAGACAATTTTTACAGCAATGGGGATAATTAATGTGGCAGGAACATTCTACTCAGCCTAGCAAGCCAGATTTAGATCTTTTTGAATCACGTGGATTTGGAGCTAGGTAAATACAATGCCTAGCAGCAAGCATGCACAAATCCAGGTCTGATGCTAGGCAAAAGTCTTAGCAGAGAAGTCACTCTCCAGGTAGGAACAATGATTAGCAGACTCAGGCCCAGAAGAAGGAGTAAATAGATTATTTAGAGCAGTGGTCACCAACTTGTCGATCCCAATTGTCTGGCTGATCCTAGGGATTCTCCCAGTTGACTGTGATCTCTGGCAGTGCAGCAAGACTAAGGCAAACTTCCTGCCTGCCCTGTCCTCATACTGCTCCCAGATGTGGCCGGTGCAGCCTTAAGCGGGGGTAGGAGGTGAGAGGAGGCAGAGCTCTCAGCATGCTGCTTATGCCGCAAGCACCAACCCTTCAGTTCCCATTGGCCAGAAATGGGGAACTGCCCGAGGTAAGTGTTGCCCCATGGGAGGCAGCATTCCATCCTCCCTCCCAGAGCCAGTATCCAAAACTCACTTCTACACCCCAACCCATGTCCTAGCCCTGACCCTCTTCCCAGAGCCAATACCCCAAACTCCCTTCTGCACCCCAACACTGTGACCCAGGGCAGAGCCCCCTGTTGTACCCAAACTCCCTCACAGAGCTTACACCTCAAACCTGTACCCCAGGCTCATCTCAGAGTGCCCTCTCACACTGCAAATTCCTCGGTCCCAGCCCAGTGAAAGTGGGGAAGCTAGCAATGGAGAAAAGGGGAATGGAAGTGAGCAGGGTGGGTCTTCGCGGCAGGGTGGAGCATTGGGAAAGGGGCAGAGTAGATTCTAAGTTGCCCATAAATTCAAAAAGTGTTCTTGGGCGTACAAAAGTTGGAGACCACTGACTCAGAGCAATGAGAATGAGGATAACTAATATGCTAGCAAAGAAAGCTGAAGACAAATAGGAAAAACGTTCCTACCAATAACAAAAAAGGAGGCTGTTACACTTTCATTCTTCAACTGAGCAGATCCTTCAGACTGAAGGTAACTTAATAATGAAAGTTTAAACCTCCAAAGCAGGGAGGTTACAAAATACACAAGCACCAAGTGGTACAAACAGAAGGCTGATGAATATGGACTCTATTTTGAGCAGGGAAACCTCACTTTCACCTTTAAGAAGGACTAGAAGATTTACCCGGCATTGCTTGAGGTTTTGTTTTTCTTCATTTAAATCATTGCTCTGGGGTGGGGCTGGGGATGAAGGATTCAGTATGCAGGCTGCCCTGGGGAGAGAGAACTGCCCCAACCCCAGCCACCTCTCATCGCAGCAGCTTGGGGCAAGATGAACACTGTAGCTCCAGTGGGCACAGCTGGGGGGAAGGGGGCGGAGAGGGGAAAAGGGAGGGAGACAGGTAGACACAAACAGACAAACTCTCTGAAATAACAGTGGATAGTTGATCCTTTCTCCAGCCCTGCCCCCAGCTGGCCCAATGGGGTTATAGCTGTCTTGCTCCCCATTTCTAGCCCTTTGCTGCCCTCCCCTCCATGGTCATTCTGCAGTATAACTCACTCTAGCCAGACCCCACCCTTTCCACTGTATGAGAAACAAATTCCACGCACATCCCATTACCACGGCAAAACCAAATCCTGACCTTGCTTTAAGTTAGGATGTGAGGAAATTACCTACCAAACGGTGGTCCTGGCTATCACCATTTAGGAGGAGTTTTTGAACAAACTGACTCAAGAATGGACAGACGAATGCACATTTCTAAAATATACAGTAAGATTTGGTCCATATGTAGGTACGTAACAGTATCTATCACTGTAAGGAGTGTTTTCTAATCCTTTAATTGTTCTCCTGACTCTTCCCTGAGCTCTCTCAAATTTACCAACATCCTTCTTGAACTGCTACCTCCAAGGGCCTATTTACATTACATTAATAACCAAGCCACAGAGTCTGGCTCAAGCACACTTCTGCTTTGCAGTATAGATAGGAATCTTATGTTCCAAAATTGGACTCAGACCTGCCAACAGGGGTGCAATTGCCCTAGGGCCTGGCGATTCTATAGGACTTGGGGGTCCTGGCATCCGCCACCACCGTGAAGCAGTAGCAGCACACGGAGCCCCGAGCCCTTTAATTCATTGCTGGAGCACTGTGTGGCGTGCTCCGAACAGCTCTATGGGCTGAGTGAGGAGGTCCACCGTGACGTGCTCCAGGCAGTGCCGAGGGTTGGCTACCATAGCTAGGGTTGCCAGGTGTCCGATTTTGAACCAGACAGTCCAGTATTTGAGGGTTCTGTCCGGGAAACAAATTGAGAAAATACCGGACATATAAAATGTCCGGTATTTTCTAATTAGTTAAGTTTTATTATTATTAGCAGTATCAGTACGTAGTTGCGAACTGCCTGGCTGGTAGACACACTCACGCTGCGTGAGCGTGTCTACCAGCCAGGCAGTACTGCAACTACGTGGCGAGGGGGCGGGGCGGGGCTGGGATGGATTCCCCAGGGCCGGACTCGCTCGTGCTTCGCCGGGACCGTGCGCGGGACGGGCAGCACCCCGAGATCTGCGTGCGCCTGGGTCAGTCCAGCTCCCCTCCGGCCAATTCGCTCTCTCCCCTCCCCCCCGCCAGCCCTGCTCTCCCCGGCCCCCTCCTGGCCAGCCCTGCTTCCCGCCGGCCGGTTCTCCCCCTTCTTCCTCCCGATCTCCCCATGCCAGCTCCGCCCCCTCCCGGCCAGTCCCGCACTCCCGATCAGCCCTGCTGCCCCGACCCATCCCCTATCACCCTCGGCCAGGCCCACTGCCCCCGAGCCCCGCCTCCCCCCCCAGCCCTACTTCCTGCCAGCTGGTCCCCTCCACCCGCGCATCTGAGATCAAGTGTGTCTGTTTTGTTGGGGTTTTTTTAAGCTACCTGGTAAGCCTAACCATAACTCTACTCCTTCTGCCTGAGGCCCTGCCCCTTCCAGGAGTGCACACTGCACCGCCCCTCCACAACCTTTTCCAGGGGCCCAGCATAGCTGTCAGCTCCCATGATTGGACTTAACAGTTGTGCTTTTATCCATACTTCAGTTCTGATCAAAACTGTAACAAGACCTTGGGACAGTTGTGTTGCTGCTGGTACTAGGAATGTAAAACCACATTTAAGTAGTTAACTGGTTAAACTATTAAACAAGGTGGGCAGGGGAAGCCGCTGCAGCCCAGCTGGGCCGGAGCAGTCCCCCTGTCTGCTGTGGCTGGGCTGGAGCAACCCCCTCACTGCAGTTGAGGGGGGGGGGGAGGGAAGGGGAACAGACGGACCTGCAACCATGCTGGAGCGCCCCTGCCTACAGTGCGCTGAGGTCAGCCCGCTGATGCTGGGGGCTGCTCTGGCCAGACTGGAGCAGCCCCAGCCCCCCACCAGTTAACTATTAACATCCCTAGCTTATACCCCAGACAATTATAATCAGAGTTTAAGTTAAGCTTTTGTTGTTCTTTATACTATCAATATGGAACAGTTATCCCTTCGAAGCAGAAAAATGTGAATGGATATTAATCTAAGATGTAATATGTAAGGAAATAGAGGAAAGTTATCTCAGGAAAGCTGCATCTAAGAATAAATATCACTGATAACATTTTTCTAAATCTAACAAAATGTGAAAGAGGAAAATCATTATTCATTTGACAAAAACCAAGATATGCAGTTGCTCCTAAAACAAAAAATCCCAACAACTTAAGTACATTTAAACATACACAATACACTGTTGAAAGGTTTCAATACACCGCTGATTGATGGAATTTTTAACTCTTTGCCACCAAGTGAGTTGGAACCAGGGATTTTAATGGGAGCCAGCAGCCTCTGCACAGAGGCTGGGAACCACGGTGGCAGCAAAAAGGTGAGGCGGGAATTGTGACAGCCCCTGCCTGTGGTGGGGGCTGCTCTTGCCCAATCCCATCAGACAAGCTGTATCAATGTATCAACTGAGGAGGTTATTCAATAAAATTTAACTTGACAGAACTTAATATTTACATTTACCACTGTAAATTCACCACTATGAAAGCAAATTTTCCTGCCTTAAGGAAATACAAGAAGCAAGTTATATTAATATACTCACTAAAAATCCTAACTCTGCCCCAAAAGGAATATTACCTAAAATGAAGTCACTTTCCAAATCTAAGAATTCCTTCTGATTTTGACATAGAACATTAGCAGAGATGCTGCATGTGATGTAATTCAAGATTGTAGAAATATTTTCAGCATGGAGATTAAAGCTTCAGCTTTAAGGAAAAAATAGTTATCGCTTAACCGTGTGGTGCATGAAAACTGTACTCTGCAGTACTGACTGAAAATCATACTACATGCAGAATTCTTGAGAAACCAAGTGAAATCTGTGTGATGAGGTGCAGTCCCATAAGTCCCCTTGAGATTGTTCCCCAGTGTGCTGATCATGCCACTGATGCCTGCCTTCTTCCTCTCTGGGGCTCCCTCCCCCCCTTTCCTGCTGGAACATATCTTCTGGTTTCCCTGAGGCAAGGCACGGAGTTGGGGTAATCACTCCCAACTAGAGCAATGCAGACACTGAACCACTTCAGCTCTGGGAGGATGCAGTTCTAGGACACAGTACCCAGGAAAGCAACCCCCAAATGGGACCCAAAACACCCAAATAAATCTATATTTCTCTATGTAAAAGCTTTACACAGTGAAAGCTAATCAGGTAAGCGCCTTTTATCAATAAGAGAGGAATATGCACAATGGTTGCTTCCTCCCCACATAACAATTATTTACAGTGAGCCTGATAGTATATTAAAGTGTTTTTATTAAGTACCAACAATAGGATTTAAGTGTTTGCAAGCGAAAACAGACAGATCAAAGTAAGTTACTAAATGAAAATGAAAAGAAAATGCAGAGTTAGTTATAATAAACTAAGAAATGTATTGCATACAAATTCTTACCCTCAAGAGCTGTTCTTATTTCAGGCATAATCAAGTCAGAGACAAATTCTTTTGAATTGCTTGCTCTCTTTGTATCCTTTTAGGGTGTGCCAGGCCATGTCTCAGGCCAGCCAAAGACAAAAGCCTGATAGGCTCTCTCACAGAACGAGATTTGTTTTACATCCCCCATTACATGGAAAAATACCAGGTTTAAAAAATGGATACCAGTATCAGGTGGTGTGATCACATATTTTCTTAGGACCTTCTGGACGTAAAGGACAAACAAGGCTGTGTACAAGTTGTCAAGTTGATCACCAAGTTGTTAGGCTTCCAGAGCTCATTAGCACATTTAAAAACTATAAACAGACTCACATTTTATATCTCTAACTTCACACACAAGAATGTTATATGCACCAAAACAGGATATACAGATCCAGCAGATTGTAACATTACAATTGATAGGTTACATGAGACATTTTGTCTAACACATACTCAAATTATACATATTTATATTCATAAGTCAATTTTCATAAAGCATGGGGGCGGGACTGTCACAATCTGCTCACAATAAGAACAGCTCTTTAGGGTAAACATTTGCACAGTTGGAGGCCTCCTGAAGTTTCGAAGGAGATATTGATCTCAAGCCTAGGATCAGGAACTGTAACAATCAAATCCTTCTCTCTTTAAAGCATCCAAATTTAAGCTATAGGAAGCATGCAGGATTTTCTTCAGAAGTAACTTTCTCCTATGAAGAAGTTGCTGAAGAAACCTTAATTTTCTTTCCTTATACTGTGGACTGAACACATCCACAATATATGCTGCATATTCAGACAGCTCATTTTTAAAGTACTATACTGAGAAGTTTTATATGCATCTAGAGTCTCTTAACCATTTGGAGCATAATAAATCAAAGAGCTTAATGGCACAAGGTGGGTATTCTAAAGCCCGCCCAGCCCTTCTCTCTGCCCCATATTTAGAACAGGCTGACTTTGACAGTGAAACCATCAATCTGCCCTTCCCCTTCCCATATGGAAGCCCAACATTAGTGAGGAAGACCCACCTGGAGGCCTACATAAGGCCTCCTTCCTAGTGCTCCCTTCTCCTCTCAGCAACTCCAGAAAAACCAGTCAGAAAGACTAGGGTCTCCCAAGTTCTTCCCAATTTCATCCTCTCAGACTGGTAGAATCGTAGCCTTGGAAGAGACCTCAGGAGTCATCGAGTCCAACCCCCTGCTAAAAGCAGAACTAATCCCAACTAAACCATCCCAGTCAGCGCTTTGTCAAGCAGGGACTTAAAACCTCTAGGGATGGAGATTCCACCACCTCCCTAGGTAACCCATTCCAGTGCTTCACCACCCTCCTAGTGAAATCGTTTTTCCTAATATCCAACCTAGACCTCACCCCCGACCATTGCAATTCGTTCTGTCATCTGTCACCACTGAGAACAGCCTCTCTCCATCCACTTTGGAACGCCCTTCAGGTAGCTGAAGGCTGCAATCAAATGCCCCCTTGCTCTTCTCCTCTGTAGACTAAATATGCCCAGTTCTCTCAGCCTCTCCTCATAAGTCACGTGCTCCAGCCCCCTAATCATTTTTGTTGGTCTTTGCTGGATATCCTCTAGTGCATTCACATACTTTCTGTAATGGGGACGACGACAGAATTGGACTCAATACTCCAGATGTGGCCTCACTAGTCCCAAATAAAAGGAAATAATCACTTCCCTAGATCTGCTGGCAATGCTCCTACTAATGCACCCCAATATGCCATTAGCATTCTTGGCTACAAGGGTACATTGTTGACTCATATCCAGCTTCTCATATCCACTGTAATCCCTAGGTCCTTTTTTGTAGAACTGCTGCTTAGCCAGTCAGTCCCTAGCCTGTAAAAGTGCTTGGGATTCTTCCATCCCAAGTGCAAGACTCTGCACTTGGTCCTTGTTGAACCTCATCAGATTTCTTTTGGCCCAATCCTCCAATTGGTCTAGGTCACTCTGAACCCTGTCCCTACACACTATCGTATCTACCTCTCCCCCTAGCTTAGTGTCATCTGCGAACTTGATGAGGGTGCAATCCTTCCCTTCATTCAGGTCATTAATAAAGATGTTGAACAAAACTGGTCCCAGAACCAACTCCACTTGAAACCGACCACCAACCAGACATCAAGCTGTTGATCACTACCCGATGAGCCCAACAGTCTACCCAGCTTTCTATCTACCTTACAGTCCATTTATTCAATCCACGCTTGTTGACTGTTCCTGATCACTGTCCTCTCTTCCAAGTGCTTCCAAATGGATTCCTTGAGGATCCCCTCCATGATTTTTCCGGGGACTGAGGTGAGGCTGACTAGTCTGTAGTTCCTCAGATTCTCCTTCTTCCCTTTTTAAAAGATGGGTACTACCATTTGCCCTTTTCCAATTGTCTAAGACTTCCCCCAATTGCCACAAGTTTTTGAAGATATTGGCCAAAGGCTCTAAAATCACATCAGCCAATTCCCTCAGCACCCTCAGATGCATTAGTTCCAGCCCAATGGATTTGTGTATGTCCAGCGTTTCTAAGCAGTCTGTAAAGTGTTCTTTCTCCACCAAGGGCTGCCCTCCTCTTCCCCATACTGTGCTGCCCAGTGTAGCAGTCTGGAAGCTGACCTTATCTCTGAAGACAGAGGCAAAAAAAGCATCCACATCGTCACTAGGGTACCTCCTCCATTTAGTAAGGGTCCCACACTGAATTTTTTTGACCCTTGGTGCCACATGAATCACTGAGTTTTGATATCTCAACTCCGGATTCTACATTTCATTCCCTGATCTGTCTCCTTTACTAACAAAACTACTTGGATACCCAACCTCCTTCTCCATGTTCACCCATCTCTCTCAGTCCTTGCCTTCACTTTTACAAAATACACTAGTTTGGAATTTCCAGGCTATTTTCAAGGGACCATTTTCAAGAGCTCATGGAGGAAAGGGTCTTCAGTTTTCCAACATGTATCTCCAATTGGGATGACAAAGCTGATTTAGAAAGGAGGACAATATTTTGAACTTCACTCCGATCTAGTGAAGACTGTTATAAGCTGCCCATCACCCTAGTATAAGCATTTTCCTTATAAAATCAATAGCAATAGCAAAATCTCTAGTAGACTTCAGAGTCTCTTCCTCATTTCAGGGGTTAAAAACTCTGCTTTTTTCCTCATAAGAGGATTTTTAAGATGAGGACTGCAGGGGAGAGATTACGAAAAGCAAGGTTTCATTTCTCTATTTAAATCAATGTAACATAGTCATTAGGGAAGGAAGCATCTGCTGGTAATGGGTTAGCCAAGTTCTGCCTACTTATTTATAATTAGTGTACTGAGTGCCCTTAGGAATCCAGGATACCATCATGCCACCAGGGATCCACATTTGTTTTATTTAAGGAGTACTTATAACCACAATATCTAAGGACCAGGATTAAGGGTCTAAATTTGTAATGGAATGGCTTTCATGATCAATAATTATGGTTTTTCACATTTTATGAAAATAACCTAAATGTCATAGTCTCGGTCATCCTACTTGGTAGATTTACTACTGAGCAAGATTCCATGATTAATTTACAAATCCAGCTCTCTGTGGTTGCCTTCCAATATAGTCAAATGTTGTGTTTTTAAACATTTTAAAACTATTGTACAGCATTTTTGTTGGCAGTGTTACTTGTAGCCGCATTGATCCAGGGTATTAGAAAAGACAAGGTGGGTGAGGAGTAGGGATGTTAGATATTGTGTAATTGAATAATCCTGTAACCACATCAAATTTTAGCAGTTAATCCCCAGGGGCAGGGCCGGCAGCCAGTGTACTCCCAGCCCCACTCCCAGGGAGCCCCCTGCTACTCCACACTGCTGCCTCAGTATCAGAGACAGCAGCACGGGGCAGCGGCATCCCCTGTCTGCGAGGAGTCGATGAGCTCCCCACGGACAGAGGCTGTGCCAGCATCCACGGAGCAGCCTTTTCCTGCAGCGAGCCTGGGCCCACCATGGACAGAGGCTGCTCTGTGGCAGCCTCTCCTGCCCCTCCCCATTGCTGCCTCCCAGAATGCGTGGAAAGCCGTCTTAAAAGTCTATCAGCTTCCTCAATAGAAGGGGGGGGGGGGGGGGGGGAAGAAGCAGCAGCAGCTCTACCTTTTAAATGCAGCAAGAGCCAGTTCCTACTACATTTAAACTGCAGAGCCATAGCGAGGGTAGTGAACGCTCCACCCCATCAACTTACCGAGTAGTCGATGGAAATTCCATTGACTACTCGATTAGCTGATAATCCACAATTTAACATCCCTATACCAGCCCATACTATGAATATTGAGGTATTTTGCCATGACGAACCACCCACCTATACTGTGATACCAAATCAAAACCTTGTATACAACTTCTCATAATTGATAGCACAAGCACTTCCACAAAGTATATAAGCAAAGCAGGACAAATTACTAACAGCCAAATCAAACAAAAAAAAAAAATCTTATATCATTCTCTGTAAACTGCCAATCTGAGGCTCTCTGCTAGACAGCCAATAGGAATGAGTTCCAACGTTTAAGCCCTGTACTAAGAAAGCCCAGGTGCTAGACCTGAAGTTTGACAGCAGATACCAAAAGCAGGGGCGGGCAATAATTTTTGTAGAGGGGCCACTTTACCAATTTTGGTAGTTGTCACGGGCCGGCCCTGGAGAGGGAGGGGCCTTAGGCAGAAGGGGCAGGGCTTCGGGCAGAAGGGGCATGCCCTTGGCGAAGGGGGAGACTTTGCGTGCTCCCCTGTGGGGCAAGGGAGCATGCAAGGTCTTTTGCCTCCAACCTGTCAGGAGTGTGCGGTGCCCAGAGAAAACTGCCAGCCGTTTTGAAAAGCTGACAGTTCCATCTGGGATTGCGCGTCCCTGGCGGGGGAGGAGACTTTGGGTGCACCCTTGCCCTGCTCTTGATTGGCCTGGTGTCGGAGGCACGCAAGGGTGTTCTGGATCAAATGGGTTGGTGGGCTGGATCCAGCCCTCTGGCCGTATCTTGCCCACACCAACCAAGTAAAAGCCTCCAAGTTGATTTTATCTTTATGGCATAGGGTATATGCCTACACTTAAATGCTACTGCAGCTGCACCAATGCAGCATGTAAGACTTTGCCTACACTTAAAAGTTTAAAGTGCTTTAATATGACAGTGTAGCCATTGCAGGCGCAATGGGGGAGAGCTCTTCCAAAGGTCTAGATCAGTGTTTCTCAAACTGTGCTCCGTGGAGCCCCAGGGCTCTGCGAGACATCTTCAGGGGCTCCGCGAGGTTGACAAACTGGAAACATCGATAGGTACAACACATACAATCAGTGGACCGCTAGGGCTCCGCATAAATTTTTACGCATGTAAAGGGCTCCAGAGCCCAAAAAGTTTGAGAACCGCTGGTCTAGGTAAACTATGAGGAAAGTAGCTAACTGCACTGGGACTGCAGCTCCCAGTGCTGTAGCTCAGTGTACACAGGCCCTTTACAGCACTATAACTTGTTGCGGTTGACGGGTGGGGTGGGTACAAAGTTGCAGCACAGTAAAGTGGCAGCATAGACTAAGTCTCATGGTAAACACTCACTACAGTGATAGAAGGAGTTCCCTCACCACTGCAGTTAATCCACTTCACCGATGTGGTAGCTAGACTTCTTCCACTGACATAGCAACATCTACACCAGGGGGAGAGGGGTAAATCAGCATAGTTACATTTCTGAGAGGTGTGAATTTTTCACCCCTCTAGGACACATAGCTATGTCAATATAAGTGTTCAGTGTAGACTGGCCTTTAAGGCTGGATATGGTATACTCAATAGGATTACATACATACATAAGTTAAGCACGTAAATCTGTCTTTTCAACCTCAGGACCTTAAATAGTTGGGTCCCACAGCAATCACTGCCAACCTTTAAATGGAAATAGGGAGCCTTTACGGATAGCCCTAACCAAAGCATTACAGTAATCCTGGCTGGAGGTAACAAAGATACGGATGCCATTGTGAGGCTCACATTAAAGAATTATGGTCACAACCTCTTGGTAGTTACAGATGGAAAAAGGCAGCATCTCTGCTGCTACGTGAGAATTTACGAGTAGTGATGGATTCCAACAAGATCCAGAGGCAACGAATCATGTTGGTGAACAGCAGGCACTTCCAATACGGAGTGTATTCCAGATGCAAATTCTAAATTAAGAGAAGGATTAAATCAAGCAAGACATATCAGACATGTCCCTGAAGAGACTGCTCTTGACCAGAATCAATCAATTAGTCTGTTCATTTGAGATGGTCTCCAAATCAAAAGAAAACACTAAAAAACGTGAGTCAGCTATCCTCAAAGGAACCAACCTGCAATCGTACATCTCAAAAATGAAAGGAGTCCGTTTTCCCATTTTAAGCAAGAAACTGAAACACATTAACAAAGGTTAAAACCAGATGAGGTGAGTTATAAACTGTTACTTAAATGAGTTTATGCTTTTTAATTCCTCCTTCCTATCCCCAACAGTCATGAGTAGGGCTGCTGGTTTGTCATGACATTAAAAATATCAGAGATACAGTAAGTTTGTCAGTGCCTTTTTCTTGTGTCTGTGATTTTCATAAACTCACCCTGAGGTGCTGGCTTCTGGCACATGGGGCTGTGTTTGGATTCCCTTCCAGGTATTACAACCTGGCATACAGAGTGCAGCACTGCAGGTTGAATGTCTCTAGTCCAGCACCCTAGGACCTGATCGGTGCCAAACCAGAGAATTTGCCAGACCACAGGAGGTCAATATTGTCTAGCAGCATTACCAAGACTTCCACTGCTTGCTGAGCCCCTAGAAGACACTTACGGGTAAATTAGAGCTAAGTAGCAGCACAGAACACAGAGTCAAGGTTGGTGGCTGTAAACAAACTTTATGGAACTATGGGAAACTTGGCCACACCCATTATAAGTGGACATCCAGTTAACTAAAATCATCTGGGACCACACATGGTGCTGGACTAGAAAGGTTCAACCTGTACTCAGTTTTGGCCCAACCACTCCTCCATGATGGGTGTTGTGGCTTCAGGGCAGGCTCGTTTTCTGGCCCCTCCCAAAATCTCCCATCTCTAGGTCAGGACTTGACACCTGCCCTCCCTCCATAGCTCTTCCACTTTAAATGACGCGCCCATGATGCTACCCATTACTTTTCCCCAAACAGTGACTATTAATAAACTTACCATGATTATGATAAATGCCATGACAAATCTGCCGTTCTAAGCCATGACTAAAAAGTCATATGAAGTTCGTATGCTTTTCTTGAGTACTTTCTTAAATGAACAATACTGCACACTGCCTTACCTGTATTGAAATGACAGCTTCAATTACACTCATAAGGCAAGGGCAAAAGGCACTACAAAGTCTGTTTTCAGAACAACATAAGGCTGGGAGCAGCTACATTTTCCTCCCTTCTTGAGATATTTCACACAACAGCGCAACGCGGCTTAAACGATAATTATTCTTCATCACTGTTCTATGCCATTATGTATATGGGGGTGGTGGGGAGATTCCGCTTTTCGAAAAATAAAACTAGGACAGGTTAAAAAAAGGGGAGACAGAGGATAGTCTCAACTATCTATCACACTGAAATTACAACTTCCCTACATTAGGATTTTTAAAATATTAGCCATGTTTTAAAAACACAACATCCCTCAAGCCCTCAGAGAAACTGACAACTCTGGAGTATTAGGGAGATAGGCATTGCAGATCACAGAAAATACAGAAGAACCTCGGAGATATGAACACCAGAGCTATAAACAAAGGGTATAATTTGATGGGAAGGCATGGTCAACACCCTCAATTTCTGCAAGCACTGAGCTGCCCAGGGCTTGTCCTACTCAATCTGCCTGGAGAGTGGAGCCTCTGTTGTTCCTACACTGTACCTCCCCTGGTATTTGACGTTTCCAGCTCACCAAAGTGGGGAGCAGGAAGGGTAAGACAGAGCCTCTTCTGCTGGGTGAGGGAGGGGGGCCACTCTAGCTCACTGCCTCTGGGATCCTAGTGATGGTCATCTTCTCCATCTAAGTGTTTTGGGTGCCTTGCATGATCACCAGCCCATTTTCTGTACCATGCTGAACTCCTGCAGTGGGGAAAGGGAAGTGAGATGGGGTGTGGCAATGGAAATAAGGAGAGTGGGAGGTGGGTTAGGGATACTATTTTAAAGCTAACCTAGTAAAGAGTTTCAAAGCTGTATTAAGTCAACGTTCAGTTGTAATCTCCTGAAAGAACCATAATGTTTTGCTCAGAGTCCCGAGGAGCTTATAATTCTGAAGTTCTATTCTATTTCCAAATTTAATCTCTATTTGCTACCAAAAGTGTTGGGGAAAGCCCAAGTTACTGTTCATCAATTTGAACTGAACTATTATTTTGCCTACCACTATCCCATCTTCCCCTTCCCACAGTTGCAAATCTTTCCAACAGTATTTGCTTTCTGTCCAACAGTTGTGCGGTGAGTTGCTTGTGCATTCAGATAGAATTCTCCGTGAACAGTTCAGTAACTTCCGTAAATAGTTTGTAAACTATGGAAATCTTTATAAACAAGGAGTTATACATACAGTGTAAGATTATTTCATAAAAACATCAGAATGGCCATACTGGGTTAGACCAATGGTCCATCTAGCTCAGTATTCTGTCCTTCAACAGAGGCCAATGCCAGGTTCTTCTGAGGTAATTATATAATATATGGAGATATACCTATCTCATAGAACTGGAAGGGACCTTGAGAGGTCATCGAGTCCAGTCCCCAGCCCTCACAGCAGGACCAAGTACCATCCCTGTCAAATTTGCCCCAGATCCCTAAATGGCCCTCTCAAGGATTGAACTCACAACCCTGGGTTTAGCAGGCCAATGCTCAAACCAGTGAGCTATCCCTCCCCCCTAGAACAGAAGAGGTGACGCATCAACTGATCCATCCCGTCACCCACTTTCAGTTTATGGCAAACAGAGACTAAGGACACTTCAGAGCATAGTTTTGCATCCCTGCCCCTCCTGGGTAACAGCCATTGATTTTACCTAGTTCTTTTTGAGCCCTGTTAGAGTCTTGGCCTTCACAACATCCTCTACCAAAGAGTTCCATAGGCTGACTAAGTGTTCTGCCAAGAAATATTTCATTTTGTTTGTTTTAAACCTGCTGCCTATTAATTTCATTGAGACCCCCTAGTTCTTGTGTTATGAGTAAATAACAATTCCTTATTTGCTTTCTCCATATTAGGTATAATTTTATATACCTTTTATCAGATCTCCCTTTAGCTGTCTCTTTTACAATCTGAAAAGTCCTGGTCTTAATCTTATTATTTCATAGTTAATTAACTGGAAAAACAAGAGTTAAGTGCATCTACTACAAGACAGAGAGAATAGTAGAAGTTAGCACTGGCTATTTCATCTTTAGTTACAGGATAAAGCACTTTTCTTTATGTAACTGCTTAGAATATTTCACTAGGACACATCTGAACCTAAAGTGTTAAAAAAAATCACTAAGAAATTGGCATGCTATATAAAAATTACACAAGTCTTAAGAGTGGAGAGAGAAAGAGACTTTAAAAATCACTAAGAGCTGGATTCAATTGTGCCTACTGGTGTGCTAGAGTCTACGGCCCAAGCTGCTTGGATACTAAGTCCTTTTTCTGGTGCAGCAAGGTTTCTCCCCAAGGTCTTGTAGATCTTGGGGGAGAGCACTCCTTCTCCACCTTCTTGTGGCACTTCAGAGGCACCATATGGAGCAGTGCCAGGGTGCTACTCCAAGTTCCAGTGCTGGTGACCTTCAGTGCCAAGGGTCTCTAGTTCCAGAGTCCTTCCCTGGCACTGTTTCTCAGATGGACGCCAGGGCTCACTGCCCTAGGGATGTAAAATCCAATTTAATTGGTTAACCAGTTAGGCATACTGTTTAACTGGTTAATCAACTGAAGGCAGGACAGCTGGGGAAGGGGTGGGGCTTCAGCCCGGGGGAAGAGACGGGGATGGGACGGGACACAGAGGGGAGAGGAAGGAGGTGGGCAGGAGGACGTCTGTGGCAGGCTGCAGGCAGGGCAAGGAGGGGGTTCCCAGGTACCAGTTAATTACCAGGTAAGCATCACCCATTAAGGGTGACATTTACTGCATTTGCACCCCTACTCTGCACCAAGCTCTCTTTTAGGACCTGATGGTCAGGTGCAGCTGGATGAAGCGTGGCTTCCATCAGCAGTTGTTTAAGTCTGAAGTTGTGCTCCTTTATGGCTTGAAAGACTTATAGATCCTGCAGCGCTCCGACTGATGCTCCTCTTCAAGACACCTCAGGCACAAGTCCTGGGGGGCGCTATTAGATACAGGCTTCCAGCATATACTACAAGACTTGAAATGCTGGACTTTTGGCATGCCCTGAAGCCCAAGGCAGGTAAGAAGATGTGGACGCTCCCACCCACCAATGCCTTTTCTAGTAAGAAAAGAAAGCAAAGAAAGAAAAGGGGAACGTAAATAACCATCTGATAAGCTAAGGGAGACTTGCAATTAGTAAGCTAGACACTGTTCCAGTGTCACCATGGTAAGAAGGAACTGAAGGGGGGGGGGAGGTTGGTCATGAGGGTCATAGAGGCACCACCATGAAGGTCCTACTCAAAGGGGTTTTCTAAGCTGACTGAACCAGAGCTGCTAAGGGAAAAAGTTTCTGATGATGGTGCAGCACATACCTGATTGGAATCAATGAGAATAACCACTTGAAGAACATGGACTCTTGTACTGATTTTTTAAATTATTAGTTCCATGCCAAAGCATTAGTCTTGAGGACTTAAAGAAATTGACAGTACAAGTTCTATATTGTATCTAAAATAAATAAAAGTTTTCTTACAACACAGACAAGCCTTACAAGTGCAAACATACACACACGTTCCACACCCAAGCCTTTAGGGAAAGTTGAGGAATAAGACAAGTGTCTGAAATGTAAACTAGGGATTTTAAAATGCGGGGATAGGAAGTAGAATTGGTAAATGTGTAACTGCTGAAATTTTCACTGGTTACACATTTACACGCTGATACAGAGGCAGTAGCACGGCGGAGGGGACGACGAGGACCTTGCTTGTAAGTATGAAGATTAACCGATGAGCCCAGGCTTTCAACATGTACACTATCACATCCCTAATTCTGAACTGAAACAGCACATGAAAAGTACAATGAAAATGAACATGCACCTGACGAAGTGGGTCTTTGCCCACGAAAGCTTATGCTCCAATACATCTGTTAGTCTATAAGGTGCTACAGGACTCCTTGTCGCTTTTGCAGATCCAGACTAACACGGCTACCCCTCTGATAAATGAAAATGAAGCCACCCTTAAAGCATGCCCAGCATCAAAATACTGAACCATTATCATTTTATTAAGCACACAACCTAAGTAAAGAGAGTTATTTAAAAAGTACCTGCACTTTGCCCATAATGCAAAGAAATAACTGCACAACTACAATCTTTGCACAGGCTCAAACTCATCAGACAGCACTGGAACATTCCACAGAAATGTTCAAGTTTAAAAGACTAAGAATTAGTTGGCTCTTGTGTGAGTATGTTTTACATGAGTGGATTTATAAATGTTAACATATGTCAGGAATCATTTACCATTCTGCAGGAGCTAACTGATATGCAACTGATAACGTTTTGAGGGATATTCAAACTGGGGAGGAAAAACGGCAAAAATACAAGATATCAAAAATGTTTCTGAAACTCTCTGCCACTCTCTTCAACTCAATAATGCAATCACTAAGCTACTGTTTGGGCTGTAAATCTAGTAGTGAAATTCCTAATTAGTACTTTGCATTAGAACAGGAGAAACATTAGGGTGAGGTTTCTTGGGTTATTTCCACTTTTGTTTATAACTTCCTCCAACATGGATTAAGTAAATGTTGAGAATTATTTAACACTCTCCTCCCACAAAAAATACAGCACTTTATTGCAGACTCATAATTTTTATGATTTTTTTCCAAAAACTTACTATGAAAAACTACCAGCCTGGGCATAAAGTTAACTTGCCTGCTACTGCCATCATTATGCAAAACAAATGAAATTTTGGTTGTCTGTTTAAAAAAAAGTTGCTCCTGCCAGAAAATTCAGCAAGGCTGAGATAGAATGAGGAGCTACCAGCAATTAGGATGAGTGTAATTAAATGCTCAGATTTACAATACAAATAGATAAGAGATTTACTTTAAATTAGGGCTCTCGAGCGATTAAAAAAATGAATCGCGATTAATCATGTAATTCATCGCAATGTTAAACTATAATAGAATACTATTTATTTAAATATTTTTGGATGTTTCTACATTTCCAAACACAGGTTGGACCTCTCTAGTTCGGCACCCTTGGGACCTGAGCTGTCCCGAACCAGAGAGTTTGCTGGACCAGAGAAGGTCAGTGATCCCCTGCTGGATGCCTTGCTCCTGGGCTCCTCTCCCCTGGGGTTCCTGGGCTCTTCTCCCTGGGGCTCCCTGCCCTGCTGCTGGTCTTGCTAAAGCTGGCCCACCACAGCTGCCCCCCTTGCTGCCTACCCACTGCCCCAGGGTCTCCTGGGGTTCCCAGTGGGGACCGCTTGGCCACGGCCAGTCCCGCTGCCGCAGGATGTTCTCCAGGGTTCCCGCCACTGGTCCTGCTGCTGCCGGGGGGACTGCCCTGCTGCTGCTGGGGATTCCAGCTGCCCACCTCTGCCAGCCCTGCTTCAGCCAGGTTCCCCAGCACAGGCTGCCTGGTCATCCCAGCCCTGATGCCACCGGGGTTTTTCCAGGGTTCCTGGCCCCACTGATGCCAAGGATTCCCTGGTTGGGACTCCCCAGCCGCTGCCTGGCCCTGTTGATGCTGGGGGTTCTGACCCAGGGCCGGGTCTCCCCAGATGCTGCCTGGCCCAGCCAGGGCTCCCCAGCCCCTAAATTGTTCCGGGGCTCTTTGGTCGAGCAACATCCCTGGCTCTGCTGGACCATGGATGTTGCCAGACCAAAGAGTCCCGGATTTGGGAGGTTCAATTTGTACATTGATTTCATTTACAACACAGAATACAAAGTGTACAATGCTCACTTTGTTTTTATTTTTGATTATAAATATTTGCACTGTAAAAAAATAATATTTTCCAGTTCACCTAATACAAGTACTGCAGTCCAAACTCTTTATCATGAAAGTTGAACTTACAAATGTATAATTATGTACCAAAAAAGGCATGCAAAAATAAAACAATATAAAAATTTAGAGTCGTGATGGGGAATCTTTTTTGTGTCAAGGGCCACTGTTCCACAGAAAAATCAGTCCTAGGCCATATACAAGTGAGAAGCAAACAAACAAACCCCACAAGTCCCCTACCCCCCAATAAAGAACCCCTCATGCTCCAGCCCATGGGGAGCTGGGAGTGCAGGAGCTGCGTGAAGGTATGGGGACTGGGCAGAAGAGGGTGCAGGATTTGGAAGGGAGAAAGGGTGCAGGAGTAGAATGGGAGAGGAGGGCCCGGGTAGGAGTGGGCAGAGGATTGGGATGCCCACCTGGCACAGGTCCAGAGAGGGGAGCCCACAGGTGTCTTTGTCTCACACTGTAGGAAAGCACTCCCTGCCATTCCCATTGGCTGGGATTCCTCCCCTGTACCAGCCAGAGTCCATGGGCTGCATCTGGCCCATGGCTTGCCTTGATCCAACTAGGGATGTAATGGAGTAGTTGACTACTTGTCCTCTCCCCGCACCTTTCCCAGGAGGAGCCAGTGCTGGGGGAAGCTGGCTTAGAAGGGTGCTGGGTGCAGAGCCGCAGTGTTCTGGAAACAGTGCAAGCCGGGATTGTTCAGTCCCGGCTCGCACTGCACCCAGGAGCTAACCCCACTGCAGCTACGCATTTTAAATGTAGTAAGGGCTCTTACTATATTTAAGGGGGTGCTGCTTAGTCCTGGCTCACACGACCCCCGAGACTAACCCTGTTGCAGCTCTGCAGTTTAAATGTAGTAGGAGCTGGGTACTACAATTAAACTGCAGAGCCACAGCGGGGGTAGCGAATGTCCCTCCCCCCTTCTTGACTAATCAAGTAGTTGATGGAAATTCCATCCACTATTCAATTAGCTGATTAACTCTGATTTAACATCCCTAGACCCAATCCCTAAGACTTGGGTCCCTACTGCGGAGGATGGGGAGAGAATCCCGAGCAGTGTTCCCTCTTATTTTTCTATCCATGGGCTGAATACATTTTGTTAAGTGCACCAACGCACGTGTGGATGTGCACCACCAGTAGAAATACATGCTGCTGGCTCTGGGAACTCTGCTAATCAGCTGGACATCACCTGAACCTCTCCTGGGTGGCCACCCAAGTGCTCAGCTTACAGCAAACACTGGCCCCAAGCCTTGTGGGCCTGATCAAGGAAGTTGCAGAACAGATCCAGCTCGTCGGCCATAGGTTCCCACCCCTGCTTTAGAGTCTAGAAGTCCACTCAGTCCTATTTCTTGTTCAGCCAATAACTAAGACAATACAAGTTTGTTTACATTTGCAGGAGATGATGCCTGCTTCTTGTTCAGTGTCATCTGAAAGTGAAGACAGTCATCTACATAGCATTGTTATAACCAACTCTGCAAGATATTTAGCCGACAGTTGCACTAAAGATTTGTATGTCTCTTCATGCTTCCACCACGTTCCAAAGGACAAGTGTCCAGGCTGATGACAGGTTCTGCTCAACAACGATCCAAAGCAGAGTAGACTGACAAGTTCATTTTAATCATCGGGCTCAGATGCCACCAGCAGAAGGCTGATTGGGTTCTATAGTTTATGCAGTGGAACAATGATCTTTTAAGTTTTTTGAAAGCTTCCTCACACCTTGTCCCTCTAAAAGTTTGGAAGGCACTTCAGATTCTTAAGCTTCATGTTGAAAGCTGTTGCTATCTTTAGGAATATCACATTGGTACCTTCTTCATATTTTGTCAAATCTTCAGTAAAAGTGCTCTTTAAATAAACATGCTGAGTCATCATCCAAGACTACTATAACATGAAATATATGACAGAATGCGGGTAAAACAGAGCCAGAGACATAACAGTTCTCCCTCAAAAGGAGTTCAGGAACAAATTTAATTAATGCATTTTTTAAACAAGTGTCATCAGCATGGAAGTCTGTCCTCTGGAATGGTGGAGTGCACAAATATTTACCATATCTGCTATGTAATACCTTGCAACATCTGCTACAAAAACCCCTTGCGAATGCTTGTTCTCACTTTTTGGTGAAATTGTAAGTAAGAAATGGGCAGCATTATTTCTCGTAAATGTAAACAGACTCATTTGCCTTAGTAATTGAACGAACAAGAAAGAGGACAGAGAGGACTTCTAGATTTTGCAGTTTTACATAGTTTTTTTTAGTGCAGTTATGTAACCAAAACAAAATAAATCCACATTAGAGAGTTGTACTTTCATGATAAAAAGAGATTGCACTACAGTACTTATATGTGGTGAACCAAAAAAGATACTATTTTGTTTATAATTTTTACAGTACAAATATCTGTAATCATTTGGGATTTTATTGTTTAACACTGCTATTAAAATTGCTGTGAATCATGATTCATTTTTAACTGTGATTAATTTTTTAGTTAATTGCTTGAGTTAACTGTGATTGATCGAATTTTTAATACTTCCTCAAATTTATGATTGTTAAGTGAACCTTCTGAATCAAGAATCAGAACATATTAATTATAACAGTGTGCACGCCTCAACAGGGAGTACAAATGTATCCAAACCCAAGCTAGCCTTATCACACAAGTTTCAGGGAAATTTGCAGAACTACTGTTAATGGCTAATGCCATATGTGTCTGTTTGAATTCAAACTCAGAACTGAGAAGTGCAGATGGGATCTATTACAACATTAACCATATCTGAAGTACAGTAATATTTGAATTAACACTATTTATACAAATACTTTACAACTTCTAGGATGTTTCAGACTGAATTCTCAAGTTTAAAGAAGGATCTTGTTAAGGTTGTATCAAACCTTAATTTATCGTGACATTGGATAATTTATCGTGACATTCCCATTGGGAAACATGTCTCAAGGATTTCAGCCACTTCAAATAAGAAGGTTCAAGCTAATTTAAAATGCAGCAGCTCAGTGTTTCTCCAGAATAGCCTTAGAAGATAACAGACTATGTCCCTTTTGAAGGTATAGGAGCCTCATATTTGTTCAGGGAGAGGAGCATATACAAAGGGGGATGGGAAAAGCCACATGATCTCATGTTTATCTCCTACTGAAAATGCGCTCCCACGGCTTTGGTTATAGCAATGGATGGCTGCTTAAAAGCTGCCTGGCTTCCCTCCATGATCCCACAGCTGTCCCTAATACAGTGGCTGCTGAAGAATTTCACATGTAAGCCGCAGGCTCTGACACAGCAGCCTGCCAAACTCTGCTTTGCTCCCATGGCGCTCATCTCAGTCATCAGAGCACATGCAGCCCAGTCATGAATGAATGGTACCAAATCCTCACTACAAACTGCATGTTGCTGTCTGATGAAACGATATAAAGGAGAAAGAGAAAAAGAAATAGAGGGAACTATCTATCTAGCAAAAAAAGGAAAAACAGGACAGGAAGAGAAAGAAGATAGGGGAGAGAGAGAGAGACTACTGAGACAAAAAAGATAAATGCTGATAACTGTGCCAGAGCACGGGGAGAAGGGATTTTGGGAATGGCAAGCATCTTGCCCCAAAGTTGCTATAACTTATAACAAAACTCTGTGTTCTTCCCTAGACTCCCCATCATAAATATTTCCCATTTTAAGTCCTTATTTCCTGTATTAATCAATTCACAAAACAAAAATCAGTGTTTTTAAAAGTACCTTTTTAAGTATAGCCCTGGGTTACTTATGTCAAAACATATATGGCATTCAATTGTCAATGTTCTAATATATTAAGTAGTATTGTTGTGATTCCTCAGAATTACTCCTACACAAAAAAAGATGTAAAACAATTTAACAGGATATGATCTATACCTATAAAACTAAGAGATAAGCTATAAAGCATTGCAAACATGCCCAAATAAGTATAGCAAATGTTGGATGGGTTACAGTGATCCCTTTAAAATTACATTATCAATGTTACTAGGTCCACAATTTGACATTTTTATAACATATATGCATTCCAGATATGCATCACTTTTTATTACTAAATTTAAGGATGGATTCATATTATGAAATATGGTGAATTTATTGCCCTGGAGAATTAATTTTTTGATCACGGAAGTCAAGTACAGCATTAACAAACTTCCCCACATACTTCTTTCGCCATGTGCCTTAACTCTGACCAGAGGGATCACTTTTTAAATTCTCCCCATACCCACATTCTTAAATACTGGCCTGAATTCAATGCTGGGTCTGAAACAGCTTTTGAATCAATCACTAGTGGTCCCTGGCAGGAACATCAACTGACTGTTCCATCCAGGCCAATCACTCATGGAGATTAATGGTTAAAGTTACAACATTACAGTAGAACCTCAGAGTTACAAATACCAGTGTCATGAACTGACAATTCAACCACAAACCTCATTTGGAACTGTAATTATATACTCAGGCAGAGACAAAAATAAGCAAACACTGTATAGTACAATACTGTGTTAAACATGAACTACTAAAACATTAAAAGAGAAATTAAAAAAAAGATGATAGAAATTTGTTTGTATTTGTTTCAGTTAAATTCAAATGGTTAAAAAGTAGCATTTTTCTTGTGCATGGTAAAGACATTTGAAAGAACCATCATAACATTTTGTTCAGAGTTATTAACACAGTTACGAACAACCTCCATTCCCAAGGTGTTTATAAATTTGAGGTTTTACTGTACATACCTTTGAAGAAACAAGGATATTTCAACTATTTACATTTCTCCTTCCAATGTACATATTTAAGCCATTATGTCACGATAGATATACCTGCTTCAAGTAACGGGTAGATTTTGCTTAAAATGACTGAGAAATGAGCATGGAGATTGATTTATGCTAGAGCAAGCTGGGATGCACTGGCAGATCACAGTAAAGTTTTATTACACTCACAAAATATGGGGACACTTTACACATATATATAAGCAAAAGAGCATTGCCTTTACGCTATGATTCATAGTTATGATTCATCATAAACAGGTAGAACTGGAAAGTCTACTTGTTCAAAAACAGATTCACTGAACATGTTTTCCTATCTTCCTATGTCTCTTCGGATTCCATTTGAAAACCAAGTAAGAATCCAACTATAAAGTAAGACATGATTTTTCCAGCCATTTCAGGTGCTAAAAGTCTTACTCAAATGAAAGGCATTTTGATTTCAGAGCAAGCAAAAACCTATTTAAAAGAGGATAAGACAGATTTCATTTAATATGAAAACAAAGCCTCAGTCCTTCACGTAACAATTTTATAAACAAAGTTCCTGACTATAGAACAAAAGGCAATGCATGTCACATACTTCTGACATAATTTGTAAAGAAATTTGACTTGTCAAAGGTTATTTTTAAGACAAAAATGTATCATTCAAGAAGTCAGTGTGCTTCTTTCAAAAATGAAATGTGAAATTAAAAATATTCCTGTTAATTACTTTTATCAGCAGAAGACAATGCTTAGCAGCATACCTGTGTACCCTGTATTTTCAAATATGCACATTTAAGCACCATCAATATAAGTGTTACTACAACAGCTATTAGAAATACAGGACACAGTGCATTCCTGCTTGCTGATTTTATTCTTAAGGTGCCTGGAGACGTTGCTCAGTGTTTGCTGAAAGTTTGCAGGGAGATACAGAGCACATTGGTATGCTAGGCTGAAAACCTTCCCCTTCCTCTCTTCCTGTCCTTTAACTAAGGAGCAACAGAATAGATTTACTTCATAAACAATCAGTTCCTCACTTACAGATCCTTACACTTCCCTGATCCTAATTGTCCACATATACCAAACAAACTGTTCGATAAGGAAAACCAACTACCTTCATAATTATAACTTTATAAACAAAATTAACATGCAAAGAACAATCCTACACAACAGAAAGCCAGGAATGGTTTAAAAAGTAGCATTTTTGCATACTCTCAGAAATCAACTCCTGATCTAATTAGAACATAAAAATGGTCCACACTGGGTCAGACCAAAGATCCATCTAGCCCAGTATCCTGTCTTCCAATAGTGGTCAGTGCCAGGTGTCCCAGAGGGAATGAATCAAACAGGTTTTCATCAAGAGATCCATTTCTTGTCACTCATTCCCAGCTTCTGGCAAACAGAGGCAAAAGCAGCGGTTGTCAACCTGCAGCCCAGTTAGCACACAGATGAGGCCAAGCTGCGTGCTAAAAATAATTAAAAATGTGCAGTGCTGGTACGGCAGGGAGCTAGCTGAGCGGGAAAAAAAATACAGCCACACTGCAGGGAGCTGGGAAGTTGGTCTGTGGGAAGGTTTGGGGATGAGGGGGTCTGGGCAGTAAGGGAGGGGGGCAACAGGACTGAGTTTTGCAGAGGTGCTGTTGCACCCCCAGGTTTTAGGTGGGCTCCACTCTAGAGGTTGAGTCAGGTCCAGATATGGCTGTCAGTCGTATGGGATCTGGGTCCATCTGCTGGTCAACCAGAGCGCATGGGATGTGTCCCATGGGGTCTGGCAAGCCAGCCCTATACAGGTGGTTCTGGCTGCCCAGCCACTTGGCAGGAGTCCAGGATCTGGCTCTGCTTCAAAATACAGTGTCCACTTGTCCAATCCGAAAAGAGGGTCTGGGTCCCAGCTATCTAGCCTAGCACTCTGCTTTTAGTCCTACACTAGGTGGGGGCGCTAGACATAGGGGATTGTGGAAGGGGCGGACTGGTTCTCAGTCAGCAGCCCATGCAACATACTGATGCACAGGTTGAGAACCACTGGGCCAATGATGGGCCTGAACTTATCGAATTCTTTTTGAACCCTGTTATAGTCTTGACCTTCACAACATCCTCTGGCAAAGAATTCCATAGGGTTGACTCTATTGTTTGAATACTTCCTTTTGTTTGTTTTAAACCTGTTACTTATTAATTTCATTTGGTGACCCCTAGTTCTTGTGTTAAGAGTAAATAGCTCTTCCTTATTTGCTTTCTCTTTATAAGTCTTATTTAATTTCTCTTTATAGATCTTCAATCATATCCCTTCTTAGTCTCTTTTGAAGCTAAAAAGTCTTGGTCTTATTAATCTCTCCACATATGGAAGCCATTCCATATCCCTAATAATTTTTGTTGCCCTTTTCTGAACCTTTTGCAATTCTAATATATCTTTTTTAAGATGGGGCAATCACATCTGCATGCAGTATTCAAGATGTGGGTGCACCATGGATTTATAGTGGCAATATGATATTTTATGTCTTATTAACAATTCCCAACATTCTGTTAGTTATTTTTGACTGCCATTGCATATTGAATAGATTTTTTCAGAGAACTATCCACAATGAATCCAAGAGCTCTTTTCCAAGGTATTTGCCCAAGATGCAAAATTATCATTTTTAGGGAAAACTGCTTGCTTAAAGTGAGCCTAAGAAGTAAAACATTAGGTCTATTGTATTTGTCTAGCAGATTGAATATTTACGTATTTTACTTATTATTGCTTTGCCACTATTATTTTAATATACAAAAAATTTTAAATGCATTTGTGTGCCATATATATTGCATTTTTATCTGAGAGGAGACTCTCCACTCTTGTACATGTACTAAACAAGAGGTAAACCCAGCAAATTTCAGATGGAAGGCTTGTTTTCTTTGTAATTCTAAAAAGCACAATTCTAATGTTATATTCTGAAGTGGATAGACTTGCTGAGAACTACCAGTTAAACTATGAACTTGAGCCAGCTATAAATCACACCAACCATTCTGGCCCCATCATTTAAAGTCATTTTCCATTTAAAGAGTCTCACATCAATGCCAGTATAGCCTTTCATTACCCATCCCACTTAATACCCGCAATCTTTCCACAGATCACTGGTTCAATCTCCACTGACCAAGTAGTATACAGAGACTGATGTGTGGATTACTGGATTCCTAATGCTTTTTTTCCCTGATGGCTAAGTGCTGAGCACTTGGCAGTGTGCCTGACCCACAACACATGTGGAATTGTCAGCTCAATACACTGTGTCATCTGGAGTATCTCAGACTGAAGCAGAACTAAACAATGCCTGCTTAGCAACAGCCTCAGGCTTCCTTCCAACTACAGGTTGGACGTCCCTAGTCCCGCACCATCGGGACATGACCAGTCTCGTATGAGGGAATTTGCTAGAACAGGAGAGGTCAATTCCGACTTCTCTGCTGCCAGCCTCTGGACTCTCCTACGGGGCTGGCAGCCTCCAAGCTAGGCTCTCCTCACGGCTCCTGGCCCCAGTTCCCAAGCTCCCCTCACAGTCGCTGACCCTGGCCACTGGGCTCTGCTCCCAGCACGAGCTGGGCTCCCTGCCCCCCCATCCAGTCCAGCTCTGCACTTCACCACCAGGCCAGCTCTGCTTCCAGCCCCGGCCAAACTCCCAGCCACTAGCTCACCCGGCTGTTTGACTGGCTTCACTCCAGCCCCAGCTGAGCCCCCAGATTGATTAGCAAGAACAACATTGAGTCTTATTATATTGCTGTAACTTAAAACATGTAAACACAAATACATTGCGTTCAACTTAATTTTTTTATTTCCTTTCCAACACAAAAAGGATTGAAAATTTAGATTAGGGATGTGAACGACTAGTCAACTAACGGATAAGCAAAAGCTTATTGGCAAGTAGACAGGCTAGTTGACAGGTCATATTGCTCCTCCCCCACTGCTATCAGAAAGAGGCAGCAAGGGAGAGGGAGAAGGGGGTGCTTCAAAGCGGCAGCACCATGTGGAGCCTAGGCCCAGACCCCAGGCTTCACGTGGCGCTGCCGCTTTGAAATGCCATGTGCTGTCCGGGGCCAGCTGGGGACTTCCCCGCTGAACCTGAGTTCCATGCGGTGCTGTCACTTTGAAACACCACATGGAGCCTGATGCCGGGCTCCCCATGGCGTTTCAGAGTGCCAGCACCACATGGAGCCTGGGGTCAGCGGGGGAGTCCCCAGCTGACCCGAGGCTCCATGGAGCGCTACACTTCAAAGGTGGAAGAAGCACCCTTACTGACTAAGCGAATAGTCGATGCAAATTGCATCGACTATTCAATTAGCTAAATAATAGAAATTTTACATCCCTAATTTAGATGCAAGAACTCTGCTTTGAAATTATTGTATATGTAACTCATTAATTGTATAATTAAAGAAAAGGTTGAATGGGATGGTCTCAAGAATGAATTCTGACAAATAGTTATCACTAACAGGATTAAGATGTAGCTATTCAAGAGAGTCTGTATTTCATGACTTGATTGGGAGATGGAAGAAATAAGGCACAAAAATTCTGTATAGACATGGTCCCTGCCTTTGAGAGTTTACAATTGAAAATGCTTCCAATACTGGAGAGGGATGTTAACTAACAGGTATTTGTGTAAACATCTAACCGCTGGAATTTTTAGCAGTTACACATTTATATGGGGGGGCGAGAGGATGGAAGCTGGTGCTTATAGGCAGGGCTCGCCGAGCGGCAGCGAGCCCCGCTCGCCAGCCGCGCAGTTCTGCTCTCTGTGCATGCGCAGATCGTTCTGCACATGCGCAGATCGCTCCGCGCCGGCTCTTCTGGGGTGTAATCTACTCGCCACGGGCGAGTAGATTACACTATTTGTCAAGCCCTGCTTATAGGGATTTCCCCCACCCCCACCCCCTCAAGCGAATAGGCTGCTGCCTATCCCACCTTCACTGCTCTGTATCAGAGGCAGCTCCGCAGGAGCCAAGCTAGTGTGCTCAGGAAGCAGGCTTGAAACCCAGCTTCCCGCATGTAACGGCTCCCTCCTGTCCCTCATACTCCCACCCCCCGTGCTACTGCCTATCAGAGGCAGCAGCACTGGAGGAGGGCGGTTCAGCGGGAGCCAATATGCACGGAGAGATGGCTTGAAAACGTTGAGAGAGGCAGCAGTGCAGGAGACTGGGGGCAGGCGGTGCTGCAGCAGGTAGCACATGTACCAGCTCCTACAGATACAGAGGCAGCGGTGGGGGGGTACTCAATTAGGATTAACTAGGTCTATCAGCTAATCATGTAAATGACTACATGCTAACATCCCTAATACTGGGTCAGACCAATGGTCCAGCCCTTTATCCTGTCTTATGACAGTGGAGAGTGCCAGGCACTTCAGAAGGAATGAAGAGAACAGGGCAATTGCAAGTTATCCATTGAACCACAGGCAGCACCGTCCCTAGTGGGGTGATGGGTGTCAAGCCACTGCAGCCCCCACCCTGACTCTTCCCATCCCTGCTTCACTCCTGCCTCGCTCCTTTCCCCAATCTATATGGCCCGAGGGATTAGCAGGGGTTGCACTCCTACCCCGAACTCACTGGTGGCAGTGGGAAGGGAAGTGACTCGGCCCCAGCCCACTCTGCCAGCTCCCAGCCATACATGTCCACTTTCCACTACTGGTGAGTGTGGAAGAATTTCCATCACTTCCCTCAAACCCTCTCCCAAGCAACATAGCCCAGGGGATTAGCAGGGTGCCTGACACTAGCTGCATGGATTAGGCCTGCCCCAATACTCACCAGCGCCAGAAAGCCAGTGACCCAGCCCCAGCCATGTCACTCCGCTTTTTGCTGCTGCTAGTGAGTGCAAGGAGTGGAGTTCCAAGGGTTAAATGTGTGTTTTGTGATGAAATGCACCTTTTTGTTTGTTTTAAACTGGTCCCGTATTAATTTCATTAGGTGACCCCAGGTTCTTGTGTTATATGAAGGGTGAATAATACTTCCCTATTCACCTTCTTCCCACCGATCATGATTTTATAAACCTCTATCACATTCCCTTCTTAGTTACCACTTTTCTAAACTGAACAGCCTTTCTAATCTCTCTTCATACAGATGCTGTTCCATATCCCAACTCATTTTTATTTCCCTTTTCTGTGTGTTTTCCAATTCCAATACATCTTTTTTTAGATGGTTGACCAGAACTGCACACAGTGTTCAAGGAATAGGCATACAATGGATCTATACATTGGTATTATATTTTATATTATTTAGCTCTTCTTGTCTTAATGGCTTTTAACGTTGTGTTAGCTATTTTGACTGCTTTGCACACTCAAGCGACATTTTCAGAGAACTATCCATGAGGACTCAAAAATCTCATTCTTCAGTGGTAACAGCTAATTCAGAACCTATAATTGTATATGTACACTTGGGATTAAGTTTTCCAGTGTGCATTACTTTGCGCTTACTAATACTGAGAGGTATTTAGAATAAAAAAAAGACACATACACGAACAGGAGAGGAAAGTGATACATCATATAGACCAGTGTTTCTCAAACTGTGCTCTGCAGAGCCCTGGGGCTTCGCGAGACATCTCCAGGGGCTCCGCGAGGTTGACAAACTGGAAACATCTATAGGTACAACACATACAATCAGTGGACCGCTGGGGCTCCGCATAAATTTTTACGCATGTAAAGGGCTCCAGAGCCCAAGAAGTTTGAGAACCGCTGATATAGACTATATGACCAGACTGGTGATAGGCAGATGTGATGTAAACAAGTACTTATTTACAAAGGAGGGGGATAAATAATTACATTTGCTTACATTTGAGCACTTAGCAGATGTATAAAGTAGGACTTTTCAGTTTGCACTGAGTGGCAACCATCACAGATTAGTAAATGTTATGAATTAGCACAGAAGCAAACTAACATGAAAATAATCTGAAATGCCACCATAAAATATGCTTTATTTTGACAAGAATGATATAGTTCTCAATTTTTCTTATTCGCAAATGAACTACCATATTTCAGATGCTTATATGACCCAATTACCATGGCATCAGGGTGTCTCACAACCTATTACCATATTCATCTGTGATGTAGAAAAGTACTATGATCTTCATAGACTCAAGGGGAGGCAGGGAGTGAGGGGCAGGAAATCAGAGCTGGCTCAGCAGTTCTGCAGGGCTTGGGTGGAGGTGCAGGGAAACGGGGCTCAGCTGTGCTGTGGGGGAGGCATGCAGGGAACCAGTGCGGGGCTCAACTGGGCTGAGGTGGATGGGGGAAGGCATAGGGAACAGAAGGGCAGCTCAGGTAGGCTGTGAGGGGCTGCAGGGAACTAGTGCTGCACTCCCTTGGATTGTGGGAGATGGTTTTGGGGGAGGTGCAGGGAACCAGCAGGAGTGGGCAGCTCAGTTGGGTTGCAGGGGAGGGAGATGCAAAGAAGCCTAGTGGGGAGAGAGAGGGAACCAGGAGCACTGAAATGACCTCCCCTGGTCCAAAAAAATCCCTCATCTGGGACCAGTCAGGTCCAGAGGGTGCCATACCAGGGAAGTCCAACTCCCACCCAAGTCCCCTCCTTGCACCCTCCCTCCTAGCCCGATACCCTACCCCCAATCTGCTCCTGCTCCCACCTCCTGCTTTGCTAAAGCTGGCACTGGGGGCTTTGGGAGGACCAGAAACAACTTATTTGCATATTCATCATTTGCTTAATGAATATGCAAATATGTAAATCCATGTTACCGGTCCTCCAAAAGCTCATGAATGGATTTACTGGTCCCCCGTGTCAAAAAGTTTGGGAACCCCTGGTCTAGAAATAAGTAACAAGTTCTTGCTGTATTATCTCTCTCTCTATATATATGAAAAGGTTTCTCCTGCTTGGTAACAGAATGATGTCATCACACTCTCATGCTCTCTGGCTGTGAAAGCTGCCAGAGAGAGGGGGATTGATGAATACAGTGAGCACGGGGTGCAGCCACCAAAAAAGCCGCCCGGGGCGGGGGGTTGGGGGGGGAGGAGGAGCTGGTGAGCATAGCTCTCTCCCCCCCGGCTACGAAAGCTTCCAAAGAGAGGGGGGTTGGCAAACATGGCTCTCCCGCTCTCTGGCCTCGAAAGCCGCCTGAGGGAGGGGGGTTGGCAAATGTAGCGAGTAGGGGGCACAGCCCCGGAGAAAGCCACCAGGAAGGGGGTTGGCGAGCGTAGTGAGCAGGGGGCGCAGCCCCCCCCTAGTTTAATTAATTAATTACACTGGGTCTGGTCCAGTGACCTACTGAGCGCCTCCTCCTAAGAGTACCACATGCCATAACTTGTACTAACATCAGGTAGACTGGGGACTGCTTAGCAATTTACATGACTCGTGGGAGTAATAGGATAAATATATAAATTCATAAATCAACTAACTTCTCTGTTTTAATTATTTGAATGCCCTTTTTAACAATAGCACGTATAAAGATTTCAGACAAATGGAATTTGAATATTAGTGGCACCCTTTAAAAAATAGTAATTACTGCCCAATTTACAAGTAAAATTGGACAATTTACTTAGCATATAAGTTTCCTCAAGTGACAAAAAGTCTGTAAGTGATTGAATTACTCAAGCAAAATTCCTGGAAATCCATCCCATTTTCAAACAACTAAAACTATTTAAACAAAGACACTCTAATAGAAACAAAGTAAAACTTAGCTCCTATTTATTCCATAGTTTCCTTGATTATTCTGCCTCTTCCCTCCTGTGTATCAGCCATGCTTACCCAGCAGGTCAGACTCAGCTTGGCACCTGCCATTCTTCCCTTTGAGAAACTGTAAGCTGTGACTGATACAGTAATGAAACAGCATTTAAAACCAAACTATTGTTTATTTTAACAGTAGGAACAAAGCATTGAGAGAATTTTTTGAAGTTTACTCCCATATCTATCCTACCTAAAGCCCCTAACATCCTGAGCTAAAGATGTAAGGCAGCCTCTATTCTCAGCTAGTGCTTATGTGTCAGTTTGGTTCTCCTGAATAACTTCTCTACTCTCGAGGGAGTTCCTTTTAACTAGGGGTGTTAAATATCGGTTAATTGAACAGACGAGTAACCATGAAATTTTATCGGTTAGTCGACTATTCTATAGTCCCCTGGGGGCGGTATCAGAGGTAGCAGTGCGAGGTAGGAGCTGGTCCACAAGGGGATCCAGTTTAAAAACCAGCTCCCCTCACAGACCGGCTGCCTGTCACCTTGTGCTGCTCCTTCTGAAATAGAGGCAGCAGTGCGGGGTGGCAGCAGTCTCTGTTTGGGGGGTCTGAGCTCCCGGACCCGGCACAAGCCAGAACTGAGCTGGGCTGCCTGCCCACCTGGCTCTTAATACACTTTAAATGCAGAGCCGCAGCAGGGATAGGTCCCAGACCCATCGCAAGCCAGGACTGAGTCAGGCTGCTGGCCAGCCTGTTAAAAAATTTACTGGCAGGGAGAGGTAAAGAGGGAAATGCGTGTAGTCTATAGCATTAACCTATAAGCTTTTGCTTGTTGGTTAATCGACTATACTATTACATCACTACTTTTAACCCAACAAAAGTTCTTTTGAACTTGCAAGCTCCTGCACTTTGACCCTGCTAGTCAAATACAGTTCTGTATATGGACTGGAATGAGGTGGCAAAATCTTCAAAAATAACACTTTGGGCTTGATCTCTTAACAACCTACAAGTGTTTACTGATGGATGGTGTATTTTAAGCCATTGTTTCACTTTTTTCTTGTTTTTCCTGACAATCATCTATTACTAAACTAATATTAACACAGTAACATCACAATAATCATGTAATTGTACTAAGCTCAAATTATTTCAGAGCAGCTGCAATTCCATTACAAGATGAAATAGCTGCAGCTCAAACTCGTGTTCCCCTCTGGCCTAAGCCACAATTAACACAAGGGTTCTTTTAAAAAAGGATTAGAGAGGTAACATTGCATTGGAGGGACAATGGTAAGTGGAAATTTAGTCAATTTTAAAGAATGAACTAAAGTGGTTTTCCATGTTAAAACTTTGTGGTTTTACAATTACATAATCCATATTCTAGGATGCGTTTCTCCCCTAAATTTGTAAGTTTTTCATCCAACAGAAGCAGCAGAACGCAACCAACTATATACAAGTGCTGTCAAAATCCACCACAAAGTAACCTAAATCTTAAGTACTATTCAGAACAGTAAGTGGTTAAAAAAAGTTGTCTACGTGTAATTTAAAGATGATTTCAAATGACTGATATCTATTTACATGAAATATCTGAAAGCTAAAACCGTACACTTTTATCAAGAACAGACAGAGATCACCTTTACAAAATGTCTCAACACTGTAATTAACTCCACAAGGCAACTGAAGTCAGCCCACATAGAGCTCATTGCAGGATCAGCACCTAAGTCTTTCACAAAGCCACTGTTATTCACCACTTCATAAATAACAAGTATTACACTGGGATCCCAGTTCTCAGAACTTGTTCATATTTATCCTATGCTTGCCTCCCAGATAAAAGATGACTTATACCCTAATTTATGCCTCCCTAAGGAAAACAATTAGATTACTGTTTTAAATAACTAGTGTACTTCATGAGGCAAACAGGAACATCTCATATTCATAGATTTTTCCATCCTTCCATTAATTCCTTAGAAATATTTCATTCAAAATGACACTGTGTAACCAAAGGTCTATTATTTGATTACTACTATCATGTATTAATGATGGTTGAAAACTTTACTAAAAACTTGAAAACTGAATCATTTATTCTCTTTTTTGTTCATTCCAGTGAGACAGTTACTCCCATTAATATGGAGCTGATTTTTTTTATGATCTAAGGGAACAATGAGCCAAATTCCTCAGCGTGATTAAACTAATTTAACCCTGTATCCATACACGCCAACAGACTACACAGATACACAAACAATTCTGCTAATTAGGCAGTAATTGTTTATCAATGATTTCAAAACCATATAGAACCTAACCTGTAAGTATGTTTTAGATAAAGACTATGCTGAAGATGGAGTGACATTCAGAAATTTATGAATGTGTATATTCACAAGATACTTCTCAGTCAATTAAGATAATTTCCACACGTATTTTTTCCAAAAACTACTTAAAACAATGTATGTTCTCCATTATAGAATTTTAAGTTGTGGGGCATTTTTTGCTCTCATTATGTTCTAATTATGATGCACTCCAATTGCTTAGGCCCCAATTTTAAACAGGGATCTAACATCTGCATTTTCTGTCAGCGGTTCATAAGGGACCCCAGGCTCAAGCTTCCAGCAGTTGCATCTCTTGGGGGAGGTCTTGCTGCCTTTTGACCAGGGTATGTTTATGCAGTCCTTGCCTTCATTGTGCTACTCCCAGCAAAGACAATTTGCCTGAACAGACCAACTTGCTTTCTTTTCAGATACTGAAAACAGAGTGATTGCTATAGATATAAATCATCATACACTTCTTTCTAAGCAAGCCTATTTCATTCTTAAGATAAAAAGCACAATAGAGAAAACATTAAAAACAATGAAAGAACCTACACACACATTAAGCTAATACAGAGGGAGACAGCTGAACTGGAATTCATTTACAAGTTCAATACTATCAATTTAGCCTTGAATAAAGATCTTAACTGGTTAACACGACAAAGAAAATTTCTCTGCCTTTGATATTTGTATTTTCACATCTAATGCTATGAATGGGACATTTAGCCCGACTTAATTAGCTTCATTAACATTGGTCCTACGATTGATAGGCAACTTCTTTTGCTGTTATAAATACTTTAGATTCTATAATTTCCACTTCAACTCATCTGATTGGGTAGGTTTTACCCACGAAAGCTAATAAGCAGGTTTTACCCATGAAAGTCCTAATAAGTTTCTGAGGGGTAGCCCTGTTAGTTAGTAACTTTAACAATGGGTAGTCGTATAGCACCTTAGGCTATGTCTACACTATAAAGTTAAAGTTATTTCAAAATAACTCCTGAAATAATTATTTTTAAATAAACAAACACATCCACACTACAAATCCCCATTTAAATAGCGCTGAGCTACAGTAAAACCTGTGTTATCCGGCATGCTCAGAGATTAGGGCATTCTGGTTATCTAAAAATTCCAGTTATCTGTGGGTCCCCATCAACCTAGGAAAAACCAATGGACAATAATAGTAAAACTCAAGTTTTTAATATTGGTAGTTTTGTAGTGTGAGGCAGTTGGTCTCAATTCTATTTTGAGTTAAAGATGATTAGTACTTCTTAAATAAAAAATTGTTAAGTCAATCATGGTAAACCAAGCCAGGCCTCTGTGCTGAAGATGTGACAGTATTGTGGCTGGGGGCAATGCCAGTTAAAGTTTTCTGGTTAACAGAATGCCAGATAACAAAGGTTTCACTGTATATCGAAATAGACGTCCACACTCACTGAAGCCTGAATCGCATATAAGGCCCCCCCGGAAGCACTCTGTGCAGGGCATCAGGACAGCAGTCACTTCCTCAAGCTAGCTAAGGCTTGCGCTTAAAGTGGCTCCCCGCTACAGCTGTGTCTTGGACTCTTCACTTTTGTCTACCTCCTTGAGGAACAGCAAACACCACGCCGCATGCTTTGGACACCACATGCTTTGGACCGTGCTTTGGACCCTGTGGACACCACAGCATTTCCAGCATGGAGCCGGATCTGCTGCAAAGCAATCACCAATTCTTAAGACCAACTGCTACAATTCCTGGTGCAATTTATGCAGGCTGCCTTCATGGCACTGCTTGAGAATGATGACCAGCCTGGAATGGGGGACCTCCTCACCTAAGCCTGGGCGCTCCTCATGCACCACATTTCTTCCCACCTCCCCCTGCACATCATGCACCACCGCTTCTGGCACTGTGACACTAGTTCCAACTGGTGGCACCGGATCATCATGGAGCAGTGGGATGACTAGCACTGGATCCAGAAGGACGCCTTCCTGGAGCTGTGTGATGACTCGCCCCCGCCCTCCGGCAATGGGGCACCCACATGCGACTCACGATCTCCCTCCAGAAGCATGGCACTATTGATATTTGGAAGCTTGCCACACCGGACAGCTACCGTTCCATCGGGAACCAGTTCAGCATGGAGAGATGGACCATCGGGGCCATGCTTATGCAGATTAGACTCTCTTAAGATTGTCTGAGGAGGGTGAAGAAGCACTGCAATGGGTTCCCTAGGGAAGAGGGGTGGTGGAATCTCCCTCCCTGCAAAGCCCTGCTGGGGATGAGGTATTTGGGATTGCTCCTGCTATGGGAAGGGGCTTGGGCTCAGGTAGCTCCTGAGGGCTCTGGTAACCGTGATTCCATGATTCTATCATTCTACAGGTAGTGAGGGCCATCAATGCCATCCTGCTGTGCAGGGTCATCATCCTGGGCCATGTGAACCCCATAATCACCAGCTTTGCCGCCAAAGGCGTCCCCAACTGCCAGGGAACCAATGACAGCACCTGCATCCCCATTCGGGCCCCCGACCACAAGGCCTCCGATTATATTAACCGGAAGGGGTACTTTTCTATAGTCCTGCAGCTTGTCATGGAACACCAGGGTCTGCTTTACCAACATAAACGTCGGGTGGTCAGGGAAGGTGCATGACGCCCACGTCTTTAGGAACTCCAGCCTGTTCCAGAAGACACACACCGGCACTTTTTCCCCTGACTGCACCATCAGGGTCGGGGCGTGGACAATGGCCATGTCTTTGAGCAAGGCTATCTGTGGCCTAGACACAGTGGACACTGTCTGCAGGGGAACGAAGGTCCCATGGGAGCCTCACTACCCCCATGTCCCAGGGACAGGCAGGAATGAGAAGATACCAGCCAGGATTTGGGGAGGAGCAGAGAGACAAGGCAGCTCAGCTTCCCTCTGCGCTGTGCACACGCTGGGTCTTGCTGTAGCAGAGTGCCACAAAGAGAGGACTTCTACTCCTGTCCGCTGGCAGAGAGGGGGGAGAGTGTTGGGGGAGGTGCTTGTGAGCAGCAGACGCTGCTTGCCGGAGAGGGTGGTGCTGGGGTCCCCTCCACTCCTCCTCCCAACAGGCTTCCCTGCAGGGCACGGGTGTCCTCTGTCTCGACACGCTTGCCCTGGAGCGGACGCTATCCCAAGAATGCAGGCATGAGCCTGTGCCATGTGCAGCACTGATGTGTGTTTCCCTGACCCCAGCCTCCTTAGTGGTGGAGTCCAGAGAAAGGTAGACCTGTCCAGACACCCTGTGAGAAGGTGCAATGGGCTCCTGTGTGGCAGTCTCATGGGGCTGTGTGCTCCAGACTGGTGCTCCATGTGTACCCACAGGCTGTTGTGTGATCCCCATGCTGAGAAGGCTGAGCGAGGAGCGTGCTGCCCTCCCAGCCTGCCACCTACCCCCGCATATAGATAGGGAAAGGTTGAGAACTCACCTGATGTGCCTTCCCCGCCTTGTCCGAACCCTGGGAGACATCCTGGAAAAGGGGGACTGGATCCAGGCTGATTATGACCTCCAGGCTGGTTGGCATGGTGTCATTGCTGGCCTTCTCCTCTTCTTCCTCCCCCACATTCTAGTCCACAGCCCAGGCCTCCTGAAGGCTGACAACAGGCGTGGCTAGGCCAGAGTCCACAACAAGGGAAGGGAAGGGACTGACTTCCCCTCCCAAGATGCCACTGAGCTGGGCATAGAAGTGTCAGGTCTGGTGTGCCGCTCCAGATCGGAAATTCTGGTCTGAAGGCCTGATGCAGTCATCCTGGTGCAGGTGTGCCCCTTCTGGGTCAGGCTTGCAGCTATCCGGCCACAGACATCGGCATTCCTGTGCCTGGTGTGAAGATCCTGGAGATTCAACTCCTCACCCCAGACCTCAATGAGATCCAAGATCTCCACACCAGTCCAATGTGGGGCCCTTTCCACCCTGTCCAGGGGCTTCCAACGTGTCTGCAGACTCACTCTGGAGCTCACAGCTAAGAGGCAGCAGCTGCAGCAGGATCCTGCTATGTGGCACAATGTGAGCAGGGCCTGTGTCATGTCACAAGCCCTTTCCTTTGCCTGCACCTTTGAGAGAGAGGCTGGGCAGAGTGGAGCAGTGCTGGCCACCAGCCTGCACCTAGCCCCGCATATAGATTTCAAAATAAGCACAACTGCACCATCACATTCACCCTTATTTTGAAATAGCTTGGGAGACATTTCCTAAATGAGGATTTACTATTTTGGAATCCATGAATTAATTTCAAACAACACACAGCAAGCTGTGTTATTTTGGATGGTGTGTGTGAGACTTAGATAAATAAATAAATAAACAAACAAACAAACAAACAAACACACACACACACACACAGTACAGCTTTCAGATGAGGCCTCTTCTTCAGATGCCACAGATGACTTAATAAATATTTTCTAAGGTGCCTCAAGATCAACCCCTGAAGAGAGTTCATGCGTACTCTAGTATGGTTTCTGGCAAGAGCAGTCTTTCAAAGCTCTACCCCTGGGTTCTTCTTATGATTACAAATTCACCACAACTTCAATTCAGAATAGGCAACAAGTCTTATGAGGTCTCCTGAGGCTGAGAGCTCTGGCAGAGTAGCAACAAGGGGAAGTCGATGGCATTTCTATCGACTACTCAAATGAACAGTAAGGGGGGAGGGGTGCTCACTACCCCCGCTCCAGCTCTTCAGTTTAAATGTAGTCCAGCTCCTACAACATTTGAACTGCAGAGCCGCAGCAGGGTTAGCTCCCAGGGGCAGCACAAGTTGAGACTGAGCAGTCCCATCTCACTCTGGCTCCGAGACTGCTGTGCCTCTGCCTTTCAAATGTAGTAAAAGCCAGGCGGCTCTTACTACATTTCAAAGGCAGATATGCAGCGGAGGACCTAGCTCGCTCTGGAACTGAAGCACTCCTGGCTTGCGACGGGACCCCAACCACTATGCCTCTGTGGCTCTTACAACATTTAAAAAGCAGAGACACAGCAGGCGGCTCTTACTACATTAAAAAAAAAAACAAAAACAAAAACAAAAATACACACACACAGGCACAGTGGTTGGGGACCCGGCGCAAGCTGAGATTGAAGTGGTCCCAGCTTGCACCAAGTCCCCCGCTGCACCTCTGTTTCCTGTATCCTCCCCCCGCCCCAGCAGACACAATGCTGGGGGAAACCAAAGCCAGCTCCCCCCCGAATCAGCTCCTGCTCCCCCTGCCTTGCTGCCAGGGGAAGCGAGTAGCCGAGTAGTGACTCAACTACTTACTTACATCCCTACTGTGGACCAGAGTACCTATCAAGTATGCGTGTGTAGTGGTGGGGTAAGGTGGGCAGAAGTCAGGAAAGAGACTCTGACTCTCAGGCTACTTATCTGCTGGTCTTTAGAAAATCCTGTTTGAACTACTATATGCAAACCACACCTGGGGGAGGGGCCTTCAAAGAGCTGAGAACTGGAAAAACTGCATTAGCATATGACCCCTCCTCCTTGAGAAATTCCCTTAATCTTAAAAATTCACATTGTTTGAAAAGGTCCTTTGAAGATACTTACAATCTCTTCCAGCGATTGCATTTATCTTGGCTTCTTGCTAAAAGTTCCATACTATCTCAAAATAGTCTATAAATATTTGCATTTTAATACAATGAACTCCAAACATGTTAAAACGAATTCAAAAAGGTTTAACTTAATTCAATAAAATTCATTTAAGATATTGTTAGTCTGTCACATGTGGCTTCAAGTACTTGATTTAACTCCTATTTCAGTCTTTCCCTTGACTTTAATGAGAGCTGGATGGACTCCTATATCCCCATGTTTTATCTGGTTACTCAGGACCTGATGCTCACATATAAACAATACTGGGAGCATTAAAATACTTGGGTTACAACAATCTGTTGACAAGGCTGGAGCACATTCATCTGATGGAAGAATGTTCAGTCTTTTAGTTCAGCTGAAGTGTGAATCCACTTTGAGTGGATGTACTTGTGCTAGTAAGAAATACTAACAAGAGCCTAAAATCACTTGCTTTATATCACATTTCATTTTTTATCTCTGTTGTGGACACAGAAAAGGACAGTAATACATTCCACAGGGAATGGAAAGGGGGAAACCCTGGCTCTTCTAAACTGTTGTGATAGATGTTGGTAATGTTAAGTAAATAATCTGTACCCAAACTAATAGTCCTTTGGGTACATGTCATTTTGAGTGAAGTACTTCCAGGAAACGAATGGAAGGACAGAGTGTATGAGCATCAGACATGCCTGTCTGCTTCATGAAGTGAGTCAATTATTTAAAACAGTAATCCAATTATTTTCCTTACTCACGGAGGCACAGATTAGGTGCATGTCTTATATGTGGGAGGCAAAGTATAAAATGCTCTCAAGTGGCAGCAAAATGTAGGAGGAAAAATAAGTCACCCTTGGGAAATACTAGTTGTGACAAAAAAAATCTTTACTTTAATCCTTTTCTTCTCTGGAAACAACCATTTTTTACTCGTAACCATACAACATGCAAACAATTTTACTTACACATCTGTTTCCTAACAACCAGAATTTTACAGGTGCATCCAATTTTCAGTTTTACTTTATAGAAGTATCTTCAGTTTAATTTTATTCTAAGTAGTGGCTCCAACTATTGCTGTAGATTATACATCAATGTCTCCTGAAAAACTCTCCAGACTTTACACAGAAGAGCAAAGCTGATGATCAACAGCTGCCTCCTCAACTGCTGAGTTTAGCCAACAAGCTCCTTGTGAATTCAACAGCCAGAACAAATTTTATTGATCACTTTTAGTGCTCTTTTACCACAGAATATACAAGCATGGTCAGGTTCTTGCTAAGATACACTATCAGAAAGCACAAAGGGGCTCAAAGAGTCCTTTTCTGATGCCTGAAATGGTTTTTCATAAGTATTCCGTTTTTTGCCATCAATCTCACACAAAGTGGTAGATTAAGACTATGTATGCATCATATAGAAAAAAATAATTATGGGATCCATGATAGTTTAAGAAAATAATTTAATTCCTAAAATGCTATAAGTAATCAAAACAAATCTACCCACACATTTTTAATTGCATAGAAAGGATAAGAAAATACAAACTGAGCATTTAAGGAAGATTATGTTAAGTTTTCCACTCTAAAGAGGGGTTGTTAAAATGCGTAAGAAACCATGTAACTGCTGAAAATTTCAGCGGTTACACGCGGGATGGCAGTTGGCTCCCTAGGAGCCAGCTTACTTTTAAGCCAGCTCCCCACGCACACCGGCTCCAGGAGAGCCACCTGCCTACCCCCCTGTGCTGCTGTCTCGGCTTCCCACACATACCAGGAGCATGCGTCTAATGGTGAACATTAACCAATGAGCCCAACCATGTATACAGTTACCTTTTCACATCCCTACTCTAAACACTATCTTTCTCCTCACCTGTTTCTCTTCTCAGAGTGAAGGTAACAGGGTGGGAAATTGATCTGTTCATGAGAAGGGATGCAAGTTCTAAATGTTGATATTAATTCCACAGGCCTTTTTTATGTCACTCAGAATGCAAATCAAGAATCACTTTCATGAAAGCCCTTCTGTTCAACTTCTTCTTCCTGAAGGAGTTAACTTTAATTTCTGTGATGGCGTTTTATTCAGCAAGATTTTTTTAATGTATTCAACATTTTTATATCAAACCAATTATACAAGTTTTAAAACTACAGTGGATAGAAAGTGGTAATTTCCATATAAAAGATTATGCATAATTTCAAATAACCTGAGACCCTATCAAAAAGGCTATAAACTAAACAACCTGCCCCCCAAAGATTTTCCAAGTCTGTAGTCAATAAGTAAGTGTTGGTTTCAGAAGTTTGTAAAAGCTGATGGTACCCCATGACATTCCATATATATTTATATTTAGAGTCTGTATTTCAGGTTCAGTAATAAAAACCATATCTATTAATTACTTGCACTGTAGCAGTACCCAAAGATGCCAGTCAGAATCAGTGCCACACTACGTTAAGAGCTTTACAAACAAACAAAAAATAAAGAAGAGCTTCCACTCTTAGGGACTGTCTACACAGGAAACTCAGATAAGTTAAGATACATCAAATAAAAATGTCAAGTCAGTGCACATAGATTCAAGTACATTAAACCCCTTGCGGATGTTATTCATCAGGAGCACAGTGATCTTGGTTTGCTCTAAAACAGTCTGTGCTGCTCAAGGGTTTTGCAGTGTCATCACAGTAATTCAAGCTAGGTAAACTAAAGTATAGATGTGCCCTTCGAGAATAGGGACCCAGCCTTCCATGGAGCCAGTCCTGGAAGGTGGAAAAGTATACCCCTCTGGATGATACCCTGAGAACCCAGGTCTAAGAGGTGCAAATCCATGCCTTGATGGTCAGAGAGCTGGGCACTTGGAACTGCAATAATGAGCCAGTACTGACAGCTTGTGGAGTCGGTCAATGCTATGCTCGTCTGATGAGGCAACTCATGGTGTCAGACACCATCAGATGGTCAAGGAACACTGACACAGGACATCAACTGTACCAAGATGGATGACAGATGGATGAGCAGGACCACTGACAAGGAACACAGTCAGGGAAGTAGCCCCGATTCTTCCTTGACCAACTGTATTTTCCTATTGAGAGATTACTCCCCAAAACTGATGGACCGAGGGACAATCTCCACTCAATAACATATCTGTTTTCCACAACTAACTCTGTAAAACTTCTGATAGGTGATGTGCTTATACACTTATTCACTATTACCTAAACTATACAACTGAAGTTGCACATCTAGATCTTAGGTTAAATCTGACCATACCGTATGTGTCTCGTGACCTTCTAAGTAACACTTTTAATTTTAGATAGTCCAAGCATCAACTCAGATATACAGAGCCTTTCCTCTAAACCTGTGTAACATATGAATTTTCATTTCAAACATTAGCTTTAAAAAACTTTAATCTAAAACTGTGGTGAGGACAGACCCTGTGATCAGAGGAAGGCTGGCACACACCATGCAGGTTCAATGTTTATTTTCTTTTAACAAAATGAGTATTTGTGAGATAAAAAGAGATGGGATGACAAGGGGAAGAAGGGTGGGAGATTCAGACAGAAGACAGAAAGAGCTGAAAGCATAGTGGGCACAGGGAATGAGCTAGTACTTCCATGCCTCTGATTTTTCTGGAAATTCATTTCTTATGACTAACTAAACCTTCTGGTTCTGGTTAAGTTTTCTATTACTCTTCTTCCCTTATCCCTTTGTCAGTGTCCTCTCCATTTTCCTCTTATGCCTCTGGCATTTAATGCTGGCAGCTTGCAGTGGATGTTCTCGGTCCCTGTCTGATTAGAGAGCACTGCCAATTTGTCCTGGAGAAAGAACAATTTAAATGCACCAACATCTGCTCAGTGCAGCTATGGCACAGCCTCAGAGACTGAAATGAATCTGGTTCAGTGAACAACTCTTGTTATAGCATAGCACCAATGTACTAGCCTGCAACAAGGACAATTAATTCAGTCAGTAAAGAAGGTTCATCTCTAACTTGCCTTGTAGACTAGCTTTAGTTGGAGATGAAACAAAAGCACCACCTTGTAAGACTAAGATTCTACTTTTGAAGTCCTTGAAGATATTGACAAATTTAAATTGAGATCACAGAGCACAAAATAATGTAAGTGGGATGCTGTTGTGATGTCTGACACCCTGGCTAGCAACAGGGATCTCTACACAGTTGAAACCATGAGTAAGGCTAAGATGTAGTCATGGGTATTTTTTAATAAGAGTCATGGATAGATCATGGACAACCAACAAAAATTCATGGCCCGTGCCCTGTCCATGACCTTTACCCATACATATCCCTGACTAAATCTTAGGTGCTCCTGAGGCCTTGGGGCGTCACTGCTCTTGGGCCACCCTTGGGACTGCTTGGGAACCCCTAGGGCCAGCTACCAACTGTCGCTAGCCTACGGGCTGCTCCTACAGCTGCCCAGTGCAGCTATGAAAGTCACGGAGGTCCCAGGCAGTCACAGAATTTGGGACTTCTGTGACAGACTTACAGACTTAACCATGAACTAAAAACAGCCAGGGCTGTTACATAACTCTGATGGGGACCGTATATCGTGCACTAACTAGTGGGTTACATATTTCCTCTGCAGAGCTTTGTCTTCACCATCCAAGGCTTAAAGAAGTTTGAATTCTGGACAAGCCCCCACTTATGGACGCACAGCGGAGGACATGCAACTAGGGATGTTAGGAATTGAGTAATTAACTCATTGTGTAGTTGATAGAATTTCTATTGACTACATAATTAGTCAATAAGGAAGGAAGCCTCAATCCGGGCTCACAGTGCATCCGGGACCTATCCCCCGCTGAGGCTCTGCAGTTTAAATGTAGTAAGAGCCAGGCAAACAGGCAGCCCTGCTCCTATGACATTTAAACTGCAAAGCCGCAGCGGGGGTAGGTTCTAGACCCGGCACAAGCCAGACTTGCTCAGTCCTGGCTCACGCTGGGTACAGCTGCCCCTGCCCATGGGGAGCCTGGCCCCCCCATGGGCAGAGGCTGCTTTGTGGCAGCCTTCCCCACCCCTGCCCCCATGCCTGCTGCCTCTGATACATTTGCAGAGTGGTGGGCAGGAGGCACCGCAGAGATGGTGCTGGGGAACCGGCTTTTAAGCCAGTTCCCTTCAGCACCAGCTCCTGCTTCACCCCCCACCTTTGCTGCCAAAATACTATAAGCTTAGTGCCTCTATGAAGTCTATGGCCTTTCCAGACATTACAGCTAGTCAAATAGTGGCAATTTCTTTGATAATCTGGCTAACCATTTCAAACATGACTAAATAAAATGTTGACCAAGTTTTATTGATTGATTAAAGAAAGGTGCTGCAGAATTTCTTAAAAACTCCTAAACAATACAGGTAACACAAGTAGCAACAGGAAAAAGTATACATTATAATGAACAGAAGGTTTTACTTTCTGCAAAGAGAATGCAGAATCCTGCTTGTGAGGTCAACAGTTAGAAACTGCATCAAAAAGCAGATTTAACAAGCCAGGTGAGAATATCCATCCTTACCTTGACACCTGTTCCAACTGCAAACATTTAAAAAGCTAATTGTAAATGATGCTTCCAAATGTATCTTGGGGGAATAACAGATGATTGTACAAATTTATCCAAGCAGCTGAGTGTCCTGAAGAGCTACTACAGTGCCTCTATTAATGCCACCAAAGGCCTCTGTCAACTCAGCAAAAAGTCATGGATAGCGGTTGGTCTTGTTCACATGACTATCCCTGGAATTTGCAGACAGCAAAAATCATGTTGGTAGGACCACATCTTTATACATCATGATTCTTGGGAATAAATGCTCTTGCACACATATATAGGAGTGACAGACTGTACTTCCCCTACACAGTACAAGGAGGGTTAATCATGTGTTCTGGGCAGAGGAAACCACGCCCTGTGGACCCTTGCTGGGCATGGACCAATTGGAGGTAGGGATGTAAGCAAATAGTCAACTATCCAATAAGCATAAGCTAGTAGACTAGTAATGTGACTAATCACTTCCCCCCATTGCTCTGTCTATCAGAGAGAGGCAGCAAGGGGGAGGGAGCAGGAAGGAGGGGATAAGGGTGTACTTGCCCTATGACAATGGGCTTTAACACTTATGGATCACATAAAGCTTTGAGACATTTTTCTTTCAGAGGGGAGCTGCTTTTCAAACTGTACTATATTTTACATAAGAACATAAGAACGGCCGTACTGGGTCAGACCAAAGGTCCATCTAGCCCAGTAGCCTGTCTGCCGACAGTGGCCAGCACCAGGTGCCCCGGAGGGGGTGGACCGAAGACAATGATCAAGCGATTTGTCTCCTGCTATCCTTCTCCAGCCTCTGACAAACAGAGGCCAGGGACACTATTTCTATCCCCTGGCTAATAGCCTTTTATGGACCTAACTTCCATGAAATTATCTAGCTTCTCTTTAAACTCTGTTACAGTCCTAGCCTTCACAGCCTCCTCTGGCAAGGAGTTCCACAGGTTGACTACACGCTGTGTGAAGAAGAACTTTCTTTTATTAGTTTTAAACCTGCTACCCATTAATTTCATTTGGTGTCCTCTAGTTCTTCTATTATGGGAACTAATAAATAACTTTTCTTTATCCGCCTCCACACCACTCATGATTTTATATACCTCTATCATATCCCCTCAGTCTCCTCTTTTCTAAACTGAAAAGTCCCAGTCGCTTTAACCTCTCTTCATATGGGACCCGTTCCAAACCCCTAATCATTGTAGTTGCCCTTTTCTGAACCCTTTCCAAGGCCAAAATATCTTTTTGAGGTGAGAGACCACATCTGTACACAGTATTCAAGATGTGGGCGTACCATAGTTTTATACAGGGGCAGTAAGATATTCTGTGTCTTATTTTCTATCCCTTTCTTAATAATTCCTAGTATCCTATTTGCCTTTTTGACCGCCGCTGCACACTGTGTGGAAGTTTTCAGAGAACTGTCCACGATAACTCCAAGATCTCTTTCCTGATTTGTCGTAGCCAAATTAGCCCCCATCATACAGTACGTATAGTTGGGGTTATTTTTCCCGATGTGCGTTACTTTACACTTATCCACGTTAAATTTCATTTGCCATTTTGTTGCCCAATCACTCAGTTCGGTGAGATCTTTTTGGAGTCCCTCACAGTCTGCTTCTGTCTTGACTATCCTAAACAGTTTGGTATCATCCGCAAACTTTACCACCTCACTGCTTACCCCTTTCTCCATATCATTTATGAATAAGTTGAAAAGGATTGGTCCCAGGACTGACCCTTGGGGGACACCACTAGTTACCCCTCGCCATTCTGAAAATTTACCATTTATTCCTACCCTTTGTTTCCTGTCTTTTAACCAGTTCTCAATCCAAGAAAGGACCTTCCCTCTTATCCCATGGCAATGTAATTTACACAAGAGCCTTTGTTGAGGGACCTTGTCAAAGGCTTTCTGAAAATCTAAGTATACTATATCTACTGGATCCCCCTTGTCAGCATGTTTGTTAACCCCTTCAAAGAACTCTAATAGATTAGTAAGACATGATTTCCCTTTACAGAAGGGAATTTTCCTATGCTTATAGATGATACTGATGATTTTGGAACATCTATACTAGTAATTAGTTCTTACTACTTTTCAAAGTCATTTACAGTGTGACATTCATAAACCATTGCCAAGTCTCCATTAATCCAGAATGCATGGGTTGCTCCCTCACTTTCAGTTTACAGACGTACACAGACCAAATGTATTTGGTTTTTCTTCCTTTAAAAGTATTAAACAGCAGTCCTATCTAGGGATGTTTAATTTAGATTAACTGGCTCATTGAATAGTCGATGTAATATGCATCAACTATTTGATTAGCCGATAAAGGCGCCTCCGCCTTTGAAGTGTAACAACAGCCTTGCTACACTTCAAAGGTGAAAGCGCTGCAGTCCCCCACTGGCCCTGTGCTCCCCGCAGCATTTCAAAGTGACAGCGTGACATGGAGCCCGGGGTAAGTGGGAGAGTCCCCTGCTGACCCCGAGCTCCACGGAGCATTGCCACTTTGAAACACTGCAGTCCCTGGCTGACCCCAGGCAGCACAATGCATTTCAAAGCGGCAGTGCCATGTGGAGCCCAGGGTCTATCCCCGGGCTCCATACAACGCTGACGCTTTGAAGCACCCCATCCTTCCCCCCACGCCCTTGCTGCCTCTTTCTGATAAAGGCAACAAGAGGGGGGCCGGGGAAGTGACTAGTCGACTAGTGTGTTGACTATCCAATAAGCAATTGCTTAGCAGAAAGTCAACTAGTCATTCACTAGTATCTGAGTATACAGTAAACCGATGAACCTGGGCTCATCAGTTAACTCTCTCTGTTACATGAAGCCCCCTCACCCCGACACGAATATGAAAGATGGCATTTTTAAGAAAACCAAAATAAATGCATTATATAGATTTTCATGTTTATCAATAGCCCCTGAACATGAGCTGGTTTTGCAAAATGTCTAATGAAATGTTAGGAAAGTTATTACATTCTTCTGTGTGATTTACAGGGCCTCATGTAACAGAATATTGAAATATGTCAAAGACGAGAAGCATTTCTATTGATTAGCAAAGAATTAATGAAATAATGAAACCAAGGAATATATCCTTTCAATATACATTTTACTAGGACAAAGTTGACTACAGAAAGTGTTCTTATTATCAATAAGTAAATTCAGTTTCATCCAAAAACTTAACATGATGGAAGCTGCATTCTAGAACAGTCCAATTAGACACTTACAAAACTATTTTAAAATGCAATTTGAAAAGTTATCCATGTCTCTTTTCCCCCAGGATACTCTTTCCTGCTATACAGTGATGAGATGGACATAACAAAGTAAATTAGTGTTTTATATTAGAAGTTTTATGGATACAACTACATGAATTAACAAAAACACAACCCAGAAGATGAAGTTTAGTAAGGAACACTGATATCCCCACTTTGCCCCAAGCCAGAAAAAATTCTTCATTGTTTTGCTGCTACTGCACACAGTGCTTCTTAGTTGAGGAGGCATAGGCCACAGCATAGACCTCACAGACTTCTACTCTATTCTAGGGATGTTAAAGACTAATCGACTATCCGATAAGCAAATGCTAGTTGATAACTTTCTCCCCTCCCCCCCCACCACTTTGAAACCCCAAGGCAGCCGCTGCACAGATGATCTGCAGATCAGCTGTGCGGCAGGCTGATCCTTTAAAATACCACCTCTGCGCAATTCAACGGGGGCAGCGTGGAGCCCGGGGGCAGCTGGGGACTCCCCAGCTGATCTAGGGCTCCTAACGGCATTTCCCCGGAACCCGGGTTCTGGGGAAGTGCCACATGGAACCTGGGGTCGGCTGGGGACTCCCTAGCTGATCACGAGCTCCTAGCGGCATGCAGCGTAGCATGGAGCCCAGGGTCAGCGGGGGAATGAGTCCCCCGCTGTGAGTCCCCCGTTGACCCAGGCTCCATGGCTTTGAAATGCACAAGAGCCCCCACTGGGGACTCTTGTGCATTTCAAAACAGGCATGCCATGTGCATCCTGGAGTGAGCGGGACTTCCCGCTGGCCCTAGGCTGTATGCGGAGTTCCGCATTCCTCCTTTGAAATGTACAAGAGCCCCAGTGGGGGCTCTTGTACATTTCAAAGGAGGAATGCAGAAGTGCCTATCGACTAGACTAGTCGATGGAAATTCCGTCGACTAATCAATTAACTGCATTTTAACATCCTTACTCTATTCTGTCCCACTCTAATGATTGCACAGGTATGATTCTTTACAGCTGGAAGCCACCATCTTTACTTATGATCCAAGAGAACACTCAGGTGTTTAGTAAGGATGTTAAAATGCATTTATTGTTGTAAATGTGTAACCGCTGAAATTTTCACTAATTACACATTTACACTCAGGGCCAGGCAGGAGCTGGTGCTCAAGGGGAGGCAGCAGCGCAGGGTGAGGGGGAGAACAAGTGGCTCCATGGGAGCCAGCACGTGCAGGGAGGCAGCCTAAAAGCCGACTTCCTGCATGTCCCATGTACCACCTGCCTCCCCACACTCCCACAATATTGAAGTATCAGAGGCAGCAGCGCGGGGGATGCTGGCTGTGTGTAATCGTGCATGGTAACCCATGAGCCCAGGTACACATTCACATCCCTAATTATAACTATGAAATGTCACCATCTAGGAGACTGCCATAGAAATAATTTTGTATAAGGTGTTTTGAGTTATTAAGGATGTTCAAACACAAGAAGAGTAAATACAATCAAGTCTTGTAAAGGGACTATATCCCAGATTTCACATCAATTTCAGTTCTCTGTTGAAAATAGCAGGAATATTTTCTCCAGGCTACCTCATGGCTCCACCACGACACTCAAAATTTCCATACCTTTTTATACCATTGTTACAAAAACAAACTTTTATTCCACAGGGTGAATTATTTTCAAGCCAAAATTGCAGGCTTAGAATTAACAGTCAGAGAAAACTCCTTAAAATGAGGAGATTACACTGGAATTCAACTCAAAAAATATTTTTTGTGGCAGAAACCCATCAACTGCCTGATCCATTATCCACGGATGACAGTAGACTTCAGTGGACTTTGGAGAAGGTCCACAAAAAGTTACCCAAATGGCTATACAGGAAAAATAAGTATTTTTTCTAGGTCTGTGAACTGCCTGTGACCATTATATTTCAAATACTCTTTAGGTAAGAATCAAAACTTACAACAAAACCAAAGAGAAAACTAATCACATTTACAACACAAGAGAAAGTGATAGGCAATGGCTGAACAATGAATAGAAGCAAAGAAGAAAGGGAACTGTATCTAGGGGTTTTGATTTTTTTGTTTTTGTTTTTTCCCCAGTGCATATGAAAGATAAGTCACAGAACTTTAATTACTGGTATAGAATTACCAAAGATACCTGGTTATAATTCGTTTTCAAAGATTTACTTGCCAATTGGTGAGAAAGTGGTGTTAAAGCACAGATGGTGGGGGTATAACAAAATTCAAGACCTCTGGGACTCAGTATGTGCTCCCATATATTAAAATTATAGGGTGTGATCACCCATTCATTTAATAATTACTCTTGAGACCGTCATAACATATGGACTCTACCTGTGTGCCGACCATCACTATAATTCTGCAACTATTCAATGGAGTATAACAAAGCTTTGAACCAATATTGAATCTCTTATTTTTTTAAACACAAAGAATATGTTTATTTGATTTCTTGAGTGCGGAGAAATTAATTCACACAACAAAACAATGCTAAAAGGGCTGCATAATCGCCTGGCTCCCATATTCATATTCCTTGCAATACTGTGGATACTTTAGCTGTGAATTCAAAATACAAACTCAGACCATAACTCTAACTTACTTGGCCTCATTGTCAAAGGGTCATGAATCTGCAACTTCAACTGAAGACAATGAATATGCCTATATCAGTCTTTCAGTTAACACATCCAAATCTAAAAGTTTTGGTCACAGTATACAGTAATCAGAAATCTGTTTGGGGGGCATTTATAAGTACTCTAGTTCTTTAATTTGCACAGACCATCTCTAGAACATCCTTCAAATATATGATGAATGCCATGCATTATTTGAAATTTTACTTTGGACTAATCTGGTTGAGTCTCTGTCTGGATAACGCATTGTTGCTTATTAGTATGCATGTTAAGTAATTGTGCAGAAAGTTATCTAATCAGAACCTCAGGATTAAGGCCATTGTTCAGGTTCTGATCTTGTAAACTGGTGCATGAGGATGGACTCTTAGCATCAGTGGGATTCCTCAGTGAGTGTGAGGGCACCTTGAAGTTCTTGGGGTCTCTCTGCCTGAAATAGGTTACAGATTCAGGGATGATGTGTCTAAGGCAGAGATCTCAAACTCATTTTATATTGGGGCCAGTGCCAGTCCTCAAAACCTCCTAGTGAGCCAACAGGCAACACCTCTGGCAGAGCTCCAGGAGGGGTGGAGGTGGGGGGAGAGAGGAGCAGTGTTTCCACACTTCCCCTCTCCCCGCATCTCTCAGCCCCTCCTGCCAGCTCACGAGCTCCCCCCATCCCTGCCTGCCACACAATGGCAATTTAAATCCTCCCCTGGGGACCCACAGCACTACCACCAGTAGCGCAGCGGGACTAAAGCGGTTTTCGGCTGCTAGCTCCTCACCACTATATCCCTATGGGCAGGGCTCGACAAATACACTCGCCCACGGAGAGTAGATTTTACCAGCTGGCAAGTGCAGAGGCGGACTGGCCCGGTGGGCCGTTGTGACGGGCTGGCTGAAGCCCGTACTATGGGTGGCACGGCCCCATCTGATCCGCCGGCCAGCGGAGGAGCAGAGCGCTGCCAGAGAGGGGGAAGTGCGGTGATTCTTGCCACCGGGGTGCCTGCGTTAGCTCCAGCGCGAGCCAGAGGGCGGGACGCCGGCAGGACATGGCCCCGCCGATTTTAAAGGGTCGCGGCAGCTCGGCTCTGGCCGCGTGTCCCTGGGAGCTGGCTGCGGCGCAGCCAGGCCCCGCCCGCCCCAGTCCTACAATGGCCCCAGCCCCCTCGCCAGCGAGAGACTGCTCCCTGTCGACTGCCCGGCTCGCTGCGCCCACCCCGCGCCCCTTTGTCTCCACGCCGCCCGTTCCCCACGCCGCCCCTGCTCCCCTGCACCCCGGACCCCCTGCTCTCCCTCTTCCCTGCGACCCTCTGGCTCTGCACCACCCTTGCACCCCACACCCTGCTCCCCCGATCCCTGCCCCCCAGCTCTGTGCTGCCCGTTCCTTGCACTGCCCCTAGACCCCGATCTCTCTGCCCCTCCCGTTCCCGTGTCCCATTCCCGTGCCTCCACCGCATCCTGCTCCCCTGATCCCTGCCCCCCAGCTCTGTGCTGCCCATTCCCTGCACTGCCCCTAGACCACCATCCCTCTGCCCCTCCCATTCCCCGCGTCCCATTCCCCGTGCCTCCACCGCACCCTGCTCCCCCCGATCCCTGCGTCCCTCTGTGCCTCCCGTTCCCCGCGTCACCCCTGTACACCCCCACTGTTACCTGCACCCCTCTGGCTCTGTGCTGTCCCTGCACCCTGCTCCCCCTGTGGGTCGGGAGTGAGGGGTGCTTGTCCATAGGGAGGGGTTGGACAGGGCAGGGAAAAGGATGCTGTGACCCAGCAGCAGTGAAAGGGGGAGTTCACTTGAAGCGCCTTTGCCTTTATGGAAAAAAACGAATGAATATGCTATTTGCTATTTATAGGGCTAAAAAGGGGTGGGGCTGCCAAAAAATGTTTTGCTTGGGGCAGCAAAAAACCTAGAGCTGGCCCTGGGGGAGGGGAAGGGGCTGGGCTGGGCTGGGCTGGGCTGGGCTGGGCTGCGGGGAGGGGAAGGGAGGGGAGGGGAAAAATATGGGGAAGGGGCTTGTGCTGAGGGGAGGGGAGAGGTGGGGAGTAGGTCAGGAGAAGAAGAAGAAGAAGAAGAAAGGGGAAGGCACTAAGGGACAGGGGTGCAGGAGAGACAAATCCCAGGGGGCCAAGTGCAGACAATGAGGAAAAGGGCAGGAGGGGAGGTGTCAGTGGGACGGGGGAACAGGGTGATGCTGGGAGAGAAGAGGGTAAGGGCACTGGGGCTAGAGGGGGGAGCGGGAGGTGCTGGGAGAAGGCTTGAAAGAAGGGGTGGGCATGAGGAAGGCAGGGATGGAGCAAGGCATGTGTAAGGGCACAGGGGCATGAGGGCAGAGGGTGGTGAGGGGTGGGTATCAGGGAAAAAGAGGGCAAAGGGGGCAGGGGCAGTGAGGGAAGGGGGAGGCACCAGGAGGGTGCAGGTGCCAGGGGATTCTGGTGGTGAAGCAGAAGGGCAGACACCTGCAGGGGAGGGACCAGCACCAGAGGAGAGAGGCAGGGCATGTGTGTAGAGGTAGGTGTTAGGAGCAGGATGAGGAGGGGTAGCTCACATGAGCAGAGTGGGGCTACTGGAGGAGTGGGCACAGGGGGGAAGAGAAGGGCTGGTGGAGGGGGGCAGGTCTTAGGAAGGCTGAGGGCAGTGAGAAGGGCAGGAGACAGGACAGCAGAGGAGGATGAGGGGTTGGGGGGCAGCAGGCACCAGGGGAGCTGATGGAGCAAGGGGAGGAGACATGGCAGCAGAGGGAAAAGGTAGAGGTTTATAAGATATTTATTAATAAATATCACCCAAGTTATTAATAACTTATTAGTAATTACTGTTCTTATTCTTATTAGGAATTTATGCCATTAAAAAACTTTTTTGGGGGGGGAGGGTGGCGAGTCCCTTTTTTGTCTGGCAAGTAGGGTTTTCCATAATTTGTCAAGCCCTGCCTATGGGCCTAGAGGAGTTGTGTGCAGAGCCATCCCATTTACAGGCTGGTTCAGCACAGTCACCCCACAGTGGCTGCTCCAATTGTCCTATAGACAGGATGGTCCCCCATATTGAGGTTAGCTTGCGGGCTCTGGGTGGGCTGGGACCAGCAGCAGGGGTCAGACCACCCCTGCATTCACCGCAGTGGTGAAAGCTATGGGGAACCAGAGTAATGCAGCAGCCTCTGCTCTGCAGCCATCTCCTAGGTGAGTGCACGGTGGCCCGACCACTGCTGCCACCCCGCAATAGGTTGCATCCCTCAGGGGAAGAGGAGTCTTGAGGGAAGGGGGGCAATGAGAGGGAGAGGGCAGAGTGGAGGTGGGGAGAGATGGAGTGTACAAGCTGGATTGTGGAACTGCTCTGGCTGCAGATGGCCTGTGGGCCATGAGTTTGAGACCCTGTGGTGTAAGGTTTTTTGGTGCTCTAAAACCATGGGGTCCATGGCTATGGAAAACTAGCCACACTCAACCGGGCCAAATAGCCACATTGTTCAAGCCAACTAGACACACTCAACCAGCCAAATAGCCACATGTGGCTAGCATACTGGACACCACAGCTCTGAAAGGAAAGAAGTCTGGCTTCCCCCATCTATTTCCAGATGTGACTTTATTATTTGTATTCATAACTAATGACCCTTAACTGTTCCCAGTGTAACACACTGTATGACCATTTTTAAGCAAGTGGATTCCTTACTCCACTTGCCTAAACATAAAACCCTCCACCTAACAATCATATGTCTATTAAAAAGTAAGTATGAAATAGCACAATAAATATATAATACAAATGAGTCTGGATTTAAACTCCTGTAACATGTTGGGAGAAACTTCAGGCCAGTCCACACAATAACAAAACTCTAGTGGATAAATCAACACATATTTTAAACTACTATCCATGCCACACCAAAAATAATTTAGTGAGTGATCATCCCTAGCCCCCTGGCAGTCCAGGAGGTGTCCCAGTCACTTTAGAAGATCCAGAAATATCCATTCTTGACTCCTACTTTCATGCTCTTAGCTCTAACCATTCCCTCTCAAGCCTCCCAAACTGTAACTCCCAACATTAACACCAAGCAATTCATCTGACTAATGCGCTTGTTAAATTATCCAATCTTCTTTAGGAAGTGTTTATACTTTCCTGCTGCAGGGGTGGGGTGATGAGGCAAGGAAGCACACAGAAAAAAAAGTCACTGGACATTTGGCCTTCACGCACATGCAAAATTTTCAGACCTTATCTCTTTAGGCAGGAAGCTTTTCCTCAGCAAAGTGAAGCTAACAAGAATCAAATCAGTTTCACAACTACCCAAAATAAGGAATAGTACATGTCAATTTCTGTCTGCTACATGAAGTTGTTCACAGAACAGCAGAAAAGTATGGGTGATTCTATTTTGTTTGGTAGGATGGAGAAAAGCGGTGCTGACAAGGAGAGAAATGCCAATGAGTAGCAATCTTCCCCAAAGAATAACTTTTTTTGCAACCAAACATGCAGAAGTTGAGGCTGAGGAGACAGAGATTCCCTCTCAGAAAGTAACAGGACATTTCAAAATAAAAAAAATGCATCCCTTCCCAACATCCCTTCTTTGCATTTATCTTGCAACTACAAGTCAGAGTTACTGCGAAAGATGATCCCTACTCAGGATCTTGAGAATTGCACTCTTGGGGAAACATCACATCTCAATCAACCACAACTCCACCCCCTCCCTTTCCACACAGGCTTGAAGGCAGCCCAAGGGATACACTAGTACTCTCACCTGGATGTTCTCCCACACCTTGGAATTAGGGATGTAATGGAGTAGTTGACTAGTCAACTACCCAATAAGCATATACTTATCAGGTAGTCAACTACTCCCTTCCCCCCCACACCTTGCTGCCTCTGTCTCTCTGCAGTGGGGGGGAGGTTTGAGGGCGGCAGAGCCGAACTGATATTATTTGTCCTAACAGGAAAATGTGTGTTTAATTTGTGTTGTCCTTTATTATATCCAACACCCTACGTTAAGCTATTTGCAATTAACTTGCCACCAAAAATTTGTCCATTATAAACCCCATTCTGGGCTTATAAATAAAAAAACCCTAAATATTGAAAAGCTTTAAATAAACAATTTACATTATATGGGGGGGGGAGGGTTGGAGGGAGAGAAGTTTTTAAGGATACAATCCTACTCCATTTCCTTTCTCTGTTTCAGTTTCTACTGAAATATTGAATATTAAATTGAACATGCTCAATTTTAAAAATAAATTCCCTACTGGAATAGATTGCTAGCATTACATAGTCAACAGTTCCTGAGTGACATAATAAAGCTTTAAGGGGACTCAGCTTCCCACCACGCTCCCCCATATGGATGTCTACAATTGTAATATTCTGTAACTGCTAATACCTGAAATAAAACATTGAAAACATTTTTTTTAAGAATAGCCTTCCTAATTCCACAATCTACCTCTGACATAAAACTGTGACTGGAATCCTTCAAATTGTATTACTATATTTAAAAAATGAAAATAGAAAATAAAATATTTTTCTAAAGTCTCTAGAATAATACATAATACCAGCAAAGGACTAGCAGAGAATCTACCCTACATTAACATCACAGAGGAACATCCCTCCCTCCCACAGCTAATGAGGTGCTTCATCCTAGTATCCCTAGGAGACAAGTGACTGTACTGGCTGATTGACTCCATCACAGGCTATGATCTGTCAATGTATTGCCTCTTCTGTTGAAAACTCAGGAAGAGAAAGCGTTCAGTACCGTTTCAGAACAAAACACTGCAAGCATCTTCAGAATAATACCAAATATAGCTGCTCAAATAATTAGATCCAAATATTTCAGCAGACTCTCAGAACTCAACCTTAAGAATTCGAGCACACACGAATACACTGTTCAACTAAGAATAAAGTTATATACTCTCACATGCGCTTGGATCTTACACAGCTAAAAAAAGGAAGGAGTAAAACACACTTTATACATTAATTTATGTAGAATTACGTTCACCTTTCACACCTGATCTCAACTAATTAGCAAATGGCACACTGGGGATAATTAAGAAAAGACTAGTTGATCCCCTGATATTTTAAAACTCCTGCTCTTTTCACGTAGGCTCAGAATGCACCGGATATTACATTATCTGGACGGCCACTGAAGATGGGATTGAGAGGGGAATATAAAAGCAGGAGAATCTGTATTACTTTACTATTAGCCACCTATAGTACATTTTTATATTCATTTAGGCCTCTGGCCTACACTCACTAAGGGCCATTGCAAATTTTGTTATGGATTTGAACAGGAGCAGGATTAGGCCTCTACTGCGTCTTCAACATAGATCAGCTGCTGGTCCCAATTTCCAAACCTGCAGAACTTTTGAAAAATAATGCAAACTAATTAATCCTGGTCCATCTAGATCTCCCAATCAAATCTATTCAAATGAATAATGGTTAAATTACTCTCCCTCTCAGCTGAATATTTTATGTAACATCTCACAACATAGGTCAACTTTTGAACTAGGGATATCAGCAGCTAGTCAACTAGTCGCTCCCCCCACTTGCTGCCTCTATCAGAAAGAGGCAGGAAGGGGAAGGAAGAAGAGGGGGAGTACCTCAAAACAGCAATGCCGTGTGGAGCCTGGGGCTAGACTCCAGGCTCCACATTGCGCTGCTGCTTTGAAACGCCATGTGAAGCCCGGGGCCAGCTGGGGTGCCCCCAGGCTGCCCACGGCATTTAAAAGAGGCAGCACCACATGAAGCCGGGGGTCGGCGGGGTAGCCCCCAGCTGATCCCAGTCTTCATGCAGCGCTTTCGCCTTTGAAGTGTAGCAACAGCTTTAGGGCTGTTGCTACACTTCAAAGGTGGAGGTGCCCTATCGACTACTCGATGCAAAATGCATTAACTATTCAATTAGTCAATTACTCGATATTTACCATCCCTACTTTGGGCAAATAAAGCCATCAACTTAATTCAGAAAATAAACACTATTTCAGATTCCACTCGGTCGCAGGTTTACCCACTGTAAATCAGAGGAAGATCATAGGCAAGATAATTCACATGTCATTCAGCACTTCTGCATGCTACAAACAAATCTATCATAACTCTTAAATACTGCATAATATAGTCATGCTTGGTGAAAGTCCCACAAGTCTAAGTTGTTTATTCACTGTTTTTTCTTAAGCAGAATGCAAACTACCTCATGGGCATAAAAAGGAGAAAGCTTAAAAAAAGAAGAGTCTAAAGAAAGGGATGTGAAAGGTTAACTGGCTAACTGGTAAGCATCACCCTAAATGGGTAATGCTTACCTATTCCAATTAACCGCAGGAGCTGGAGCAGCTCCCTGCCTGCCCTGTGGGGTTCACTACAGGCCCAGTCGGTGATGGGCCCAGTCCCCTGCCGCAGGTTACACACTGGCTCCCTGGCAGCCCGCAGCAAAGCCTCCACCCCAGGAGCAGGGCTGGCAGCTCCGCTACAGCAGGGAAAAATTGACGGACATGCAGGCAGCTCAGCTCCTACTACATTTAAACAGCAAAGCCGCAGCGGGGGTAAGCTCCCAGGGTGGTGCAAGCCAGGACTGAGCAGTCCCGGCTCACGTTGGCTCCAGGACTGCTGTGCCTCTGCTTTTTAAATGTAGTAAGAGCCTCATTCTTACTAAATTTAAAAAGCAGAGGGACAGTGATCAGGGACCCCGCATGAAGCAAGGGTCATTTGCCTCTGCCTCCTCTACCCCCTTCAGAGGCGCCTCTGCGTCCCCTGCCCCACCCCCACGGATACAGTGCTGGAGGGAACCAAAGCTGGCTACCCCCAGCACCAGCCCCCTTCTCTTGCTGCCTCTGACACAGAAACGGCGGGGACTAAGGCTTATCAAATAGTCGACTATTCGACTAGTCGCTTTACATCCTTATTCTCAGTGGTGCACGTTTACTCTAGGGATGTAAACAAGGTTTCCTGTAAGCTGCACACCTGCGTAGTTGCACAGCCCTTTTCTGAGCCCCGCACAGGGGTTCAGAGCTCCCCATGCAGGCAGGGAGCTCAGCTGATCGGCCAGGGAAGCAGGGGCAGGATTCTTGCCCTCTTGGAGGAGAAGCAGCAGCTGCTGCTGCTTGCTATAAATGGAGAAGCTGGCTCTAGCATCTACTCATGGGCTGGGCAAGAGACGATCTGCAGGTCGGATCAGGCTACAAGAGTCTCAGCCAGCTCGCTGTCTGCCCCGCTCCCACTTGGCATTCCTGAAAGCTAGGTCCAGGGCCACGTGTCTGTCTGTGAATGCTGAGAGTCTGGAGGGAGGAGAGATAGGCTTCTCATGCTGCCCCTGCCCTTCAAGTAGCTCCCTTTGGCTGGTTTTGGTCAACAGCAACTACCGGTTTGCAGGACTGGCAGCATGTGAAGTGCCCCTCCTCCCTCAGGCTGACAGCATTCAGTTTAGAGCAATAAACATGGCTCCTGCAATTTCCCTGAGCATGTACAGGGGCTAAAAGGCAGGGACCCTAGCTAAGGAACCTACTGGGTTGCTGGCTTGGAGCCAGGTACAGTCTCCCAGCCAGAGCCTCTCTCTGGCACCCCTGCCTCGCCTCTCCTCTCCCTCCCCCAACCCTCTGCCCCCCTTCTGCCCTCCTACCCCATGTAACCCAAACCTTCTGCACCACAGCTCCAGCCCCCATACACCTTTCCGGATACTGCAACCCCTCCTACACTCCTCCACAGGTCGCAACACCCTTTCAGACCTTGCACGCCAATCTGTTATCCCCTGATCACGGCCCAAATCCCTGCACCCCATACTAAACCCCTGCCCCAGGTCACAACCCCCTCCCAGGCCCTGTACCCCCTTCTCACCCCACTCTGTTGCTTCAGGTCATGATCCACTACTTCACCCAACCTCCCCACCCAGATCCCACACCCCAATCCCTTACTCCAAGCTCCCTTCTGCACCCAACCTCCATCCCAGACCCCCACGCCTCTTCCTTTAATATACTGGAAGTGTGTGGCCCTCGACCACTCACCAAATTCTTGAAGTGCCCCCCCCCCATCAAAAATTATTGCCCACCCCTGTGTTAATGGCTTATGGTAAGAAAGACAAAGATTCTTTTAAACACAATTTTTTTGAGTGTTACAGATATCTAAAAATCTGATATTAGTGCTTTTTTAAAAAAATCCTGTTTTACTAATTAATACTTGGGTAAACTGTACTGCATTAAGGCTCTTATGAGGCAGAAGTAGCAAGTACTAGGTGTGATACTAGCTGTTATGTAGGATGAAACCTTATTTGCAAGATCTTTGAAACATGCATTCTGTCTATTCAAAAGGACGATGATACATGTAATCCAAAGTCTCAGAGGGGTAGCCATGTTAGTCTATAACTAAAAAAAACTTAACAACAACGGTCCTGTAGCACCTTAGAGACTAACAAAAAAATATAAATAGTATCAAACTTTCATGGGCACAACCCACTTCTTCAGTCTAGTGTAGTGTTATTTTTCTTTATTTGATTTCATATTAAATAATCATAAGCATTCATCATCATCAACAACCATGGGCTCAACGCCCGTTGGTGTCCGATGCATTGCTCCTTGTTAATTATCCCTTGTTTTTATGTATTTTCTTCTACACCTATGAACTATTTAAAACATATATTTATAGCTACAGTTTTTATTTTTACTAATGGGTGCACATCCACACATTACCTCAATATTGGTGTTGCACGTAAGAAATTTCAACCTGCCTCAAAAAACATTCAACCCGCCCAAGGATCTTAGAGGGAACACTGGATGTAAATATCATTCAAAACAGCTAACTAATTAAACAATTAAAATTCTATCTTTTAGCTAGTTAACCATGGGTGGGCTGGGGGTGCAGGGCAGCCAGTCCAGAGGTAGGGATTTAAGAGTTTAACCAGTTAACCGATAAGTATTAGCTTATCAGTTAACCCTAAGGTTAAAGTGCCAGATTAGTGGGTTTTTTAAATTTTTACATCCCTAGCAGATCTCATGGAGCTGTGGGGAGGCTGCAGTGTGGCTGGGGTGTGGGGCCATTGTCCTGCCTGCCCCTGCAATGGCCACTGCAGCATGGCTGGAATCCCATGGCCAGTGGGGCACAGCTGGGGCCAGGGTCCTGCCTGCTCCCAGCTGGCAGGGCCGTGGGCTCAGTCAGGGAAGCCAGTGCCCCACTTATCCAGCTGGGATCCAGGGCCACTGCCTGCCTCTGCCCAGCTTGTGGCACGGTTGCCACAGCTGGTGCCAGGACTGCTGCTGCAGATGCAGCCGGGGTCCCACCTGCCCCCTTCCAGGGCTGGTGCTGCTGGGCCGCCTGCCCCCACCCGCGGCTGCCATTGTGGGTGTGCCCACAGTCCAGCCTGCTCCGGCAGCCCTGCCTGCTGCCATGACCTGTCTGGGTTCCTGCCACCCAAAGCATTGGTTACTTGGTTACCTAGTAAGCATTCCTGTAAACCTCATATTTACCAGGTAACCGTTTAACCCTTAATATCTGTAGATTACTCTGATGCACTACCACTGACAATAAGAGAAGTGCACTGTTGGTAGCTATCCTATTGTTCTACTTGCCAGCTTCTGCAACTAGGAGTTGTGGGAAGGCCGAGTGGATTGTGGTACATCATGGGTGTGGGCTCCACATATCATAATGCAGTTCTTTCCAGCCCAGAATTCCAAAGACTGTTTTGTGGCATTTTTCAAATCCCCCGTTTACTGTGTGCCGGCCATCTGTCTGAAAAGATGGCTCTCTACTGTTATGGTCACTGTTACAAACATTGCGGATAGTCAGGAGGTATATCCCCAATCTGAACCAGAATCAGACTCGCCTAACCTGATGTACACCAGGGAAAGCAACACCACCAGATTATATCCCCTATTTACAATAAACTTCCAATAATCCGGCACCTTTAGGACCCAGGGGGTGCCGGATTATCAAATATGCCGGACTATCGGAGGGGGGGGGGGCTATGAGGGGTCTCGGGTGGAGTGGGGATACTCCTCGGCGCTGAGGGACCAACCCGGCAGCACCCCAGCTGCTCTGCCCCAGGCGTCCCCAAGTCAGCCCCTGCTGAAACTGACCAGCCGCTGACTCGGGGAAGCCGGGGGCAGAGCAGCTCCAATTGTCTGGCTGCTCGGAGCACTTCCGGGTTCCAGATGGTGCCAGACCATCAGGAGTGCCGGACCATTGGATGCCGGACCACTGGAGTTTTACTGTATTTTGGAACTGGACTTTTAATACTCCATTCAGCTGAAGAAGTGGGTTGTGCCCACAAAAGCTCATAATACCATCTACTTGTTTTGTTAGTCTTTAAGGTGCTACTAGACCATTTGTTGTTTTTTGTTTTTCCAGTTACAGACTAACTCGGCTACCCCTCTGAAGCTTTCAGATTATTTTTGGCATTCATGGAGCAACTAAACATAGTGGACCATTACTTTGGGGCTTAGGAAACAAGCACCGAGAAGTGGGGTCACATAGTTATACATATCTGTATTAATGAGAAGCAGTCGCAGCAGAACTTTTGGAAGTAGAAAGCCACCTTCCTGAAACTGTGTGAAGATCTTGCCCCGTCACTGTGGTGCAAGGACACCAAAATCAGACATTCCCTAACGCTGGAAAAGTACATGCCTATCACTGTGTGGAACCTGGTGGCTCCAAACTGCTACTTATTAATCAGTTTGGAGCCAGGAAATGGACCACTGAAGATGCATTAATACAATACATTAATATTACTGGAAATATTTAAGAGCAGGTAAGACAGACACTTCTCAGGGATGATTTAGACAGTTTTTCGGCCTGTCGTTAAGGCAGGGGACTGGACTCGATGACCTCTCGAGGTCCCTTCCAGCTTTAGTATTCTATGATTCTAGTATGCAGGACAATTAATAGCATCCTGTGCCATAAAGGACAATGACTCTGGGCAATGTGCATGAAATATAGTGGTTTTGTGGCAATGGGATTCCATCACTGCAGAGGAGGAATAGATGGTACACATATCCCAATTTTGGCCTCAGTCTATCTTGTGATGGAGCATATCAACAGAAAAGGCTACTTCTCTATAATACTGCAGGTGTTGGTAGATCACCGCAGTCGTATCCCTGACATCAGCACAGGGTAGTCCAGAAAGGCTTCTGTGTGTAAGAGAGACCCTATCTTGAAATAGTTTGAAGATGTTCATTCCTGGGTAAAAAAGGAAAACGTGTCAAGTATAAGCAGGGCAAGAAGATGAGGTAGGACCTAGTTGCAAGAATGAAACACTCTCAGGAAAACTGCTTATTGAGAGAAGATGATGTGGATATGCTGAGTGGAGCAGCTGATTAGTAACTTAAATAATTTACTTTGCAATGTATCTTTCTTCAAGACGCTCTCTATCCCTTTTAGTATAAGTGTGATTTGTTAAGTAAACTCCCAACTGTTGTCTTGGTTGGATGTTGCTAGAAAAAAAAGTTTATCTTAGCTAATCCTTATGACTTGTTTAATTAGTTAACCACAATCTATCACTCAAGTATACAGTACAGAAAGCTGCAGTAAGAGAAAACTAGAGTTGCCATTGAGTGTCATTTTCTTATTTTACATAATGCATACCCCTTATTTTGGAACATCATGGCCAAAGACCATAATGATGATGCCATAAACCTATTTCCTATTTTACTTCAGCATAACTCAGCTTTCAAAGAGAAATCCATTCTATACTTGTTTTCCCACTGTCTCTCCAAGCACACATCTGAGTGAATACCATAAACATGGTGAGGGTTGGGCATTTAAGATAGCGTAAAGGATTTTTGGGGTGAGAAACAAAGCAGTTCTGTCAAGGAACCTTCAGCAAAGCATTGGTGAGAGTACCCCCAGGAAAATTTCTTAGCCATCTCTCTGGAGGATTCCTTTAAAATCTTGGTGTGTATTAACACTGCTGTTCTGTCACACTGCTTAGTTGCACAAGGGGTTGTGCAGCACATTCGAACACAGCAGGTCTAGTACATCTCTGTCCTTTCCCTCACTTCTAGAGCAAAGGGCAGTTCTACTTAGGGATGTCAACAAGTAGTCAAGTATTCGATTAACCAATTAGCCTAGACTTAATGGTCATGTACATGATTAACTAATAAACCTAGGCGTAATGGTTAAGATAGAACTTTCTGTGGCAAAATTGTATGCCTCTCACCAAGGTGGTTTTATTCTGTTGGGTAAAGGACACTGCAGTGCGTACATCTCCTCAGAAACACAGGCAACCCTCCCATGACAAAAGTGAAACGCCCCATGTAAAATGGGAATTGCACCCAGATATTTAACCAATTCTATTATTTGTGTGTTGGTTTTCATTTCTCAGGTTGGAATAAAGTTTATCTGGATTTTCTGAAGACACCACTACTGAGTCCAAACAAGGAAAAATAGACCCACATTCTCAATCCTTAATTCAACCTTGGGAATATAAGAATTCTAATGCAAACTGACATGGTTGACAAGCATGTCAATATCCAGAATGTGCTCCTAATCCGCACCTGTTTTATGGAAGGGTGGATGATCTGCTTAGGGCACAAACTGAAAGGACTGACTGTGCTTACAGGTACACTAAATATGTGTGGGGAGAGCACTGGTTGTGTATTTACAGAAATATTTTGTTTGCACAGTAAGCACATACTGCCACAGAGTGGACTAAGATAGACGAGATCCCCCCCGCCTCAAAAATTACAATTTTCTCCTTCCTCTGGAATACTGAAAATTTGCTTAACGTATTATATAAAGAATATTCAATAGATGTTTCTGTGATTTTGTTGAGTTTTAAATACAAACTAGGCAGCAATAAGTACAAGTTGTTCTTATCTAAAATATGCACACTTAAAATAAAATTTAAAACTCCCCACAAATCCTCTTGTAAAAGTGCTTCCATCCAAGAAAACCCAAGTTCTTTACTGTACCTTAGTGAGAGGAACAAATGGACAAAGATGCTGTTCTATACCCAGTACTACTACAAAAATAGTTGCGTGCATAGCCTGGGTAATTTTATTCCAGGTCAAAAGCTACTCATTACAGAAGCACTGCACACCTTCCAAGTGACCTACATTGTCAAATGGAAACCTACTGACCTACAGAACTACCTGAATGCTCACAAAGTAGGTCATTGGGTTCTTCTCTTTAAAAAGAATGTTTAATCATTGTGAAAGTGACATGAATTACTACATATATGTAGAGACAAATGTATGTGTTTAATGCAGCAGAGCAAATAATCAAACGAGAACAACTGGGGTACGTCTTCACTATGAAATTAACTCAAGTGTGCGGCATTAATTTCTAAGCACCCACATCAGTCTAACCTGGGTGTAAGAAGACATAATGAAAAGCTAGATCCATTACTAGGTTCTCACTGATGCTGTGTGTATGCGTGCATGCACGTGTGTGAGCGCTCATGCACATGTGCGAGAGAGAGACTAGTGCACATCCCATGATTCTTTGTGCAGCAGTTTGCGGAGATGCTCTGTGAGGCTTTCCTACTGAATTTTAGAAGAACCTGTCTGTCTTCCTGGGCACACAAAGTGGATTGTGGGAAGGCACTGGAGAATTAGCAGCACTAGAGTATGAGCCCAAGTTAATTCTGCAAAGAAATACTCTAAACAGGTGATAAGAACTGGCATTTTCATAACTACTTGGTATAGTGTACACTTGCTGCCTATTTCAGGTCCACGTGAGGTTGGATTCCACTAATTTAAATGACCCATAGGAGACCTTTCAGGGCACACTATGTAGAAGCCACTCTCAAATCTGCTCAGCTTTCCAGTTCTTTGACCAACCCATACGAAAGTGAAACAATCAACTCAATTTAAAGAAAGCATGCAGGGAAAGGGACCTTGCATTACTCTGCCTACATATAGTTCCAGCACAAGACTTTATTGACACACAGAGGGAGCTGGTGTCCAGCTGATAAAGAGCCTCTTTACAAGAAGGAAGGGAGGGAAGGAGGGAGGGATTTTTTTACATGGTTTGGTTTCAGTACTTGGGCTTGAGAGACAAACCAAGATGAAGAGGTGGGAGACACAAATCAAGATGGAGGGGTGGGGGGCATCCATAATGTGTATATATGGCTTTGGAGTAGAAGGCTCAATGCCAGAGGCAGGGGCCCACCCATCAGATCCACTAAGTTCTTGTTTTCACAATAGGTTGAACCTCTCTTGTCCAGCACTTCAGGACCTGACCAGTGCTGAATGAGATAATATTGACCTCCTATGGTCTGGCAAATTATCTAGCTGCATTACCAACACTTGCACTGCTTACTGGGCTCTTAGAAGGGATTTAGGGGTAAATTAGAGCTAAATTATAAATACAGAACACTGAGAACCAGAGCAGGTGGCTGTAAACAAATTTTATGGGACCGTGGGGAACTTGGCCATACCCATGGTACGTGGACATCCAGCTAACTAAAATCATGGCAGACCTCAGATATTGTGGGACCAGAGAGTGCCAGACTAGGAGTAACGTTAGGTATTTTGTACCTTAAGCTTTTCCTCTCATCATGCTAAAACATGAAAACTACAGACTGTGTTCTAAAATAGGATTTTACCATATCAGGTAATATTTTCCCATTGTGGAGATACCCCCAAAAATCTCTATTTATTTTGTATGAATAAGGTGTTCAGAAAGGGGAAGACTGGAGAATAGAGATAGAAAACATTTCTCTGGCAATCAGACAGCACCTGTTGTATTAATCACCTATAGCTTTTCATATGCCCAAGGCTGGAAGCTAAAAAGAAGCAGGGAGGAGATGTGGGGTGTGTTCTGATATGCTGATTTGTAAGTTAGTGCCCAAGACACACTTCCTGTTCAGAGCAATTTCTCACACATGCTGGATTTTTAGCTCTTGGGGGGAAAAAAAGAGAAGTTCAAACCATTTTGGGAACACCCAGTATTTTCTGATTTACAATGCCAGAATCGTGGAAGATTCCTCCTATTTTTAGCTCCCCAAACCAGGTTTACCAATTCCAGTAAAATAAAGTCTTTATTTGCAATTCAGTTAGACAACATCCAATTACTCTTATTATGTGCTAAGAAATAATGCATTGGAGGGGGAATGAAGGAATCTAGAGAACATCCCATTTCTTGTAGACCTTACACAAAAACCCTGTATAGACAGAAACCACAGAGATGGGCATAAAACTAGTATCTAAACACAATTCTATTGTCTTGTTACTTCTCAACTAAATAACTATACACAGAGGCCTTCCAAAAATTAGCATGTGAGATATGGAGCATTTCACCTTTAAGTTCAAATCGAGACCATACTGGTGGTAGTGACTAAACTTCATTACTATCCAACTGCTGATTAGTGATCAATGTGGAAAGAGCCGTTTGCGCTCCACTTCCAAAGTACAGGAGACCACATTACAAATTTAAAAAAAAAAAAAACCAAAGTCATTACAATTATCATCTGATTCTATAGCAAGGCATTAAAAACTATACAGGAAATGAGAGTGATTTCACTTCCTTTTTAAAAATTCTAGTTTATCCATAGATCTTGCCTTCCAAAGAAGATATGCGTCATCCTCATTTTAAAGGGTACAGCTGTTGCATGCCAAGAGTATAGAAATATGCAAATGTTGAAAAATCAAATGAATTTTAAAGCATGTAAAAAGATGCTTAACTTACAGCTAAATGAACACAGCTTCCTTCTAACTACATCATGACTATAAAGTGAAACAAAAATCTTCAGGAATGGATGGTTCAGCAGTTAAATCAGAAGAATGGGATAACAATTAGAGTTCAACCCCTCATTCCCCAAACTTGGCTACCTAGCAACTAAAGAGGCACAAAGAGATACATGTGTTTGTCCTGGACAGAGAATGAGAAAAACATTTTTAATTGAATAGGCTGGAGAGCTGTGTCCTACAAAAATGGCTTGGAAGCCACATACATTTTAAAGGGGGGAAAAAATCAGCCTAAGGGTGAGGATGGGGACAGAAGGAAGGTAATTTAGATTTTTGTCCCAAACTACAGATAAATAATTTTGTATCAAATGCATATGATATGATCCATAACCAGCTATTTCCAAATAAGGAGATAGGGGAAGCATTGTAAATCTCTGTCTCACGAATATACTACACTGAAATGAGAGACAAGATTAAGTCTGGATTATAACATCAGACACGTATTACCCCAAGTACAACAATGATATCCAATCTGATCTCCAAATGCATACCTTGTGTCTACAAGTACTAGAGGAGAGAATTACAGAAATGCCTATTAGTAAACACACATACCCTCTGTCAAGGTATTTACAGAACAACTTGTTGCTCTTTCATTCAAAAGTCACTTACTCTCAAAAATACGATGGAAAATTGCTGTTCTCAGATTTTTCACATGTACAAGAAAACTCGACTCCAAGATCTTTTTAGCCTATGTAATTTGATAGGAAAGGTCCTGATTTGGGAACAGAGGCGAAAAAGAAGCATATTCTAAAGGTTTAACTAAGGAAAGCTAGCAGACTATATATTAAGCTATGTGTTTTCACCATCACATTCCCACATTTTCCTCAGTCACTGGAGTAGGAAAATCCAAGAGTATGATCAATATTATTGCTAAATGCCACTTTTCTGGGAATACCAGGGATGGTGTGAAACTAACAGGGGCAGGATTCTCAGGTATGATCACTCAGCTAACAGAGGAAATGAAAGGGAGGGCTGGGTGAATATGCAACATGTGCACACACCAAAATAGAAATAAATGGAGGGAACTGTTGTACAGGACGTCCTTGCTATAAGTTGCGCTGGTATACATCTGTTCCACACCAAAGTAGTGGCCGCATGATGCGTTATAAGTCCTCCCATTCCCAACTCTTAAGTCACGCAAAAAAAAAAAATTGTGCAAATGGAAGTCAGCCGCGTTGGAAAAAATTCCCCATTTTAAGTTGTTTCACTTTAAGTTCAAGTTTTTCAGAACATATCTCGGACTGATAGCAAGGACGACCTGTACCTTTAAGAAAACTAATTGGAAACAATGGACTAAACTCTGCCCTCAAATAAACAATACACATTAATATCAATGAGGGCAAAACATGGCCCTAAGATGTCCACAGTAAATATTCCTTCTATATTTTGAAGTAGTACTAGATACTGGAAGGATAGAGTGCCGGAAGCAAATCTGGCCTGTAGCAGATGTCTTAATTAAAGCCCTAATCTGTTTTTAGCTACTATGTAGTTATATCAGCACAAACCCCTTAGTAGATGCAAGACATGAGCTTGGCCTAGTGCAGCCTTCCTTAGTTTGAAATAAAGATAAACCATGTTACCGTAAGTCACTATTTACACATGCTTACCACATCTACACTAGCAGTTCATATTGATGTGGCTCTACCAGTACAAAAACCCCAGTGTACACAAAGCCTCAGTCTACTTGGTTTGATGTACTATTGTTCAGTCTCCAGTCAATTTTGACGTTTTCACTTCACTGAAATGAATGATGGGTTTTATATAATTTGCACCTTTGTTTCTTATTGTTTATTGGAAAATTCCTTGGAAAACCCAGAACACTCAATACTAAATACATTTACTGAAGTAGAGAGAGATCAAAGAAGCTAAAAAGTGCAAAGATAACGCATGAAGCTAAACGGTTACATGGTATGACAACCTTAGAATTTACAGCAATATTATGTGTTTAAACCAACTCAAAACATTTATGAATTCTCCAGGGCTGAATTTGGCCCCACACATTTAAAAATATTATTTTTGTAACCAATAGTTATAGGAGGGTCACTGAAAAACTCGGTTCACTAGCAAATTTAGAAGTCACTGTATTTGTATGTAATATTCCCTTTTTAGGCTCCTAGGGAAGGGACATTAAATCAGAGAGTAAGTGAAACTTCTCACTGAAGCCAGTAATCCCTCCCACACAGCAGACAAGGATTATAGCAAGTCTGTAAAAACATACACCCTGAAGTCCAAACTAGTGCACAAATCACAAAATATTAATCTGCCAAAATAAATTCTACAGGAAATCACTGACTTTACTGTGGGGTTAAAAAAAACAGCTCATTGTGGGTCCAAGTAACTATTGAAACTGGGCACATTTTAGCTGCAGAGTTGAAGATGAAAGACATTTGCTTCTCTTCATGTCTTTGAAAAATATTACAATTGTGTCCAAATTTCTTTTAAATATAAGCAGTAGACTTCAAACTTTAATGAAACTCACTAGCATTAAGTATAGCTAAATGTCATCAATTTGTCAAATTATAACTTAAGTTGCTGATCCGGTATCTCTCAGGTTAACCACAGTTTTATCTGGATAGAATTTATATAAAATCACTCAAACAGATTTCATCATCAGACAGAAATATCCTGAGTAATAAATCATCAGTCATAAACCACTACATTTCCTTAGTCACTTATGAAAAAAACTCTGAAGAGTTTCCCAGCTATCGACTTATACGTCACATACAGTAAAACTCAAAGCCAAACCACAATAAAGAACTCTGACCTCTGAGGTCTTCTATATACGCACACAAACAAAAAAGTGCACTCACAACACACAGTAACTACTACTTTCAGTTGTTTATTCATAAGTGACACTAAAGCAAAAGTTTATGAATTTTTGGAGTACCCTGTACCATACATACTTCAAATTCTACAACATAAATCAAGCAGCATCACACTAACTTAATATATTCTAAATTAAAGTAAGCTGTCCACAAAAAGTGCGAATGGGAAAATGTCTGATGTTCTGGACCCAATGATCACATTTGCAAAACATGCAGCATTTCTTAACCTAAAGCAGCTTCTTACAAAACATTTTTTTCATTCTTAACCAAAACAGTAACTTAATTGATCTTATTGAACAAATATTTTCAAATGTATCATTTTCAAAAATGTTTTAATGAATTTTCATTTCTCATAAAGGACATCAATACCATGCTTAAATTGAAAAGATTGCATAAAATACTCCAATTAAGTCCATGCATCACCCAGACTTAAAGTCATAGTCTCACTAGGCCCCCATTCTGCAAGCACTTATTTCTGCACTGAAGTTTATAACCATGATTACATTCGCTGATTTTAAAGACTACTCATGATAGCAAAGTCAGGTCTTAATCCTGAAGATGGCTCCACGAAGATGCCACACAAAAGCAAATAGCATTTCACACAGACTCAGAGGTCAACTTGTGCAGGTTAAATTGCAGGACCTACCAGCCTAACAGAACAAGACTTAAAGATTTAGGTACACATGCACGCGGCTCTATAGTCTTCGTGCTATCATCTCTAAAACAATGATATGCCAATTTCAGATAAGACAGTTATGGTCAACATTTTTCAGAATACCCTATTGTAAAGCATACACACAGGCATAAGTGGCACTGAGGGACAGGGGTCACGAGCGTCCCCAGATGGGAAGTGCCCCCTAGATTTTAGTTACTGAACCCAGGTGCTCTCACTCTGACCCCCACCCTCTTCTCACCCATGGGTCACCATTGCTGGTCACACTTTAATCAACATACAATACAGTTAAAATTTGCTAGTTATCTAGTGGAGTACTACAGTACTACATATAGCTGTATTGGTCATATCATCCACAGATTCAAGGGCCCAAAAGCAAGGTCTAAATTAAAAAAATTCTTAGAACTTAAGGCACTCTATGCTGTTCAAAGCACTGTACAAACGTAAACTACTGAATATATATATATATATATATTTAGCCACCTCTGTCAATGAATTCAAGGCACCAGAAGTTTTCAAGAAACAGTCTGCTCACAAAAATGTCTCAGCATGGAAAGAGCTTTACTTATAACACTGCCTTAATCTTTGCAAAAATAAGAGTATTTCCTTTAATGAGACAAAAATATAAACTCAAATTTAGGAATGTACTTGTACACTTTTCCAAAATATGAAAAAATTAAAGAGTGTTAAAGGCATTTGAAAAGTGATTTGCAAACAAAAAAACCACAGTTCCATGTTCACAGTTTAGTCCTAATTCATACTGTCAAGTGTAACTTTCTAAACCCAAAGTGGGGGAGGGAGTCTATTCTGTTTACTCTATTCAACTAGTGTATGCTAGTCTCACCTTCTTGTAAAAACTTCTATCATGCAGAAGGAACCAACAGTTAAAGATTTCAGAAATCCACATTATTTCTACATTAAATTCTGAGAAAATTAACTAACTTCACATGACAATAGGCTTTTACAGATCAACAAGACAAGAGGAATTAAAAAAAAAAAAAGTTTTCTTTGGCATCTTTAATTTCAGCTCTTTCTCTTCACTTCCCTTATCCCCTAAAATGCATAACAATATTTCAAACAGAACAAAAATTGTTTCCCAGAATGGCAGAGAAATGTCTGCCCAGGATTAAAAGGTTAAAAAAAAAAAAAAAGCCTTTTTACATCATCAAATGGAACATAGAAAAAAAATCAGGTCATTACAATGTCTACAAATAGTTGTGTCCAAGGTATACCTAAACCTTGAAACAGAATTTAAAAAAACATACAGTATTAAGAGGACAACAGGGAAGATTATTTCCTTTAGAAGGGAAAAACAACCTGAACCCACTTCAAGGTAGCATGGTACAATCAACAAGACAGAATAAAAAAAAACAGAAAGCAATAGCTACACATTTTAATGTACATGCATACCTTGTGGAGGTGCCTTTCCTGACATCGCAGATGCTGCATTTGAAGGCTTCAGCACTGTTCCTAAAGGTGCAGACACTACAATCCCAAAAGCCTTCGTCTGCTGCAGGTTTTGCTTGCCTTTTTGGCCTTGAGGAGAGAGAGCGAGCGTGTGCGTATGTGTGTATGGGGAGGAGGAAAAAAAAGGAGGAGGAAGAGAGGAGGAGAAAAAGAAAACACACACATTAGAAACCATATTATCAAGCGGTGAAATCCAGTGCTTTCTGTAATTCTCAACTTGCCTCGCCAGACTCCGTTTCTCTCCCTTGCCTAAAGATAGCTGCCATTGGGGGGTAGGGGGCCACTAGTATAAAGCAATAACCCCACACTTTGCCTTATCCTAGCCTCCCCCCTTCCACACACCCTGCTTTACCCAACTCCCCCTCCCACACACCCTGCATTACCTAACCACCACCCCACACACACCCGGGAAGGAAAGAAACTGGGGAGGGGGCGCGTTTCCCCTCAATCTTTCAACCCAGACAATCGATTTCCACACAAACAACAACGGTTACCCAGTGAACCCGGGAGGGAGAGACTCGGGCAGGGGAGGGGAAGAGACAAGAGGCGCCCGTCTCCCCCCCTCACCCTCCTTTTTTGGAGGGGTGGGTGGGTGGGAGACTTGAAAGGCGGGGAGGCGTGTTCCCCCCCCCCCGTGTCTGTCTGTCTCCTCCACCTTGTTAAATCTCCCTTTGTCTGGGAGAAGTGAGGAGCGGAGGAGAGTGTGTGAGGGAGAGGAGCCGCCATAGCTGCTCTCACACCAGCTTAGCCCTGGCACCAGCAGCAAGGAGACACAAGCCCTGCTCCCTCCGCCTCTTGCCCTCGCACGCTCCCTCCATCTTAGGCGGCTCGCGAGCCGCCCCTCGCACCCGCCGAGAGCCCGGAGTTTCTCTACCTGGCTGGAGTGGCACACACAGCCCCCCCACACACACACACACACACACACGTCTCCCCCGCTCCCTCCATCTTGGGCGCCCCTCGCCGCCAGGCTCCCCCCGCGCCAGGGCCTAGGCGCCCCCCGCCCCCAGAGCCGCGGGGAGCTGGCCGCTGGGGGAGGCCCCACACTCCTCCCCCGCCCCGGCCACCCTCCCTCCATCTTAGGAGCCGCGCTCCGCTGCGCCCGGGGCCTCCCCCGGCCGGACCCCCGGCAGCCTGCTCGGGCTTCACCTGGTCGGGCTCTTCTTGTCGCCCATGGTCATGGATCGGGGCCCCCCTGCCCGGCGCGCGAAGGGAGGAGGAGACGGGTCGGGGCTGACTCGGTCCAGCGGGCTCCGGCTGCTCCTCAGCCGCCGCTCCAGCCGCTGCCAGGCTCCGCTCCAGACTAGCAGCGCAGCCCGGCTGCCTCCCTCCCACCCAGCGCACGGCGACAGCGGGCGGAGCTCGCGGCCCGGCCCGGCCAATCCGGGCGGCCCGGCCTTGGGCTCCGCCGGGGAGGGGAGCGGGGACGGGAATGCGCCCCCCGCCAGCCACCCGCAGGGCGGCGGGGCCCCAGCCAGCCAGCCGCCCGCAGGGGGAGGGGACGTGCCCCCCGGCCAGAGCCAGCCGCCCGCAGGGGGAGGGGAACGCAGCCAGGCGCCTCCTGGGGGGAATCCCCCCAGCCCCGAACCGCTTCCCCCCCCCCCCAGCCCCAGGGCGGTGTGCCCCGGCGGGGGATGTAGCCCGCCCCCCCGGGGGAACATGCCACCCACCCGCTGGGGAGAAAGCAACGCATCCCCCAGAGCAGTGTGCCCCGGCGGGGGATGTAGCCCGCCCCCCCTCAGCAAAACGTGCCCCACAACCAGCCACCCTCGGGAAGGAACCTGCCCCCCCACACACACAACCCCAGCCACCCCACAGCCACCCATCCACTGTAGAGAAAGGAACGTGCCCCATAGCCCCAGGACTGTGTGCCCCAGCGGGGATGTAGCCAGCCCCCCACCCAGGGGAACATGCCCCGCAACCAGCCACCCACGAGAAGGAACCTGCCCCCCCATACACACAACCCCCAGCCACCCCCTCACAACAGCCATCCACTGTAGAGAAAGGAACGTGCCCCCTAGCCCCAGAGCAGTGTGCCCCCGCGGGGGATGTAGCCAGCCCCCCCTCAGCAAAACGTGCCGCACAACCAGCCACCCTCGGGAAGGAACCTGCCCCCACACACACACAACCCCCAGCCACCCCCTCACAGCCACCCATCCACTGTAGAGAAAGGAACGTGCCCCCTAGCCCCAGGACTGTGTGCCCCAGCGGGGGATGTAGCCAGCCCCCCACCCAGGGGAACATGCCCCGCAACCAGCCACCCAGGAGAAGGAACCTGCCCCCCCCACACACACACAACCCCCAGCCACCCCCTCACAACAGCCATCCACTGTGGAGAGAGGAACGTGCCCCCCATCCCCAGGGCAGTGTGCTCTCAGTAGGGGATGTAGCCACCCACTGGTTGAGGAGAGAGGAACATGCCTTTCACAACCTGCCAGCCACCAAGGAACATCCCCACCAGCTACAGGGCAGCCAGCCCCACACAGGAGAGAGAGGAACCTGCCTCCACATCCCTCCCCCCCCCTACAACCACCCACATACATGGGAAAGAGGAACCTGCCCCAGCCAGTCTCACACACACACAGAGGAGGGAGCATGCCCCCTCACCACCAGCCATCTCCGGGGGATAGGGGAGCATGTTCTCCTTGCCATCCACTCACAGGTGAAAGGGGAATGTGCCCTCTCACCCAGCCACAGGAGAACATGCCGCTGTACAACCAGTCACCCACCTAAAGGGAAAAGAACATAGCCAGCTACCCATCCAGGAATGGGAAGTACATCACTTCAACCCCCTCTCACAAGGGAGAGGGGAATGCACCCCCCTCCCATCGAGCTGAGCCAGCCACCACCCACAGAAGAATGTGTCCTACAGCCAGCTCTGACTTCCTCACCAGTGGGCCCAGCTAACCCAGGAGAAGGAAGGAGTTGGAGGAGGAAGGAGCTCTGAGACAAAAACAAGCTAAACCAACCAACAGGCAAGACGCAGCCTAAGCCCAGGGAAAAGGGACCTCTTGAAAGTGGGGTCTGTACCCATCGAAAGCAGGGTAAAGCCATCTCATGGGAGCAGTGGGGGATAGTAATGCAGCTTATTTTCAGCTGTAATGGAGAGGACTGCCCCTTTAAAGAGTCAGAATGATTGGAGTCAGCCAGGCCTATTTGATTATCAGACTTGTGTCAGGACTTTTCTATAGAGGATTGAGAGAGATTAGTTAGGGGCAGCTCCAGAAGAAGTTGGAGGCTTTGCAGTAGGCCCTGTAGCAGAGGGGTGGAAGGGAAGGATGCTGCTGCTTCTTTTTGCAACTACTTGTTGTGATGGTTTTGCCTACGTATTATGTTGAAAGAATAAAACGGAGCCCTGGGGCAAGCCCCTGAAAGTCTCTGGCACAGCAGTGAGTCCTTCCTGGGCTGGGAGACAAGCCAGCAGCCTATGCTACTCAACTGCCATTTCAGCCCCGGTCATAAGAGACAGGTGAACGTGCCCCAACCAGTTTAGATATCTGAGGTACCAAATAGCTCAGGGGAAGGAGGAGGGAGGCCTCCCCGTTAAACCCAAAGAGATTTTACAGCCCAGGACTAGAAGGATAGGGGCCTCTTGAGAGTATATAAGGCCATAAACTCTCTTCTATTCAATGCAAAGCAGTGGACATAGTGGAGAGTTAGTTTCCTGACTAACAACCCCTCTCCCCCAAGCCAATAGTCCAGCCAAGTAGGTATAGAGCAGGGGTTCACAAACTTTTTGACACGGGGACCAGTAAATCCATTCACGAGCTTTCCGAGGATGGGTAACATTCATTTACATATTTGCATATTCATTAAGCAAATTATGAATATGCAAATAAGTTGTTTCTGCTCCTCCCAAAGCCCCCAGTGCCAGCTTTAGCAAAGCTTTTGATACGGCCACCCACAATATTCTTACCAGCAAGTTAAGGCAATATGGATTGGATAAATGGACTGTAAGATGGATAGAAAGCTGGCTAGACCAGGGTTTCCCAAACTTTTACTTTAGTTGGAACCTGGTTTCTTTCAGTAATGTTTTTTGCAGCCCAAAAATATAAAAGCACATAAAAAAAAAAGAATGAAAAGTGAATACATTTTCACTGTTTCACTCACTGCATCCTCCACCCAACCCGGGCCAGGGTTTGGGGGACCCGGTGCCGCATGGGCACTCCGGGAGGCGGGAGCAGGAGCAGATTGGGGGTAGGGTATCTGGCTAGGAGCGAGGGTGCAAGGAGGGGTAGGGTGGCCAGGTGTTCAGTTTTGTACCGGACAGTCTGGTATTTGAGGGTTCTGTCCGGAAACAAATTGAGAAAATACCAGACATAGAAAATGTCCGGTATTTTCTAATTAGGTACTTTTTATTATTATTAGGTGTATCAGTTTGTAGTTGCCAACTTCCTGGCTGGTCACCACGCGCTGCGTGAGTGTGTCCACCAGCCAGGCAGTTCGCAACTACTCGAGCGGGGTGGCAAAATGGAATCTTCAAGGCCAGACTCCTTCGTGCTTCGCCCGGACCATGCACGGGACGGGCAGTGCCTCAGGAGCTGCATGCGCCCAGATCGGTCCCACTCCCCGCTGGCCGATTCTCTCCCCCCTGTTTCCCCCCCGGCCAGCCCTGCTCATCCCAACCCTCTGCCGGCCGGGCGTTCTCCCCTGCTTCTCCTCCTGATCTCCCCCGGCCAGCCCTGCTACCTACGCCAGCCCTGCTTCCTCCGGTCGGTTCTCCCCACCCCCCCCCATCTTTCTCGGCCAGCCCCACTGCCCCCACTCCCCGGCCAGCCCTGCTTCCGCCAGCAGAACCAGAGTAATCCAATAAAACCCTGCACCACCACATTGTGTACTGAAAAGGGGCTCATTTATTTTCAGAAAGCCGACACCATCTTTGGAATTTTTTATCCATATTCTCATTCTGGATGGTGAATGCACCAGGTTCTTTCCATTCTGACCCATTGTAGTGCCGTTAAACCTCACTGTCAGCAGTGGGGATATTTAAAAGGCACTGCTTTTAAATTTTTATTCAGGATCTGCGTGCGCCCTGATCAGTCCCGCTCCCTGCTGGCCGATTCTCTCCCCTCCCCGCTTTCCCGCCCCGGCCAGCCCTGCTGTCCCCGCCGCCGATTCTCTCCGATCTTCCCTGGCAAGCCCTGCTGCCCCGCCAGCCCTGCTTCCGCTGGTCGGTTCTCCCCACCCCCACCCATCTTTCCCAGCCAGACCCACTGCTCCCGCCCCCCCAGCCAGCCCTGCTTCTGCCGGCCGGTTCCCCTCCCCATCTCCCCTGGCCAGCCCCACTGCCCCGACCCTGCTTCCCTGCCACTCATATCCTCCCCTTCCCCGCCCCAGCGGCCAGCAATAAGAACTCACCTGGTAACCCTCACTACCTCTGCCGGGAGCCTGAAACATCCGGCTGCATCTGCCCAGCCTGGCCGAGGGCTTGGGGGACCCGGTGCTGCACGGGCAGTCCAGGAGCCCGGAACACCCAGGCAGCCACGCTTGAGGCCCGGTGTTTTTTTCCCGCAGCCCGGTATCGGGCTGCAGCCCATAGTTTGGGAAACACTGGTATAGAGAGAGTATAGAGAAAAGCAAGGGGGATTGTGCCCATATCTAACCCAAACAGAAAGCCAATAGCTAGCCCATGGGAAAGAGGCAAATGGGAGTCCTGAAGAAAGAACAGAGAAGATCTACTCCCATTCCTTCCCTACAGGGACCAGGGATGGGAGATCTTGGGAGAAGATGACTAGCATCACCCCTAGTCAGCCCAGGAAAAAGGGGACTGATGCAAAAGGACAGTGGGAGATGTGATCACCCTCCACCAAAAGGAGGCTTAGTGAGCTCAGAGGGGAAAGGGGAGGTATTTTCCCAAAGGACAATGCAATGAGCCCCAGGCCAGGGAAGGAGAGTCTACTTGCAGGGGAGCAAAGCTAAGTATCTCAGAGGCAAGGGAGATTAAGAGGAAAGATGAATAGGTGTATCCCTAATTCCCCAGGTATGCATTCCCTCACACCCTGCAAAGGACAGCACAGCCAGCTCAGAGAGGGAGAAGGGAGGCAATCTCTGTTCTCATACACTTGATCTTAGCCAAAAGGCTGAGACTGATTTCCAAAGGAATGTGCCATGGTGTAATGGAGTGTGTAATTTAGCCTGGAAAGAGAAGCAACATGTATACAGAGTTGCTTAGAAGAGGGATCCATACTGGAGACCCAACTTTCCACTTCCCCCCTCCTCAGAGCACATGAGCCACCTCTGAAGATGTCCAGACTTGCCTACTTTCTTTCTTCTCTTTGTGGTCAATTATAGATTTGCAGATACTTGACTATTGCCTTTATGGCATATTTGTAATTTGACATTGACATTTTGACATTTTTTTAAAAAACAAAATGGGAACAGGGAGAAGTATATTCAGCATAATCTGTTCATTCTCTCCCCTTCCTCTAACAGACATGCAAAGGGCAGCACAAAACGGTGTATCTATAGTGTTATTAGCTACAACCCTGTTTCTGCATGGATGTAGCTGCATAGGGGAAGCTGTAGTGTGCACAGATGTTTTTACCACATTACCAAGGCATTGCACTGGCAAAAATGTGTTTGTCTACAGTCTACATTAACAGCCTCCGCTGCTGCAGAATTACAGCTGCCAAATTTGCGAGTGCAGACATGGCCAGAGAATGCAACACAGTCTACAGTCTGATCTACTCTTAAAAGGAAAATTGACCTATCTATGTAATTCATAGGTGTGAAAAATTCACACAGCTGAACAATTTAGTTAAGCTGACCTAATCAGAATGGTTTACAGAAGGACTTTTCCATCACCCTAGCCATTGCCACTTGAAGAGGTAGATTAACTCTAGCAATGGCCATACCCAGTAATACATAGAGGAAAACAATCAGTCAGCAAAAAGGCAGGGTGGGGGTGGCAAAGGAAGGCAGGGCTAGAGAATATTAGCTGGTGACAATGAACCCAAAAAGAGAGTTGTTTCATTATTTGAAAAACCAACCCTTGTAAATGACTTAAGGTAGCATATGCTTGTATAAGAAAAAGGCGAGAGTGTGGCTGTGCTTTGCACTTGAAAGCCTCAGTGATGTAGGCTCATCTGTAAACAGTGAGAGTCCTGCCCATGTGCCCAGGGCCGGCTCTAGGCATCAGCAAAGCAAGCACGTGCTTGGGGCAGCACATTTCCAGGGGCGGCATTCTGGCCATACTTGTGTGTACTGTGCCGCCCCGATCTGCCCCCCATCCGCGGTCACCTGCCAGCAGCAGCCCCTTCCACATGCTCCCCCATGGGGGGGGGTGTCCCAGCGCCCAAGCAGGTGCCCCATAGCCCCGCCCCTTCACGGGCAGCGCTGCCCGAGTCTCTTTCCCGCGGGGCTGGGACCTGCGTGTGCCCCGCTTCACGCACTGATTGGCCAGCAGGCGCCATGTCACAGACCCGGCGGCCCTGCAGAGGGAATAGGAGGGGGAGGGGCGCAGGGCCCTGCAGGGGGGCGTGGTGCGCGGGCATCCATCTGGAGGGGGTGGCCAGGGAGCCCCAACTCCTCCGCCCCTCCCTTCACGGTCACCGTGCTTGGCCACGCAGGGCAGCAGCGTCTCCCCGGCTCCCGAAGGGGAAACTGAGGCAGCAGGGAAGCGACTTGCCCCAGGCCAACCGGCAGCAGGGCCAGGGACAGAACCCAGGCGTCCGGGCTCCAGTCTGGCGCTCTGGGTCAGTCGGGGCCCGTCCTGGTCTCGGGCCGAGCTCTTATCCCTGTGCCGGGCTGTGCCGGGCCAGATCCTGTGGCCCGGGCCAAGCGCGCTGAGCAGAACACCCCCTCCCCTCCGCATCAGGGGGCCTAAGCCACGGCTGGAGCCGCCCCTGTTCCGGGTTGCTGCCAACAAAAAAGTGGGGGGGATGGCCAAAAATGTTTTAGCTTGGGGCGGCAAAAAACCTAGAGCCAGCCCTGCACGTGCCCATTCAAAACCGAGCCCTGAGTATAAATTAACAGATTCCGATTGTACAGGAAACCCCTGACTTCTGACCACCCGAGTTACGACCCCCTGCACTTACAACCATTTTTGTAAGTGAAGAAAGGGCCGAAACCCCCCGACTTACGTCCTTAGCCCGTATTTATGATGGCGCACGGCGGCTATCATAAATGAGGGTTCAAGTTATGATACCCCTGACTTGCGACACTTCCCCGGGAAACAATCGGGTTGCCAGGTGTCCAGTTTTGAACCAAACAGTCTAGTATTTGAGCTTTCTGTTCAGGAAACAAATTGAGAAAATATAAATGAGAAAATATAAATGTCCAGTATTTTTCTAAATAAGATGTAGTGTAGATTGTGATGTAATGTCAAGTGTGTCCAGTATTTTTGTTGAAACCATCTGGCAACCCTAGGAACCAATCGCGTTACAAGTTGGGGGCCGCCTGTATTTATGGAGCAGCAGCCTCAGTAGTCAAAGGTTACAACCTAATACTAGTATTATGCCTCTTCCCACACATGAAAACTTCACAACCTAAATTCTTTGCTCACAGGGATAGTAAGAGAAACTCAGAATACGATAATATCCTACCTATCCTTAATACAAAGTAAAATTACCAACCCCAGTGGTTTAAAAAAACCCCATGAGTCAGGCCCCTAAATTCATGATAATTTTAAAAAGTAATAAATGTTGGACAGGGGAGCCAATAGCCTGCGTGGGGCCCTGGGCAAGGTGTGGGGATGGGCGGCTTCATGCTCCCAGAAGAGGCAGGGTCTCGGGCAGAAGGACAGGGCCGGGGCAGCCAGACTTCTGCACTGCCCAGAACGTGGTGTGCCTCCTCCCCCTGCCCTAAGAGCCACATTGAGCCCATGGCATGGCACAGCACTCTGGTGTTGATTTAAAGGGCCCAGGCGCTAGACGCTGCCTCAGAAGCAGCGGCAGCAGCCAGGAGCCCTAGGTCAAGGGGCAACTGCCCTCTTTGTCCCCTGTTTCCCCATCTGTAGGACTGATGTTGGGTTCTTTTTATTTGCATTCTGGGTTTTGAGCTTTTAGTCATTGTTTTTAAGTTTTTCCCACAACACACATGGGTAGATAATTACCTTTTTTAAAAAAAATGAAAGCTAGGATTCTTATGTAACCGCATGATTCCAGAAGTGGCTATGAAGAAAAACACCAGATGTGAGATTTGTGATAAAATCAGTGTTATTAGCAACACTGAAAAGTTCCATGTTATCTGAATCCACCATAACTTCAAATTAAGATTCCTATTTGTACAGCCTGTGTAGCAGCAGTGATCTGCACAGTAATTGCTACTGATTGACAGTCTGCTACCACTCCTCCTTGTTTCCAGCTGCACAATTACAATTAAAGAGGCTAACAATACACTAGGGGATTTCTGAAAATTGCTTTCTTGTACTTTATACAGATCACAGATTCCCTCTTCATCCAGCCCCAAGGACTGAGAAAACAGAATGCTTACATCCCTACCAGGGCAAAGTTAAGGTTATATGGACATACGTGAGAAATGTCACTTTATTTCCTGTTTTCCTGGCATTTGCTGTTTGCTCTGTGTAATAGCTCTAATGTTCTTGTGAGCGATTTATGTTGGAACAGTAACTTGGCAACATTCATGAAGGTCGTGGTAAGGTTGTCTTCACATACAGTGCTGAAGCACTGTAGCACCTTAGTGAAGACACTATTACGCCAGTAAGAGAGCTTTTCACATTGATGTAGTGTATCACTTCCCTCAGAGACAGTAACAGCAAGTACTCATCCGGGGGTAGATTGGAATAACGATGTTGCTCATAGGGTGTGGACTTCTCACTGTGGAGCACCATAGTTACACCAATATAGGTTTGTAGTGCAAACTTGCCCAGTAATTACAAGGACCCCAGATCCTCAGTAGTATAGAGGCCTGGTCTCAGGGCTGGATTACCCAATAGGCAGACTAAGCACGTGGTTAGGGCACCAGCAAAGCAGGGGCACCAAAAAAAAAAAAGAGATTTTACAGTACAGTATTATTTTTATTTTGAATTACATATGGGGGGCACCATAATCTTTTCAGTGCTTAGGGCCTCTAAAGGTCTTAATCCGGCCCTGCCTGGTCTACACTAAAAAGGACAACCTAGCAACATTGTTCATGGCTGTGCAAAATCCACACTAAGTATCACAGTAAGTCAACCTATCCCTCGGTGTTGTCAGCACTATATTGATGGAAGACTTCTATCAATCTTGTAGCTACCACCTTTCAAGGAGGTGGATTGCCCATACTGATGGGAGGGGTTCTGTACTGTCCAGACTAAAGTACTATGCAGAGCAGTTGAATCTCTTCATCTGTGCTGCTGTAGCATTTCGAGTGTAGACAACCCCTTAGACACCTAACTTCCATTGAGTTCAGTGGATCTGGGCAAAGGGTGACTGCAACCAGAACACTACCATCCCCAAGGTTTGACTGGTGTCACTGAACACCTTGAGGAGCATTGATGGATAACCAGAAAAAAATACGCTGAATTGAAAAGCTTCGGAACTTGGATTCAATAGTCGATCTGAGCAGATTTGACTCTCACATTCTGAGAGAGCAGAAAAAAAATGCCATGTTTTCTTGATTTTTTTAACTGAAGATTTAACTCAGAGGGCCAGTACTATATTAAAGGACAGTCTCTGCAAACAGAAAGTAAGTTATTGTTGAGCAGTACCAAGGAGCTGTGGCACATCATAGGAAACAATTTATCTCCTCAAAAAGTTAATTTTTTTCTCAGTGAAAATTGTTTTCTTTTTAAAACCTACAACATCCGTTATGTAAATTGCCCTGGAAACCTTCCTTCTTAGCAAATAATGTTTTCATAGTCACATGTAGAAAGCTTGGCAACCTAACCATAGTGTGACTTCATTTAATCAAGTATATACAACAGGAGGTAATTATTCCCAGTTTATTAAATGCTCTTCAAGTGGCAATTAGTAGATTCTAGCTTCCTAGACTAGATGGAAAGGCTGCAATGGTTCACTGAGAAGCAGCATAGTCTAGGGGTTGTTCTATAGTTCTTCTTCAGCAGGAAGCTTGGTGTTGCCACATCCTACAGGACACTATTTCCTGCTGATCTGCACAGACCCTCTAACACACACACACACACACACACACACACACAAACAATTGCAGAGAATAGGACAGTGACTATAGTCAGCATTAGTGCAGTATTTACTTGATAAATTGTTTAAGTTAGTTTACTAAAAAGTTATCCTAAAGCCTGCCTCTGAATTCATTTAAATATAACAGTGGCTGAGTGGCTACGTCTACACTGCAAAGCTATTTCAGGATACCGGAATTATCCCAAAATAGCTATTCCGTGTCTTTTGAGCAAGCCCATTATTTTGAAATATAACCGTCTCTCTATTCCTATGTCCCTGTGAACCTCATTCCATGAAGATTAGGGACATTTTGGAATAGTGGTCTTTTTCAAAATTTGGTGCTATGTAGATAGTGCCAAATTTCGAAACAGACTATTTCAAAATAAGCTTGAAATAAGAGATGCAATTTGCATAGCTCAAATTGCGTAGCTTATTTCGAGCTAAGGGTGCTGTGTAGATGTACCCAGTATGAGAAGACCTGTATTATAGTCCAGTTTCTGCTATGGACTCACTACGTGGCTTTGGCCAAGTCACTTAGCATCTTCTTTTTATAAAGCCCAGTTCCACTGATTTTAAGAGCTAAAGTGGTAAATTGCTTCGCTCACATGTGAAAGCTGTGGCACCATTTTAAAATCAAACAATGCCAGTTAGATCTAGGATGGCTTTACCCAGCAGTCACCCATAGACCTAACATTTAGGACACACCCATTCTGTTCTGTTGTATAATTAAAGCAGCACTTTGGGATCATCTCTGAGGTCAAACAGTTGCAGCCCTCTACCAGGTGACTATAATTTCTTCAAAAGATTTCTCTGTGGCTCGTTCTCCTTCCCCCTGGATTTGTCTTGTTACCCCTCTTCCTCAACTGACCAGCTTGTCACTTCTGCATGGTACACATCCAGAGACTCCGTGGGCACAAGTGCCGTTGTAATTGTTAAACAGGTGCCATTCAGATTCATCCAGCCACTCCACCTCATGCTCCCTTCCTAGAGACCATAACTTTGCTTTCCTGCCTGTCCAATACCTGCCTGGCTGCACATCCAAATCAGTGTCCACTCAATAGTTTGTACACTAAGCCAGATCTTTGCAGTCATGGTTCTTATTTACAACACTGATTAGGTCATTTCTGGGATGGGGGTGGGGAGAAAGTGCAACTAAAGTATATATTATGTACATGCAAATCAGACATGATCACCTTTATCTGGGCAGAGCCAACAGTTCATGGTGAGTACTAATCCATCTTTGTTCTATGGTAATCATTTGGTTGAAGAACCTAGATACCCTGGGGAGAGGCACATTAGAAATGCCAGACGAATAGATAGGTTTAACAAATGATAACCACTTTCTTTGCACTTTTGTTCACTAAGGTCATATCGACCATGTGAGCGAGGAATGCTAGCCAGAGTATCTCCCTCCTAGCCCCCAATATATAGGAATCCTCCACCCTAGAGAAATCTAAACAATACATCTAAAGTTGCCTTCCCAATCCCCCTTCCTCCAGCCACTTAACACCTGATTGAAGGATCTCTCATCCTCAGTAGCGAGCAACTGCAGCTGCTCCGGCTTCTTTGCTTCAGCTGAGAAAGTGGGATTCAGTCCAAGTCTACTGTCCAGGCCTCTCCATGGAGCAGCTGGCAAGGGATGCTGTGTTCATTCACACCAAGAACTTGCACCCTGCAATTCAGCAGCCAGTTAATTGTTTCTGCAATGTGCGTGGATTTCCCCAACCCAGGGAGCAGATCTGGAGATTATTTTCCAGCACCTAGTCTGTCAGTATAATATGTTTTAATACATTGGTGTGAAACACAAGGAGCCAAAGTCAGTATTTGTGTATAGCTTGTCGTGCCAAATATAAATATTAACTCAAGCTTATTAGCTTTCAATGTGGTAAATATGCATTTTAAAAATTTTACGTCAGATATGTGTAACTTCTGAGAAGATATTTGCTGTGCACTATGGCCTGATTAGTAACCATTTGTAAATGGCTGTTTTTGTTTGCTTGTTTAGTGGTAGTGGGTTTATTTTTGTTATACTGGATTTGGGAACAAACTCAGGAGTTGGGGCTCTGCATTAAGATATATCTACACTACAGCCAAGACAAGGTGGGTGAGGTAATATCCTTTTTTGGACCAGCTTCTGCTGCTGAAAGTGAGAAGCTTTTGAGCTACACAGATCTCTTCCTCACATCTAGGAAAGTCACAGCTCGGAGGCTACATCTAGACTGCAGGCTTCTTTCGGAAGAAGCTTTTCCAGAAGAGATCTTCCGGAAAAACTTCTTTCAAAAGAAGTGTCCGCACAGCAAAAGCGCAATGAAAAAGCGATGTGTTTTTTCGAAAGATAACTTCCACATTTATTGGACGCTATCTCGCATTTAAGTTATGATTACTATGGATGGAGTGGCCATCAGGGCACCTGTGCTTTTTCCTGGAGGCCTCTTCTTTTGAAAAAACACTCACTTCTGTGTCCACACACGCCTGGACAAACTGGAGAAATGGTCTTAGGTAAATAGGATAAAGTTTAATAAGGAGAAATGCAAAGTACTCCACTTAGGAAGGACCAATCCATTTCACACATACATAATGGGAAGTGACTGTCTAGGAAGGAGTACTGCAGAAAGGGATCTAGGGGTCATAGTGGACTACAAGCTAAATATGAATCAATAGTGTGACGCTGTTGCCAAAAAAGCAAACATAATTCTGGGATGCATTAACAGGAGTGTTGTGAGCAAGACATGAGAAGTCATTCCTCTGCTCTACTCTATGCTGATTAGGCCTCAGTTGGAGTAATGTGTCCAGTTCTGGGCACCACATTTCAAGAAGGATGTGGAGAAATTGGAGAAGGTCCAAAGAAGAGCAACAAAAATTATTAAAGGGCTAGAAAACATGAGCTAAGAGTGAAGGCTGAAGAAATTGGGCTTGTTTAGTTTGGAAAAGGGAAGACTGAGAGGGGACATGATAGCGGTTTTCAAGTATCTAAAAGGGTGTCACAGGGAGGACAGGCGGGGGAATTGTTCTCCTTGGCCTCTGAGGATAGAACAAGAAGCAATGGGCTTAAAATGCAGCAAAGGAGTTTTAGGGTGGACATTAGGAAAAACTTCCTAACTGTCAGGGTGGTTAAACACTGGAATAAATTGCCCAGGGAGGTTGTGGAGATATTTAAGAGTAGGTTAGACAGACATCTATCGGGGTGATCTAGATCAGTGTTTCTGAAAGTGTTCCATGGAATCACTCTGGGTACGTCTAGACTACATGCCTCTGGCGACAGGGGCATGTAGATTAGACTACCCAGCATAGAAATGAGCGGCGATTTAAATAACGCCACTTCATTTAAATTACATGGCCGCGCTGAGTCGATCAGCCGTTTGTCGGCTCAGCGTAGTCTGACGCTCACGGTCGACATCAAAGGCATTTGTCGACCTCCCAGGCTGCCTCCCGGGATGAGGCATACCCGGGAGGTCGACAAATGCCTTTGATGTCGACCGATGAGCGCCCAGACTACCGCCTGAGCCGACAAACAGCTGATCGGCTCAGCGTGGCAGCCATGTAATTTAAATGAAGCGAAGCGCATTATTTAAATCGCCGCTTCATTTTCCTATGCCGGTAGTCTATCTACATGCCTCTGTTACCAGAGGCATGTAGTCTAGACGTACCCTTAGAGAAACACATTAACCGGCCACCCCCGTTTGTTTATTTACCGGCACCGCGGTCACGGAGCCTCGCGGCTGCCATCAACTCCATTTTATCCTTTGCAGCCAAGGGGAGTCGTGGGAAGCGGTGTGGTCCAGGCCACTGCTTCCCACTGCTCCGCTTGTCTGCAAAGAGCAAAATGAAGCCGATGGCAGCCACAAGACTCCGTGGTTGCGGCGCCGGTAAATAAACAAACCGGGGCAGCCAGTTAACGTGTTTCTCTAGGTGATTCCGTGGAACACTTTCAGAAACACTGGTCTAGATGGTGCTTGGTCCTGCCATGAGGGCAGGGGACTGGACTTGATGACCTCTCAAGGTCCCTTCCAGTTCTAATGTTCTATGCTTCTATGATAAGTAGACAGTCTATATTCTAAGAAGCCATTCAAGGTGATATTTACCAGTAACCAGCTAACTGGTGGCCCAGCTGGGCTGTCGCTCCAGTGGCCAGGCTTGCTGCACCATGCCGCAGGATCCTGGTTAAGCAGTTAACTGGTTAAAAGGGATTTTACATCCCTAGATGAGAACTGTTGGATTAGATATAGAATGATTGCTCTGTGAAAAGCGTTCATCCACAGGCGATACAGTGTTTGTATCTTTCATTATTTTCCTGAGAGAGTTCACTTGAGATTGTGGCGATTGTCTGGTTTCATCCACTTAGTTGTTATTGAGGCATTTATTGCACCACATGTTGTGAAAGGCACGTGTGGGACCCATGGTTCTTGAAAGGTGTATTGTGGAGGGTGTGCTGAGCATTGTAGCAGTGAAGATATTTCTGAAATAGGGATGTGAAGGCTTAACTAGTTAACTGGTAGGGGCAGCCCCTGCCTTTGGTGGGGAAACACAGGCTGGGGCCGGGCCAAAGCGGCCCCCTCTCTCACTTTCCCTTTAATCAGTTAACCGGTTAAACAATACGTTTAACGGGTTAGCCAATTAAATGGTATTTTATATCCCGCATTTGCAGGCTTTGCATCTGTTGTTCTGGCAGGGTCTAGTGCCACTCTGGGTTGGTGTTTCCAGGTCTGGGGGAATCATGCTTCTGATGGTGAGTGCGGAGAGACTGGGGGCTGCTTGATGGCCAGAATAGGGGAATTTGGAAAGAGTTCTTTCAGGATGCTGAGCAGGTTCCCTCAGGGTATTTGGGTGGCCCGTTACATGATGACATCTCCTTCTCTGGTGGCGTATCCTTGTTCGGTGAAAGCAGTTTTGAGGTGTTACAGTGCATATTCTGGACTTTCTCCTTGGGGCGAGCCTGTAGTGTCTGAGTGCCTGGCTGTACGTAGCAGATTTCTTGGAGAGTTTGGGGTGGTTACTTTCCAGATCTATGGGTCCTGCAAATGCCTATCACAAGTGGGGTATCTCATCCAGTGAACTAAGTGACCCCAGCCACACGGCTAGACAAAAAAAGGGTGGTTTGGTAACAGCCCATGGACTTCACAGAGACCAGCATCATACACTGTACCCTGTGATCACTCCCTTGGCACAGGCAGTGAGGAAAACATGCTCAGAAGCCTGAAAGACACCACAAGAGAAAATACCAGAACAGAAAGTATGTGGTATGTTTGTCCACCTGACCACACCTTCTTTTCCCGACACATACTCTTAAAAATAGCACTAAGCCATATTGGCTGTCAGGTGTCAATTTCAATGAGAGTTAGTCACGTAAGCCCAGATCCTCCTCAAAGGTATTCATGAGTCAAACTCCCACTGAGGCCAATGCCTAAATACCTTTGAAGATCTGGTAGAGTTGCCAACTTTTTAATTGCAGAAAACCCAACACCCTTGCTCCACTTCTTCACCACTCCTTCTCCAAGGCTCCCTCCCCCACTCACTTCATCCCCTCCCTATGTCGCTTGCTCTCCCCCAGCCTTGCTCACTCACTCATTTTCACTGGGCTGGGACAGGGGTTTAGGATGTGGGAGTGGGTGCGGGCTCCAGATGGTGCATACTTCAGGCAGTGAATGGAAGTGGCTGGTGTATCTCTAGGTTCAGAGGTGGCCCGGGAGGATCCCTGCAGCTCCCATTGGCCATGGTTCCTGGACAATAGGAGCTGTGGGAGTGGTTTCTGTGGGCAGAGGCAGCCCCCGCAGGGACATACTGGCCCCTTCCCAGGATCTGTGGAGAGAAAAGCAGGCAGGGAGCATGTCTTAGCTCTGGTCATCAGTGATGACTGGAGCCACCAGGTCCCTTTTGGACTAGCCCTAGATTCTGGGCCATGGGCATTGGATTCCTCCAGGCTCTGGGGGTGCTCACCCTCAACTCTGCCCCCTAGCCCCGCCCTTCCCCCAAGCTCCCAACTGCACCCCACCTCTTCCTGCCCCCACCCCACTCCTTTCCCCAGGCACCCATGCCCACTCCACCTCTTCCCACCCGTATTCCTTCCTGCCTTTTCCTGTCCACTTCCGCCCCCTCCTCCAAGCATGCCTTGTCCCCGCTCCTCCTCCCTGCCTCTCCTGCATGCCATGAAATAGCTGATCATGGCAGGTGAGAGGCATTGGAAGGAGGAGGAGAAGTTGTTTTGCAGAGCCACCAGCAGACAGGAGGCACTGGTCAGGAGTGGGGAGCTGGCTGCCAGCGGCTCCTAGGTGCTACTTCAGTACAAATGACAAATAAATATGAATAAATAATAATTGAGGCCTGAAGAAACTGCAATGACAATCACAAGAACCCTTGAGGAAAGAAGCAGGAAATAGGCGAGGAAGCACTGATAGAGACTATGGCAATTTGTGAAGGGGACATTGTCAGAGGAGGGAAGAGGAATTAAAGAAAGGAGACAGTTAAAATATAAAACCAGTAAGTAGTAAGGAAAGAAGAACAGGCTGAGAAATTCACCATGAATGACGAAAGTGCTCTCAAGTCTCTAGTAGGAAGGGGTGCCATTGTGAATTGCTCTCTGACTCCTCTTTTGTCCAAGGGATTTTCCACACATACATTGCATCAGCAGCCCTGAATCATTTTAATGCCAGTTCACCAATGGGAGAGCTGCTCCCCTGGGCACAGTTAACTCAGCTCCATGAGAGGGGGTAGCATGTATATACTGATGTAAGTTTGTAGAATATACCTGGCCTCAATATTGTTTTGCTGAGAGGTAGTGGTGCCTGCATTGAGGAAAAACCTCACAGAGACTGGGTGTAAACACAATTCAGTCAACAACAGTGTCAGGATGAGTTAATCGGAAGCCCCTCACCCAAGTCAAAAGCAGGTTGTGGACTCTCACAGAGTGTGGAGTGAGGGAGAGGTTGCTGAGCTCTGTGTGTGTTTGTAAGCAGGGGCAACACATAGGAGGGCACAAGGGGTCACATGCCCCCAAATGCTGTGGGTGGGAAGGGCAAGGGTGGCGAGGAGATGGCGGAGCAGAGGTGGAAAGAGATGGGGCCTGGGCCTGAGGGGAGTTGTCTCAGCCCTTCCCTGGGCTGAGGAGGGGTCATGTGGCCAATGGCTCCTGTGTGCTGCCTCACAACTCCCCCCGGTATGTAGGGAGAACACACAGAAACCAAAAATAGAACAGAGGGAGGTAGAGGCAAAAAGCCAAGCAGTAGTCACTGAACAGTGTGACCCTAGAAAAAGCTAGAGAGGACTTTGAGTCTGTTGGCTAAAGAGACTTAAAATAAAGAAACTCATCCTTTTGTTCTTGGTTCTTCCTCTGTTCAGGGAAGCAGGGCTTTGTACATTCATTGTAAATAAACAAGATTGCATCAGACAAAATACCAGACTTCATCAATTTCTACTCCCAAATCCTGAACCTCTCTCCCAGGTCCTGAACTTTGATTAGCCACTCAAATCAAAAAGCGGGCAACAATAAATGTTATTTTATACCCGAGGCTTCTTTTCCCTCAATGAACACAATTCTCTGTCTTAGGCAACGTCTAGACTGCAGGCTTTTTGAGCAAGAATCTTTTTTTGGAAGAGATCTTCTGGGAAAACGTATTGCGCAAGAGCGCATCCACACACAGAAGCACATGGAAAAAGCAATGCACTTTGGCGAAAGAGAGCGTCCAGACTCATTGGATGCTCTCTCACATAAAAGGCCACCCGGATCCACTTCAGCCAGGGCTTTAGGTCACCAGTTGCTTCCGAGTGCTGGTGCCGGAGCCTTACAGAGACACACGCTTAAAGGGACACCCCGAGGACAGCCGTCTCTCTGCTTCTGCTGCGTGTTTGCCTACCTCTCCGAGGGACAGCAAAGCTCTCGAAGTGCCTGCTGTGGTTGCCCTGCTTTTTTGAAAGCCACAGCTTTTCTCTTGGTGCCATGGAACTGGAGCTGCCCCTGGGCATGCGATGGCCCCAAATGGCCATGCTGCAGTTTTTTCAGCACTTTCTGCCAGCTGCCTTCCTAGTCCTGCATGACCAGGACCCTGAGCTCATTCTGGGGACCTTCTCCATGGCTGCGGCTGCTCCACTCTGGCAACCGCACCCCACTGTGGAGAGGCGTTTTTGGAGGCTGGACACCAGTTCGGACTGATGGGACCGGCTGGTGATGGAGCAGTGGAACGACCAGCAGTGCTCCAAAACTTCCGCATGAGGAAGGCCACCTTTTTGGAGCTATGTGCTGGCTCACCCCTGCCCTCCAGAGACGCGACACCCACCTGTGGCCTGCCATCCCCCTGGAGAAGTGGGTCACAATCGCCGTCTGGAAGCTCACCACCCTCAACAACTACTGTTCGGTGGGCAACCAGTTCAGAGTGGGGAAGTCCACCATCGGGGCCCTCCTCGTGGAGGTAAGGAGTTCTCGGGCTACAGTCCCTGAAGGTAGGTGGGGAGAGTGTTGCATAAGGGGGACCTGTAGGAAAGGAGGGCTGGGGGCTGTGAGGGGTGGAGTGTGTGTGGGGGGAAGACCCGTCCCCACACAGTCCTGCTTCTGGGGGGGGGGGTGCAGCCTCATGGGAGGTGGCTCCTGGCGTGTTGGGGGGGCAGGGGAGGGAAGCAGGGCAGGCTCTCCCAAGGGCTCAGGCACCCCCTCTTTCATTCTCTGTTTTGTGTGTTTCTTTGTCTCTTTCTGCAGGTTGTGGGGGCCATTAATTCCATCCTGCTGTGGAGGGTCATCCGCCTGGGAGACCTGGACGTCACCGTGGCCAGATTTGCTGCCCTGGGGTTCCCGAATTGCGGGGGAGCAATCGATGGGACCCACATCCCAATCTGCACACCGGACCATCGAGCGACCCAGTACATCAATTAAAAGGGCTACTTCTCCATGGTGCTGCAGGCCCTGGTTGACCACCAGGGACACTTTACAGACATTTTTGTCACAGTGCCCAAGTGTTCAGGAACTCTAGTCTGTACAGGAAGCTGGAGGCAGGCACATTCTTCTCCCGCTGTGACTTTGCACTTGAGGTTGTGCAGATGCCATTGTGCATCGTGGGGGGATGTGGCCTACCCCCTCATGCCGTGGCTCATGAAGCCTTATACCAGCCTGGGCAGGGGGAGGGGAGCTCATAACTGGGAGGGGGAGGAGGCGGCTCGAGGTGCCACCTTGGGTGCAGGGACCTCGTCGGGGTTGTGATGGTCCGGGGAGCACAGGGGGGTGGGCAGGAGGTGGGGTACGAGCGGGTCAGGGTTGGCAGGGGCGGGGAGGGGCCATAGGCATCACTTGGGGAGGGGGCATGGGCATCACTTGGGGAGGGAGCAGAGGCATAGCAGGAGGGGCAGGCGGACAGGGAATGGGCATAGCAGGGGGGGCAGGAGGGTGGAAGCCAGGAGCAGCAGCATCAAGTGGGTGAGCCATCATGCAGAACATGATGGCACATGTCACACAGCTGCATCAACTGGTCCCAGGCGTGCTCCCGCCACTCCAAGTCAGCACAGACCTTGTGCACCAGGGTCTGGTGGATGTCACGAAGGACACTGATATGCTGGCGCATCAGGTCCACGTGCACCCTGGCGTGCCTTCGGGTTCCCCAGGCTCTGGCGGGTGGCTGCGGCGGTGTGGCTTAGCCTCAGTCCTGGCTGGTCCATCTGTGGAGAACACACAGAGGGAGAGGTGGTCAGTCATCCCTGCAGACACTGTCCCTGAGGCCGTGCCCTCCATGGTGAGCAGTGGCCAACAGTCCACGGCCCAGAGGAGGGGGATGTCCCAGGTGCAAGGCCATGTGGGGCCTGCACAGCAGGTCCTGTCTCACAGGGGCCCCAATGTGCCCAGAGGACCATGCTGCCCACTTCCTGCCTCCACCCCTCAGCCCACAGACGAGCAGCCAAGGGAAGTGTCCAGCCACAGTGGGATCCCCTCATGGGTGGCAGAGGAGCCGGGAGCAGCCTGGGTCTCCCAGGGGTAAGCACACACAGGTTCAGCTTGCTGGGTTGTCTGTGGGAGCAGCTGCTGCCTCGCACATGCAGGCATGCCCATGTGCTGTGTACGGCACTCCTCAGTATGCATGGGGTCATGCCTGCGCCCTTGTAGCTAGCCTGCTTTCAAGCTGGGGTGCCCCCACCCCGTGGCAGGATGGGTGTGGCCTCCCCTAAGCCTGGCAGCAGGATCCCACCCATGCTCAGGGGCTTCCTGCTCTGTCCATGTACCACACAGTAATGCAGCACGTGGTTGCACATGGATGGACCACAGCACGATGTCCAGCCCGAGCGACACTCGCCCCTCCCCCCATGTGCGCCCACCTTCCCTGTCCTGTGCATGTGACAGTGTAAGCACTCACCTGAAGAGCCCTCCCAAGCGTTCTACGAGGTCTGGTGGTTCCATTGCACCAGCTCCAGGGAGAGGGGCATGATCCCTGTCTCCTCCTCCTCCTCCTCTGGCACAGCTGGCTGGCCCTGGCTTTCCTGATCCTCCTCCGCAGAGACCTCCGGCTGGGTGATGATGGGAGTCTCCAAGCTGGAGTCCATGAGGATGGGTGGGGAAGATGTTTCCCCACCCCCCAGAATCTCGTGGAGCTCCTTGTAGTAGGAGCAGATGTGGGGTCCTGTCCCTGAGTGCGAGCTGCGCTCTCTGACCCAGACATATCCCTGGCGGAGCTCCTTCACCTTGCTCCGGACGTGTTCCAAGGTCTGGGATGGGTGTCCGCACTCCGCCAGGAATTGGTAAATGTCCGTGTTGTGGCGCTTGGCCCAGGGATCCTGTAAGGTTCACCCCCACAGTTCAAGGAAGATCTCCAGGCCAGGCCAGGCCAGGATGGGGCGTGCCTCTTCATCCCCTGGGGTGTGTCCTGGGACCCCTGGGGCTGCTCCCTGCGAGGGCCAGGAGGGTCGCACGGGGCTTGAGGCTCGGACATGGCTTGCAAGGCCTGTGGCAGGGAGAGCCGTGCGGTGAAGTGCTGTGCTCTGGCCAGCTTCCTGTCATAAGGCTTGTCCAGGGTGCCTGTAGCTTTAAGAGGGGCAAGGAGACAGGAACTATAGAGTTGTGATTACTTTGTATGGAGTGGCCACCAGGGCACCTCTGCTTTTTCCTGGAGGCCTCTTCTTCTGAAAAAAACCCCTCCTCCCCATCCATACATGCCTTTTTCCGAAAGAGCTTTTTTGCAAAAAGGCTTCTTCCTCGTAGAATGAGGATTACCACTGCCGGAAAAAGCCCTCTGTTCTTCCGATTTACTTGCGAAAGAACGCAATTGCAGTGTGGACGTTCCTCAAGTTTTGTCGGAAAAACAAAACTCTGTAGTGTAGACATACCCTCAGTTCTAGTGAAGAGGATTCAGGAGATGCTCCTTCTACTAGGCATTTGCAACCTATGTGTCAAGACACAGGGATTTAGAGGGCGAGAGAGAGGGACCAGATGGTGATATGTACCTAGTTACAAATGAAGTTTGCACATTGAAATGCTCAGTTTTGACTTGTTTTTGCATTCTGTTTCTTAATTTTTCAAAACAAAATAGATTTTAATAATCTATTTCTAGATTATCGTCCATGATTCTTTAGAAACAGTAAATAAAATGGTTAATTAGCACCAAATTAGCAAATAATCAAGTCCCCTGCCGTCAATAACTTATATAAATGAGCCAAAATTGGAACCATTCTATAGCAAGTAAATCACAGCATAAAACGAGTCTGAAAGATGAGGTGTAACGTGCAAACCACAGTTAGTGCCAGGAATCTACAAAACAGTGTTTATGTACCCTTAAACGGCCAACCACTTACTGGTGGATCAGAATAGAAAACAAATATGAGTAGGTAAAAAGATGCATGAAATGCTTTGTGCGGCAAAGTGAAATATGAATCTCACCTGAGTAAAACTGAAGAGAAAGCTAGCTAAGGGCACTTAGTAAAGCACCCTGCTTGCTGTATTCTGCGGAGTCAGTGCAATTTAAATCTGTAATCCCTTCCCCACCAGAGCTTTTTTTGCAACAGGACAATCTGGATGTCACTAGCATCTTGGGACCGCTCTGGGGAGCAGAGGTCAAAGTTTACTGATGTATGTAGTTGTCTTTCTAATGGGCCTTATTGATTATTATCCATAGAAACAACCAACCGCTTGGAATGTTACCCCTTCTCCAGACACTGGCATCCCATGAAAAAGCACCTTTGCCTACCAGCCCTAAACAATTTGTTGCACATTGAAGCTTGCAATGTGGAAAGACACTAAGGCACTGAATAGATTACCACAACAGGATAAGTGGAAAATGATAAATAGAGCTGTGTAACATCTGCATAGCAATGACACCTAGCAGCAAAATGCTGGAAAACAATAAATATCATAAAATACTGAAAAGCAGGCGAGCAATAGCGAGCCCTTAGGGATCCAACATTGCAATCCAACCAGCTGAGCAAAATATGCTTGGCAGAAACCAATTGACAGCAGCAGTGCAGATAGAACTGAATCCAGTCCAGCTCAGCCTCATGTACCTCAGAAAGGGTGCAGAAGTACTCCGACAAAACCTCCAGGTTCACAGTATAAAGTGAACAAGTTAACGTGCTAGTAACTCCGGGTCAGTCCTGGAGTCAGGATTTCAGTGGGATCAGTAAAGATGTTTTCTGAATGGAGTAATTGTTTGCAGGACTGTCTGGGCTAATACACGCTAATCTAGAAGCTACAGCCTCAGCTGCAGACTTGTTGGGGCATGAACAGCAAATACTGACCCTTTTATAGCAGAATCAGATAGTACCAACATTGTGGCCTCCTTATCTGAGGTCTAATCCTCCTGTTTGTTCTACTCTTGGCAGAAGCAGCACTGAAACTGACAGGATATGGCCTCAGCTTTCTAATAGCATTCCAGGAATGAAAATGGAGATCAAACTTTGCAAAGGTCTATGCATTCAGTGCTGCTGGGGTTCAGGCTGAGTTGAGAAAAGCAAGCCAAATGATAGACCCTTAGCTGAACTATCAACACTTGGGGGCTTGCTTGAGCTTGGGAGGACCGATGTTCTCACAAGATTTCTAGCACTTCCAGTTTCGAGCTGCGACCAGAAGTGGAAGTAAAAAAGCCCCATCCCCGGGTTTCAGAATCTTACCAACTATTCCATTTGGGTTCAAGGTGGAGATAGAGGTCTTGCTTTCTCTGAACCAATTTGTGCATTGCCAGACCCAGGCGATGCTAGTGTCCTGGGACTAACCGCCATATGAAACAGTCCCTTGAAAAAAATAGCATCAGGTCACTGGCATATGCCCAAGTATAAAACTAAACTGCAAAGAGTTGCTTTGACACTTGCATGTATTTTTGCAAATTGTAGAGGGCTTTAAGTTTAAAGGGTAAGACGGATAGGGCAGTGTAATTCAGATCGGGTGGGGATAAATAAGAACTGGCTAGCTCCTACCATTGTTCATTTAAATGTAAATATCTTGCACTTGAATTAGAATCATAGAGTTGGAAGAGACCTTAGGCCAGGGGTCTCCAACCTTTTCAAGCACAAGATCACTTTTTGAATTGAAGTGCAATCCAAGATCTACCTCAAATATAAATACCCTTGCCCCTTCTCCGAGGCCCCGCCCCTGCTACCTCCATCCTCACTCTCTTGCCATCCTCACTCACTTTCACCAGGCTGGGGCAGAGGGTTGGGGTGCAGGCTCTGGTCTTGGATTAAGGGATCTGGAGTGTGAGAGGGGCTCTGAGCTGTTCTTGGGGGGAGGCAATTGGGATGCAGGGGTGCTCAGGGCTAGGGCAGGGACTTGGGATCCAGGAGGGGGATCATGACTGGGGTAGAGTTTCGGGATGTGGGCTCCAGCTGGGCCCTGCTTACTCAGATGGCTCCTGGATGGTGGTGCAGTGGGGCTAAGGCAGGCTCACCCCTGCCCTGGCCCTGCACCGTTCCCAAAAGCAGCCAGCAAACTTCCTCCATCCCAAGTCCTGTTGTGCCCCTCTCTGCTCTGTGGAGATAGGATACAGAGTGGGAGGAGGCACCTTGACATCAGCGCCCCTCCTTTCCCTCCTTGCCCTGCCCAGAAAGCAGGAGGCTCCCCAGGGGGAGGGGCAGCTCCAAGGCAAAGGGCAGGAGATGAGCAGCAGTGGGGGGAGGGGCGGCTGAAGTGCTGGCCCTTGATAGCCTCTTGGCCAAACCAGCCAGGATCACCTGTCAGAGGCTCCACAATCTACCAGTAGATCCCAATCTACTGGTTGGTGACCACTGCCTTAGGAGGTCATCAAATCCAACCCCCTGCTAAAAGCAGGCCCAATCCCAACTACATCATCCCAGCCAGGGCTTTGTCATGATGGGACTTACAACCTGCCTCAGTGTTGCCCCCATTCATGATTTTATCCTGAGTCTCACAATATTTGGTGTTTTTAAAACCCCCGCTCCTGGAATTTTGGTACAAGGTGAGAATCCGATCCTGGGTTGCCAACCCTCCAGGATTGCTGTGGAGGCTCCAAGAATTAAAGATTAACCTTTAATTAAAGATTATGTCATGCAAAGAAACTTCCAGGAAAATGTCCAACCAAAATTGGCAGCCCTAAATTCTGAGCTTTTTTTTTTTAAAAATGTTAATTTAATGACTGCAGAGCTGGAAAATCTGAACCCTAAAGGCTCAGAAACCAAATGGCAAATAAAAAAAACCCCTCAGACTTTTAAAAAAATCTAGTAATTTAAGACAAACTCACAAATTTTGAATGCGTGGAGTTGGCGCTACTAGTGTTCTTAATTATTTCTGTTGGAGGCGCTGCGGCAATGTAATGCAAGACATCTTTCACTAAGCAAAGACCGAGGCCATGTCTACATTGCAAGGGCTTCTACACCTATGTCACTGCAGCACCATAGCATGAATGCTTCCTGTATCAACAGAAGGGGTTTTTCCGTCGATACAGGTAATCCATCTCTCTGAGTGGTGATAACTAGATTGAGGAAAGAAGTCTTCCATTGACCTAGCCCCATCTATGCTGTTGTTAGGTTGGCTTAACTACACTGCTCAGGGGTGTGAACTGTAAGTGTGGACCAGGGTTATTGCTCATCCCCTGCAGTACACTCAGGCCATGTCTACACTAATGGAAGATTGCCGCTGCTGCAATCGATCTTCTGGAGTTTGATTTAGCGAGTCTAGTTAAGACTCGCTAAATTGAACTCAGAAGGCGCCCCCGCCAGCTGCTGGTACTCCTGCTTGTCTGAGGAATAAGGGAACTCTTCACACAAGAAGTGTGACGGGGGTGAGGAGACTCGAAACAAGGTACATTGACTCCAGCTATGTAATTAACATAGCTAGAATTAATGTAGCTAGAATTGCATATCTTGCTTCGACATTGCCTTTTAATGTAGACCCTGGCTTAACTGGCATGCAAACAAAAGCAATGGAACATGTTCCTGCAAGAGCCCCAAGTCTGAAACATCTGTCGACTTTAATGGGAGTGTCCCACACAGGGCTCCGAAGAACCAGATCCAAAGTGAAGTTTTTCCTGCCACTAGGATTTGTGCACATGATCTTTGCAGATACAGTTTCTTCTGCCCCAGAGAAATGGAGACACCTCACTGCTGCATCAGAAACAAAAGGGTTTGTCTACGTGGGGACACGGAGAAAAACTAATCAAAATTAACTTTAGTGAATTCATTAAACCACATGACACCTTTGTGTGGGTGTTCTTGTTCAGAGTTAAATGGCCTTAATTCCATGTAATTTATTTTGGGCTTGTCTAGTCTTTAAATCAGTGATGGGCAATCAAAAATAGGGAGTGGGTTGCATGGGTGATCCTCCTTAGCTTCAGTGGCCCACAGTAACCCATGGCCCACTGGGGTTCTACCTGCAGACCCCCCTCCTCCCCCCGTCTACCCCCCCTCTCGCTCACTGAGGCACCAGAGCCCCGCACTTTCTACGCCTCCCTCCCAGCACTTTTGGAGCATGCAAATTACCTGATTTGCTCTTCCTCCTTCCTTCCCTCCCAGAGTTGGAACGCTGCGAATCAGCTGTTCCAAAGTGTTCTGTTCACACTACAGAGCCAAGCTTGCATTGCTATTAGGCATAACCCACCGGTATAAATTCAAAATATACTGAAAGGAGGAGGAATACCAGCTGTGCCAACAGGACCCTTCTTCTGTTGTCACAGCTGTGTGCACATTGTGGGTTTTGGTGGCACAGCTATGACACCAGGGGGAATTTTCACACCCCTCACTAACATAAAGCTATGCAGGTGTAAGTTTTAAGTGTAGACCAAGCCTGAGCATCAATGTGAATGTACTCCACCTCCCCTGCTCCTCCCCCTGCATATGCCTACACACCAAGAGTCCCAGGTAGACTAGCCCGAAAGCACTTTCCTGCCCTTGGGGGCTGAGTGCATTGACGTCATAGCACTTTCTTTTCAGCCCATACTAATGCAGGCTCTAAGAGACCAAGACCAAGTCAAAGCCAGGTGTTTTGCCTGGCAGTGCAGGGCATTATAACTATTAATTATGCCAGGCCATATGCTTTAAAACACCTACGTATAAAAAGCCATTCATCCCGTGTAAACCACTTAGGCTAATATTTTCAAACGGGTGGCTTCACATGAGGATTATAAATCCAAATGGAAGCAGCTACCTCACTGATTTGCAGGGTGCTGGACATGCACAGCTGTGAAAATTGGACCCCTTTTATTTGGATTCAGTTACCTACCTTTAGGGCTCTACGTTTGCCTTAGTGCCAGCCAAAGGGCAGTGACATGGGCTCTGCACACCTGCCATCATTAATATCAGTGGTAGCATTTGAAGTGAGTGCAGCTGGATAGGACTTAATGTTTTTAATGAGTCATTGTTTTCCTCTGACCCCCTTCCCTAGCATGCTGGATCCACAGCTTGCATGAGTCGGCGGAGCTCCAGAGTGTTTGATTTACACCCAGGGGCGACACGTTTGCAGCAATGTTGGTGGTAGCCAGAACACCCAGAGCTTGCACCCTTTCCCCCACCTGCCTAAGGCTCTGGGAAGGAATTTGGGTGGGGCAGGGGTGTGGGAGGGAGTTTGGGTGCTGGGTGTAGGCTCTGGGCTGGGCTGCAGGAGTGGGTGAGCAGGGCAGGCTCTTGGAGGGAGGTTGGAAGGAGATGGGGTGCAGGTTCTGGGAGGGGGTGGGGTGCAGGGTTCAGGGGGTGCAGTGCTTACCTGGGGCACTCCCTTTTGGCAGCGGCTCCTAGGCAAGGGGGCAGAGGGTCTCCATGGGCTGCTGCCTGCAGGCACAGCTCCCATTGGCCTCAGGGGTGCTAAGGGTGGGGGCAGTGTGTGGAGCCATCCCCCTACCCAGGGCAGCAAGGACATGCCAGCAGCTGTGCAGAGCGAGTGGCTGGAGGTTGCTCTAGCCCTGTGCTGCTGCTGGTGGTGGTGCCAGGGGATCCTGGGTCATCTTAAATCCCTCAGGGGTGGCTGGGGGACACACCAGAGGGAGAACATGGGAGTGGCAGGTGGGGCCAGGGAGGGACCTGGCCACTAGGTCAGGAATATTCCTGGTGCCTGGGCACCACAGGCCCATAGAATTTGCCACCCATGTTTACACCATTTGCCATTTATGCTAGCTGAGTCTCTGGCCCACTGTTTCTAGTCCCATTCCAAAGGGGTTCATGTGTGTGTTTAAATTAACTTAGTTGAAACATTTTCAATAGTGAAGTCTTTTAAAAAAGAAAGCTGCAAGCCAAATAACATTTGCCAAGTTTCAGCTCAATACGAATTTTCATGACGGAACAATAAAAAGCTCAATATGGAAGTTTAAAATGAAAACACAGGGAGAACTTTGCTCCCAACAGCCCCTCCCCAAAAACCTCTGCAACAAAAGTTTTCTTAAAAAAGAAAACAATCATGCAGGCCTAGGGGTAACTTCATAGCCCTTTAGTTTTAACAAGAAGAGAGAGAAGAGGAAAGGTAATGTACAGAACACCATCATGAAATTAATCTGTTGACTAGAGTCTTGATCCTTCCGGTCGATCCCTGTAGGAGCAGGGATTTTGCCTTCCGTGAACTACAATCAGGCTCTGCAGGGTTTTAAAGCCTGTTCCACAGTCTATCGATTGTGGCAGGTAATGCTGATTTCTGTGGTGTAATACCTAACTTCCTCTAGCACAGTAACAACTACTGCGATCAGTGGAGGCACTGAAACCAGATCGCCCGGCCGTGGGGTCAGAATGATGGCTGGTGGTAAGCATTCCACATGAGGCTTTTGAACTTTGGAATCAATTCTCCCATTTGACTGCAAGTAGCCCAGTCAAATGTGGGTCTTCGAGGCATATTGGGGAAGTGAGGGCTTCTCTATTGACGTGGGGCTTGATGGGGATTGAGATTTGTTTGGGAGGTAGGTACTGTTGTGGGAATCCTGGGGCTGACAAATTCTGATGTCTGCTGTGGGGACAGCTGCAAGTTTGTGTGGGATTGAAACTCATGTCAAAGACACCCTAGAATCCCCAATAGGCACCTTTTAAAGTCTGTCTATCCAAGGCATGGTAGCTGCCTGCCTTGGCTCCTGAAGGGATAATAATCTCTGCTAAGCCATCCTCAGGGGGGTCACAGCAGGACCATAGCAGCAGAGTGAGCGGTGGCCAACGGGCCTGGGCAGAAGATAGCCTAAGAATCATGGAGCTCTGCAGCAGTCATGAGGCAGAAGAAAGCTGGTTAATGGACAGAGTGCAGCAGCTTTTCCAAAACCCCGATATGCAGGTTGGACCTCCCTCGTCCAGCAGCCTCAGGACCAGACCGGAGATTTGCCGGATCAGGGGAGGTCCCTCCCAGCATGGGCCATGCTGAACTCCTGCCCCCTGCTAGGGCTCCAGCCCGGCCACATTGCTGTCTGCCCAGCCGTGGCTCCCCAGGCTGGAGCTCTCTATCTGCCGCTGCTGGACCCTGAGCGCCCGGGCCAGAGCTCCGCAGCCGCTGCCAGACCCGAGTGCCACAGCCGGGGCCAGACCCCTGCCACCTCCTGGTCACAGATAGCAGAACTGTCTGCTGCGCCGCCCGCCTCTCCACGTCCTCCCCCACACGGGGTTCCCGCCGAGTCGCTGGCTCCCCCGCCACACTCCTGCCCTGCGGCAGATCTGAAGTTAGTGGGGCCCTGTGCTCAGCTTCCTTTTTGGGGCCCCCTGGACCCAGCCAAGAAAACGAACATTCCCTCTTCCTGACCCACCCATTTTTCATTCTTTTTTCTTCATCCTCCATCTATACGATAAGTAAAAATAAATGAAAATCAAGCGAGGGGCCTGGATTGTTTTGTGGTCGAACTTTTTTTTCACAGACCGCTTGAAAATTGCTGAGAGTCTTGGTGGACAACTTAATGATCTTTCCAAATATTCTGTGTGCCATTAGCTAACTGTTGTACAGTAATTTGGATAAGGGCGCTTTATAAAAAAATCCATAATCTCCATGGCCGTGGAGGACGGCTTCAGGCGCCCCAGTGGCCCTGTGCTGGCTGGCCCGGAGAAGTGGGCAGAGAAGTATGCTCTACCTAAAAGTGGGGGGGGCACAGTTCCATCGGCCCCCCCTCTCGCCCCGGCCTCTCCATCCACTGGCTGCTCGCTCCGTTGCCCACAGGCAGCTGCCACTAACCAGGCGGCAGCCAGCAGCAGGAACACAGGCTGGCAGGCGTCAGAGGGGCACTGGGTCGCCACACAGGCAGCGGCCGGAGAGAAGCGGCGCTTTCCCGCTTCAAGGTGCCTCTTTTTCTCCAGCCAGCTGTGCAGCTGCCCCATGTTCCTCTGAAACTCCCTGTTCTTCAGCCTGTGTTCGCACTGCTCACCCCCTCCTGCCAGCAAGCCTCCCTGCTCTCTTTCCCCCTCCGCCACAGCCCTCTCTGCAGAGGGACTGCCCCCCTCACAGAGCAGCTGCCCCCTGCGCAGCAGGGCAGGTGCCAGACCCGGTCCAGGATTGCCCATGGCCCCATGTCGCTGGTGGGGTCTGTGCCAGGGAACAGTATGTTTCATTGTAATCCACCCCTGCCCTTGGGCAGCCACCCAGAAGAGATTCAAATGCTGCTCTGCTGAGTAGCAGAGTGCCCACAGCTGGCAGCATGGCTTCCATTGGGGGTGCACATCCGCACATGCCTCATCACACACAATAAAATATATTCTGCACATGGATGGAAAAAGTGAGAGGGAACATTCGTGGCGACTGAGGTTAAGCAGGCGGACTGAAGCGCCCTGCTGCTATAGCTCTTAGTCCGCTGCCAGGGCACAGGAAGGCATAAAACCCTCCACCGAAAGGGATGAGTTTGCTGGGAGGAGCAGGGGAGGAAGTTTGACTTTGGGTCTGCTCTGTGGTAGTGCAGCTACACACAGCTCTTCACACAGCTGCTTTGATCGTCACAACCAGACAATAATACCTTCCCCTTTTGGAGAGGAGTCTACTTTGGGGGCTGAAGCCATGATTTAGATAAACTAGTCCAGACAAAAAAGTTAGTGGAATTTTTTCTCTAGGCCATGAGTAAAAAGTTTCCTTAGGATCAATTCAAACCTAACAGATTGTAGCATTCAGAGCTCAAATTAATCTTATGCCAAGAGGATGAATTAAAAACTAGCAGGTTGCAGCATTCAGAGCTAACCATTAATCTAGTTCTTTGAGCCTCTCTTTCTCCTTTCCAACTGGCTGCCTTGCTTTCATTCAAAAGCCAGGGTAGAACTACGTTTCCAGGTGGTTTGGATTAAAGCCGTAAAGAGCAATGAATTCTGTCACTGTCTGGTTTCAATCACAGGATAAGGTGGAGGGTTAGCCAAAAAGAGAGAGAACCACCAGTGCCAAGATACAGTGACTGGCCTAATTAGCAATGGCAATTCCACCTAATTAGTAATTAGATTAATTACCTAATTAACTGAGATTGTTGTTAGACAAAGGCAGGTAGAGCATCAGAGGTGATAAGCGAGATACCTGGGCAAGGTTACTCTGTGATTTATATTGATTTCTTTAACAGTTGAACAAGTCCCAGGGTCTCCATATATATTTACCTTGATCGTTGTCCTCCAGGATGCTTGTTAAATTATTAAAAATTTAATTAAAAAGGAATTCCCACCTCAAATTTATCTCCATTAAATCACCTTGTGCCAATGAACAGGCAGAATCCAGGCTCAATAAAAACACAACAGAGTTGGCCTGGGCAGGCTGCATGACAGTATCTCCGGTGCTGACGCATGCAAACACATGTGGCCAGTAACACTGCACGTCCCCTGTGGGCATTCTGAAATCTACCCCCCGCATCCCAGGGTGAGTCCCTGATGCCACCCCTGTTCCCTTTGTCCGCACTGGGAGGCGGGAGTGCACAAGCAGGTACTGACTGTGAATATGGCGAGTCAGGCTAAGCATAGTTGTGAGGGGCTCGGACAGGTGGAGCGGTTTGTATTTCTGTGTGAGACACACAAAGTGCAAGGAACAGGATACACAGGGGAGGCAGAACAGAACCCTCTGCCATCTACTGTCCCATCACTGGCCCTTGGAGATATTTGCAGCTAGCAATCACAGAGCAAACCCTGAGTTTGCAGATTCACTTAGTTAGTTAGTATCTGTGTAGTCGTCTAGCCAAGCCACTGAAGTTGCCACCATGTGATGCAGTTCTTTTAGACCGCCACTCATTAGCAGGGGCGGTCCTAACCAATTGGCGGCCCCGGGCAACCAGATGGTTTCAAAAAAAATACCGGACAAAAATTTGTCAAGAAAAAAAAGGGTTGGGGAGTGTGACCGCCGCGGGGTGCGATCACCCTCTCCCGCCCCGGGAGAGGGGTTCAGCGGACCCTGTTGCCGGCCTCCGGCCTGTTGGTCCCGGAGTCTAGTCAGGTTTGGCACCTTCGGGCGCGATCACCCCGCTCGGCTGATTCCGGGGGATCCGCGAGCCCGGGGGGCGCCTACCCCCTCAAGCGGGACTTCTCCTGCAGTCTCCACTGGGGAAGGGCCTCCGGCTCGTTGGTGCAGGAGCGGCCCTCAACTCCCGATGACGGCGGGGGAGGGAGACCTGGGCCCACCCTCTCCACCGGGTCCCAGCCCGGGGCCCTAAGCACAGGGGTCTGCTAGCTCTCTGTACAGCGGACGTGGGATTCCTTCCCAAAACGCGTCCACCCACGGGCGCCAAAAGGGCCCCGCCCCGGGCTGCTTCCTCCCCGCCGCAAACCCCGTCGCCCTCGCCGTGGGTTCCCGCCACCTACCGTGGCTCCGTCGCTCGGTGCCGGAGCAGTCCTTCCTCCGCTGCGGGGTCCGGTCCTCCCAGTGACCCGTTGCCGCGGGTGTCTTCGATCCCCCACTTCCGGGGGTTCCCGTCGGGAACCCAGGCTCCCTGGGGGGGTGTCTCCCCGTGTCCGGTCCCACGCCCTGCGGGAGCCGGCCTCCAAGGTCACGCCCCTCCACGCTGCCGGCGGGCCCTTTTTAAATGGCCCACCAGAGATGACGCCCTGCAGGCGCACCTCCTCTCCGGCGCCAGCGTACGCGCCTCCGTCCCGCCCGGCCCGTCAACCCCCGCGCCCGCCCTCTGCGGGCACGCACCGAGCCAGGCGGGCGCGGCAGCCTCCCAGCCGCGGGGAAGTTCCGCGGCGGTATCCGCGCGCCGGCCTCCCGCTGCCGGGCGCCGCGACCAGGGGCGCTGCCTCCCCCAGCCCCCCGCGGGCTCCTCCGTGCGGGCCGTCTCCGGCCCGTCACAGGGAGTAACCAGGAAAACCTGGGGGGAGGATTCGGGAGGTCAGGCCAAAATGCAGTCATGGCCCTAAGACCGGCTCTGTCGGCAGCCCCTTGAAAATGGCAGCCCTGGGCAACCACCCGGCTTGCTTGCCCCTAAGACTGGCTCTGCTCACTAGCACCAGCACAACAATTGACAGGTAGTTCCCCCACCCCTTCTTTTTCTGTTATAAATTCTGAGACTCACCCTTTTTTTGCTCCCCTCAAGCTCCTCTGAAGAAGTGGGTTTGCCCACAAAAGCTCCTGATACTATAGATGCGCTTTTTGTTGCTCTCTTAGGCTACGTCTACACAGCAACATTAGTTTGAAATAACATAGTCCGCCTCTACACAGCCAGTAGTTATTTCATCATCATGTCGAAATGCTGTCAAGCTGGAGGACTTCTTACTCCGACGCCTGTAACCCTCATTGTATGAGGCATAAGGGAAGTCGGGGGAAGTTTCGAAATGAGTGCTGTGCAGATAGCACCAAACCCCGAAATAAGCTATTTCGAAATAAGCTACGCAGGAAGAGACGGGGCAGGGCCTGGGGTGGAGCAGGGGATTGTCCCCCTATACTCTCCTCGGGATGGCCTTGTGCCCTCAAACCCCATACTGAGGCATTAGTGACCTAGAAGAAAGCACCTCACCTTTGGAATCGTTGCTGGCAGCATCCCTAACCTTAGACATCTGCAGTCCAAGCACTAACCAAGCCTAACCCTGATTAGTCTAGGTCTGTGAGACAGAATGGAATTACAGCAGGAAGTGGGATAGTGACAGATCACAGCTAACAGGGAGCCTTTACACACTGGTGCAGGAGCCACAGGTCCTGGTTCGGTTTTCATTTGGTTCCGGGAGTTTGCCTGAATAAAGGAGGAGTAAGAATCTCAGGATTCAGGCCACTTATTTCAAGTTGTTGATCCGCTAATAGAGAGCAGCTAATCTGCCTGTTCTGCCTGGTGCTTGAGGGCCTGGGCGGGGGGCTGCAGTTTCATTTGGAGGGCTCAGAACCAAGCAGCATTTCCTAGCACAGCAACTCAGTGGGAACCCCATGGACGGCAAATCACAGAATGGCGCACAGGCCACATGTTGATACTCCAGAGTAGAAATATCAATTTTTCGCACCGAAGTGGGGTTTGATAAGTGTAGAGAATTAGTGTGGCGACATGATTTTATAAAGGCCCGGTTGAGAGGAATGATTTTCCATCTAGTTACTCTACATAGCTGGATTCCTAGCGATCAGCAATTAATTAAGATACGATTAACAAACTGCAAAGGAAGGTGATGGACAATAGCAAAAAACAAAAACGGGTAACAGATAGTCCCTGAAATTATTTTCTCTAGCTCACTTCTAAGAGTGAACCCACATTTGTGGTCAGTTTGAGTATTCAGGTTGTATCTCAATATTCTGCCTATCTCTGAGGTGTCAGAGTAGCGACATAGGCCAGTATCAAAGGGGAACTGATAGACTAAGGCCATGTCTGCATTACCACGTATTTTGGCAAAAACTTACGTTGCTCTGGGGTGTGAACAAAGCACATTCTTAATCAACGTACATTTTGGCTGCACAGTGGTAGTATGCAAAGAGCTATGTCAGCGAGAGTTTTCTGGCCAACAGAGTTACCGCCCCTGGTGGAGATGGTTTTATTATCCCTCCCGCCAGCCTAGAGCCGCTACACAGGTGATCTGACAGCAGCACAGTTGCATCGGTACTCAGAAATGTAGACATGGCCTTGTATTATCACAGGGTATGTCTAGACTACATGGCTTCGTCGACGGAGCCATGTAAACTAGTTTACCCGGCATAGGCAAAGAAGCGGGGATTTAAATAATCCCCGCTTCATTAAAATAAACATGGCCAGCACAGCGTGGCAGTCTAGACACGGATCTGTCGGCTGGGGAAGCCTTTGCCGACCGATCCTGTAAACCTTGTTTGCATGTTCTTGCCTTTGTTTGCATGCTGAGAGCTCCTATTTACTAAATTCTACTAGGTACTATTACCTCCTACATAAAGTTGGTCTATAAGGAAAGGTCTCAACGTGGCATCTGCAGAAATTCATGAAGATATTATTGGGATGGTCTGTAAAGTGCCTGAAAGTTTGCTCTTAAATTTGTGAATATACATCCCTATTTGAGAGGAGGACCTTTAATATCTCTGCCCTGCAGTGTAAAGAGAGGTGAATATCAACTATCTTTGTTCACAAACCCATCCTCTGCAACACCCTCAAAGAAGCTAGCTTTTTCTAAGTCAGCAGCAGCAGGAAGAGAGAGTTCACGATACTTTTATGTGAGTGAAGACCTTTTTGTGGTTGATAAGGAGATGTTTAGACTTATCACTGTAGCATTTATCTCAGTCAAGTCTACCTGGCAAAAGAGAACATGGCTAGTGTAGTTCTTTCTTTGTACATAGAATCATAGAGCTGGAAGAGACCTTAGGAGGTCATCAAGTCCAGCCCCCTGCCCAAGGCAGGACCAATCCCAACTAAATCAACCCAGCCAGAGCTTTGTCAAGCCGAGACTTAAAAACTTCTAGGGATGGAGATTCCACCACCTCCCTAGGTAACCCATTCCAGTACTTCACCACCCTCCTAGTGAAATAGTTTTTCCTACTATCCAACCTAGACCTCCCCCACTGTAGCTTGAGACTATTGCTCCTTGTTCTGCCGTCTGTCGTTACTGTGAACAGCCTTTCTCCATCCTCTTTGGAACTTTCAGGAAGTTGAAGGCTGCTATCAAATCCCCCCTCACTCTTCTCTTCTGCAGACTAAACAAACCCAAATCCCTCAGTCTCTCTTCATAGGTCATGTGCTCCAGGCCCCTAATCATTTTGGTTGCCCTCTGCTGAACCCTCTCCAATGCGTTCACATCCTTTCTATAGGTTCTTATGGAAGAGGTTCCTCTCTTGGGGGTTATGTCTACACTGCACCTCTCTTGCACAAAAGCCTATGCAAATGAAGCACAGATTAGCATATTGCCATGCTTCATTTGCATAATTAATTAGGGGCTGTATTTGCGCAAGAGGCTTTTGCGCAAAAAAGAGCTGTATAGGCGGCTCCTTTTTGCGCAAAACCCCTCTCTTGCGCAAGAGCCATTCTTCCTCATTTTTTCAGGAAGAATGGCTCTTGCACAAGTGGGGGTTTTTGTGCAAAAAGGACCCGTCTACACAGCTCTTTTTTGCGCAAAAGCCTCTTGCGCAAAAACAGCCCCTCATTAATTATGCAAATGAAGCGTGGCAATATGCTAATCCGTGCTTCATTTGTATAGGCTTTTTGCGCAAAAGAGGTGCAGTGTAGACGTCGCCTGAGTGTGAGAACACAGCCACTGAATCTTGATGTGCCACAGAGTCCTTCAGCTCATGTTCTGAGGCAGCAGTTCTTTTTCAGAAACGTGGTATTGCCTGTAGTTGCGTTAACCAAAAGTGGGCCCTTTAAAAAGGTTTCTCTATCAAGCATATATAAGAGTGTTCTTCAGATGCACACAGATACCCTCCCTGAATACCCTATTCATCCGCCAGACACAGGAAATCCTTCTGTATCAACCAGCCACCTTTAGACTAGTGGAAAGGAAGTAGGAGGCAGCTGCTGTTACCATGTCAAGATATAGCAGAAGTTCACAAAGAAACAGAAACCAACCCTCTCCAGTTCCTGCTGGAGGTTCTTTACCCTGTTCCTTCTCCTTTGCCAGCTTGCTCTTTACACTGTGATTCTGAAGATTTTGTGCCCGGTAGCCATGACTGTCAACACCTGAGCACACAGGGAAGAAGGGAGAGAAGCACAAAGCATGAAGTATATACACCTTCCATACGAGACCCGCATCGATTTTTATCAGTCTACAGCTGCTCTGAATTGGGGCTACATCAGAAAAAAAAAGTGCCTCCAATTCTTCCCAACAAGTAGGCCACTTTTTACTACTCAAAGCAGAGAACAGTAGCAGTGGAGCGACTGATAAGGGTACGAATGAGGCCAATGGCCTTGTACGAGGGACAAAATGGGCTTGAGAGCTTCCATAAAGATACAAGCCACAGGACAAGATATCAACACTGCAGGCGCACAGCAGATTTTCTCCAACCCTACAGTCCCTCCCTGTGTTCCCAGAGGTTGGTAAAGCAGCTAGAGCGAGTATGTTTTGCTGCTTTCTCTGCTCCCTCTTTCCTCCAGTCCTATGAGCGCTCAGATACAAAGGTGACCCATGCAGTATAAGAACTGATCAAATAGAAATCCTAGTCAGCTTTCTAGTCCTTCAGTCCTGCACTCCTTTCCCCAACTGCACCAGCGAGGGTGGGGGTACGGCATACTCATCTCCCTCCCAGCCCGGCTGCCAGATAGCCTTGCCATTATGAGCACTTTCAAGACTATGAAATAAATACCTACCCCATAATGAGCCACGCTCATCCCAGATGTCCTTCCATCAGTGTAAATGAAGGGGCACCTGGGATGAATCTGGCCCATTATGCAGCATGTAAATCATATTACCGCAGAAGCCTGACACATTTCCCAAAGCGCAAGCTGGAGAATTCTCCCAGCACCTTGCAGGCCTCTAAACCTCATTTCCAGCACGCCAGAGGTCCTTTTATTCATTAATCATATTTGCTTAATAACCTTGTTGTATCTCTCCAGTGCAGGAAACTGACAGGGTCACATAAGGTAATTGTAAGATGTCACTTCTGGTGAAAAGAAGTGTTAGATGCACTGTCATTCCCTGCTGATGCAGATGGTATAGATCCTTATTAATTTAGTTTCCCAGCCTCACCCAAGAAGTTACTGCGAGATGCATAAAGATGTTCAAATGCCAGGCACCTATTCTGACAATACTTTGGTTTAAATCTTGCAGTAAGGTTTATGATGGTGAATGTATAATGTTCTTGCTTTCTCTTGCTGGATGACTGACAATGCTATGCTGAGCTGTATTGTGTTTATTGCAGATCATCACGGGTGGTGTCAAAGAAAAGCTTGCAGAGAGAGAATATCCTGGATTCAGTCTGGTCATTAGATTACTGTACTAGTTTCTCTCATTAAAAGTTCTATCCCCAGAAGGATGCCTGACACTCCTGCTGCTGTGGAAATCAAGAGGAATTTGCGATTAGGGGGCAGAATCAGGCCCTCTATGGCAGCGGTTTTCAAACTATGGGTGGGGACCCAGCACTGAATGGCACAATGTCAGGTGCCGGGTCACTTTGCTATAGGGCGATGCCTACACTCACCCCTAGCATGAGTAGCATTTGCCCTAGAGATGCGGAGGCACAGCTGCTTACACAAGTCAAAGCCTCCCACCTGAACTCCTGCAGTGTGTACCCTGCATGGCTCTCTGCCTGCCCAAGCAGCACCTTCTAGTCTACACTGCGACAAGGAAAGGTTCCCGCAGCAAGGAAAGGCTCTGGCAGAGCCTTTCACTGCCACGTAGAGCTACACACTGCAGAGCATGGAGGCAGCCTGCTTTTCACTGCAGTGTGTAGCTACACGAAACCTATATACTGCGTCCAGTGTTGACATCACCTCATTGCCTCTCTATGCAGCTTCTACTCTCTCTGACCCATAAACATTTTTCCTCTTGTGCTCCTTACAGCTTTCTTACCACGAGCACGTCATTATTACAGCATGGGGTCTCGCTGCAAGGCTGGAGTTCTGGGTGTTCCCTTTGATAGTTCTTGTTGAAAATCAGGCAGTTTAACTAGCCTGCAATTATTTCACTGGAATCTTTTAACTGGCACCGAACTCTGTGCAGCTTGCACTTGTTTGTCAGCCCACGTTTTTCTTGCCCTCCGCTTCCCAACAGCCTCGTCTAACATCAGTCCTCGAGCGATAGAAAATTATGTTCCCTGCTGGAATTCCAAGTGTCACAGCTTGTATTTTTCTGCAGAGCAGTGGAGAATGACTATCTGGGTCAGGGAATCATTTTCAACAGCATTTGCCAGACGAAGTATGCAGGAAGTCCATCCCTAATTGTTCATTCAGTCCCAGCCACCTGACACGTAGTTTAGTTATACCACACAGCTGGTGTAGGCGTTCGATGGGAAACAGTGAGTACTGGAACTAGGTTCTAACCTACGTAGGTTCGGAAATCATGTTCATCACTAGAACATGAGTGTCTTCCAGCAGGGCATTAAGTAACATGACTGGCATCTGTCTGGTTGTGTTTGTGCTCTCATCCCGATCTCTCATGTGGAAGGGGGCCTAAAGACAAATCTGAGTCTGCCTATCTCTTCAAACACAACCTGGGCCAGATTCTGCTCTCAGGTATAACACTGCACATCAAAAGACTCCCCTCTGTCCATTCAATCTAGGAAGTATTAAGGCACAGACAAGCCCTCAGACAGGGGGGCAAAAGAGTCAGCTACCCCTGGCCCTTTAAATCACCACTGGAGCACTGCTTGGTGCTCTGGTAGAATCAGAGGGCTGGCTGCTCCTGGCCCCACCCCATCCACGTGAGGCCCCGCCTCTTACAGGAGTGTGGAGCCGGCGCTCCCCAACCTTGTCCTGGGTCCCAGCGTGGCTGTCGGTTCCTCATTCCCCTGGGCATCACGCAGCTTAGAATTTAAAGGGCCAGTCCACACTCAGTGACTTCAGTGGGCACTAGATCAGTGAGAACATCGCATTGACCTGGTCTACACTAGATTAGATTGGCATAGCTACAGCATACAGAGGTGTGAAAAATTCACATCTGTAAGTAGCATAGTTAAGATGATCTAAATCCCTACTTAGATCTACCTTGACCTAGCTACCACTTCTATGGGAGGGGGATTTCTCACACCTTCGCTTTGGGGCATACAGTGTCTACACAGAGATGCTATAGTGTTGCAGCAGTACTTCTGTAGCATTTTAACCTCTTTGTATTTATACAGTCATTTACCTGCTTAAAGAACTGTGAAAACTACTCGCTAATCTTCACAACAATCCCGTGAAGCATAGGTTAAGTGGCATTATCACCATTTTAACAAATGAAGAAATTGAGATAAGTGTCAAGTGACTTGCTCAGGAGAACTGAGATCATAACAACTCAACCAACCTAAGCTAATTCCAACAGAGCATGACGGTCCCTTCCCAAAGCGGTGCAAAAATGATGCTGGAGAAACACTACTGAACAGTCTATTCATCCCCCATTGAAAACCATAAGCATGGCGCATGCATATCAGAGGCTGGAGTTTGGTCACTTTTCTGTCTGAATTAAACTATCGGGATTTCCAACCCTATAGCAACAAGGTGAAACCAGCTAAAACAGAATGAAAAAGTACGGATTTAGGAAAAGTAACTGAACATGCTGTAAACAAAACAAAACAAAACCCCCAAAACCAACCACAAGAGCAAAGCAGACCCCATGCATACAGTGAACACTGAGAAGAGCTTTTACTATTGAGAATAGCTATACACATAATAAGGCTGGTTTGGGAAGCGAGACCATATCCTTTTACAAGACTATTTCAAAGTCATCTGTATTTTTAAAAGTGAATTTAACGTAGAGTAACTTGGAATACAGTTGGGTCTTTGTGTTATTTACAGACAGCTGTACTGTACATTCCTTGTCCGTGTGTTTAACTAAACATTAGAGTAATATTTTATACTGCGTCTATCTACATCAGCCTGCTCAAGAGTTTACTAGCTAGACATTTTGCCTTGATTCCTAAAGAGAAAAATACACTCATTTATTTCTGTGAAATAGCACATTATGATGGATGCAACTGCCAGGCTACCGTTAATAGATGTAACGTGATGGAAAACATCATTATTTAGGTGAGCAAAGTTATTGTTAAATAAACCATTGTCCATGGTAGAGCTGCACGTCTAGAGCCTGAATCATAGTTCGGCAAAGAATTTCAGTGGGCGCAGTCCCAAAGTGTGGATTAGCAAACCCTGTCAAACCATCTTTTGGTGAAGGGCGATTGCATGTGTACAGTGTTTTCAAAGGGCTCCAAAGAAAAGTCATTCAAACATTCCTATCCTGTCTGGAGGCCTGCAGAGCCATACATTATACAGCAGTGTGGAAACCTTGCAGTAAGATCAAGCCTCTGTGTAACTGAAATTCAGCCAAGCAGCAAAGAGGGGAAAGCGTGTGGCTTTGAGGACTGAACACAGGACTGGGCCCCAGGGGTTCAATCCCAGCTCTGATGCTGCTCTGACCTTAGCTTAGCCTGTGGCTCAGTGGGTCCTTCGGCACAAATTCATTAATCCGTGGCCCCTTGCCTTGCACTGGGGCTGGGACCAAGGGCTGTGCTTCTCCAAAGGCATCGCCCAGGGGCTGGGAGGGAAGAGGGTTTTATCTCTCCTAGTTGCAGGCTCACTCTAACCTCCACTTCAACAGACTGTAGCTTCCCCCTCCCGCCTACGGACTCCAGTACCTTGGGCAACTGCCAAAGCACAGAGTGCTTCAGCCGCTCCTGCCCTCAGCAGGAGGTTGCACTGGGAACCACGAAGGGCAGCCAGCCCTCAGCCGTGAGAGCTGCAGTGCATCCCTGTGCCCCTCTGGAGCACTGCCAAGGAGCGGCAGCAGGCACCAGTCTCTGCAAAGCGCCGTGGCCAGAAGGGCTCAGAGTCCAGGGTACACTTTACGGAGGTGAATGGAAAAACTCCTGCTGACTGGAATGGGAGCAGGGGGCAGGCCCTTTGCTGGTGCTTCTGGCCACATACAATGGAGAGGAGGTTGCATGTTGGGGTGGAGGGGCAGGGAGGAGCAAATGCACCCTGCCTGGAAGAGTCACCTCACCTTAACCCCTCTTGGTCAGTGGGGGTTCTGCCTGAGTAAGTGTGCAGAACAGGGCCCTTCTGACCAACGGAGGGAAATGTCCATGAACAATGGGGGTACGTCTAATTAGTGGGACTTGGGGACTCTGCGCTCAAGGATGACTGGTATGGGGGTGCCTGGGGAGCCACTGACTATATGACCCAGTAGGGGAAGCCCCTCCTTGCCCCTGCTCTGCCTCCACTCCGGCCTCTCTCCTCCTCTTCCCTGCCTCTGCTCTGGCCCTCCCTTGCCCCTACTGCCCATGGCATTTGGGGGGGACACATGCCCCCTCATGCACCCTGCCTGGACTTGAGCATCTACCTGGGCTTTTACTCCTTCCCTAACTTTGCTCAAATGTAGGGTTCTGGCAGCCACGCTGCAGTGTGCAGACCCGAGCCACAGTAACCATACCTCAGCGTCCTCTCGCAAACGTGGCTGCTCTGTCCCAAGGGCCGTGGTGCCCTGCAGCAAAACGTCTCTGCCCACCCTGCCCGGGACAGGAAGTCTGAAGTAGCTGGTTTGGCAAAAGGGTTGATCAGTCTGCGCTCCACAGCAAAGCCAGGAGGCTCTCTCTAGTGTGCTGCAGCTCAGTGATCAGAGGAGAATGAGTTAACGCTGACCTGAGGTGCTGCCCTCCCTGAAGCGGTGAGGGGCCTGTTTTCAATAGCGTGGATTGCAGAGCCTTAGGACAGAGAGGACTAAGGAAGTTGTGCCATGGAATTGTGGGATACGTCCAGCTGACTCCTGGGGCCCAAGTGGAGCGGGGCTGAGTCTACACTGCAAAGCAATAGGGCTCAGCTTGACTATAGGTGTGACCTTGCAGGGCAGTGGTGTGGCCAGGACAGGACACATGGGTGGGCAATGATGGGGAAGGAGGCATGAGGGATCAGGCCACCTCCCTCCACTCCTCCTTCGCAGGGGGCAATGGATAGTTGGGGCAGGAGCCCTCCCAGGCACGCACCCAGGGAGCAGGTCAGGGTGTGGGGTGGAGAAGAGTCGGGGTGGACCTGGATGCTAAATGGGTGGGCTGCAGCCACCCATGGCTACACCTCTGCTGCAGAGCCCTGAGACCCGGGCTTAGTGCAACTGTAGGTGCCAATTCTGGGGCTGCTCCAGGGCTGGAGCACTCACAGGAAAAAATGGTGGGAGCTCAGCACCCACCAGCAGCTCCTTCCCTTCTCCCCAGGGTCTCCCCAGCGATCCCACCAATCAGCACCTCATCCTGGGTGGGGAGGGGGAAGAGTGAGTGCAAAGCACATGCAGGAGGAGAGGCAGAATGGCATGGAGCAGGGGCTGGCCATTGCTTCACTGCTATTGTGATTCCCAGCTAGCTCAGGTGTGTCCGCACGCACTGCAGGCTCACCTGCCCAGGCCTGCCAATGGGGGGGGGGGAGAGGCAAGGAAGCAATTGCACAAGGGCCTGGTGGAATTAAGGGGGCCTGGGGCTGCTGCGTGGCAGTGGCAGCCACGACCCAGTCCTTTTAAATAGCACTACTGGAGCAGAGAGGCAGCAGCTGCAGGAGTCTGTCAGCGTGGGGGGGAGCAGGAGCTCCCTGCATCTTTGAACGCACGCTCAGGTCTGCAGAGTGAGGGGGGGGGGACGACACAGTGAGCGAGGAGGGGGGAGCCGAGCTGGGAAGCGAAGGAGGGAGCTGAGCTCCGGGGGTAGAGCCAGGCACAGGACTGCAGGGAGCAAGGGCTGAGGTGGGCAGAGGAACCAGGCTGGGAAGGCAGAAGAGCGGAGGGGTTAAGGCAGGGGTAGGCAGGGATGGCGGGGAGAAAGAAGCCGCCCGTGGGGCACAAGAGCTCTGGGGGGGCAGAGAGGGGAAGGACCGTGGGAGGGGCACCTCCAGGCAGGTGGGGATGTGGCAGTGACCGACGAGAGGGTCCTCTGACTGAGGGTTGGTGCTTGAGGTTTCTCTGGGCAGGGAGTGGGGTGGTTTGCGGCTCCCTCTGAGGGAGGGCGATAGGGGCCCATTCATGTCTTGTCCTGGGGCCCAGAATTCCTGTCCGCAGGCCTGCACCTCCCAGCGCCGTGTAGACATTCACAGCCAACCTGATCCAACGACCTGGAAGTCAGTCAGAACACTCCCATTGACTGCAGGGGGCCTTTAAACATCTCCCGGCGTGCGAGCGCACCCCTTCCTGAGCACAGTGCACGAGGGAAGTGATGCGTCCCCGTGCACACAAACATGGGCCCAGCTCTGAGCGTAAAATGCTTCTCGTCAGCTGGGCACCCTGCTATTAGGTCCCCCAGCAGAGACACTCATATAAACATTGACGGGCTGGGTCACATCAGCCTGGCGAAGGCCTCTGCACTGCGATACGGGGATTGCTCAACAACTGTTCCTTACATCCAGTGAATCTGCTCCGCAGCCTTAGCAGACAGCCAGCCGGCTTCTAGCTCAAGCCATAGAGGCTCATGCACTAAGCTCCAGAGGTCCCAGCTTCGATGCTGCCTGTTGGCGTTACCCTAGAACAAAGCATGTTGCTAGTTTTGCCCTCACTTCCTCCCTTGCATACATACGTGCATGAAACTCCCACTCGCCGCAGTGGAAGTCACGTAGCTGTTTGAAGGCGGCGGGGGGGGGGTCATTGAGGGCCAGATTTTCACACCAGTATTAATACAAGCCAGTGACGAGCCACTCTCTCTGTGCCTAGACTCACTGCCGAGGGCTTCAATTCAGCTATGGAACTGCAGGCAGCTACAGGTGGGCGAGAGAGTTACCTTTCCATGACATCTCAGTCTTTAACACGAGGCAGAACAGCTGGGCAGTTCCTTTGGAGTCCTTGTAGCCAGCATGGCTCATTGCCACACGCAGAGGGCACCGGGGAAGTGGCTGGGTAGATAAGGCATAGGAGTGGGTTAAGGAACATCCCCACTGCGGCCCCTGCCACATTCTGCTACTTTCTCCAGCCGGTCCCTGCTCCAGTAGCTCTGTCTTCAGCACATTACCCAGCTCCATGGCTCCCCACTGCATCATCTCAGAGCTTCCTGTACATTCCCGCTCACTGCCTGCCTGACAAAGACCCCCACTTAGCCCAGTCGGCAGGGGTGGGAGGTGGCCGGAGGGGGTGGGAGATGTTCCAGATTCCTGCGACGCCTGGGTCCAGTTTGCTGGGCTGCAAAATCATGGCGCGCAGAACGCGGCAGAACACGGCAGGAGGCGAGTAAGGACACAACTGTTTGGTTCAGAGACCCCAAGTTATGGGCCCAGGCTTCTAATGCCAGTGGACCAGATTCACCCCTAGGGCCAGTGCATTGAAGTCCAAGGGCTTACCGGTGGGATAAATCTGGCCCCTTGGGGCTCAAGCTGGCCTCCATCTGTGCACAGGACCCAGGGAGGCCAAGAGACTTGCCGGGCCCATGGACAAAGTGTGGGGCGAGCCTGGCGCTATGCTCCTGGAAGGGGCAGGCCTCGGGCAGAAGGGCCAGGGCTGGGGGGCTAGTTTCCCCCTGCGCCAGCCCTTCAGCATCACCTGCTGCTCAGGGTGCTGGCCACTGCCACAGTAGCAGTGGTGGCAGCCAGGAACCCCAAGCCCTTTTGAATCACCAGCCCCTGAGGCAATTCCCCCTCCCCCCACCCGGCCTGGTATTGAGCCTGATGGTACCATAGAGGCTTCTCTACCAGTTTTCTCTGCTGATTGGCCCATTTTAAGTGTAATTATGGTGTGTGGTGGGGGAAGGGGGCAGGGCAGGGGGGTATAACAGTTGATCATTAGGCCAGGCCTGGAAACAGCCTCCGGGGATAACTTTCAGTCACAGGTGACTGGGGTGCAGTGGCCTTGATCTCCTACCCATTGCCAGTCCCTTCAGACAAGCAGTGCCCCACACAAACATGGAGAAGCTGAGAGTTACCCTAAAACGTCGGTTCTAGATTTCATCCCATGATGTTCTGCACCCAATACACAGCCGCCACTGGCTCTGGCCAATGGAAAACTGTCACCTAGTTCACGAAGAAACACTAATTGCAGCAGTTAAATGGTTAATCACACATCAGTGAGGGGCTTTTTCCTGACACAAGCTAAAATGGTTTAAGCCAGGGGTGGGGAACCTTTTTTGGGTCAGGGGCCGCTGACCCACAGAAAAATCAGTCGGGGGTCAGTCGGGGGCTGCACACAAGTGAGAAGCAAGGAAAAAAAAAACACAACAAGAACCAAACCCTCACTGACATGGTCCCCAACTGAAGAGAAAGAGACCAGAGGTGGGATCTGCAAGGGAACAGGGGGCTGGAGCACCCACAGTAAATCTCCAATGCTTAGGGGGGACCCCGAGCTTCAGGGGCCAGATCCAGACAAGCCGAGGGCCAGATCCAGCCCCCAGGCCTTAGGTTCCCCACCTCTGATTTAAGCAAAGGCTAAACTAATCTTTGTCTCCATTAGGGGCTTAACTAGCTCACTTCAAAATCACGTTAGTGTAACCCGGACAATGTTTCTAACACAGACAAGCACTGAGTTTGAAGAGGGCCTGAAACAACTGCTCCGTAAGGTGTTAACAGCTTCTGTCCATGGGAAGGCAGGGTAAAGTGTTAACTCGGATGTTTGGAGCTGATTTAAGCCTCACTATTGTAAGCTATTTCACGGCTGATCAAAGCATAGACAAAAGGAGAGAGACAAGGAAAAGCAATATAATTCACCGCGAGTGACGCTGCAGCATCTCGGGAGCATGGAAGAATGCTGTGAACTAGTGCGGAGACGCACCGGGTGGGGGAAGGAAAAAGTAAAAGCCCCAGAAACAAGTGACGTCCCTTTCCTGGGGGCTTGCTTCATTTCCAAGAACCAAGCTTGGAAGCAAAACAAAGTGACTCAAAGCTCCAGAGGCCTTTCCAGCATCAGCCAGCCAGGAGGAAACCTACCACGAGCCTTTCCCTCTTGTCTCTCCCTGCGCACTAGCATTGCCTTTCCTTTCATAGCCCACCCACCCGTCATGCGACAGGCACCCTTTCCATGCTCAGTCCGCTTTGCAGCTCCTCACAAGTCCCTCTGATCTTTTAGCTGCTGCTTTGCCTCCTGCCTGGGCATGCATGCTGCTCCTGGCCCACCGGTGTAGTTTGATCGTGTGGGCAATTTTTAATAAAGCAGATTTCTCATGCAGAACCAAGAGGCTTTAATTGAAGGATGTGAGGGAGCGGGAAGGTAATTGCTGCTAATTGCTCTGCACCCAGGAACCTGCTGCAAGAGGCTCTTTTTTTGACTAGCACCTTTCTCTCTGTTTCGGGGGGGGGGGACGACACATTCTCCCAGGTAAGGGGCTGATTTATAATGTGTGAGACTTGGGGGAGGGGGGGGTGAGAATGGGGGAAGGAAAGCTGAAGCTGCATCACCTTCGATCCCACACAGTGATTCTGCTGCTGTAGGGAAAGGCCCAGGCAGATTGCTCCTGGAAGACTTCCCACCTTGCCTCCTGGTTCTTAAAGGAGCCAGCCCCGGCCGTGGCTGCAGGCAGCAATGTGCCAGCGCCGAGCTTTTCTCCAGCACTCCCGAGGTGCTTGGCTTATTTTGTGGGGTGGGGTGCAGTGCTCTGGCTGGTTGGGGGAAGCTAGAGGCTCATCACAAGTGCTCCAGCCTTCTCTGCTCCTCCCCTGCCCTTTGTCCCTGGCAGAACAGTGAGCATGGGAGTGGAGTCAGAGAGGTGCAGGTCAGGCCTTCCAGCCTGCTGCATCCTGCCTGCAGTCTGGATGGCAGAGCCGGGGGCAGGCAAAGCAAGCGATCAGCAGTGGCAGAAGAAATCCACAGCAGGCAGCGCCACCCCAGCCCCTCCATCTGAGAGAAGAGGGTGGAGCGGAGCAAACTGCCTGCCAGCAGCAGGGGAAGTAAAGCAGGAGCAAGCGGCCAGTGAGCCCCGTTCTCTGCTCAGCCAAGTTTCTGATTGGTGCAGCAGAGGGAGGAGGGGGAGGACGACTACATGAATCCCTGTGTCTCAGGGTGGCTGCACACCAGCCCTGGCCCCTATTTACAGCAGCTTAGGCGATGCTAACCCGTGCCAGCTGGCAACAGTCCCCGCGGGCTGGATGTCAGCTGGGGAGAGCCAGCGTGCGGCATGCCCCTGCCGCTCTCCGTGCCAGCGCAGCGGGGGGAGGAGACAGATGAACAGGGAACATGAGTCCTGTGCCAGAGGAGAGCTGCTCAGAGCAGAGGGAATACTCTGCGGGGCAGATCCAGCAGCTTTCCAGCCCCTTCTGCTGCCAGAGTGATGGGCAGACAGCAGAGAACTAGGGGTGTTACATATGGGTTAATTGAATAGTCGATTAACCTCATGAATTCTTATCAGTTACTCGACTATTCTAGGGTACCCGGGGGTGGAGCTGGCAGCCAGTGAGCTCTGGCCCCACTCCTGAGGAGCCCCCTGTCTCTCTGCACTGCTGCCTCTGTATCAGAGGCAGCAGCACAGGGTGCCAGGTGGGAGCTGGTCCACAAGGGGAGCCAGTTTAAAAAAACAGCTCCCCTCACGGACCGGCTGCCTGTCGCCCCGTGCTACTGCCTCTAATGCAGAGGCAGCAGTGTGGAGTGGCAGCAGCCCCTGTCCCGGGGGAGCAGAGCTCCCTGACCCACGCGAGCTGGAACTGAGCCAGGCTGCTGAAATGCGTGTAGTCTATAGCATTAATCGACTACACTATTCCATCCCTACAGAGAACCTGGCTAACTGTATTTCCTGGGTAATGTGCACAGCGCCACGTCTGGTGCCGTACAGACCATGAACGACACTTGGCTCATCGGAAATACCCAAACCCATTGTGGGAAGCCTGGCAGCTGGGGAGATAGGAGCTGGACTCTCATTAGGAATTGAGAATATTACACGGAATTCCTTGGACCCTCTGGTGGATGGGGCAAGGGGCTGAACAGCCATGTTCCTGTGCACACAGACAGGGCCAACCGCCCCACTCGCACAACAAATGCCCATTTTAAAGGCTGCTGGGAAACTCCCTCCCTGCGCACAGTGGGGTGTGTGGGATGCACGGCCTTTCCTCCTGTGCCATGAACGGGGAGCCGCTGTCGGGATGCACTGGGGACCTAATTCCCTGCGATCGCAGCGGGGGAAGTATCTGTGGACCCCGGCAACTTAGTCACTCTCAGTCCTGAAGTAGCACAACTCCACTGTGCCAAGGCCTGTGCGCACACAGGAGTAAAAGACAATCCCTGCCCCTTTTGTTCTAGTCAGGCAGTCCTTGCAACAGTAAGATGGGCTGACTGCAACCTGAGCAACTGGCCCCGGACTCCCAGCTCTCCCTTCTTAGGGGTAGCGGCTCCCCAGTCCTGTACTAGCTTGGCCCCAGCATGAGGCAGAGCTATTAAGGTCCTGCCTGTGGGGGATCAGCTTAGCAGACCCACCACAGCCATTTGTTCCCAGCACACCCCCCATGTCAAAGTCCACTGTCTATTCTAATCCATCTCCGTTCAGTACATTAGAGCAGGGCTACTCAACTTTGGAAGTTCCGGGGGCCACAATGATACTCACAGCACATGCTGAGGGCTGCAACTTAAGTGTGGTTGCATATATATGCACAGGACTCGACAAATCATGTAATCTACTCGCCTGTGGCGAGTAGATTACAAGCCGGCACAGCCGGCGCTGCGCGATCTGCGCATGCGCAGCTCGCAGAACCGCACAGCTGGCGAGCAGGGCTCGCTGCCACTTGGCGAGCCCTGTATATGCAAATAGCTTCTTTCACACTGACAGGCATGAATACAAAGATTAAGGCAAGGCTACACCACACGCAGGCCCCATTTAAGTCAGTTCTGCTGATATTAATAAAATGCAATAACTACCCGATTTCCACCCATATGTCAGCACTCTTAATGAGCAATGACAGTGCAGGAATTTAACTACTAAAACGCATATCAACAGAAGACCATTCTATTGACTCCTTTTTTGTTTTGGCTCCCACCTGCAAGCCGTGTGTATCCAAACTGCACTGGGGGCTGCCATGGGTCGCATGTGGCCCGTGGGCAACGTGTTGAGTATCCCTGCATTAGAGCGTTTCAGGAAACACTGTTATGTAGCAGCTAATGAGAGGGGAGGTTTGTGTACCAGCTCAGTGGACAACTGGGGACAATTTTTTTTCAGAATTTCACTGATTTACACACACACACACACACTTGCTTGTGAGCATTTTTCAGATTCCATTATTCTGTGCTCTCCCGCCATGCTTTTTTTTTCCCTACCACTCATGCCCGCTTGTTTGCTCAGAGGGAACATGCATGCGAGAGTTGCTAAGCAGCTGCGTGGTTGCTGTTTTTTTTTTTCTTTTTGGTTTGGGCTGATTTTTGTTAAGCTGGGAGTACATTGTTCCTGCCCATTTCCAGCAGTGGCAGCGTGACCCAGGTGACAATACAGCTGCCACTCAACCCAGCACCAAACCAACTTGGCCACATTTCAGACACCTGGCATAACACAAGAAGATATAGTGACAAAAGGGGTGATCGCTTAACCTTGGACACAGCACAGAACTCATTTAAATAATGAACTAGGTTTTGGCACGCCTCACAGAGAGCAGCCAAACAAAGGTAGTAAAGTGCAAATGGTCTCAGCAGAGCTGATGGTTTTTGACGGCCTGTTGTTTTGTTTCCCGCCACCCTTCCTCTAAGCACCTGTGCGCTGTGTAGTGTTTCCTGACAGAGCTTCCAGGAGTGAGGGGGCCGTGTCCGAGGGTCGGTGGGGAACAGAAGCGTTTCCGCCTCAAAGTGTTCCATGCCAGAAGGACGTCCCTAGCCAGGCCTGCCTGCCAGCATTGTAGGGCTGGGTATCTCCAAGCCAGCTCACCTCACAGGAAGCCAGAGCAGGAACTGCACACACATACTCTCTTTGTCTTTTCCGTTCCCTGAACCCCCCCTCTCCCCGCCCCGGCCCTCTCACCCCAGCCCTGGACATTTCTAGATGCGAACTAGAACCAAAACTCTGCATCCAAACAACCCTAGACCTTAGAGAAGTCTGGAGCTGGATTTAGGTCTGCACTGGATTTATGGGTCATCTCTAGGTCTTTTTTTCCTTCCCAGAAGATCTCCTCACGTCCACTCTTCACGTCTTCTTTTGTCTAGCCCAGCGAGACAGACCTCAGTGGTTCCAAAGCCAAACTGGAGATCAGCATCACCCAAAAGGGAGACAGTGGGGTGAATTCTTTGGTCCATTTACTACATACACTACTGTATATATCTTATATATTCTTCTGACAACAAAGAAGCTAATAACTTAGTGCAAGTTTAATTGGTTAATATATGCAGCGGAAACATCCTGATTGGTTAATAATTAAATCAGAGCATTTTAATATGATGCGCTGCAAAGATCTACAGGATGGTGCCCCTCAGTCTGAGTACCATGGCTCTAGTCCTTATGTCACGACGTGCCTCTTTACGTCCCTGGCCTGCTTTTTTGCTCTGTAGCCTGTTGTTTCTGCTTTCTCTCGTCTCCCTCCTGCCTGGGGAACCCGTCCCTCAGAGACCTACACATTGCTGTGCTTATACCTCCGGCCACTGGCGCCAGAGCCCACCACAGCCTGTTGCGACTGCTCCTTCTGCTGACCACAAGGGGCCACAAGAGAGCAACCTTAGACACCCCGCCACCTTCAAATGGAGCGCCTTGTCTTTCCAGTGGCGGGAGCCAAACTGAAATCTTCCATCTCACGTTGCCACTCATTTGCCAGCCAGACTCTCTCCTTCTCTGTCTTCTGGTCTCCATGTACAATGAGCCTCTTGACTTTCAGCATTGGAGAACATGTGTCAAGTTAAGGGAGACTCAGGATAACCAAAACTGGCTGGCAATTCTACCCTCAGAACTTAGTTCAACCTTGGAGAGGCTGAGGGATTCACTGCAGTGCCTACCTGTGACGTAGCCCTTTCGTCCCTTCTCTGTCCTACTCCCACAGTTCTCTTCTGGCTACGCATCATGAGACTCCGGAAATAAGGACATAAGCTACTTCCAAAAGAAGGGGAGATTTTATTTATTGATTTAGCCCTCTCCAGGGCTTGAGTGCCACAAAGTGTTAGCACACTTCCCACATGCATTATTTATTTCAGAGTTCAACTCAGGTAACGCTAAAGCCAGCATTGCATAAACATACGCCTCAGGCTTATCAAAAAGTGACTCAGGGAAGCTTCCACTGCATCAAGTCATATTTTCCCCACAGGGTGAAATCCTGGCCTGACTGACATCAATGAGAATTTCACAGCTGACTTCATGCAGGCCAGGATTCCACCCACAATGTTTCTGCAAGTTCCTTAAGGCCACGTGGATCTGGGTATCCCTTGCGGGAGGCATTCCTCCTCATGGTTAGTGATTGCTCGTTCTGATGCTCTTAACCAATGAACATTTGGTCCATCACTTTGTGTGTCCCAAAACCCTTGGCTAGGATTTTCTGCCATGGTCACATACTGAGGGTTCAGACTTTCTTTGGACTCCCTTATGAACAACTCTGCCTCCGGGCCCCAGACCTATATTTTAGGATCTGTAATAGTCCTCGAAAGCTGAGGGTGCTGTTCCACATTGCAGGGATGTTCATTCTGCTGAAATGCTTTAAAAAGGAAGAGAAACAATACTTAGTTTCCACATTCCAGGCATGTTGTCTCTTTCTCCGTCAGACAGCCAACTCCAGACACCATTGATATCCAATGGCAAAGCCTCACCTCTTCTCACTGTTCAACAATGTCCCTCCATTTCCTCTTGCAATTGGAAGGCTACCCAGTAGCTGATCACCCAGATGAATACTGCTGAAATTGAAAGGTACAGAACCCTAATAAGGTTGGCACAGTACCATTGAAATAATTATAATGAGAAGAATACAGAATGGCTCTCAAGACACAGCAAACGGGTTTCCTCCACTCTTGTAGAAGCATTCCTCCTTGAAGTGTTGCTAAAACACGAAGTAAGTTCTAGCATTTTGTCTCACCAGTGTTTGCACCAAGCATTTTTGTACCCGGAAAATAAAAGCAACGTTGACTATGAAAGATGTTGCAACTGCCCAGTAACAAAACACCAGGAAGTTCTGATTGCATCAGGAAGAATTCAGAACTGGCCTGTTTAATTATTTTGTTCTTAGTAATTAGAATTATTAGAGGTGTTTTTCCCCAGAGTCCCTTGCAATGGGTTCAGCCCCAGTGAGGAACAGTTAGTTTCTACACATGGTAAGATGCAAACCCTTATGAGATCACAGAAAAGCAGACAGGACTGTATATTAAATCCAGGGTTACAAAACACCCTAGATCCAAATATTACATTTTTCATACTATCTGAACGAAAGCATTCCTGGCAGCTGGAGATATTTGCAAGCCCACCGAGTCATGACTTTTCTGCCACATGCATCTGCTAAGGAGGCAACCAGATTCCATCTTAACCTGCATCATCAGTTCTGTCCACCTTCCAGGAGAATATTCGCTAAGGCACTGAAAGCAGGAAGCCAAGTTACATTAATGTGACTGTGAAAATCCCATGTCTCTAGTTTAATAAGGGAGAGAAATTCATTCAATTTTTCTAACCCTGTAGCGTCTCCAGTCTAGTACTGAAGTTTTATGGCTGAGATGAAAGCATGTATGTTCTCAAGCAGGCTGCGTTTAGGGGAGCGAGAAGGCAGATGACACTTCATCACAGAGGTCTCAGGAGAGGAGTGAGACATATCGGTGAGGACTGGTCACACCGTTGACATTTTCATCTCAAATTAGAGCTCACTGTGAACATCTTTCAAAAGAACTATTAAATTCTCTCCTATGTGTGCTGTGATGGATTGCCCCAGCTGGACAGACAGTGCAGCACTATATTTGGTAGCATTTCCTAATGCATCTTTACAAAAACCAAAAAAAAAAAAATAGCCCCTGCCTCTGTTGATTTGGTATTGCAGTATCATCCATGCCCTTTCAGAACTACTCCCATATTCTACCGCAAACCCCACTCGACAGGTACTGGCGTCTTACTGTTGATGGTACTTGCGAGCATGTAGCATTTCTAGACCACTTTACAAGCAGCACTTAATCCTCACTTCACCCGTGGGAGGCAAATGAGTATTATGAGCCCTTTTTTACACCTGGGGAAATGTTGCATCGGCGAGGCAAAGTGACTTTGCTAAGGTCTCACAGCAAGTCAGTGTCAGAGGGCGGAATTAGAACTCATCCTCTGCCGTGCTGACCCAAGCACTTACCTTGTATGGGAGCAGACCACAGAACTCCTCTAACATATGCCAGCTGGAGTGGTCCTTTAGGGATTGTTCCCTGACCCCAAAATCTTCCCTTACACTTTGAGATGCCTCATCCCTGCTCCTGAGATGCCCATTGTCAGCGGTGGAGGGCTGGCGACATCAGCCTGCTGTGGATTCTGCCTGCTTAGGGCAGCTTTGAGTATGTCTGAACAGCAAAGAAAAAATCCCAGTACCACGCGTCAGAACCAGGTCAATTTGACTCAGGACCACAGGGACGCAGTGTAGATCAGGGGTTCTCAAACTTTTGGCTTGCGGCCCGCCCCACTCAACATAGACCCTTCCATGGACCACCAGCCAACCATCCATGATGACAAAATGGGTGCAGGAGCGGGCCAGGGATGGGGGGTCTAGGAGGGAAGAAGGGTGCAGGAGCAGGCTGGGGGGGTGTCTTGGTGTGAGGGAGATGGGAAGGCACTTTCCTGGCTCTGCACCTCCCACCGCTCCCAAGCACTGCCCCCCACTGCTCCCATTGGCCACGATTCCAGCCAATGGGAGCAGTGGGGAATGCCTCCAAGTGAGCAGTTTCCTGCCCTGCTATTCCCCCAGCGGGAGGAAGGGGAGCAACAGCACATGGAGCTGCTTCCTTGCCCTGCAAGCCGGATCCAACCCACAGGGCTCACCACCCCCCTAACCTCACAGTAGGAAGCCAATGCTGGAGCTCCAAACTCGTGGGGGCGGAGCACAGGGCTGGAGCACCAGCACAGGCTCCCTTCCCGCTGCAGGGGAGGGGTGAGTCCTGAGCCCGAGGTAAGACAACTAGTGCTCCATGGACAACACTTTGAGAACCACTGATGTAGATGTTCCTGCTCAGGCTGGAAACCAGGCTCTGAGACTCTCCCCCTACTCTGGCAGAGTTCAGAACTGGAACTCCAGCCTAACAGGAACATTTAGGCCACTATTTGTAGCCCCACAGCCCACGTCCGCTGACCTGTGCTCTGTGACTAGAGACCAGGCCATGTAAACATATTGTCTACATTCCCAGCTCCCACCACCTTGCTTGTTAATCCAGCCTTCCCCTATGATAAGCAACTAAGAACTCCGTTCAGGGGCGGACCTAGACTAGCTGCCAGCAACTGGCACCCTAGGCAAACCATGCAATCGGCGCCCCCACCTCCAAACCCCTCAATGATATTGCGCCACCATTTGGCGCCCCATTTAACTTGGCGCCCTAGGCAACCGCCTAGTTTGCCTATATGGACGGGCCGCCCCGACTGCGTTTCACAGTCCTCTTGCTTTTCCAAGGGGTGCCTGAATTCCACCAGGTCTCACCTCACCTCGCAGCTCTCCCAGAAGAGCGTTTGCTTTCTTTACCATCCCCAGGCTGCAAAACCCCAACCAGGAGAAAGAGACTCAGCAGGGAGAAGAAGGGATAATCACTCAGACAAGTTGCTGCAAGTTTGAGGCATATAAGAGAACGATTCGGAGCCTCTTCCTCGGCCTTACCGCAGCCCTACACAGGACTGCTCTGTGACTGCTCTGCACAGACTTACTCAAGATTATTTTATCATTTGCTGTGCAGTCAACAAGCAACATTTGCCATGGTAACAAACTGCAGCTTGAGAGCGGCTCCCAGCAGTGCTCTGCTCTGCGCACACGCACCCTTCATGTTTGCCTTCTGAAGTCAGAGTGGAGCTCCCTGGAACTTGATCCCCTCCTCCCACTGAATCCAAGGGGCCTTTGGATTGAGCCACGGGGGCGGGTTTTGGATTTTAAGAATTACGACAGCTTTCCTCTGCTGCTTTCAGCTGTGGATGTGGCCCTCTGCAGGGAACTAGCCACTGTTTGATTTGAGCACAGCGGTGCATACCAGTGTTCCTGTTAAGATGTTCCATCCATGAGCGGAGTGAGTTGTGTCTTGTGCATTGATATTGAGGTCACATGTGCTTGCTCGGATGTGTTCCACTGTGGCACCCAAGTTATTAATGCATACATATATATTTTAAAACTGGCCAATTAGCCCGTCATAAGACGGGATTTTCAGGTCTCTCCTCCATGTCGGTCTTCTCTCCTGAGTCTCCGGTCTCTCGCTCCATCTCTCTGTCTCTCTCTCTCCTCCTCCTACTTCCTCCCCCTCTCTCTCTCAGCTCTCCTCCCCCTCCTGCCTCTCACTCGGGGGACCGCGGAGCCCAAATGGCCATTTGGGCTCCGCACTCCCCGTGCTGCATGGGGGTCTCGGAGCCCAAACGGTCGCTTGTGCCGCTTGCTCCCACGTGGCAGCCTGGCTGAGCAGTGCAGAAGTCAGCTGAGCGCCACGGCGGGAGGCGAAGGGGGGCCGGGACATTCACGGCCAGGGGGCGGGGCCTGGAGCCGCTGTCACACCGCATGTCACCGCCCCGCCCCCCTTCGCCTCCCGCCGTGGTGCTCGGCTGACTTCTGCGCCACTCAGCCGGGCTGCCGCGGGGAGCAGCGGCTTGGGCTCCCAGGGTGGCCCGGCTGAGCAGCGCAGAAGTCAGCCGAGCGCCACGGTGGGAGGCGAATGGGGGCCGGGCGGTGACGCACGGCCAGGCCCCGCCCCTGACCATGTACGCCACTGCCTCGCCCCCCTTTCCCTCCCGCCGTGGCACTCGGCTGACTTCTGCGCCGCTCAGCCGGGCCGCCGTGGGGGAGCAAGCGGCGCAAGCGGCCGTTTGGGCCCCGCACTCCCCATGCAGCACGGGCCGCCCAGAGGGAACAGCCAGCATTTCAGGCAACAGCGCCCCCCCAGAGGGAACAGCCAGCATTTCAGGCAACAGCGCCCCCCAGAGGGAACAGCCAGCATTTCGGCGTTACAGACTCTCAGACACTGGGCTACTATATACATGATGATATGGAAGAAGAAAAACTAAAACAAGGGATAATTAACAAGGCATGTGACTTTAAATGAAGTCCAATAAAAAGAAAATTAATGCCGCAAAGTTTTCAGTATGTTAGATTAGCCTCAAGGCTGCTCTAAATCTGCATTGTCCACAGTTCCATAGGCAGAAGTCATAGGAGGCCAAGAAGAAACAGACTGCAGCACTGCTCAAACTAAGGCAGCAGAGCCCAGCGCCCCAGGCCCGTTAGAATCACTGAGTCCCAGGGAAACTGCTCCCCCTCCCCAACCCGTTGACAGGCCTGGCAGGGCACTAGCTCCTGGGATCGGCGGCAACACATTCATGCCACTAAAAGTCAGGCGCTGTAGCTGCTGTTTCTCAGCTCTTTTGCTGACAAAATACTTCCACCCCAAGGAGCGGCATTCACATTGTCAGCAGAAGAGTGCTCCTGCCCGTCACACACTGGTCACACAGGTACTGCCCCTGCAGAACTTTTGCCTTGGGAGGCGAGGGGTAATACCTGTGAAGGACATAAGCTTTGTCATTAAGTGGCCAGTGTGGACATAGCCAAGCCTGCTGACAGGTAATTCAGCTACAGCAGCATGAAAACTGCAGCTTCTCAGAACCCAGTGCACATGAGCTGACAATAACAGAATCGCATGTACCTGAGCCATCACTGGGCCAATTCATGCTCAATATTTAGAGTGTGTAGTTAAAGACACTACTACAGTATCCTAGCCAGCTGAATCACCAGCTGGGGAGAACTATTTATTATCCGTGTGCATCTACCGTTAATTCATTGGGTCTTCCAAAGGAATACGCAGACTCAAAATGACATTAATGTAATACAGGACTTCTTTGACTTACTATAGCTATAGAGGAAAGTGGAATGGGTCTTCTGGACTGCATTGGGAAGTACCAGAAATGGGTGCTATTAATGACACATGTAATTTATGGCAAAAGCACAAGAAGCTTATGGTAAGCTGGTAAATAATGTTTGTACCAATACTGGGAGATGAAGAATGCATTTGACAACGGTTTTAGTTGCATTTAATAGTAAAAACGTCACTGTCAGTAGTTTCACAGAGAGTACCCAGCAAGTAATAATTTCAGATTTAATTAACGTTTCGAGGAAGAATACAAAGAAGAGTTGCACAACAGTCCTCGTGCCTGCGCTGTTAGTATTACTATTAGGAGGACTGTCGTGCAGCTTCTCGTTTCTGGTTCAAAATCTAACAATCCTTCCCCTAACCCCAACACTCTTTATAAGGCTAAGAGTAATACAGAGATGTTTATTTTAGATGGACCATGGCTTTGCTTTGTGCAATGCTGAAGAATGTTGAGATTTTCCATATTCCACTGCTTATGATTTCTACAGCAAATCTCTTTTTCCTTCTGTTTTTAAAGATTCTTTTATTTCAGTACAAGTATGGGAGAATGAAGTCCAATATCAAGTGCATTAAGCATTCCACCAACAGCTGTAAAAGCCCTACATTTTAGTCTTCAAGGACAGTTCAAAACAGAGAGATTCCATTTCTAATGCATCAGAATATAAAGTTACAGAGTAAGCTCCAAAAGTAGAGATGTAGTAAAACAGCTCCCAAAATGTTATTTTGTGTTCATCTGTTCTTTTTTTTTTAAAGTGTAAACATTTATTCGCATAACCTGTTTTATCACTGTTGCTGATTCACAGCGGTGTGAGAGCAGAATCAGTCCCACTCAAGACTGAAGAAATCCTTGTTTTGCTCTCTCTTTCTCTCTGATTCTGTCTTTTCTCTCTCCCCACACCAGTGTTTGAGCCCCATAGCCCTGGCCCCAGAGCAATTGCCCGCCCACCACCCGACCGTTGCCTCAACCCCATGGCAGCACCCCGCCCACCCACAGCCCCAAGTCCCAGCAGCGGCAGCACCCCACCCACCCGTGGCCAAAACCAAGGGGGCAGCCACCTGCCCCCCACAACCCAAACTCCAGCAGCAGCCCCTGGAGCAGCTGGCCCCCAACACAGGACCAGCTGTCAGAGCAGCGGCCCCCGGCCTGTCCCTATCCCCACCCCCCTCGCAGCCCCAGTGGTGGGAGCAGCCCCCCACTCACCTTCCAAATCCAGCAGGAAGGTGAGGGCTGCTGCATGGCTCCGTGAAGGAGGCAGGCGGGCTTAGAATGTTTTGTGCACGGCCACGCAGGGGTGTACCTTAGAGGGGACACTGGTGCGTACCCCGATTCAGGACAGCCCTCCCACACGTGCTTGCCTTGACATCCCTGAGGCTGGAGCTGCTGAGGGAAGTTCATCATGCATTTCAAGGCCGTCCTGAATCAGAGCCGCTGTGGCCCCTGTGAAATCCTGGGGGCTCTGAGAGCTGGGGGGCGGGCCCAGCACCATGCTCCGGGTGGTGCTAAGGGCTGACTGCCCTCGATCCCACCCCTCCTGCCCAAAGCTCTTCCATGTGCACAGAGCTGGACTCTCCCACCCCTTGCCCCCGGGCCCACAGTGGCTGTCAGCCTGCTGCCCACCACCAATGTGATCAGTGGCCTTGGGCAAGCGTCTGGACCTCTGCTTCCCTTCTCACCCTTGGTTTATTTTGTACAGTAGGCTCTCTGGGGCAGAGACTGTCGCTCACTCTGTGTTTGTGCCTAGCAGGGCCCGGCCCTTGGCCAGGTCCTTTAGGCCCCTCTATACTAATAGTTTCCATAGCTCATCTTGGGTTTGCAAGGCTCAGTCCCTTTCTGACTCAAGCCCTTTAAACTGCCCCCAACATCCCCCACTAGTAGAATCTGACTTGACACTGAGCCCCCGTTCACATGGTGCATTTGCAGCCCCGGCCGCCAGCCTGAGCCAAGCTGCAAGTGAAGCCCAGTCCTCCTGAGTTATGCTGAGCACTGAGATTCAGAAGATGATGCTGTTCCCAGCACTGCCACAAGTTTTCTGCGTGACCTCTGGCAAGTCATTTAACCTGCCAAATGACTCAGAGGCCCTGTGGCGAGGGGGGGGACGGGACAGGCGTTTCACCCTGATCAAATTCAGGGGGAACAAGCCGCCCACAGGCAGGTGAGATCTGTGATCTGTGAACCACACCATACCATACCATTATTTGCGATGCTAAACGGCACTGTTTAAACAAGCAGTGCCCTTAAGTATGGTCCACTGGAGGCCATGTCAATATTAACTTGCCTGCAGCAGAGACTAGATAAGCATTCAGCTCTAAGGAAAGGTTTCTATCATGTATAATGCATACCCATGTCATGTCTCGGCCTCACCGCTCACATGCTGTTTTAAAGTTAGCACCACTGTGCTGCTGTGCGAAAGGAACATACCTTTGCTATAAATAACTCATTTTCTTCCAGCCAATATTTTTAATTTAATTTAGGGTCAATCTCTGTAGGCCTCAATTCAGCAAAGCTCTTAAGCACATACTTGTCTTGGATAATACGACTCCCTCCTCAGCAAAGCACTTCAGAAGATGCATATGTTCCATTACGTTGAGTGGAAGCGAAGCACAGAGAAACGCTTAAACAGGGATGGGATTACTTGTGTGCTTAAAGGTAAGCATGTGCTTAAGTGACTTGCTGACCTGGGGGATTACATGGAAATTAGTTGTTTAACTGAATGTTAACACCACTTCTTCTTCTACCTGGGGCTGTTTTTTTAACGGCTGCCGTTTAACTCAGTTTCAGTTTAAAATACTAAAAGAATTGCTTCTGCATCTGGTTAACACAGGAGCCGTGTTTCTTGTCCATATGGAGAACATATTGGCTGAGCGCAGCTATGAATCGACCTTTATCTTCGCTCGTGGAGAGAGACCAAATAAGTCACTTGTGGTTCTGTTGCCAGTGAGTTATCATTCTCCTGACTCAGGAAGATAAAGGTCACACACGAGCCCCATGATCACGTATTCTCTGTGTACACAGAATTGTTCTCACACCTGTTGCCTCAAGATTAGTGCACACCCACGTGCTGGTTCTTTGATGACTCACATGTTAATTTCCAGCTAGCAGAATAACTACCAGACCCCAATGGGATCTGAGAGATGGGTTAGCAAATTATTTGGTCTTCTGCTTGCAGCTCTTCTTCAACTGGCTAAGCTTGGGTTTGTTTCAGCTTCCATGGGGGTTAAGGCAAAGCCCAAATGCCATTAAAAGGAAGACACAACAAGGAGTCCTGTGGCACCTTAAAGACTAACAGATGCATCTGATGAAGTGGTTTTTACCCACGAAAGCTGATGTCCAAATGAATCTGGTAGTCTTTAAGGTGCCACAGGACTCCTCGTTGGTTTTGCAGATACAGACTAACATGGCGACCCTCTGAGGCCTGGTCTACTAGAGTGGAAGATCGATGTAAGATAGGCCACTCTAGCTACATTAATTACGTAGCTGGAGTCGACGTATCTTAAATCGCCATCCACACAGCAGGAGGTTGATGGGAGCAAATGTTCCCATTGGCTTCCTTTACTCCTCATGAGGAACAAGAGTACCAGCACCAACAGGGGCACCCCCTGAGTTTGATTTAGCAGGTCTTCAGTAGACCCGCTAAATTGAACCCCGAAAGATTGACTACGGGAGCATTGATCTTCTGCATAATGTAGACATGGCCTGAGACTTATTAAAATTAAGGTGATGTGCGTGTGTAGGAGGGATTTATACATATATCTACTATATATTTAGAGAGTTTGTGCGTCTGTCCATCCATCTGTCCATCCATGAGTCTGTTTGTTCAAGAACTCCTGCTAAACGGTAAGAGCTAGGACCACCATATTTGGTAGGCAGCTTCCTCTTATCCTAACTCAAAGCAAGGCCAGGGTTTAGTTGCACCAGGGCAATGGGATGTGCCTAGAATGTGATTGTTTTGCATGAAACGGAAAGGGAGGGGTGTGAGAGCAGGCACAGTTATACTCACGAATGATCACAGGGAGCTGCTTCCAACCAGGCCACACAGTCCCTGCCACACTGGGAAGAAGCCAGCAGGTGGCCTCCTCCACCCTGGGCCGGTCTCAGGTAAAAGCTGCCAATTGGGCCATGTGTCCCCTGTCGCCCCAGGCCGGCCCCAGGCAGAAGCCAGCAGGCAGCCTGCGTTCCCCTCCCGGGCCAGCCCTAGGAAGAAGTCATATATTACTAGATATACATTACAAATTAAACAGTAAAGCTGCACCACTAACATCAGGGTTCTTCATCTAGATAAGACCATAAGAACGGCCATACTGGGGCAGACCAAAGGCCCATAGCCTGTATCCTGTCTTCCAACAGTGGCCAATGGCAGGTGCTCCAGACCAGAGGGAATGAACAGCACAGGTAATCATCATGGAGCAAGGCCCAGGACAACTCCCTCCCCTTTGCCCCAGGCCTTGCCCTGCCTCTTCCTGCCTCTGCTCCAGCCTCTCCTCCCCCCACTGCACCCTTTCTCCCAAGCCCCCTCCTCTGAGCAATGAGAGTCGGGTGGTGGGGAAGGGGATTACCAGGGGCCTGGTACCAACAGCAGGAATTCCCACCCTCCCGCACACTCACCTCGGTGGCGGGAAGCGGAGCAACCCAGTCCCAGCCCACTGCACTCCGTTCACCCGGGCCCAGATCCTAGCCACGTCGCTCAGGGAGCAGAGCAACCCAGCCGGGGCCAGGTCACTCCACTTCCCCTGGCTCCCGCTGCCACTGGTGAGTGCAGAGGTGAGCTCAGCCACTGCTGCCAGTGCCAGGCCCCTCCGGTAATCCCTGGGGCCCCCAAAGTGTGGGCACAGGGCGGCTGCCCTGAAGCATCCTATGGATGGATGACACTGGGGCCCACATTTAAGGGAGCTCAGTTCATAGCTATTCCAGATGAAATCCTGGCTTAGCTGACGGCAAGCGCAGAACTCCCGCTGACATCACTGGGACCAGGATTTCACCTGCTGTGGCTGCTTGTTCGCTGTTGAAAACGTCTCCAATTCGCTCCAGCAGAATGTCCAGGATTTGATTTGCAGGTTGCAAAGCTGCCAGCTTCCATCGAGTGACCGAGGCCTGCACTCCCCTGTGCTGTGCAGCATGCTAGTTCCAGGAGCTGATGAGAGTAAGTGTGGAGGAGAGTCTGGCAGGAGCAAGCACAAGCAGGTACCAGGAGGATGACCCGTCAGTAAGGAAGGTGCAGGGGAAGGCACTGGAGAAAAAGCCCACGAATTTGTAGCTGTCACGCAGCTGTTAGTAGCAACAGGTACCCTCCCCAAGGCTCGTGCCGGGGGGTTAAGCTCAGCCCATGTGATCAGAGCGTACCTGGCTGTAGTCTGCCTGAGCAATTTGGCACACTGATCTCGTGTCTTCCTGGAGGCACAGCAGAGCAGAAGATCAAACCACAAATAAAAACAATAAAGGCACTTTCCACGTATGTAACACCTTTCATCTGAGCCCCTCGACTCATGACATAAACAACAAAGAGTTAGGCCTCAAAACTTCAATGATGTCAGTGTATCTAATTAGCTCCATTGCCCAGCATTACAAGTGGGTAAACTGAGGCATGGAAGCACTAAGCAAGTTAATCGCAGAGTTGGAAATACAATCCAACAGTCAGTTTCCCAGTCTAAGCATGGGGCGATGCTCTGTCCTATTAACCTTTCTGGAGTGTGCAGGAGTCACAAAGCTGTCCAAAGCTCACAACCAAAAGCAGTAGCACAGCTGCGTTTGTGGGGGTTTTTTCCTTCTGTTCCTCACTCATTACAGGGCTCTGCCCTAGCCCCAGAATCACCAGGACTTTAAATAATACTTCACAGCGTCCAAATATTCCAGTCCTGAGTGTGGTACATGAACCTTCCTTGATGGATGGCTACATTACATAGTACTAAACCACACACATCTCAACACGCTTGTTTTATTCAAACCTAGGGTGACCATATTGCCCTATGCGGAATACGGGACACTGAGGGGGAGCCGCTGGCACTTGGGGCTTCAGCCCCACAGTGTGGGGGGGGGAAGGGAGCTGCCGGCACTCAGGGCTTCAGCCCTGCAGGGCATGAGGGAAGGGCCGCCAGTGCTCGGGGCTCCAGTGGCTGAAGCTCTGAGTGCTGGCGGCTCCCCACCCACCCTGCCCCACTGCAGAGATGAAGTTCAGCCCCGCAGCATGCAGGGTGGGGACGGGAGGGGAGCCGCTGGTTCTTGGGGCTTTAGCAGCTGAGAAGCCTTGAGCACTAGCAGCCTTGAGCACTAGCAGCTCCTCCCCCATCCCCTGTAAGGGAAATACGGGACAATGTGCCCATTTCTTTTTTTTTTTAAAGTCGGGACGCCAGGAGGAGGGACAGTACCAGTAAAAACGGGACGGATGGTCACCCTATTCAAACCATATCACCGGGGAAGGAACAGCTTCGTTTTGTATCTGGCCATTCGAATTAGGCCAAAAGTTGGTACTGTGAAGTTCTGTGGGTTTATCAGGCTCAGCGGAAAGGCCTGGATCAGACGGGAGAGCCAGGGAGACTTGGCATTGCTGGCTCAGATCTTCTAGTGCCCGTGTCTGCTTGGCCCTGATCTGGCACCAGGAAATGAGTCAAAGCCAGTGAATCCATCCGTTGGAAGACTTGCCCCGATTAGAGGAATTCTGGAACACAAGACTGGCCGGATTGGGTCAGCTCATGGGTGGTGCATGACGGCAGGGCTGGGGGAGGCCTTCCAGCCACACCCCCAGCCCAGTCCCTTCTGCCCAGGCCCCATCTCTCCAGCACCAGGGGGAGGTGGGGTAGCGCGCTGCCCCAGCCACACACACCCTGTCCCCACACCACGGGGAGGGAGGAGGACGCGCAGCCCCAGGCTCCCCGGCCCCTGAGCATCACTCCACCCCCAGTACGCCTACAGTAGGGGTGGGTGGGGCCATGCTGGCAGTTTGAGAAGGCAAAGGCTTCCCTGGCCTATGATAACCGCCATCCCTGAGTCAGCCCAATTGTCCGTCTCTAGTCCAGTATCCTGTCTTCTGACAATGAACAGATCATGGCAATAATCAAGTGACCCCATTCCCTGTCACCCAGCGTCTGGCACTCAGAGGCTTAGGGACACCAGGGGCATGGGGTTGTGTCCCTGACCTTCGTGACCAATAGCCATTGATGGACCTATCCTGCACTAGCGGATCTAATTTTTTTTAACTCAGTTACACTTTTTGCCTTCACAACATCTCCTGGCAATGAGTTCCACAGGTTAACGCTTCATTTTCTGAAGAAGTGCACTCTTTTGCTTGTTTTAAACCTGCTACTAATTTCATTGAGTGCCCCCTGGTTCTTGTGTTATGTGAATATGTAAAAGGGTCCTACATGAGCAGGTGGGGCACTGTTAACTCCCTAAAGTGCCCACAAGTTCGTGAGGCACGCCTCGGCTGAGTGACAGTTTGTGAGGTCCCGCCCGGGGTCAGGGCCGGCGGTCAGACACGGGGTTAATACAAATAGTCACCAGTTCACAGTTTAAGGCGCAGCCCTGGGTCGGGGCGACAAGTGTCTATCAAAGCTCTGGCTGGGTCCCAGCCGGACGGGGGTCAGGTCTCCTCACTCCGAGAGCCGACAAGCACAGGGGTTTGGCCCCACAGGGGGGAACTTGCCACCCAGGGGAAGGGGTGGCGGGAGGAACACGGGCCCTCCCTACTCCACCGGGTCCCGGCCCAGGGCCCTAACAGTGGCAAGGCGGCAGCCAGTGGACCAGGCCGTAACGCACCATCCGGTTGGTGGGTCAGCGGGGGTCCGAGCCGCAGCGCGCTGCCCACCCAACCTCCATGTCTTCAGCCATCCCCGGGTTGGCTGTCCCTGGGCCACTTTCTAACCCCACCCCTCCTGCGGGCCTATCCGATTCTGGCGATGCTCCAGTGGATCCTCGGGCGACAGTGGGGCTGGCAGGATATCCGTGGGCTCCGGTTCTGGCAGGGCTCTAGGTGGGCCAACAAGGGTGGTGCCCAGAAAGGGTTCTGGCGGGGTCAGCGTGGGTTCGGGCGGTGGCCGGTGTCTCCACAGTCCAGTCCAGGCCAGGGCTCTGGGGTTGGCAGGGGTCCAGGTGGCCCAACCCAGTCCTTGGGCTGGGGGCAGCGCGGCCAAGGCCTATGCTGTGGGAGCTGGGACCAGGCGTCAGCTTGGCTCGGCTGCCTGGCTCTGACTGAGGCCATGGCTCTTATAGCCCCAGACCCGCCCTCTGACTTCCTGTGGGCGGGGCTAGGTGTGGCTGGACCTGCCCACCAAGGGGTCATAGAGGGCACTTCCTCTTCTGGTTCAGCGGGCATCCATGTTGCTGTCCCAGGCTCATTACTGCATACATAAATCACTTTCTTCCTCGCTTTCTCCTCACCGTGCACGCTCTAGATCTCTAGCATATCCCTCTCAAATCTCCTCCAGTCATCTCTTTTCCAAGCTGAACAGTCCCGGTCTTTCTAATCTCGGCTCATACGGAAGCTGTTCCATACCCCACTCATTTTTGTTGCCTTTCTCTGCATCTTTTCCAATTCTGAGAGATCTTTTTTGAGCTGGGGCAGCCGGGACTGTACGTAGTTTTAAAGACGTGGGTGCACCATGGAGTTATGTCGTGGCATAAAGTGACAAAGAGACACAGAAATGGCTCTTATGCCATCTCCCTCCTGATGGCAGCCTATGAGAAGCGGTGAGACAGAAGTATATGTGGCTAGGTCTAGGCTACTGAGTGGGCCAGATGAGTGGCCCTTCTTCTCAGTGGGTCGCAAGATTGTCATAACCAAGACAGACTCCCGGGACAGGGCAGTTCTGCTCACTGTGCTTGCATGCCTAGCATTTGCGCGGGGTGCCGACTGAACCGTAGCAGCGCTCTGATTGGCTGCAGAGGGAGCACGCGGCTCTCACAGTCACTGTTGTAGGCAATCAGCACCCACTTCACGTCACGTGCCCTGGCTTTACATGTGTAACTCTTCTGCCAGGTCCAGGTTCATATCTAGGGGTCCCTTTTCATACATCTCACACAGAACCGGCTCGAGCCCCCACCCAGTAGCCTGGGAAATTCACACACCCCTGGGTGCCTCTGAGAGGCAATGCTTCCCCACTCGCAAGCAGAGTCTGAACGTAGAAAAGGAACTTTTAATGAAAGAGGGAGAGCAATCACATGTCATTAGCTTGGGAAAATACCACAACCAGAGTTCATAACCAACCCATGAGTAACCATCCCAGCTCAAATGGATTGAGCAATGTCCTTTGCCTCTCAGGCTCACTAGTCCAACAATGTAAGGGTCCCATTCACTTACCCAAACTTTCTCCGTACCCCACTTCAAACGCCCCACTTACAGCTCTGTCCAGTCAGTGCGGACCCCGACACATCACCCTGATGACTCCACTCATTGAGCCCAAGGCCATGCCGCCTTTGTGCTGCTCCTGTGGTCCACTTGCTCCGCCAGCTGCCCCGCTGGCCACCTGCCGCTTCTTCTGCTGGCCGCCTGTCGCTGCTCCTACTGGCCGCCCACCGGTCACCATGGGTCTGGCTCCAGGCCAAACCAGCGACTTCAGCTCTTAGTGATTTCAACTCTTAGCCACCACCTAGGCTGGCCAAAAGATTCCAGCTTACACTGGAATAACAGAGAGACTCCTTATAGAGTCTGCTTTAGGGCTATCCTTAGAACGGGAAGGGGGGGAAGAGACAGGTTGAACCAGTCTTACAGCTCACACCTGGCAAGCATAAAGCAGGCTGGCTCAAGCCCCTTCCCCACAATTCAGTTCACTCAACTCTGGAAGGGGGAGGTTTGTTTATCTGAGACCCCTTACAATGATGGTGTCTCTCCTGCAAGCCCTTGTGTCATATTTTACAGTTCCTACATTTAGGGGTAGCATGGTTTGTGACCCCAAAACAGCCAAATTAGTTACAATACACCACGTTCCATTCTAACAACCGATCCTCTATCAGCTCTGCCTGAACTGGACTTAAACAACCACACCCCAGCTTCCTTCCCCATCCCAGCATGAGCTGTATTTACATATCAACAGTTAATTATCTTGCAGGGCTAAACAACTTCAGCTAGCTGCATTGCAAGCAGTCCTTCAGTCCCTGCTTACACATGCATGTCACTTTAGTCATACCGGTAGGAAAAAATGATACATGGAAACCAGCAGGATCGGACAGAATGGCCCTGATGGCCTTCAGGTTAGTCTGAATTTAGCCTGAAGGACCAGCTGGGGACCCAGCAACTCCAGAACCAGGAGGCAAGAGACGCAAGAGACGGCTTTCCTCACACCTCACACCGTTTTTGAGCTTGCCTCCCATGTTGCGCAAATCCACCCCCTCCCGCCCCGCATAACCTGGCTGCCGCATGGTGAGAGTCACCCCTTTAAATGCAGCAGGCTGTTCTCGCCACAGGCTGAAAAGTGCGCTGTCTCAGGCCAGGGCCAGCTCGAGCCATTCCTGCTCCCCGGGCAGCGGGCGTGCGATGCATGCGCGGCTCCGCCCCCGGGCGCACGGCGCATGTGTGGCCCTGCCCCCCAGAGCGCTGCATCCCTTAGAGCTGCCATCAGGCGCCGCGCGCCCAGGGCCAGGGGCTGTGCAGCGCCCCTTAGAACTGCCATCAGGTGCCGTGCAGCCCCCGGGCCAGGGCGCACAGCACCTGATGGCAGCTCTAAGGGGCACCGCACGGCCCCCAGCCTCGGTCGCGTGGCACCTGATGGCAGCTCTAAGGGGTGCCGCGTGGCCGGGCACACAGAGCCCCTTACAGCTGCCATCACACGCCCCCCATAGGTTGGCGCCCTGGGCAGCTGCCCAGCTAGCCCCCCCCTTAATCCGGCCCTGCTCAGGCTTGCGAGAGCTTGGCGCTTGGGGACATTTCTCTGCTCCAGCTGCACCCCGTCAGCAAGCAGGCTTGGCTGTTTGTGGGCCTAGTGCACAAGGTGCCTTGCAATCTCTCACTTGATCTTTGCACTCCGACCTTTCCCTTGCCTTGTGCTCATAAATTCAGCTCACAAATAAAAGAGCCCAATGTGCCGCCATTGAAGTCAGGGAGGGCATGGTCATTGAGTTCAAAGGGGACAGATTTGGGCCAAAAGCAGCACAGCTGCCAGCAGCTCCTCCCGAACAAAGCAGGGGCCGGCGAAGGTTTGTCAGCCGCCTAGAAAGCAGCACAAAGCCTGTGCGCCCATGCCACAGTGCTGTCAAACAGCCTCACAGCCAGGAGGAGCATCCTTCCGCCTCTAGCACCCCCAGGTCAGCAGTGTTCTGTGGCTTTTTCAACTAACATGCTGCCTCTGGTGGCATAATCCTAAGTGAGTTGTCGGTTTTCAAACGGAACGCGTCAGTCACTTGCCGCTCCAACAAATGGATTAAACACAATCCGGGCTGATTAAACACACGCTGATGTTTACTGCAAATTCACAGTTCAGAGCAATGAATTCCCATGCCAAAAACCTACTCACAGAGATGGAGCCCCACTTCCCAGGCCCTTCTGAAATGGACCTGGTGTAATACCCATGAGAATCACGACAGGCGATCCAAAGGAACAGCCTGTATTCTACCAGGCACCCTTGTATGCAGCTTCTGTTACTTCCCTGCCTCAATCAACCCTGCTTTAATTACCCTCAAGATAACAATACCTTCCTGTGTGCAGTGTTATGTAAGAGCGCCTGTGGGTGCCTTGAATTGAAGCTCAGCCAATATAATCCCAACCTATCCCTGAGAAATATATGGAGCTAGTTACTTTCCTCTCTTGCCACCACCACCAATTTCCTTCTTCTGTTCTGATGAGGGTAGCTTGGGCCCAGAGTCCAGAGCCTCAGGGGTATTTAAGCCTCTCCCTCAGGGTACATCCAGACTGAGGGATGTCTGGCATCCCAAAATAGTGTTTTCCGCACCTTGACAGCACGCCCATTATTTCGAAATGCAATCGAAATAACGGGCACGCTATTCTGATATCCCGGTAAACCTCATTCCACGAGGATTGAGGGACTTGTCGGAATAGTTGTCTATTTCAAAATTTGGTGCTGTGTAGACAGTGCCAAATTTCGAAATAGACTATCTTGAAATAAGCTCGAAATAAGCTAAGCAATTTGCATAGTTTATTTCGAGCTAGCGCCACAGTGTGGACGTGCCCTCAGTGGGAGTTAGGTGCCTAAATAACTTTGGGGTTCTGGATGTTGGTGGCTAAGAAATTTGGAAAATGAACATCTTCTGCCCTTTACCGTCTGACTGCATACCGTCTGACTGCTCTGCTCCTAGTGACTCAAGGGCATAAATGTCTGTTGCCTCGTAAATTGTTTATAACTAGAAGATTTACCCGGAGTTGCTCAGGTCCTTAACTCCATTAATTTTTGTGTTTTGGAAAATAAAATAAAAATGTCCAGGCTTCATTTAAGTAATTGCTCTGGGTTAGGGCCAGAGATGAGGGGTTCAGCGTGCAGGCTGCCCTGGGGAGAGAGGCCTACCCCAGCCCTGTCTCACCGCAACAACTTGGTGCCAGGTGAGAAGCGCCTCTCCATGGCTGCTACAGCTCCAGTGGGCACAGCCAGGGGAAGGGTACATGTTCCCCGGCTGGGGCAGGTCCAGGTTCGTCTGCTCCCTGCACTCCCTGGCCAGACGGAGGGCCTGCTGATGAGGGGAGAGGACAAAGTGGCTATTTAAAAGGACCTGGAGGCCCCTGGCCACTGTTGGCAGTGCAGCGGGGCTAAAGCAGGGCTCCTCTGATATCGGCCCTGGCTTTGCACAGCTCCCAGAAGCGGCCAGCCAGCATCGTCCTTGTGGCGCCTGAGGAGGGGGGAAGTCTCTGTGCACTGTCCTCACCCTGAATGTCAACTCTGCAGCTCCCATTGGCCTAGGGGCCCTTGCCAGAGGGGTGTGTCAGTTACTTTTGGGAGCTGCCCAAGATAAGCACCAGCCCCTCACCCCCTCCTGCACCCAAACTCCCTTCCAGAGCCCGAATCCTCTCCCGCACCCAAACTCCCTCCCAGAGCCCGAATCCTCTCCCGCACCCAAACTCCCTCCCAGGGCCCGAATCCTCTCCCGCGCCCAAACTCCCTCCCAGGGCCCGAATCCTCTCCCGCGCCCAAACTCCCTCCCAGGGCCCGAATCCTCTCCCGCACCCAAACTCCCTCCCAGAGCCGGGATCCTCTCCCGCACCCAAACTCCCTCCCAGGGCCCGAATCCTCTCCCACACCCAAACTCCCTTCCAGGGCATGTACCGCCCACCCCCTGCTGCACCTAAACTCTCTCCCAGAGCCACAACTCTACACCCCCTCCCACACCTCAGTCCCCTGCCCCAGCCTGTGAAAGTCAGTGAGGGGTGGAAGAGTGAGTGATGGAGGGAGGGAGGCTAGAGCAACCAGAGGGCTGGGCCTCAGAGACAGGGTGAGACATGGGCGTGGCCGCAGGGAAGGAGTAGTGAGCAGGACAAGGGCCTCTAGGTTTACATAATTAGACAGTTGGTAACACTCCTGGACAGGTAGGTAAAAGCCCTGGCCGTGCCAGAACAGCACGCCCAGCTGTGCAGCCAGCTGCTCACGGGGCACCATCAAGCGCAGGTGCAGTACCACCCAAAAGGCAGGCAGATCGTATCCGCAGCTTGTGCATGCCTGGGGGCCATTGACTGTCAAAGGGCCTGTCTGCAAAGTTCTCTGGTCAGGGTCCATCATGTTTCAAAATTCTACTGGTCCTTTGGATCGGATCCTATTCCCATTGAACAAAAAATGGCAAACCCCCCATTGATTTCATAGGGAGCCTGCCGGTGCTTTCTTCAGAAAATGCTCTGCAGAACCAAAATGTCAGGGTGGCTATGAGAAAACAGAGTAGTTCTATTTTTTCATGGTCTTTTCCTTGATTTCAGAGGGCCATCACTGTGTATGATTTGTTTTTGTGATCGTGCATTGGTCCCCTGGTACCGCCATATTTTGAATCTTCTGCTCTTGTCAGCTTTGAAAGTTTCCCACATTGCTGGATAGGCACAGTTCTATGCTAAAAATAGGAACAGCCTTTCACCAGCCATGTCTGTCTGGAATTATGTATTCAACGGGTGTGATAGAGAAACGTGGAATAAAGGTTTAATGAATCACAAAATTGAATTCTTTATGGGCTAGCAGTCTATTCTATGTTTTTCTGCATAAAACAACAACTTTATGTCCTATGTGTTGTATTCTACAAATTGGGAGCTAAACTTATCTTATAGAAAGGAAATTACAAAGGCAATCATGCGAGGTCTCTTATTAGTAATTCTTTTATCCCCCGCACGCAGTAGAATATGAATTGATTGTCAAAGATTTTTTAAGTGCCTTTGATTGAGGAGATGATCTCTGATAAGCTGCTAGAGTGAAATAAAAGCTAACAGCTGCTCCATTTAACATCAGTTTGCCTCCAGTTCTGGGGGTTTGCTAAATAACTATTTTGTATTCATCAAAACATCTGTGCTCAGCTTTCCTTGTACACACCTCCCTATTTATGCAGAAGACTTGATGCTGACAGAAGCGATGTCAGGTATTAAATCTGGGATTAGAAAAAGTTTTGCAAGTAAGTCTTAAAACACAGACTTCCTTCTTCCGTGCTAGCACTGTGAACTCTTTTGTTTTCAAACAACCCATTCAGTGCCTGACAGCAATATGGCTCTATTGTGTCTATCTTAGTAAAGTGGAAAGAGAAGGCAAGGCCTGTGCTTTAAAAGAAATACAGGAAATGTCTTTATTTGCTCTTCATGGTGTTGGGTACATGAAGCAATAAAATCATTTTATGATCAGTCACCCTTCTGGGTGTTGTGGATGCATGTACAAAATCTCCCACACGTTTATCTGGCTTGCAGTGTGTTAAGGGTTAAACACCAGCCAAGCCCCCGTAGTAGAGGTGTTTGACCACCACAGAAACTGTTTATTCTATTCCTGACAGTGCTTTTCTCCAACATCATGAGCATTATCCCTATTTTGTTATTATTAATGATGATATTTAGCACATCCACTAATGTGCTAAGCACCTGACTACCCATGTGTAGACATGCTCCTTGTCCCTGAGAATTTGCAGTGTTTGGGGTCCATCATGGCTTTGCCCCAAGGTGTGTTTCAGTCACAGTGTGACTTCTGGTTCCCCCCGCCTTTCGGTGGGTGGGGCAGTACACCGTGCCAGCCCTATGACTGGTGTCTGCACAGTGCATTATTTTGTTGTAGCCAGCATGCCACACACCCATCACTGCACTGTCCCTTTAGCTATGGCACTGGTAGCTGGAACAGAGGAGTAACTCAACTCCCCCTTCTCGAGAGAGAGAAGAACCATTAAGACAGTCATGGGCAGAACAAAACCTCTCTCAGAATCAATCCATGCTGGCCCCCATCACCTTGCCTACGTTCCTCAGCACCTAGTAATCACGTGCATTCAGAGTACATCTGCCCAACTTTGCACCCACAATTAGTCCCACCGACACCTTGCATAAGGAGGGATTGCAGGATAACACCGCCACCTAGTTCTTAGCTAGCACTTTTCTGCAATATATTTCAATGACGTAAGTGTCATTGCTCCCATTTTACAGCTGGAGAAAATGAGGCACAGAGAGGGGATGTGACTTGCCCGAGGTCTCGCTGCAACAAAGCTAGGAATAGAACCAAGTCTTTTGCATCCCAGAACAGTACTCTAAGTACTAGGCAATACTGCCTCATTGGCTCTTAGATTTAACTCCTTGAGGCAGGGCCCTGCTTCTACCTTTTTGTTGCACCATACAGTCCTAGAGCACTGCAAAAATGCTCAGTATGGTAAACAGCTGCACAGTAACAGTGTCCCAGTGTACCACAAGCTAATCCTTCAATAGTTTAATATTGAGTTCAAAGTGTCACCGAAAAACGTGGTTGTATTTTCCCCCCTCACCAAACAAAGAAATCTTTGCAAGTGAGCATGAAGAAAATAATGATGCAGGATCCCCTACATAACAAGCATCAATATCCAGTGCATTTGCCCTCAAGCTATGCAGAGACAGACGCTTAAGCCTTCTGCATATGCTCCTGCCCTATTTATTGGCAGCCTGTATATGACACCATCTTTGAAAGATTCTTAGAAGTTCACAGATTCTGCAGTTAGACTGAGCTAAGCCTTTTCCAAAGGAATCACTTCAAGGCTTAGGCAGGAACAGAGCTAAAATGCTTTTGTATTTATTTATAGTTAGGCTGCAGCTAAGTGAGGAAAGCACAATCTTTAGCCATTTAAAAACAGATTGCCGGCTGGTGTAAATCTGCATAGGCCATTGAATTCAATGGAATTATGCCAATTTACTCCAGCTAGAAAACTGGCCCATCAGGAGATTTTATCTGTCTTGGAGGACCTTTTAATCCATGCTTATGTAACCCAGAGGCACTGAGAAAGGGAGCACAAAGTCTGCTCTACAGCCTCAGCTAAGAGGCAGTTGGCTTTTAGCTCAGGTGGTAGAGGCTCATGGCTTTAGTCCCTAAGGTCCCAGGTTCAATCCCACCTGTGGACGACTGGTCGGCTCTACACTTAGGTTTCTCAGGATACATCTACACTACCAAGGAAGATCGAAGCTGTCCATCTTCCAGGGTTCGAATGAGTGGTCTAGTTAAGATAGCTAATTCAAAATGAGAGAGGCACTCCGGTCGATGCTGGTAACCCTGCTTTCACGAGGAGTAAGGGACGCCAAAGGAAGAGTGTTCTTCGACTTCCTGCAGTGTAAACAGCGCCAAAAGCCGAGTTAAGTGACTTCAGCTACACAATTAACATAGCTGAAGTTGTGTATCTTCATTCGACTTTGTCCCATAGTGTAGACATATGCTCAGTACTTAAGTCTTAGAATTCATTACCATACAAAATATCCATCACATTTGTTGTTGTGATCATAGCCATGCATCCTTTTGTAGAAACTGGCTTGCTCAGGGTATGCCAGTCCTGTAGCCAAGCGAGAGTGCGTCAGGAATTCCTGTGACAGTGCTGCATCTTTACCCCTCACTAACTAATCATTGATATGTCGTATCACTGCTGGGGCTGCATCCAGAAGACCTAGGCAAGAATTGGAGCCCCAGAGTGCTTAGATGCTGTATAACAAGAAGATGGTCCATGCCCCAAAGATCTCATAGCATAAGCACATGGCAGGAGACAGCAGGTGGATACAACCAACAAGGTAACAAGGGAGCAGGTTAGATAAATGTCTATCAGGGATGATCTAGACAGTACTGGGTCCTGCCATGAGGGCAGGGGACTGGACTTGATGACCTCTCCAGGTCCCTTCCAGTTCTAGTGTTCTATGATTCCTATGATTCTATGATTCTAGCCAGCAGAGCTCTCTGCCCATAGTCTCCTGGGATGTTCTAACGAACTTTTGTCCTTCACGGTCCATATAGCCACTCCTATGAGCCCATTTGTCTGCCCTTCCCAGTCCCGGTGGCTCAGAGACTGTGCCTGTGACAAATGAAGTGGGAGAAAAGTTAGTTGGGACTGGTCCTGCCTTGGGCAGGGGGCTGGACTTGATGACCTCTCCAGGTCCCTTCCAGTTCTAGTGTTCTATGATTCCTATGATTCTATGATTCTAGCCAGCAGAGCTCTCTGCCCATAGTCTCCTGGGATGTTCTAACGAACTTTTGTCCTTCACGGTCCATATAGCCACTCCTATGAGCCCATTTGTCTGCCCTTCCCAGTCCTGGTGGCTCAGAGACTGTGCCTGTGACAAATGAAGTGGGAGAAAAGTTAGTTGGGACTGGTCCTGCCTTGGGCAGGGGGCTGGACTTGATGACCTCCTGAGGTCTCTTCCAGCTCTATGGTTCTGTGAAAGCCAGAGGCAGGGGATGCTTTACGTCAATCCTGACCAATTCTTGCTGAGCACCACCACAAAGCAGCCACCGAAGTCAGGCCAGCAGATGGTGGATGGCCAGCCTGCCTTCACGTGGGAGCAAAGTCAAGGTCTTGCCCTGAAGTTGAGGAATTCCCTTTCTGCTCTGTGGATAATACAAGACCAGCTATCCTCATCAGACTAATGACCGGACAAGCCCAGTATACTGCCTCTGACAACCATGGCCATCCTTAAGATTTAGGGGCCCCTATATACTATTAAATGTGTGCCCCTACCCCCAACAGCAGCTGGAGGAAGGGGTGATGATTTTTTAGAGATGTGATTTAATACTCTTCAGCAACACACTCATGAAATATTTTTAAAGCAAATGTTAAACGAAGGTTCTGTCGACTAACACAGTAAATTCAGAAACTGACAGTCTGTATCTGGGCTTGGCAGATGCCTGTTAAATGGCTTCCTTACCACTTGCATGGCTCTGTCCCAGGTTCAGTGTTCTGCTAATAGCTCCGGCAGGCTATATCACTTTTTAGTTAACTAGATCCTCTCCCGAGGAAGCAGAGCCACAGAACGGGGATGCAGGGGGAGGTGGACATTAAAACCCAGAGGTTCCCCACATTTTTGGGTGCCCTATGCAGCTGCATATTCTGCATATAGGGAAGAACTGCTCTGCTGATGCCCGGGCTGGGTGTGTCAGAGGGAATGAACATAACTGGGCAATATGCAGTAATCCAGGGATACTGAGAGCGTAGGATTGCATCTCTGACCATCTTGGCTAACAATGATGGACCTACCCTCTGTGAATGTACCTAAAACTTTTTTGATTCCAGTTATACTTTTGGCCTTTGCAATATCCATCGGCAATGAGTTCCTCAAGTTAACTGTGCATTTATGTGAAGAAATACTTCCTTAGGTTTTTTTTAAACCTGCTGCCTATTCATTGGACAGGCTGACCCCTAGTTCTTGTATTATGTGAAGGGGTAAATAACACTTCCCTAATTCTCTTTCTCCACTCCTTTCTTGGTTTTATGGACCTCAATCATATCCCCCTTTAATTATCTCTTTTTCAAGCTGACCAGTCCCAACTTGTTTAATCTTTCCTCATATGGAAGCTGTTCCATACCCCTAATCATTTTTGTTGCCCTTCTCTGTACCTTTTCCAATTATAATAGATCATTTGAAATAGGCAGCCAGATCTTCATACAGTCTTCCAGGTGGGGTAGTATCATGGATTTAGGTAGTGGCATTATGATATTTTCTGTTTTATTATCTATCCCTCTCTTAATGGTTCCTAATATTTTGTTAGCTTTTTTGACACCCACTGCACATTGAGCAGACGTTTTCAGAGAACTCTCAAGGATGATTCAAGATCTTTCTTGAGTGGCAACAGTTAATTTAAAACAGTTAATTTCATGTATAGTTGGGATTATTTTTTCCAAGGTGTATTGGTTCACACTTAACATAAGATGCCAGGTGAAATTCAGTCACCAGGTTTAGTGAGATACCTTCATAATTCTTCACTCTCAGCCTTGAACTTACCCAAAGTAATGTTGTCATCTGCAAATTTTGCCACCTGTTTATCCCTCTTTCCCAGCTCATTTATGAATATGTTGAGCAGCACAGGTCTCAGTACAGTTCCTTGGGGCTATTTACCTCTCTCTATTGTGAGAATTGACCAATTACTCCTACTCTTTGCTTCTTATCTTTTAACTAATTACTAGATCCATGAGAGGACCTTCCTTCCTAGCCCATGTCTACCATGCTTAAGCACGTTTGGTGAAGGTCCTTGTCTTAAAGGCTTTCTGAAAGTACAAGTAAACCATATCTACCGGATCATCTTTGCCCATATGCTTGTTAACCTCCTCAAGGCATTCTAATAGATCGGTAAAGCAAAACCAGGGTTGATTCTTTCTCACCACATTGGGTTCAGCTATGCAGCTATTCTGTTCTTAACTAGAGTTGCAACAAATTTGCCTGGTACTGAAGCTGGGCTTACTGGCCTGACCTTGTCAACAGGGCCAGATTAAGAAAGGGGCCTTAGGGGTTGCAGCCAATCATTGCTGTGTGGGGGGGCAGAGCCTACAGGCAAATGTGCAGCAGTGCAGGCTATGCAGACACACCTACCCTCCCTACCAAATGGAAGTGACCCCAAGTAGGCACCCCACGCCCCAACCTCATCCATGGGTCAGATCAAAATGCTTGGTGGGCTGAATCCAGCCTGTGGGCTGGATCTTGCCCACCCCAATGTAGGTCAAACACAAACTGGTCTCATTCTCGGGTGAAGTCTGTTAAAGTACTCTGAGTGCTAGAGAAGTTTGGAAGATCACTACAGATGTAGAGATGCAAGGTTTATGAATTGCCAGGGGTTTTAAAATGAATCTAATGGCAGAAAATTAGGACTCGGTGACTCACTGAGTTCTCTTGGGATCCAGAAAGAAGCCTACCCGAATTTGGTACCAAGACCCAGTCTCACCATAGTTAATACCAGTTCTAGGAAAATAAAACCTTCTGCATCCTTTCTCCCCAGTGGCAGCTCCCTAAAAGACACACATGTGGAAGTTCAGGCTGAATGTATGAGCAATGTAGTTATAGCAACAGGTGCTTTCATTTATGTGAGACAGTTACATAACAATCCACTTCATGTTAAGAAGCGAATGCACGGAACAAAGGGTCTGAGCAGAAGAAATGACAAAAACAAGTGGGAATGGGCAAGGGGAAAATTGCTTTCAGGAATGGAGAAAATCTTCTAACATACCTGTCTGGGGGAACTGATGAGGTAACATATCTTCCTCTGTTAGATCTTTAGTGCTACCTTTCTGCTTGGCAGCTAATCCCTCAAGCCCATTTCTATGCACAAGCACCTCCACATGTCTCCTGATCTCATTGACACCCCAAAGCCCCAAATCGCTGTTCTGCAGGAGCAATCCAGAGATGTACCAATGCACACGGGAGAAAGACAGCCCCAGAAAATGGATAGCACACACTGACTCCGCAAGGCACACTGGCGTCTTTAATTACACTTTGCTGACTGTCTCTTACTCACAACATGCAGCTGGGCTAAAGAGCAATTCTCTTGCCTACATCTCAGAGACCCTGCTAGAAAAATCAATAGCAATTTGGCAATATTCTGGCATTTGAACAGCTGCATAGCAATGTCTCTGGAGAAGCAGTCTATCTGCCAGCCCCTAGATTAAGCAAAAACACTAGAAACCTTCCTATTGGCTTTAAGCAGAAATTCTTTTGCCTGCATGACACAGTATCCCAGTGAATTAGTTTAAAACAGGAAGAGTCTGATTTTTGTGCACACTCATAAAGTAGATCCCACCAGTGGGAGTTGCACAGTGTATCAAGCATAGGAAATAAGAAACAAAAGAGGGCCCATAAAATGATGGAGACCAGTCTCTCAGTAGAGCAGATGCAGACCATGGTAAGGCTGTGTCTAGACTACATCCCTGTTTCAACGGAGGGATGTAAATTAGACACTTTGAAAGTGCAAATGAAGCGGAGATTTAAATATCCCACTCTTCATTTGCATAATCACATCATAGCGCTTTTTCGGAAAAGCGCCATTTCAAAAGTAAAACCACAGTCTAGATGCTGTTCTTTCGAAAATGGCAGGCTTTTTTGAAAGATCCTGTACTCCTAGTACAGGATCCTAGTACAGTATCTTTCGAAAAAGCCTGCCGTTTTCAAAAGAATCACGTCTAGACCTCGGTTTTACTTTCAAAATGGCGCTTTTTTGAAAAATAAAATGAAGTGCAGGATATTTAAATCCCCGCTTCATTTGCACTTTCCAAGTGTCTAATTTACATCCCTCTGTCGAAAGAGGGTTGTAGTCTAGACACAGCCTAACAGAAGAGGTGTGTCCATTCCCCAAACAACAGTCGCTACATGAATTAGAAGCATCCTTCCATTGACCAGTTTGCGTCTACATGGGGTTAGGTCAGTATAGTTCCAGTGCTCCAGGTTGTGGAATTTTCACACACCAGCTGTGAGGATCTAAATTGTAAGTATAGACCAGGCCTCAGCTTATTGCCCTGCCAGAACAACCCTTCGGTGTACAGTGGCCCTGGTTCCTACATATCCATCATTAGTGAGTGCAGAGATTTGTAAAGCCCAACTCTGTAAGGGCCAAATTCTCAACTGGTGTAAACAGGCCTGGCTCCATTGAATGCAATATCAGTCAATGATAAAATAATGTATGTTATTGTGGCTTCAGGATCAGGGATGTGAAAGGTTTATCAATTCCGGTTAACCAGTGGGGGCTGGAGCATCTCCCTCATCCGCTGCAGGTAGGGGGTTGCTCCAGCCCCAGGAAGGGGGCTGCTGCAGACAGGGGCTGCTCCAGTGTCCAGAGCTTGGGCGCCCCTCACGCACGTGCTGCTCCGGTGTCCAGAGCTGCCTCTGTCCGTGGGGAGCCCAGGTCACCTCTAGGCTCAGCTGGGCTGGTGCACCACCCTCCCACACGCACCCCCTTTAATTGGTTAACCAGTTAAACATAATGTTTAACTGATTAACCAATTAAACGAGATTTTACATCCCTAGTCCAGTTAAGATCCTCTACTATAAAGGCATGCCTGCTTCTTTGATTTCTCTCAGTCTCTACCTATTGATATAGATAGATTTACTGGACTACATTCTGGACACGTCCCCATCCGGCATTAGAGCCCAAAGTTGCTCTCCGTTATGATCTCATCTGGAAACAAATCCCTGAAGTGGGGGTGGGAAGAGAAAGACTGGACTCGCTTCCCATGGGTGTTGTCTGTGATAAGAGGAGAATTAAGACCACTAATCTGTTTCTATTGGGGAGGTTACATAAGGGCATTTTGGGAGCAATTGAAAGGTTAGTAAGGAACCTCTGCCAGGAAATGTATGGAGTCTCATTATCTTTTATCTTACAAAGGCATAATGTGTGCAGAAATCACTAGTTAGCCTAGAAGGAAGCCTCCAGAAGAATTATACACGCCGTATGCATGCTTATCAAGAGAACAAGAGCCGCGTTCTATCAGCCAGCTGTGGGGCCCTGCAGAGATAAAGATATCCTCTGCCCAGCGCTGACTCGGGATAAATCATTCTGTCCTCTCTTTGCCCTTACGCCTAACCTCTCTTTGGCCCTTCCCATTGTCACACAATTTAGCCCCAGGAGCCAGTACAAGCAAGCACAACATCTGTGCCCTTTCTCAAGTTTCTTGATGCATTCTCACCCACAGAGGGGGGAAAGCACTTGCTTAATATACAAAAGGAGTTAACGGAGTTCAGTTATAAATGTCTTAGTTCAGAGACAGCCTATTGAGAGGGTGGCTGCTCTCACAGACGGACCCTGACACTAAACTGGCACGGGAAAGAGTGTTTGGATCAGACTGGGCTCTGGGTTAGCATTTAGGTCAGACTTTGTGGTTCAAAACTGACCCATGGTTAGGGTCCAGATATGGGTCTGATCACATGCTTTTCTTGCAAGATATTCTCCCCAGGTTTGAACTAAAATTTCTGTTCTATTCTCTGCTATTCAGAGTTTTATTTCACCCTGTTCACCCTGACATCTGAGCCCCCTTTGTCCCTGACACACAGGCTGTGTGCTAAGTAAGAAAGAAAGATGCCAGCTGCCCCCTTCAGCACACACACTTTGGCAGAAACCCCAGGAGGCCAGTGCTGTGGATTTGGCAATTTCTCCATCACATTTGGCTGGAATCAAGCACGAACACTACATCCTAACCGGAATGGGGAAACTGGAAAAGATCTAACCACTCAGCACATGAGGCAGGACCCTTTTCTTGACCTGCCCCGTTAAAATAGCAAAGGGCAGAATCCTGCACACAGGTACTGCATAATTTCTGCTACATTACTGGGGCAGGTATGGTCATTTAAACTCAGTAACAGAGAGAGAGGAGCATGGCCTTCTAGTCAGGTAGAAGTAGGAGAGAGACAGATAGTTCCTACAGGAAACCCTAGGAGTGAGTGAGTGAGTCAGTCAGTCAGTCAGTCAGAGAGAGTGAGTGAGTGTGTGTGTATGCTAACTGCTGAAGACACTCGAGCTAAACTTGTTGGAGTGTCCACATAGTGGAAAGCACCGATGAATGACATCACAGCAGTAGACAGTGACCTTGTCCTCAGAGGGGGGCATCACAGAAGCCCGGTGTGGCCCCAAAATTGGACAGTGCTGGCTGGAAAAGGAAAGTGTCCATGTAGCTGGGGTGTGCACTGGTCCCATGTTCTCCTGCAGGAGGTCCCTGAAATGAAGTGCCCCCAGTAGGTGTTAATCCCATGTACCAGGTTGCAAACCCTAACATGAGAAGCTGGGCCCAGCCCTGTGGGTAGGGCCGGCCCGAGCCATTTTGGCACCCTGGGCCCCAGGAGCACGGCGCCAGCCCCATGGCTTACGGCCCCGCCTCCGGGCGCACGGCGCATACACGGGCCTGCCCCCGGGACGCATGGCCCCACCTCCGGGCGCACGACGCATGCACGGGCCCGCCCCCGGGGCGCGTGGGCGGACGCATGGCGCATGCACTGCCCAGTCGGCCCAGCCACCACTGATGGCACGCAGCCCGGGGCCACCCGGGGCAGGCTGCACCTGGCCGTGCAGGGCCCTGCAGCCGTGGGGGGAAGGGCGCTGCTGGCCGGTGCTGTGGGGGTTAACACGGCCCCCGCCCCGGGCGGCCGCTGCAGCCCGCCGGGAGCCGGGCGCCCCCCGTAGGTTGGCGCCCTGGGCAGCTGCCCAGCTAGCCCACCCCTTAGTCCGGCCCTGCCTGTGGGACAGAAAAAATGGTGACTTACCTCTCATGACTGTTGTTCTTCGAGATGTGTTGCTCATGTCCATTCCATGTAGGTGTGCGTGTGCCGCGCGGACAGAGGGTCAGAAGATTTTTTCCCTCAGCGGTACCCGTTCGGCCAGCAAAGGAGCCCCCTGGGGTGGAGCCTCTATATCATCACATATATACGCCTCCTGGCCCTCCACCCTCTCAGTTCCTTCTTGCCGGAATCCTCTGATGAAGGGGAGGCGGGTGGCATTTGGAATGGACAGGCGCAACACATCTCAAAGAACAACCGTCACGAGAGGTAAGCAGCCATTTTTTCTTCTTCGAGTGATTGCTCATGTCCATTCCATGTAGGTGACTCCAAAGTAGAACGGTTGGAGGCGGGGTTGGAGGTTTAACGGTCAGTGGAATGGCGGACTGCCCTACCCAGAGCCGCATTGTCCCCGGCCTGGTGAGCTAAGACATAATGATTGACAAAGCTGTGCACCAAGGACCGGGTCGCTGCCCTACAGATGTCCAGGATAGGCACCTGAGCAATGAAAGCTGTGGAGGAGGCCTGGGCCCTAGTGGAGTGGGCTGTCAAAGGCGGGGCTAGTAGCCTGGCCAGGTGATAACACACCTTAATGCAGGAAGTGATCCATGATGAGATATGCTGGGCCGAGACCAGGAGGTCTTTCACTCTCTCAGCTACAGCAACAAAATGCTGAGGGGATTTGCGGAAGGGCTTTGTCCTGTCTAAATAAAAGGCTAAAGCTCTCCTAACATCCAGAGTGTATAAGACCTGTTTCTCACCCGAGGGGTTAGGTTTGGGGTAAAATACAGGAAGGAAAATGTCCTAAGAAATATTAAATTGGGACACCACCTTGGGCAGAAAGGTGATCTTATTCTTTAAAAAAACGTGTACTGGGCTGAGGGTCCGAAGTTGGGGTCCTAAACGCAGACACCCATCTGGCTGATGTAATAGCCACCTAAAAAGACACCTTCCATGAGCAGTGCAATAGCGAACAGGTTGCCAGGGGCTTAAAAAGAGGACCAGTGATCTTGGTGAGGACCAAATTAAGGTCCCACTGGGGAACAGGCTGGCAGACATGTGGATAAAGCCTGACCAGACCCTTGAGGAAACAGTGTACCATGGGGTTTGCAAAGAGTGATTTGCCCTAAGAGCCTGAGTGAAAAGCGGAAATAGCTGTACCCTGATCGAGAATGAGGATAATCCCTGAACTCTTAGGTCCAGGAGGTAGTCAAGAACACAGAGAATCAGGGCATCCATCGGGAAGAGACCCCTGTGGGCAGCCCAGGTGGAAAACCACTTCCACTTCACCAAAGGTGTGGCTCTAATAGAAGGTTTCCTGCTCCCCAACAAGACCCTTTGGACCTGCTCCGAGCACTCATGTTCCATCTCCATCAACCATGGAGCTACCAGGCCATGAGGCACAGGGACTGCAGGTTGGGATGGCAAAGCCTGCCATGGTCCTGCAATAGCAGGTCTGGGTATATCAGGAAGGTGACTGGCCGCTCTATCGAGAGGCTCAGGAGGGATGTGAACCAGTGCTGTCTCAGCCACGCCGGTGCTGTCAGGATGAGGGAGGACCTGAATTCCCTGACCCTTAGGATCACCTTGTGCACCAGGGGAAAGGGAAGAAACACAGACAGCAGACCCGGAGGCCAACGGGTGAGGCAAGCGTCTCCTAGATACCACAAGGCTGTGGGTCACAAAGGAGCAGAAACGGGGGCACTTCCTGTTTCTGCGGGTTGCAAACAGGTCCAGGTGGGGAAACCCCCATCTCTGGAAAATGTGAAGGGCGACGTCCACTCTGGACCATTCATGACCCTAAAAGGACCTGCTAAGCCAGTCCGGCAGGGTGTTCTGGATCTCCAGGAGGTACAAGGCCACTGGGTGAATACCCTGCTCAATGCAGAACTCCCAGAGTAGAAGGGCTTCCTGACACAGGGGAGGGGGAATGAGCACCACCCTGTTTGTTTGTGGAGAACACCAACAGGACCAGGACAACCCATGTTCCTCAGCTGGGGAAGGAACGCCCGACATGCGAGGCAAACTGCCCTCAGCTTTCTGACGTTTATATGAAGGGATAGCTCTGCCTGGGACCACTCAGGTCCCTGATGTGAGCTCCCCATCCGGTGTCGGACACGTCCATCACTAGCTGGAGCAACAGCAGAGGTCGGGAGAATGGGACCTCGGCACAGACCAAATCCTCCTGGAGCCAACAATCAAGAGAGGCTAGGACATCCTCTGAAACTGTCACCACCATGTCCAGCGGGTGGAAGGCTGGATTGTACACCCAAGCTAGCCACAGCTATAGAGGGTGGAGACGGAGCCTGGCATGCTGCACCACGTACATGCATGCTGCCATGAATCCAAGGAGCCTCATACAGTTTCTGGCTGTGGTCATGGGAGAGCCCTGGAGGCGCAGGATGGCTAAGAACCGAGCCCTGGACAGAGAGGCCATGGCTACTGTAGACTCCAGCAGGGTGCCCACAAACTCTATTGTCTGGGTAGGGACCAGGGTGGACTTTGCCTCATTCAGGAGGAGACCCAGGTCTAAAAAGATTGCCTGAACTAGGGATATATGCTCCATTACCTGGGCGGGAGAGGGTCCCCGAACCAGCCAATCACCCAGGTAGGGGAAGACTGAACTCCATGCTTTCAGAGGAAAGTGGCTACCACCACCATGCATTTGGTAAAAACCCGGGGGGCCACAGAGAGGCCAAAAGGGAGCGCAGTGAATTAGTAATGGTCCTGGCCCACCATGGAATGGAGGAAGCATCTGTGACATGGGGCGATGGATATATGAAGTAAACGTCTTTTAAATCGAGGGCAACATACCAGTCTCCCAGACTGAGTTTCCTGAGGTCCAGAATGGGGAAACAGCCTCCTTTAGCCTTGGGAACCGAAGTAACGGGAGTAGAACTGGCTCAACTGGTGCTGACCAGGAGCCGGTGCCCTGGGTGCAGTGGCCAGAGGCTGAGTGCCCTGCCTGTGGTGCACTTTCGGCGTGTGCCTCGACAGAGATCTGCCCCGCTAGGTCTCCGCTTCTTCTGCGGCACAGGGGACTAAGAGCGGTGCTGGGCTGCGGTGTGCCACAGCACCGGAGAGGCACGTGAATGTTCCAGTGCCTCCCACCCCGAGGCCAGTGCGCTCTGGGTGGCCGGTGCCGGATGGAGAGCCGCTTTCATAAGAAGGATTTTCAGCTGGGAGTCTCTCTCCGGCTTAGTAAGGGGCTTAAAACTCCAGCAGATCTTACAATTGTCCATTAGATGAGCTTCTCCGAAGCACTTGAGACAGGCTTTGTGGGGTCCCCGTAGGGCATCGGCTTCAGACACCTGGTGCAAGGTTTGAAGTGTTGGGACCTGGGCATGCCCCACACAGAGCATTCGGGGACGCACACACGAACCCCTAACTAATTACACTACAACTATCACTAACATCTGCTAAGTATTTAACGCTAACAACTGAACTAAACTGTAACTGAGAACAAGAAGAACAAGAACTGGAACAAATGAGAACCACGAAGGCACACTTGCAGAAAGAAGGAACTGAGGGAGTGGAGGGCCAGCAGAGGTATATATGCACCAATATAGCGCTGCCACTCCAGGGGGTTCCCCAGCTGGCCCAACGGGTACCGCTGAGGGAAAAAATCTTTTCATGATCTGTGGACACGGCGCACGCACACCTACATGGAATGGACATGAGCAATCAATTGAAGTAGTAGCCACTGCTACTGTGCGAGTTTGGGACAGATTCTCCCTCCACACCCCATCTCACTGGTAGTTTTTTTGGAAAGGTGAGGGGCCTTTCATTTGTGATTTTGGCCCTGGCTCTCAAAAACCTCAGAGTGACACCAGATCTCACTCCCTAGCTTTGTTGTCTCTAGCTGTAGGAACCCTGTTTTGCTAATGTCCTTAGGAAGTTGTTTCACCACTGTTATAAGACAGAGTAAAATTGGAGAGACTTCAAATGAAACAAAATGGTGGTAGTCTCACTAATATGACCAAGCTGTGAAATGCTGTGACCCATGCCACCCAAACCCAGAAAGCTTTTTTTTTTTTTTTTAACATAAGCTTCATATACACACCTAGGACAGAAAACTGTATGGGCATGTCTACACTTGGAAATGATTTCGAAATAATTCCCCTTATTTCGAAATAACAAGCGGAGTGACCACACTACCGAGCCAGTTATTCCAAAATAAGGGGCTGGTTATTTTGAAATAATATCCCCTACTTTCCTTGGGAAAGAAGCTTATTTCAAAATAGTTATTTCGGGAGTTATTATTTCGAATTTAGTTATTTCAAAATAATTTCCTAGTGTAGAAATGCCCTATGGGTGAGAGCAAATTAAAAATCAGTGTCATCTCTACCAAATAGATGATGTCATCATCTGTAGAAAGATGTGAGGGATATGTATGGACCAATTGATAAAAAATATTCTCACGAGGGCAATGTTCATGACTTCTAAGGCTACTGTTTTTAACTCGCAAGGCAGGGTAGGTATGCATAATTTACATGGCATGGGTCAGACAAGCCTGACTCCACTGGGAATTTTACATTGAAATCAATGGACTTATCATTGCTTTGCCTGCTGCAAGCTGATGGTCTGAGGTGGGATTTCAATGGATCTTTACTTTTAAAAAAGCAGCATATATATTTTTTCCTGCATTCATTCCAAAGCAGGACACAATATGAGAAAGAAAGAAAGAAAGAAAGAAAGAAAGAAAGAGAAAGAAAGAAAGAAAGAAAGATTCATAGCAGAGAGCAGAACAATTTCTTTCAATGCTCCATAAATTCCTAATGGAGGAACCATCTCCATTTACCTCATCTCTCCAGATGTTGGTTTGAATTTCTCAACAAAAATGAGCTTCCTAATGAAGAACGAACAGCCTCACTACTGGTGAAATTCACCCTGGTGCAGAGGGGCAACACAACATCCAAGATGATCTATTTTTTAGGGCTTACATGGGACTTGAGTGGCATGCAGAACGGGCCTTGTGTTGAGTCTGTTCTGCATAGCCGCAAATGGGATTTCTACCATGTCTTCCAACAGCAGATCTCAGATATTAGTTAACTCAGCTTCTTGTCTTGGTCCAGAGCCCACTGAAGTCATTGGAAAGACCCTCTAGGCCAAGGTGAGGCCTTCTGTAGGGTACATAGTATTATCACCCATGATTTGTTAATGGGGAAACTGAGGCAAAGATAGTTTACATGTTTTAAACCTTCATTACATCCATTGTAGGCCAAATTCTAGTTTCACTGTGGTCAGTAACGAGAGTTTCCATTGCCAAGAATTCGGTCCTAGAAGATGCAGGGATGGAACACATGAAGAACTCACAAGTAAATGTACCTAGATCATAGGTTCCCAACCTGGGGGGCGTGAAGAAATTCCAGGGTGGGGGTGAGGTGATCCAGCCCCCCCCCCCCAAGAAAGAGCCCACGCTGGCATTACCTCACCCAAAGTTCATCTTTAACTGTTTGTTTTGCACCGTGGCTTCCCCCAGGTCTGTCTCCCTCCCTCCTCCCGGGGCTACAGACAAGCCCCAGAGCCACTTTGAAAAGGTGCTAATTTAGAGCTGACTTCGAAAAGATGCTAATTTCCCCTGGACAATAGGGGCCCTGGAGCTCGGCTCCTTAAATAATCATTGATTAAAAAGGCTCCAATGGTGGGGGCAGAAATGCAAGCAGCTGCTATCTCAAAGTCAGGAAGCTGCCCAGGGAACAAGTGGCACACGTGCTTTCTGAGACCCCAGACCTGATTGTGGGACCCCCAGGTACCAGCTTAGCTGTCCTCTCCCCTCACCCAGACCCCCGAAGTATCCTGCCCCACCATCCAGACCTCCACAAGTACCCCGCCCAGACCCCCTCCCAAGTACCATGCCCAGGCTTCCCGCCCCGAATACCATGGCCCCACCCAGACCCCCATGAGTGCCCTGCTCCCCTGCCCAGACCCCCACAAGTACCTTGCCCCTGGCCAGACCGCCTCCCAGAGTACCATGCTCCTGCCCAGACCCCGAGAACCATGGCCCTGCCCCTGCCCAGACCCTCCACCAGTACCCTGCCCCTCTGTCCAGGCCCCCACAAGCACCATGTCCCCCTGCCCAGACCCCACGAGTGCCCTGCTCAGGGCCCCCGCTGCCCCCTGTCCCCTGCTCAGGGCCCCACCAGGACCCTGCTCCTTCCCCCTACCTCCTGGCCAGACACTTACCCCCAGCTTGCTCCCGTAGCCTATTTTCCACCCAGATTCTGCACCCCATCCCTATCTCACTGACTGGCAGCCCTGTCTCACACACTGGATCCCTCATTTTTGGCCCCACTTCAGAGTGTAGAGGGGCCCACCAATTCCACTAACCCTTGAACCCCAGAAGAATTCATTTGGCCTGATTGCCTTGGACCTCAGTCCTACCTACCCTCCCGCCATGAGGCTGAGGTTCCAGGGGAGGGAGGTGTCTCAGTTGGGGCCACATCAGTGGGGTTTGGGGGGGGCTAGGAGGGTTTGGGGGGGTTGCATCTCACTTGTGTGTTCCCTGACTTATTTTTCTGTGGGTCAGTGACCCCTGACCCAAAACAGGTTCCCCGCCCCTCCCATCAATAAAGACAATGCTGAAACATTTGTGCTGGACATATTTTATTTAAAAATGAAGCCTGGTCCAGAACGCCCAACTGGGGCCAAGCCCCCATCTGGCTACAGCATCATTACACCCTGCATCCTCCCACACACCTCAATCCTGAGCCTATCAAACACCAGAACCCCCTGTCCTGAGCCTCTCACATCCCCAGTCTTCTGCCACAACACTACTGCACAATCCACACACTGCAAATCTGTGTCCTGAGCCCATCATACTCCCAACCCCCCTGCCTTGAGCCCCTCATACACCCCAACCTGAACTCCTGCACCCTCACATCCACAAGCCTGTGGTTTGCTCAGCACCCCAACCCTCCACCTGACCCCAACACTCTCCAGCCTGGAGCCCCCTTCCTGAGCCAGAAGCCTCTTCTCCACCTCTTCTTGCACCCAAATTCCCTCCCAGAGCTTACACCTTTCACCCCTTCCCACACCCAAATCTTTCATTCCCACTCCAGAGTCTGCACATCCTGTTTCAACCCAGTGAGAGTGAGTAAGGGCGGGGGACAAAAATGATGGAGAGGAGGGAAATGGAGAGGGTGGGGCCTCAAGAAAGGGGTGGAATCTTGGGGCTTGCCCTGACATTTAAAAAGTGATCTTGGGTGTAAAAAGATTGAAGACACTACTGTAAAAAAAATTTTTTTTTCAAATTTCATACCATGAAATGTGAATATATATATATATATATATATTGCCTTTCGACATGTAGGGGTACCGGTTCGGTTGGTGGGGAGGCCAAAGAACAATGTAGAAGGCAATGGAACTTTTTCGAACTTGCTAGCACACTTGCGGGAGTGTTTGGGACTGTTGTATCGTGGGAGTAGGTAGCCAGTCTTGCGTGGTTACTGGTGGTGGGGTATATATAAGGCAGCACACATCCATACATAATAGTTGTAGTAAATAAACATTTGCAATAACTTATCAAAGTAACTTGCATCCATTACATTTATTCTAATCGGGAAAATAATTTTTATAGATTTTTTAAATTAATTTATTATGGCTGCGATTAAGAAAAGGAAGTACAATGAAGACTACATTAAGTATGGCTTCACTGTTATGGAAAAAAACCGGATAGATCATTCTCAATGCGTAGTATGCCACACAGTTCTTAGCAATGACGCCTTGAGACCTAGTCATCTTGATCGACACTTGACAAAGAACCACAGCGCTTTGACAGAGAAACCAAAAGAGTTTTTTGCTGCTAAACTTCAAAATTTGAAATGCATGAAGCTGGACACTACTGGAGATTTTCATCAAGCGATGCCCAAAGCGGTAGAAGCTTCTTATGAACTGTCATTGTTCATCGCTAAAGCCAAGAAAGCGCACATAATCAGAGAAACTTTTGTGAAGCCTTGCTTGTTGAAAGCAACTGATATTGTGGTTGGTGTCAAAAGCAAGAAAAAACTATTGGAAATTTCACTTTCTGACAATTCCGTGAAACGTCGCATTGATGAGCTGGCGAAACTTAACTTCAAGTAGTGCAGTCAGTGTTGGCTTCTCCTTTTTTCACATTTCAGTGCGACGATACCACTGATGTAGCACAATGCTGTCAGTTGCTTGTCTACGTTCGATTCATTAACAATGGAATTGTGAAAGAACTGCTTTTTTCCAAGGAATTGACGACCACATCAAAGGCTTCTGATATTATGAAAACAATTTCCAACTTTTTTGAAGAAAATAGACTTTCATGGGGAAAACTGGTTGGTGTATGCACAGACGGTGCTCTAGCAATGCTTGGCTCTCGCTCTGGATTTGTGACGTTGGTGAAAGAAAAAAATCCAGCCGTAACCACAACTCACTGCATCATACACAGACAAGCATTGGCTGCTAAAACCCTTCCAGATGACCTACGTGACTTTTTGATGCTCTTTGCATGGATTTGGGAGTGGATCATAAAACTCTTTTGTTTCACACGGAGGTACAATGGTTTTCCAAAGGTAACATGCTTTCGAGATTATTCGAACTGAAAGACGAAGTGGAAATTTTCCTCTAGCAACAGAAGAAAGAAGAGTTATATCATGCATTTACAGACCAAACATTTCAACTTTCACTGGCATACCTCGTGGACATTTTTGAATCTTTGAACAACCTCAATTTGAAGCTGCAAGGAAACAATGTTGCAAATATTATAGCGCACCACGATGCCATCAAAGCATTTACGGAAAAAATCCAGCTTTGGGAACATCGAGCACAAGCGCAGATGCCTAACTTTTTGTCTTTTCCAACATTTTCATCACTTGCTGAAAATGAAGGTTTCCAAGAAGTTTGTAAAGAGGATGTGAAGAACAAAATTGTGTTTCATCTGGACTGCCTTGCTGACGAATTCATCCGCTATTTTCCAGACAACTTTTCTGACAACCCCATTCATAAATTAGTACGAAATCCATTCAACGTTGATGTCAATTCATTGCCAGAAGTATTGCAAGAACAAGCACTCGAAATAAAATATGATTCAAGTGCGAAAGATGGTTTTGAAAACACAAGCTTGGAGGAATTTTGGATAAAATATTTCCCAATGTACTCGAAAGTTGGAGAAGAAGCGCTACGTATTAGTCTTCCATTTTCATCAATGTACCTCTGTGAAAAAAGCTTTTCAAGTTTAGTCACATTAAAAACAAAACAAAGAAATCGACTGGATGTCTAAAACGATTTGCATTGCGTACTTTCATCTTTCAAACCTAGGATTTCCCAACTCGTGAAGAAAATGCAGCATCATCCTTCACATTACATTCAATTTGTTTCTGCTATTTCTTATGTTAAATAACATGTTTATTAAATTTTTGTGCCAAGAAAAACTATTTGTGCATATTTTTAATTTTAAATAACAAATTGAATTTTTTGTTAAAAGGGGGGTTGGATGATGGTAAAGAAGAGGTGGGGGAGCATGAGGGTTTCTCAAAAATCAAAAGGGGGGGCGTGATGCCGAAAAGTTTGGGAACCACTGACCTAGATCATCTGGTTTCTGCTGCCCTGCGAGTCCTATACTTTATCCCTCATGGGCTTGCATGAAGTAGTAAGTGTATACCCTGGGGACATGTGATTCAAATAAAATCAGATGCTCAACAGACTGGGGAGTTGTCCAACCAAGCACTTCTTTGTATGTCTGAATTCACTAGAGTATGAGAGGAACAGGGTCAATTAATAATACATTACCATAGCTTATAACAAGAAGTGCCTTCAAAAATCCACTGAGTGAAGTGCATGAAATTTACTTCTCTTGAAACTTGGGCAAACAACTCTCTGGTAATGAGATGCTCAGGTGATAACATCATTTCATTGGACTGTGCTCATGGTTTCTGTCTGTATTCTGCTGATGCAAGCAAGTTCCCCAGGCCCAAGACTCCAAAGATGCATTTCTACATAAAGCATGATTCACCTTGTCATTTACCGCGGCAGTAAACAGCAGAGAGCTAGCTTTTTACCTAGGGCACAGAGAGTTGGCAAGTTAAAACCTCTCACCCCTTACTATTAGGAGGCAGTGACTTGCTTAACCTGCTGCATGGCAGGGGCTGGGTGGGGAAGGTTTTGTGAGCAAATATTTAATGTGGCTTAAACAGTCATATCTGGCTTTCTCATTCACGTGTGTCCGCACTAACCTAAGTTACAACAAACTTAAACTTACATATAAATATCTCAAGAGGGTAGAGAGCAAACTGAAATCTGATTTTTTTTCCCCCCAGAGCTGTTATTTCCCCACAAAGGAAGATTTGGAGGCTTGTGGATAGAGCAGGGGTGGGCAATAATTTTTATAGGGGGGCCACTTCACCAATTATGGTAGTGGCCGCAGGCCGGCCCCAGAAGGGGCATGGCCTTGGGAGGAAGGGGTGTGCCCCTGGTGTGGTGGAGACTTTGCGTGCTCCCCTGTTGGGCAGGAGAGCACACGAGGTCTCTCGTCCCTTATCCCACCCAGCTGTTTGGAACAGGTTGGTGGTTCCCTCTGGAGCTGTGCGATCTTGGCAGGCAGAGGAAACTTCATGCATTGCCCTGCTCCCAGGCCCGATTGGGGGCAGGGAAATGCGTGAAGTCTCCCGGCCCCACCCAGCCGGGCAGCGTGATGCTTAGAGGGAACTGTCAGCCATTTTGAACAGCTGGGGGTTCCCTCTGGTGCTGCGTGCCCCAGGCAGGGGGAGGAGACTTCATGTGCTCCCCCATCCTCGGGGGCTGGATCAAACGACTTGGCAGACCAGATCCAGCCCATGGGCCGTATCTTGCCCACCCCTGGGATAGAGTGAATGTTAATTCTTCCCCTGTGTCAAGGCTGTGGTTTTAAAGATATGTGCATTGTAAATCCAGCTGACTGGTACAGTTTGGACTTATCTGGTCTAGCACCTCGGGACCTGACTGGTCCTGGATGAGGGATTTTTCCAGACCAGGGGAGGTCATTTCTGGCCCCCTTGCTGCTGCCTCTCCTCCCCACCGCTCCCCCGGGCTTCCTGGCTCCCCCTGCAGCCCAGCTGAGCTGTGCATTGGCTCTCACCCTCTGTCAAGGCTTTTTCCCCACTCTGGCATGATGAATGCAGAAGTGGGAGCCCGCAAAAGTACCCCAAAACCTTATCTACCAGGCTTTGGTATAAAACTTCCCCCCAAAATCTTAAAAACCTAGATTTTGGGGATAAAAATCCGCTGCCACCATCCAAGTAATGAGAAGAAACCAGGGAAGAGATCACTTCGGAAATCTCAGCCCTAAAGTAAAAACCAGAACACAAAAATTAACCAATACCAGGTTAATAAAAAGAAAAGAGAAAGAACTTTTATTATCACCACAATATTCTTGTTGCAAGCATAATGACTAGATGAAAGTCACAAATTAATATACTCATAGGGGAAACCCCACCATGGCCCCAGAGCCTAGTTGCAAAAGAGAGAAAACCCCATTTCTAAATGCACAGACATCAGCTTCCCATTCCCAAAGCATAAAACAATAAAACCTAACGGATTTATCTAAACTTTACCCTACTTACAGATAGTGAAGAGTCTTTTCTTGGAGGGAGACATAGTGTCTGTCCCCTCAGTAGCTGGAGAGAAACTGCCCAGGGACAAAGGAGGGAAAAACCCAAACATTCCTTTGTCCCAGTTTGAAATCCGTATCTGCATTCCTATTGGCCAACTCTACCTGGCATAGGTATAGTTAACCCCTTAGTCCCCAGGCTGCTGGCCATCTCTCATGATCATGACACCCCCCCACACACACCTTGCAGAGTGCCGGGACTCTTCAATCCTGGAACATCCGTGGTCCTTCTGGACCATGGACATTGCCAGAGCAGAGAGTTCTGGTTTATAGACGTGGAAGCTGTACTGGGAATCTCATCACCAGAACCCTAAAGGCCTCCCTGGCAGCACCAAGAGTCAGGTTCTACCAACTTCATCATGCAGAGTGGACCCTTCCTGCACCAGCAACTCTAAGGAAGTCAATGGGATGAATCCATAGATCACAGAGATGGAAGGGATCACTGCAATCATCTAGTCCAGTGGGCAATAAGCGGCCTGTGGGTCAGACACTGGAGGTGCTAATGGGTCTCCAGATGTTCTATTTACCTGAGTGTCTGCAGGCTTGGCCGCTCATAGCACCTGTTGGCCACGGTTCACAGTTCCTGCCCAAGGGAAGCAGTGGCAAGCGGTGGTCCAGCCCATGAAGCATGGCCACCGGGCACTGAGAGTGGCCATAACTGCAGGCGCTCAGGTAAATAAAGTGTCTAACCCTGGCAAACTGTGTCCAGCCTGGTTATTTGCCCATGCTGATCTAGTCTGATCTCCTGAATAAGACAGGCCATTGAACTCCCTTCAATTAATTCCTATTTGAACTAGACACGATGAGTAATGCACTACTCCTTGCGCAAAGGGGCAAGATGGGCCTGATAAATATAATGACTTCACTAAGATGTTTAGTAATTATCATACTAGCCACTGTGATAGCTTTCCTTGAGATTTAGCTTATTCAGCAGTTTAGTTTCTATTCATCTTCCTAGGCAGGCATATGTTATTAAAAATCACATTTACCTACAAAAAATTAAAGCTCTACACAGATACCAGGTCTAATTACAGACCAAAGAAAAAGTTTGTGTCCCTTTCTATTAATGAACGGCTGGCATTTTACTACAATAGTCACAAAGGAATAGACCCATATGCTTCTAAGTCAGCAAGTTCAGGCTTTTTTAGAAAAAAAAAATCTAAAAAGTGTGTGATCAACAAATTACAGGGTCGGGCAGGTGTCATGGAGAGAGACTGACATGATTATGCAGTCAGATTATTGCTTATTTGCAGTGGTGTTATGGCTGGGCTGGTCCTTACATATGAGAGATACACATTGCTACCCGTCCAAATTGCTACCCCTCCACTGCCTGAGTAACAGTCTAATTAGAATAAGGTAATATCTTTTATTGGACCCACTTCGGTAGCTTGCAGGCTTGACTCTTTCACCAATGGGAGTTTGCCCAATACAAGAGGTTACCTCACCCACTTTGTCTCTCTAGCTTGTTGCTTCGGCATGGAGGCAGCTAGATTGGGGCTATGTCTAGACTATGGGTTTTTTCCGGGATACCATCCCAGAAAAACTCCACCACATCCAGGGAATGCGTCTGCTCTACCGCTTTTTTTTGCAGAAGAGCAGACGTGCTCTTTTGGAAGCCCTGTCTTCCTCCTCCCACAAGGAAGAAGGGCTCTTCCGAAAGAGGGAGGTTTTCCAAAATTTGGCCCAATGTAGATGGGCCAAATTTTGGAAAAGCCTCTTTCCGATAAAGCCCCCTAGTGTAGACATAGCCTGGGTATGTAGGATCTTCACTATCAGAGACTTTAAAGCCAGACGGGATGATTACTTCGTCTAGTCTGACCTCCTGCCCATCAGAGGCCATTACATTGCAGCCCGATACCTTTACGTCACAGGGTTCACTCACCATTGGCATGGCTCCTTATTGGCATTGCAATGCCAATTACACAATTACTTTTTTAAGGGCAGACAGGTTTGCGTGGACATCCTCCCTGGCTGTTCACCCTGTGTCCCCCCTCCCTCTCCAGGACTCGTGGTGCTCTCACTTCATGACTCTGTCCTCCAGCAAGGGGCACTGTTCAGTCCTCCCCTGGCAGGGTATCAATGTTCCACTGGATCAGCCATCCGCAAGGCGTTCCAGAGTTCTCAGATGCAAAGCCAGGTTCCGTGCCATGTTTCCAGCAACTGGCAGTGGAAACCAGGCCCACTCGCTACTCCAGGCTCCAGCTATGAGATCTTATGTCTAGCAACTATAGTCTGTTTGCTCCCAGACTCCACTGCTATTTCCTAGACTCTGTCCTTTCACTAACTTCTGGCCCTCTTCTCTGGGTTGACCAGTCTAACTTCCTCTTTCCAGAGAGGAACTGCAGACTACGCCTGCTTTTAGCTGCCTGCCAAACTGCACCCTCAGACACACCTCCCTCCACCTAAACACTGATTGCAAATGACTTCCCCTACAACCTCCTACTGTTTTCAGTTTCATCCCTTTATACAAGCCCAACCTGCTCCTCCCCGCTGAACTTCATCTTCCATTAGCAGAGCCCTGCATGCATACAAAACTGGTATCTGCATCAATGATCCACAGATATCTGCATGCACATCTGCAGATGCAGAAATCCGTGGCTATAAAACAAATATCCACAAATTTACAGCATTCTGGACACACATTTTTTTCTTCACTCAGCACACAGTCAATCTGTGGAACTCCTTGCCTGAGGATTTGGTGAAGGCGAGGACTTTAACAGGGTTCAAAAAAGAGCTAGATGGATTCATGGATAGATTAGCCAGGATGGGTAGGAATGGCGTCCCTAGTCTCTGTTTCTCCGGAGATGGGTGACAGGGGAGGGATCACATGAGGATTACATGTTGTGTCCCCTCCCTCTAGGGCATCTGGTATTGGCAACTGTCAGCAGACAGGATACTGGGCTGGATGGACCATTAGTCTGACCCAGTATGGCCGTTCTTATGTCCACACCCGCATCTGTATCCACAAGAATGAGCCGCAGATATCCACATCCATATCTGTAGATGCAGATACCTGCGGATACAAAGTGGATTTGCAGGGCTATCTCCATTGGACTTTACTGACCCCTGGTTCTCTTCCATGGGCAGTGTATAAGGTTAATTGTCTTAACGACGTACTCTGTCTTGTGTGGGGTGGATGCCTCATCACATCCTATTCAGGGGTGGGGAACCTCCAGCCTGCACACACGATTCATCAGAGTTAGTCATGGGTGGGCTGCCAGATGGTTTATATACCTGAGCATCTGCAGGCACAGAGCCTTGCAGCTCCCAGTGGCCAGGAATTGCGGGGCTCCATGCCTGTGGATGCTCTGGTAAACAAACCCTCTGGCGGCCCGCCAGTGGTTAACCCTCACGAACCACATGCAGCCAGCGTGCCAGAGGCTCCCTACCCATGCCCTATATTAAGCCCAAACACGTGAGTAAGAGTCAGTCCTTTGGAAACTAAACTGAGTACCACAGGAGGAGACTTAGAAGACACCAAGGTGCTAGCACTTCTCAAGGCTCCTACAGTGGCAGAAGATCCTTAATTTTAGTGATCAGTTATTTGGGTGCATGGATGACATGTCACCTTCCAAATGCCATGGCCCAGGGTTGCTGATATTCTTGTCCTTCTGCTTTTTACTATTCACTGAGGCTTTCAGTTGTGAAGATCAGTTTGCAAATGATTTCTGTGAGGTCTTTGATGTTTTCAACAGTAGGAACGGCTGTAGCATTTCAGAATTTAACAGCTTGGGGAAGCCAGTTAGAACAATTTGAACCTTAGTGACTTCCTTTGGTACAAAGATGCCTAAGAGAACCCACTTCCCCTTCCCCAGATCCTGTCTCTATGTATACGTTAAATTGACAAGCTCATGGTTTCTCGTTGTTTCTTCACACAATGCACAGTCAACCTGTGGAACTCCTTGCCAGAGGATGTTGTGAAGGTCTGGAGTTTAACAGGGTTCAGAAAAGAGCTGCATGATGAATTTATGGAGGATAAGTCCATCAATGGCTATTAGTCAGATGGGCAGGAATGGTGTCCCCAGCTTCTGTTTGCCAGAAGCTGGGAATGGGCAACAGGGGATGGATCACTTGATGATTACTTGTTCTGTTCATTCCTGCTGGGGCATCTGGCAGTGGCCACTGTTGGAAAACAGAATACTGGGCTAGATGGACCTTTGGTCTGACACAGTGTGGCCGTTCTTAGATCCACAGTGCAATGATTGCTTGATGCATAATCAAAATAGAAGCTATCCAAAGGGATGATCGTGTCTGAAATTCAGTGCACATATTGTGAACACTTGCTTTCCACATCTGACACCTCAGCCCCCAAACATCAGATTATCTTATGTCCCAAAACCATTTGTTTTGAAAAGCTCTTTCAGTTCCAGAATCACACATTTTGAACCACAGCAATAGATTTTAAATGTGACCACACAGTTACCAAGTGCATAATGGACTCAGGCCTCAGCTGGTGTGAATCCCAGGGGCGCCATTGACGGCAATCAAGCTCAGAGGGTTTATACCAGCTGCGAACCTGGCATAACATCCCTACACCATTCGGTGGCGGAGGGAGGGGGGATTCCCTGGCTTTTCAAACTACCACAAGCCTGCACATACGGTGTGCTATCCGGGAACTGATTATACCAAGATGGCAACATAATTAAGTTACCAGAGTGCTTTAGGCAAATACCTGGTAGCATAAGGTGCTATGTGCATTCTGGCATGAGCTTTATTTAAACACATTGGATCAATTTGAATCAATTTGACATGTACACACTTCAGGGCCAGGCCAGTTTCAAATCAATTAAACTCCTTATGACTTTATGATTAGCAACCCGAGGTTATAAAACATTAATATAAAAATCGCAGTTTATAAAATGAAAAATAAAATCCCAGCGTAATGTTTCATGAAGATCACAGAAATCATTATATAAGCTTCATTAAACAAACAAGGTAAGGGTAATTAAGCTGTAAATTGAGTGCAGTAGTTAAAGAGAGAGACTATAATTAGGATGTGCTGGCCAGTTAAATAAAAATAAGGAAGTCTGACTACTAGTTGGCTTTTGTAAAATTCCAAACACCAAGGCGATCAATCTCCTTATGAACCCTTCCAAACTCAGCTCTACGTAAGAAATGTTTGTAGCAAATGACTATGAATAAACCAGCCCAATAGATTTGGAGGCACTTTGAAAATAGAAAAAAAAATACACATTGAAAGTAATAAAATATGTACAAAACTTGCACAAACTACTGTGCAAAATTAACGGATAGTACACTGGCTAGAACTCATTCTCTAGAACTCTGATTCAGCAAAGCACTCAAACGTGCTCAAATGTATTCCTATTTAACAAGTGCCTCAGCACACGCTTTCCTTGTGGCACTTGCTCATATCCCATGAACATCTGTGAGAATCCGGCACAGGCTCAATCCCTTTGCTGAACAAAGATCAAATTAAGCAAGGGGCTCAGAGCTGGGCTGAATTGTGGCCTATGTGTGAGAGTCACAAATGTGCATTCAGCTGGGAGAGGACTGGTTCAAAACCTCCGCTCTGCTCTGCCCCTTTTCATTAGCAAAAAGTCCCAATAGAACAAAGCTCTCCAAGAAAGCCAGATCACTGTGCTTGGTCTGCTAAGGGAATGGGAAGGTATTTTCTCCCTTCTGGCTCTGTGCGAACAAAATGCAATGCACACATGATTAGGCAGCAATCACCACAATTACTACTTGGACATTTTTGTTTCAGGGAATTGTCTGTCATACAAAGCCCACTGAAGTCAAAGGACAGATTCCCCACTGACTTCAGAGGACTTTGGGTCAGACTCAGCGTTCCCTTTAAATTTTTCCATTTGAGTGCAGAATAAATTGTATTATGTGCACTGAGGCACGTGCAGATGTGCACCACACAGGCTGCCAGCTTTGGGCGCTCTGCTAATCAGGTGGGCCCAGCTTACAGGCAACACTGATCAGACCTCAGTATGCTTATGGAGCCAATGTGTATCTAGTCTGTTTCTAACCAGTCATTCCAAGAACAGCTCAAATCCCACTGCTCTCCTGGACGATAATCTATAGCTTGTTGTCTTAGCCCTTTGTCATTTCGCTCTCACAAATTTTACCGTCGACACAAAACCTGTACGGTGACACTGAATAATGACAGGAAAGGGAAACACTGCCACTGGGGCCTCCGTGCATGACTGATGGCTCACTAATGTGTATACGGGGGTCGTATTTCGGCAGTGCGAAATTGTGCTCTATTCTCCCCACGCTGCCTCCACACATCAGGCCAGTAAATCTGAGCATATGGAGCTGCAGACAAGAGGCTGATAGTCAAAAGATGTAGGTTATACTGATGCATGGCTGAATCACTGCACCTTCATGTCTTCCCAGAGGCAAGGAGTGGCAAATAGAGGGCGTTTTTAAGCAGCCTGGGTACCCCAGGGTGATTAGCATGTGTGTTCATGTGGATAAATAGGCCAATTTGCTTAACACACAGTCCGGAGGGATGGAATGGCTGGGCTCGCATTACTACGGCCCATTTCTTTTAGCTCGTTTTCCAGAATGGGGCAGGCTGTGTTTCCTGCACCAGACAGGGCATGAGAGCCATGTGTCCATCCTCATTTCTGCTTGGCTCTCCCTTTGTGGGGCATGTCAACCTAGTTGTGGGCCAAACACCAGAGCTGTTTGCCATGTGGGAGTTGGTGTTGTTGATTATAACCCTTAGAGATAGATTTGATTTGCAAATTGATTTCCAAGCTCCCTAGAATACTGGGTAAAGCTCCAGGTTCAGGCATAAACTCCACCTCTCGAGTGGGTCGAAACAAATGCCTGAGAATGCCCAACAGGTGAGAAAGTTTGCAACAAGGCCAACCCCTGAATTCTATGGTTCAGGGGCATCTTTGGTGATTATTCCCCCCTCAACAAAGCAAGACTGGAGGGAAAAAAAACCTCACAACCACAGCATGACACACAAAAGTCCCTGTTCAGGCCATGGCTACCAGAGGCACCAGTCTGACCACACTGGTTTAAAGCTCAAAGCAACTCTCTTGAGAGAAGATGACCATGCTGTACCCAGCTTCCTTCGAGAGCAGACCAGACTGCCAGCTTTTCAGGGAGTCCATGTTCCATGGCCTGGGCACGTGCAACCAGAAGTCCGCTGTTTCGCTGTCAACATATGGTTTTACTTCACACATAATGGCATCCGGTCCCCCGGCCCCTGTTTCCTTTGTGTCTGGAGAAGAATTTACAACAGACTCCAGGGAGGAGGGGGTCAGGTTAATCCATCCATCCCATGAGAGACACAGGAGTGCAAGCCAGCAGCAGCACAAGCGTGCACCACATCGATACAAGATACAACTGAACTATTTTATGGGGATTTAAACAAAAACAGGGCCCCTCATAAACCTGATCCCTACTTCATCAAGGGAGAAAACCAAGCAGCAAGACCCATCCGGCCCCAAGAGAAAGCCCTAATGGCTAAGAAAATAATCAATCATGATTTTCTTCAGCCCTAAAATAAAACCCAAATGTGGATCGTTTCAGCCTCGTGTTGTTACTTTGAACTTTTTGGCAACTGGTCCAAATCCTTTGAAGCTGGCGCACAATTCTACCTCCCTCCCAGTTCAAACGCTACACGATGCCAAGCTCCAGGCTCTGACTCAATCAGCTGGTCGACACATTTGCTCCAGCAGCATGGCTGAGTGGTAGGTGAGTCAACATACGGTGCCTCGCCACAGTGATCCCGGGAAGGCGCCTGCCGCAGGTGGGCTGCAGAGCTGGAGAGGAGGCTGAAACGAGAAAAGCCGGTTCGTTCCGCCTGGCTTGCTGCAGAGAAATCACTGTGCCCACTAACATGCTTTGGTTTGGGAGCTATTAAATGGCCATGGAGAGATGCTAACCAGAGATTCATTCATGGGGAATCTACTGGTAGGGAGGGTGTCAAGGGGTGCCCTGGTCACGTCACCCAGTCCCCCTTCTCTGCCTCTGTTTTCTCCCGACCGGTCGGCCCGCCCCGCCGGATCGTGAGGTCGTTCCTCACCCTGGTTGCCATGGGGTTGCCCCGAGCTGGGAGGTGAGAGGGTCCAGGCCCTCCCTCTCTCCAGACCCCAGCCCAGGGCCCTAAGGTAGAGGAGAATATCCGCTCTCCCCTCACCTGGCTGATGGGGCTACATGCCGCAACTGATCAGCCTGCGGGCTTCTGCTTCGCACCTGCCCTGGGCTGCTTCCTCACCCCCCGCTCACCAGGGTGCTTCGTTTGCTTCTTTCCTGAGGCCCTGAGCCCCTTCATCCGGTGCTCTGGCTGGCCTCCCTTGTACAAGTGCCCCCACTGTCTTTATGCTGCGGTGGGCGCCTGCGCCGGGCGTCTGCCACACCGGCTCCTCCCCCCTTCCAGCCACCCCTGCCCCCCACATCTTTCCCGCTGCCCACGCACGCGTCCGTCGGTGCCTCCCCTGGGGCTTCAGTGGGGGCGCCCTCCCCACCGCTGTCTGTGCGGTGCGTTCCTGCCGCCGCCGCCGCAGTTTCTCCCGGGGCGGGGAAAGCCTCCCCCGATGCGTCAGCTGGAGCACCGGCCAAGCCGCCGGGCGGGCGGCGCGCCCCAGCTGTTGCTGCTGTCTCCCCCGAGGCGGGGGAAGCCGGTCCGACCCTCTCCGAACCCAAGGGGGGGCCGGGGTTAGTGCGGGGTTGCGGCACCCCGTCACAGAGGGGACACATTATTAGAGGACAGTGGATTAATGAAGAGAAAGACAGAAATGATTAGCATGCCAAAGACTCAACATTACACTGAACGGCAATTTTACAGCTTGCCTACAGTTCTCTGTCTTAGGTACGTTGCTGGCCCTCAGCGCTCTACTATCTTGAATGTATTAATTCTCACAATAGCCTTCCGGGCAGTGTTGTTACCCCAGCAAGGCGGCGATGGACCCCTGGCTGCACTCCTGCCTTCCTCTCATGGGAAGGATGGCTTCACGCAACGCCTCCTCCCTTGAGTCTGCAGCCCGAGGTCTCACAGGAAGTCTGTGGTGAAGCAGGGAACTGAGCCCAGGTCTCTGAAGTCCCAGACCAGCTAGCAGGGTGTCTGCCCTGCGTAAGTCACAGGAAACCCCTCAAAAGAGGGCTTATGTGGTGTGCAGCTCTTTGCTGGCCCCTGAATTGCAGGCAGAGGGAGAATTTCACCACCTAATGATGGACAGAGCCAGTTCCCTCACACACGGCCGTATCCTCAGCAGTGCTGAATTTGTGCCACTCTCTCTGAAGTCCAAGGCTTGAAAACACCTGCCACATGCCTCCATATGCTCACTGCTCCCTCCATTTCCTCTCCAGTCGGAAGGGGGGGGGAATACCGTCTGGTGCTGGTGCTTGTCAGTGCTGGCAGAGAGGTGATATCAGGATGGGGGGTGAGGGTGTTTCAGCTGTGGGACGTATCCATCGGGGGAAGGGGTGGTATGAGGGTTTGTATGCATTGTGTGTCAGTTTTTTGAGGGTCGGTGTGGAGAAGCACCTCAGTTGGGTGCGGGGGGGGGTGGGGGAGGAGGGTTTGTGTTAGTGTATGTAGATTCTCTGTCCATTGTGGGAGCTGTGTGGGCATGACACTGTAATAAGCAGTTCATCAGCTGCGTGTGTGGAGTGTTGTCAATAGTGGGAAGGATCTGCACGGTCGGGATAGCAATCTGTACCAGTTCTTTGTGAGGCTTGTGTCAAGTTCTGTACCCAGTGTGGGAGCTTGAATTAAATGGGTGGTGGGCATTTTGGGGGGCAGTGTGTTTTGAAGGGAGGAATAATTAAATGGTCTGTGTTGGGTGGAGCGCCAGAATTAGTGGGTATTGGCTAACAAAACCCATTGTGTAGTTTATCAATAAACTAGGGAAATACAACATAAATGGGCTAATATACAATGTAAAGTGGGTGCATAACTGGTTGGATAACTGATCTCAGAGAGCAGTTATCAATGGTCCACAGTCATGCTAGAAGGGCATAACAAGGGATCAGTTTTGAGACCCATTCTGTTTGATATCATCATCAATGATTTAGATGATGGCATAGAGAGTACACTTATAAAATCTGTGGATGACAGCAAGCTGGAAGGGTTTGCAACTGCTTTGGAGGATAGGGTCAAAATTCAAATGAGCTGGACAAACTGGAGAAATGGTCCGAGGTAAATAGGATGAAATTCAATAAGGACAAATGCAACGTACTCCACTTAGGGAGCATCTACACAGCAGGGCTTAACTCCAAATATGCTATGCAAATTGAGCTACGTCAATTGCGTAGCTTATTTCGAAATAAGCACTCTTCCTCCGACTTCCCTTACTCCTCGTACAATGAGGGTTACAGGGATCAGAATAAGAAGTCCTCCAGTTTGACAGCATTTTGACATTATTTCGAAATAACACCAGTTATTTCAAAATAAAGTTGTTGTTTAGATGTACCCTTAAGGAGGAATAGTCAGTTTCATACATACAAAATGGGAAGTGTCTGTCTAAGAAGGAGTACTGCAGAAAGGGATCTGGGGGTCATAGTAGACCACAAGCTAAATACGTGACTCAGTTGTAAAAAAATCAAACATCATTCTGGGATGTATTAATAGGACACAAGCAAGACACAAGTGAAGTAATTCTTCCACTCTGTGCTGATTAGGCCTCTACTGGAGTATTATGTCCAGTTCTTGGCACCATATTTCAAGAAAGATGTGAAGAAATTCTAGAAGAACCAGAGAAGAGCAACAAACATGATTAAAGGTCTAGAAAATGTGAGCTATGAGGGAAGACTGAAAGAATTGTTTAGTTTGGTAAAAAAAAGACTGAGAGGGAACATGATAATAACTTTCAAGTACCTAAAAAGGTGTTACAAGAAGGAGGGAGAAAAATTATTCTCCTTAACATCTGAGGATAGAACAAGAAGCAATGGGCTTAAATTGCAGCAAGGGAGGTTTAGGTTGGACATTAGGAAAAACTTCCTATCTGTCAGGGTGGTTAAACACTGGAATAAATTGCCTAGGGAGGTTGTGGAATCTCCATCATTGGAGATATTTAAGAGCAGGTTGCACAGACATCTATCAGGGATGATCTAGATTGGGTTGGGGAAACTAAGGCCAGGGGGCAGATACGGCCCCTGGATTGCCTGGATCTGCCCCCTGAGGCTTAGGGCCTTCCCCAGCATTGGGGAGCCTGCGCTGGCACTCCACCCCCGCTGCCTCCCCGCAGCCCCTGGCCTCCTACTGATTTTTCTGCGGGTCAGTGGCCCCTGTCCCAAAAAAGATTCCCCACCCTGATCTAGATGGTGCTTGGTCCTGCTGTGAGTTCAGGGGACTGGACATGATGACTTCTCAAGAGCCCTTCTAGTTCTAGTGTTCTGTGATTCTATGATTGGTCTGTATTCTCTGCAATGGACAGTTTCACTTGCGCATGTGGCTTTTGCAAGCATCACAAACAGAGATGGTTGGAAAATATCCCTCCATCCTGCCCCGGCCCACCTTCACATCTACGGAGCTCCCAGCCGATGGGGGTCTGGAGCACTCAAATTACTATCCCCAAGAGTCATCACACTGGTTTTTCTGAATCAACATCTTTTCGTATTTAGACAAAAAAAAATTCGTTTTCAGGTGGTTCATTTTTTAATGAAAAGTTGAAAATTTCCAGATGGCAGGTATTTTTTGCAAAATACTTTGTTCAGTTGAAAACCCATTTTTCCATGGAAAAAGGTTACTACAAAAGACTATCAGCTGACCATAGCCACTACTTATTTTTTCCCAATCTGATTTCTATTGATGGGAGTGGAAGATGTTCAGCCTGCTCAGTATAAGGGCCAAAGTTTCAGTGAATAACGCCCTGCAAAATGAAAACAATAAAATAAAAATAAAGGCAAGTAACCAGGAATTACCTACAGCCCAGAATATAAAAGTAGGAAAGTGTGACATATTGAGTAAAAGTATTCAGAAGGATGCAATTTTACTTTCGGCTCAATAAAAGCAAACTTTTCAAATTCCTGAAAAAATAACCTAAAGGCACTTAAAAGGCAGAAAGCATCAGAATGGGAGAAAGCAGACTATTTTAATGAGCTAAAAAGCATCAGAGGTGACAAATGGCCATGTAATCTCCAGTAATGCCAACTCTAAGGATTCAAAAGTCACAAACCAGCCCTGCAAAAATCATGAGATTGGTTTAAAAGATCATAAGATTTTAAAAAATATAAGAAAGTTATTACTCAGTTTATTTGCCATCTGGGTCCAGGGTCACATTTCCAAACTTTTCTCCACAACCATGAGGGCTAGAAATGCACAAAAACAACACAAAACTAACAAAAAACAACAACAAATCCACGTCCCCTTCCTTCCCCCTTCCCTACCCCACTCACCCCCTCCTCCCCCCCGCAAACTGCTGAGATTTCCTCCTAATCAGCTAGATGCAGTGGCGGAACTTTAAGAAACACACCAAAAATTGAGAGAGTGGCAACTGGTTCATTGCTCTATTAATAGGAAAGTTTCATGTAAGTATAAATATAGAGAGGGAAAGACTGGCCCCATTAAGAATGGTTGTAGAGAAACAGAGGGGGGATGCTAAAGTCATCAAGCACTGACTTTACAAAGAACAAAGCAGCTTTCGTTTCAAATCAGATTTGGATGGACTACAGATGATTAACAAACGTGATCATCTAAATGACAAGACTGTTAAGAAGGGTGGAAGTGCGGATAAGGGAGCAGGATCAGCCGTCATAGGTCATGAATGGCAAAGGGAGTAAGAATAGAAACAGGAAACGTTTTAGCAAATGCTTTTCCAAGCTCACTTTCTGGACTTCATGAGAGAGCCTCAAAACCTGGCTTGTTGCCAACACAACACTAGTATATTTATTAGGGAACCTGCTGGCTTGGCAGGAAATTGCAGACCAGTTAAATATTTTATATAGCTAACTGGTTTATTAAGGAGCTATTTGAGATTATCAGAGAGGGAGCATTCTGGAAAGTATAATATTGTGACTGGGAGGCAGGACACCTTAGAACTTGTTGATTTCTATGCCTCTTCAGAGCCATCTCTGCTAGTGGGGGACCGTTGCCAAGCAGATAAAAGAGGTGGAATGGATATTGTCGGCTCTAAGAACTATTGCACTGTGGACTTCATACGTGTGAAGAAGAGTGGGGCAGTGAGTCACATAATACCAGGAGATTTGTCCCACTAGATTGAAAATAAATTTAAAAGAGCAAAAACCAAAGAGGGTGTATATGACATGCAAAGCCAGGAATTCACCACTGAAGCATGGCATTGCTTCAGAACCAAGCCCTGATTTTCCATCTATGTAAAAACAACCACACTGGTCAGGAGGGCTGTACAGAAAGCAAGATTTGCAAGTGCAGCCAATGGCAAATGGGGCAGCACAGTTAATGAGGACAAATAATGGATGCAGGTAAAGAATGGCTCAGATTAGTCACATAGGCTGACAGATGCCAATAAACTAATGCAGACAAATGACAATGAACCGTGACCCTAGGGATGTTACAATGTGGGCAATTGGGTAACCGTGTAACTGCTGAAATTTTCAGCAGTTACACGGTTACATGCACCTGCAGCATGGGGTGGAAGCCAGCTCCCGGGGAGCTAGTGCACGCTGGAAGCTGGCTTTTTAAGTCCGCTCCTGGCACATACTGGCTCCTGCTTGCCAGCTCCTCCCAGGGAGCCGACTGCTGCCCCGCGCTGCTGCCTCTGATACAAAAGCAAAAGCTGGCTTCTGGCGCATACCGGCTCCTGCCCCACTCCTGGGCACCCCAGGAGTGGGGTGGGAGCCTGCCTGTAACTGTTCAAGGTAACTGATAAGCCCAGGGTTATTGGTTAACTGTGTAAACACTTATCCCGTTACATCCCTACTTGAACTAGAAATAAAATGATCAAATGCCTGCTGGGTGGAAAGGCAGTCCTAGCAACTGACCAGAAAAGCCATCAGGGTTTTTGGAGGTAAGATAAAGGGGGGGGGAAGTGAGAATTTTATTTCTGATTGCAGTTAGGGTGCCAGCCAGGGAAAATGGGATTTCTTAATCGGGCTCTTGTCTTGTGGCCCCTTCTGTGGCCCCCCAGGAAAAGTGACTTCAATTCTGTTTCCTCTGCGTGGAACTATGGAAAGTGGCCATATCAGCTAAGTGTTGAGAAATCCACTCGTGGTCCCAGCCCAGACAACTCTCTTGTAACTATTTCACGTTTGAGCAAATGAGCCACAACTTGTGGGTATTTAACATATTTAGCTCATTTTCAAATACTCACCGTGCTGATTTCAAGCGCTTTCTGACAGGCTTTAGATTCCTTAGCAGGGGGAGCATGCCACCAAAGAGCAGCTACTTCCTGACTCTCCCTCCTCCTTCCAGTGTCCCTGCAGGTTTGATTGAGACGACACTGACAATAATGCAAAGTGGAAGGAATAACCACATCCCCTACTCAATGCTTCTTAAATGTGCCCACCGGGGGCTTTTCTTGTGCCCACAGTCCTCTGGGTGGTGATTGGAGGGGGTGGGGCAAAGCAGTGGCCCCTCCCACAGTGCTGCCAGCACTGATTGGGCCCTATGCCCCCTCTGGAGACACAAAAGCTGGAGGATGACCAGGCAGTAGTGAGTTCCCAGTCCAGCCACAGGTCTCTGGGCTCCATCTCCAGGCAATGTCCATTGGCTCCATTCTCTGGCCATGAGGTGGCAGGCTCTGGCCCAAGTGCACTCTCTCTTCGCACACACGCACACACACGCACATACACACACACACTCCCCCTGGTCCCTGTCTCCAGGCTTGCCAAGGAAGTCTGCTTTGAAAAGGGATATTTGCATGTTTGTTTATACTGCTTTTCACAGCAGATTGCCTAGCTAGCAAGTCTTTAAATGAAAAAAAAAAAATCAACCAGGAAAAAGAAGAAACAACAAGAAAAAAGACAAGACAATGTCGAACACCTTATTTGGGTTTCTAGTCTGTTTAGGTCCAGACAACTGTACCTTATTTTTATTACTGAGTATTAAAAAATTCCTACATAAATAAATTCCAATGATTTGGATATGCGCATGTGCATATTTGTTTGCTTTTCCTAAGTATTCCAGGAAAAATTGTCCAAGCGGCCAGCAGCAAGAGATAGCGGCTGCATTCTGAGGCCACCAAAATATTTGTTGTGAGAAATGGCTGTGTCTGCACTAGAGACCTTACAGTGGCACAGCTGAACCACTGCAGCTGCACCTCTGGAAGGTCTCCTTGTAGCTGCTCTATGCTGGCAGGTGAGAGCTCTCCCCGCTGGCATCATTAAACCGCCCCCAACAAGAGCGGTAGCTATGTCAGCAGGAGAGAATCTCTCGGCAACCCAAGGCTATCCACATGGTCACTTTTGTCAGTGAAACTTACGGTGGTCGAGGTGATTTTTTTTTTCACACCTGCCCGACAAAATTTTTACTAATGCAGACCATAGCCCCAGAGACAACTTACCCTGCAAGGCCTAGAGGGCACAGGCTGTGCGTGCCTTCCTTAGCTCTGGCATACAGAGAGTAAGCTGCTGTTCCCGTGAGTGAATCCAAAAGCTGCAGGGTAAACCCTGCCAACAGTTCAAGCCAACTCAGCGGTACATAAGCCGTAGTGTGGGCTCCTGTCACAAGAGTGAATTTCATTCAGAGGTCACTTAATAACAAAACTGCAACTAGGTTTAGAGCCCTGCAAATCCACAGATGTGGATGCAGGTATCCGCAGCTTATTTTTGCAGATACAGATGCGGATGCAGATACCAGTTTTGTATCCGTGCAGGGCTCTAACCATATTTTGTAAGTTAAAATTGTCCCCACACTATTAAGTTGATGCTCGTGTAGCACTTTGAAGAGGCGAGGTGCTAAATCCTGTTGCTATTAGCAGAGCCCTGCAAACCTGCGGATATCCACTTTATAGCCATAAGTATCCGCATTTGCGGATGTGCATGCGAATATCTGCAGCTCATTTCTGCGGCTATGGGTGCGGATACACATTTTGTATCGATAACCCTGCACATTTTCAGATATCCACTTTATATCGGCAGGTATCTGCATTCGCAGATGTGGATGCAGATATCCGCTGCTCATTTTTGCAAATACAGATGCAGATACAAAATTTGGTATCCATGCAGGACTCTAGCTATTAGACAGGCCAGGGATACAATGGTAACTACTCAAGCAGGAGTTCTTCTCCCTATAAGATTTTTCCCAGTGCCTGGGAGGCAGTGTTGCCTAGTGGATAAAGTGCTGGACTGGGACTCACAAGATGCCCAATTCTGGCACTGGTCTGCTGGGTGACACTGAGCAAGTCACTGTGCTCGCTTCAGCTTCCCCCTCTGTAAAATGGGAATAATGATCATGCCCTGCTTTGTGAAGCCCTTTGAGTCTACTGATGAACAGCACTATAAGAGCTAGATATTAGCATTAAACTAATTGGCACGTCCTAACAAGTTCAACTCCAGTTCAAACACGGCTTCAAGAACATACGAGATTGAAGCCTCTCCCATGGCTCTCTCTCCTGGGTCCGTTCTCTCAATCTCAGATGTGGCGAAGCCCTGACCACTCGCCATGGGCCCTGAGCTCCTGGAGGACACTGGTTGCCTCAGAGGCTCACTGTGACCCTCCACACGGCCTCTTTCCCTTTACTAGAGGCAGGGGTCACAGCCTACTGAGCCGTACTCATCACGGGCTAGTTCACAGTTTGGGGTAAAACCCTCTCTGGAGTCCTGGTCTTCCCTCTCAGGAGGAGACTCTGTAGTGGCATGGGCAGGGTTGGGAGGAACCCAGCCCACCCACTACTCCAGGGTCCAGCTCAGAGACCCTAAGGCGGCGGCACCCTTAGGGTTTCTTATCCTCCTAGTCTGGCAACTATTTCCCTGACCCACTTCTCCCAATGATCTCTCCCAGCACCTTCCCTCTGGTACCTGGACAATCAGTCCTGCTCCTCCACGACACTCTGCCTTGCTCGCAGCCCTCAGCTCACTCACACACACAGTTCACCTTCTCACTCTCAGATCTTGGGCTCCTGCCTCCCTATAGAGAGGCCTTATAAACAAGCCCCAACAGGCCTTAATGGGCTGCAGGTGTTCTGATTAGCCTGCTGCTTCCACTCTTAATTAGCCCCAGGTGCCTGCCTGATTATACTGCACAAGTCTTGGCCCTGTTTACTCAGGGAAGGGGAAACTGTTTACCCAGAGCCCTGCATACCTGACCTCCAGTGGAGCGTGACAGCCAGCTGGTCTGGGTCTGTCACACCGATAAAAATGCAAACAGAAGGGACAGGGACAACTGTGGGGGAAATAGGAGTGTGAAACACACTGCCATGCATCTGGCATTGGCCACTGTCAGCAGACAGATTACTGGGCTAGATGGACCTTCGGTCTGACCCAGTGTGGCCATTCCTATGTGGTCCAGTGGCTAAGACACTAAAATAGGAGCCAGAATAAGACCTGAATTCTAATTCCATCTCTTCCACTGACCTGATCAGTGACCTTGGGCAAGAACCTTCACTGCTGTTTCTTCCCCTCCCCCCATATCTGTTATCTCTGTTTAGACCAAGGCAATAAAAATGGCGGCAGTTCACTAGGGTTAGCCCCTGGTGGGCCGCTGCTGCTACATTTACCTGCACCTCCATAGGTATGGGCGATTGCAGCTCCCGTTGGCAGAAGATTGCTATTCCTGGCCAATGGGAGCTGGGATTCCCCGTACCTGCTGAGCTGCAGGTAAATACGGTGGAACATGGGCCTACCAGGGGCTAACCCCAGCAGACTGGATCCAGCCCACAGGTCAGTATTTGCCCACTCCTGGTTTAGACTGTAAGCCCTTTAGGGCCGTGGCTCTCTCTTACCGTATGTTGTTTTAATGTCACTTAGTACCATGGGGCCTCAAATCTTGTTTGGGGCTATTCAGTTCTTCATTCATACAAACAATAATGATGTAATTAAAGGAGCCGGGAATAATCAAGATCACAACTGCAGGAATCCTCTCCCCTGTGAGCTCCCAAAGGAATATATTAAAGTCACTTGTACCAACACCAAAAGTTTGGTTACAGCAAGCTGTGGCCATATATGGCAACACTCAGGAGAAAGACAGGCATTCTGCAAGTCCCAGTGAGGAGCAGCAGAAAGTGAGTTTTACATGGCAGGCATGACTGTCAGCACAGCATTTGCGTCACATTGATTAGGAGAAAACAGGGAAGGAAAGCGTATTGACCTTTACGGAGAAAGCATGAAGTATCGGCAGGCTGTATGCTGCAGGGCTCACTCACTGGACCAGCATCTTGCTGCCTGTGTGTTAGGACACAAGGAAGGTGCGGCATGATCCCTCCTTCTCTGGGCCTCTCTCTTCAGCATGTGTGTTATGAACAGGGATCATGGCACCTTGGGGCTTTTAGCACGTCTGTGCAGCAGCAACACAATTTAGAAATGCATCCCCCCCAAGGCCAGATCTTTTGGCACTTTCATGGTGTTGTCCTCTCCCCCCACCAAGCTCTGGAGGCAAGGGTGTGAAGGATATTCAAGGAGCTGCTAAACAGTACTTCAGCATCAGTCTCTCATCCTGCAAAACCCAGACGTGCTCGGTCCAACGGAGCAGTAGATCATGTGGCACTGTTTCCCTGTCCACATCAGTGAGGATGTGGCCAGCTGAGGCTGCAGCCAGTCACCCATGACATGTAAATGGAGTGCAACTATTTGCAATGAAAAGTATTTTGAGCTCTGAAAAAAACATGCCATTATGTGTGTCTGATATTGAAAGAAAAAAGAAAAGACATCACGGCTTTTGGAAATTGTCCCTTGTGCACCTTAACTTCTCTCTGCATTCAGAGATATGGAATTTAGACTGAAAACTGCCATCTGCAGAATCCATGGACCAACACTGTCATGACCACTCAATCATCTCTTATTTAGCTAATGCCCTTCATCTCTCTCCCTGCTGCACAAGTGCCATACAGAATAGAAACAGACTCTGCCAGACTCGCAAGAGGCTGATCAAAATATTTCTTCCCTCCAGTGCCAGTCAGTTGCTGCAACGTGCATCATCTCCAGTTATATTAACAGTATATTTACAAACAGTAAGAACTTTGGGTTTGTACCTGTGCATTAGCTACATATTTTCCTGTGGACTCCCCAGTTACACAATACTGGTAAGTGGCCACTGCTAAATGGCCAAACCAGTGAATGTGAAGGAATATACATCCCCAAATTATATACTCGATCATAAGCCTAATTTTTTTTGGTAAAAAATGACACAGTAAAGAGCAGGGGTCAGCTTATGAATGGGTCATTGCATTTTACCAATTTTTTTTAACTTGGAGGTGGGGGTCGGCAAACGTCAGGTCCTAGCCCAGTAGGGTAAACCACTAGCACAGAGCCTCTCAGATCCCATTGGCTGCTGTTCGCTCTTCCAGGTCAACAGGAGTGGCAGGAGGTCGAAGCCAGCACATCCCTTTGCTAACGTTGCCTCCTGCAGCTCCCATTGGCTGGGAACGGCACACAGCAGCCAATGGGAGCTGAGAGGTTCCATGTCTGCAGATGCTCCAGGTAAACAAAACGTCCCAGCATGCCAGCGGCTTATGCTGACAAGCTAGGACCATAAGTTTGCAAACCACCGATACAGAGTCAGCTTATGAATGGGTCATTGAGATTTTTACAATTTTTTTTAACTTGGGGGCGGGTTGGCTTATGACCGAGTTTACATAGTAGGTACCTGACTGACTGCAGTTCTGTAATTCTGTAAACTGTTACATTTCAACTCATTTAAAAATTATAACAAAACTTTTTTTATTAAGAGAATGTTTTGTAGGATGCATCTATTATTAAGCAATCATTTGTCTAGCTTTTTTACCAGGTATGAGTGGATCTCACCAAGCCACTATGTTGTTTTCAGCTACGTGAGAAAATGGATGTGCCCGGAGTAGTGGACTTAAGTTATTTTATGGTTAATCTAACCTGTTTTTGCATTCATTTTTTGTTCTAAATTCATTTTTCTCCCCGGGAAACTCAACAGAGTAAGTTATTGATTTTTGTAAATTATTGTTATTATTGTAGGGAAGGGATTAGAACTAGTGAAAAAAATACGAATTAAAAACCAAAGCTTGACCCATCTACCCTCGCAGAATATTTTTTTCTTGTTTCTTTCCATTGTACAAATAGTAATAGAAAAGACACAAAGAAATATTTTTTCTGGACAAATGCCACTTTACAAATCAATGAACTTAGGTCCAAGAGGAAATACCACAAGCACATGTTGCCCCCACACCTCACTCATCCTTTATACTCACTAGAAAATTAATTCCATGCACAGGTTTTTAAACATTTGCCAGGCCATTCCCCAACCTTTATATATTTTTCAGCTCAGATCATCCCTAACAAATATCCTGTTTCCTCATATTAAAGGATAGTCTTACTTTGAACAGAGACAGCAAAAACGACACTCTGAGGTATACGTCCCTCTCAGTGGGTCTACATTACACTGGAGCAGTTTAGAAGGGTTTTTTTTCTGCCAACTTTGCTAACTCACCATGGGGCTTGAAAATCGAGCCGGGTTCTTTCTGACTTTTCCATTGTGATCAGTAATATTTGGAAATTGGAACTTGGGTAACAATGCTGTTGACGATGCATGAGCCAGGATGGAATTTAGTTCATTCACTCGCAGCATGGCAGAGCCAGTCCAGCTAACTGGAAAATCACAGAAAATATGAAATGAGAGCTCTCACACTCTGAGTGCATTTCCCAGACTTGAAGAACAGCTCTGTGTAAGCTCAAAAGCTTGTCTCTCAAACAAAAGGTGGTCCAATAAATTTCACCCACCTTATGTCTCCTATAGAAATAGATTTCTGCCAGTAAAGAAAATAGCAATCTATGTTATGTCACAAGGAGTAGATCTATTAAATGAGAAGAATTTTTTGAGTGTCACACACCTAAGATCTGATTCTCATTTACATTAAGACCATTTCATACGGTGTAAAGGAGGCTTAAGGAGTACAGTAGTGTAAAGGGGCCTTAAGGAGGGCATAAAATACAAGTTACATCACTTTAAGGCCTTCTTACACTGACAGAATGGGGTAAAATGACCTTAGTGCAAATGAAAATCAGGCTCTTTCTTCACTATGAAAAAAAGGTGTGTGCTTGACTCCTGTAAGCTAATGCCAGGTAAACTCCTAGTGAAAACAAGGCAGTTTGTAGTTTTAACACAAGTTATCAAGTTAGGTCACGTCTTCACTGACCACAAACAAACAAACAAACAAACAGAGGCACAGACACCATGGCGGGTTGGCGCTGGAGCACTACTGGCAGCTCCATGGATCAGCACCTCCCGCTCCCCCAGCACCTTCCACCCACCAGAAACTCATTGATCCCCTCTCCCCGTTACCCACACAAAATTCTCTGTCATTCACACACTCTAGGGGCACCCACCCTTACCTGTTCATAGAGCTCAGACTTAGCCTTTTCAATATAGGCACCCACCCTCACCTTTGTGCAGGCTCAGGCGTAGCCTTACACTCTGCCGGTTTGTGGGGACTTTTACCCGTGAAACAGCCTTATGCAGTAATATCCTATTTCATCTCTATTTATTACCCATCAAAAACAGAATGCACACCCCAGGCATACAGTGCTCACCACTCCCAATGAGACAGATGAACTTGTCTTGATGGCCAGTCGGGATCAGGTTCATCTGAGGGACTCCAGTTTCAGTCATCGACACAGGATTGAGGTCTGACAGCTCTCATCTTGGAGCTGGTTCCCAAAGAACTTCCTTTTGGCCCCCAGTTTATACAGTGACACGTGAGTCCTGCTTAGCTAGACTGTAGCCAATTATTTTACTAAAATGCTACTAACCAATCATAACATACTGTAACAGAATTTCCTACCCAATCAGACCCCACCACCTTAGTTGATTTGCACTTAGCAAAATGAATTAGGCAACAGACAGAAATAATTAAAAACCAGACAGAGATCATACAGACAAAGGATAGGAATGTGAGGACCATTATCATAGAATGAGGATTACACAATCCCAACTATTGATACGCAGTTTTTTGTCAGACAAAATGCCACTAAACTAAGCTTTCTTTACCCATCTTATGTTCTGTTTCTATATCTGGTGACAGTGGGTGCCATTAGGATGGAATTTCCTTCTTAACAGCCTGGTATGACACTATTTTAATGCAATTTAGATGGAATGTGAGTATGACACTCCACGCTTTACAGCTCATGGCTGCTGCGCTTTGATCTGGCTGCAGAGGAAGGCTTTAAGCCAGATATGGGCAATCTATGGTCGTGAGCCAAATATGACTCTTCTGGAGCCCCAGCTCAGCCCCTCCTAGCTCCCCCCAGAGCAAGGAGCCGGTGCTGGTGCTCCAGCCTCGCAGCCCCCCATAAGACTGGAATGCCAGCGCTGGCTTCCTGCAGGCAGGGAGGGCAGGGGGAGAAAGCCCCGAGCCTCCCCGCTGGATCTGGCATGCGGGGAACAAGTGTGGGTCCATGCGCTGCCCTTTTCCTTCCCCTGGTGTGTGGGGAACAAGTAGAACCAAAAAATGGCTCTGCGTGCACTGCTCTTTTCCTTCCTGGGACACACTTCCGGGAGGCATCCCCTGCAAACCCTCCCTGGAGGCCGTGTTACATGGTGCCTGTGACGCGGCGTAAAAACAAGTAAGTGCCCCCTCACCATGCCCAGACCCTGCACCCCCACTCCCTCACTCACCCTCTCCCACCAGACACCCTGCCCCCAGCCTGCTCCTGCCCCCTGACCAGACACCCTGCCCCTGGCCACTCCTACCCCTGGCCAGACACCCTGCTTCTGGCCAGACACCCTGCCCCCAGCCAGACTAGGGATGCTAAATTTAGATTAATTAACTAATTGAATAGTTGATGGGTTTTCCATCAACTATTTGATTAGTCTATAAGAGCGCCTCTGCCTTTGAACTGTAGCAAAAGCCCTACCGGGCCCTTGCTACAGTTCAAAAGCGGAAGCCCCACAGGGAGCAGGGGACCAGCAGGGGACTCCCCAACTGGCCCCGTGCTTCCTGCGGCGCCTGAGCCTTTGGAATGTAGAAGGGCCCGGGGCTCTTGTACTTTTCAAAAGCAGAAGGCCCACAGGGAGTATGGGACCCCTCCTGTCAAAACCTGGTGGGGCTGAGATAGCTAATTTTACCACAGAGTAAGCCAGGCAACGTCAATCACGCACAGGATGTACAGCGTTGACCTTGCACAAGTCCCTTGTGGTAAGTGCCTGGCCTCTCAAGATAACAGTTGTACATTAGTTACCTCACCGTGAACCCCCCTCCTCCCCCCGCACGTTGTTTCAGTAAGGGCATCTACACTTGAAGTAAGGGCGTCTACACTTGAAACCCTGCAGTTGCAGTGCTGTTGTGCTTCAGTGTTGATACCACCTAAGCTGGGAGAAGAGAGGGATGGAATCTCCACTCAGCATAAGTAATCCACTACCCCAAGAGGCAATTGCAAGGACACTAGGGTTTAGATCAAAGGTGGGCAATAATTTTTAATGAGGGGCCACTCCAAGATTTTGGCAAGTGCTCAAGGGCCACATGCCTACCGAGGGGGTTTGAGGTCTAGGGCAGAGGTTGGGTGCAGAAGGGAGCTTGGAGTAGGAGACTGGGGTGCAGGAGGGGGGTGTGGCGTCTGAGAGGGAGTTTGGGTGAAGGCGGGGGTTGTGATCTGGGGCAGAGGCTTGGGGTGCAGAGTTCAGGAGGGAGTATGGGTGCAGGAGAGGATTCTGGCCTGAGGGAGGGGCTCTAGTAAGGGGGTGCAGGGTCTGGGAGGGAGTTGTGACCTGGGTGAAAGAGGTGCAGAGGGTTTAGTTTAGGTGATGACGGGGGGCAGGGGCAGGGAAGGGTTATGGGCGCCAGAGAGGATTCTGGCCGGGGGAAGGGTGTAGGAGAGGGTGCAGGGTGTGGGAGGGAGCTGTGACCTGGGATAAAGGGGTACAGAGAGTTTGGGTGGTGGCCTGGGGCAGGTAGTTGGTGGGGACTTGGGGAGGGGTTCCAGAGGCAGGCTCTGGCTGGGAGGCGCTTACCTAGGCAGCTCCCAGTCAGCAGCCCTGCAGGAACCTGAAAGCTGCAGTCGCAAACTGTTCCATGTGGCTCTGCTCCAGGCAGGGTGAAGGAGTGGGGGAGGGGAAGGAGGAGGCTTCATTGGCTGCCTCTGCCGCCAGCAAAATATTGGTCAGAAACTGGCCAATGGGAGCTGAGAAATTTTGTTGAGGGGCGGGGCAGAGCACAAAGCCTCCCTCCTTGCTCCTAGAATACAGCAGCACATTTAAAGTGGCTGCCGCTGCGCAGTACTTAAGGGTCCTAGGGAGGCAGCCATGGGCTGGACTGGGTGGCTTGGCGGGCCCCACTGGCAGCCTCTTTCCCACCCCTGGTTTAGGTCCACTTTGGCATGTTGCTCAAGGATATGGATTTTTCACACCCCAAGCAATGTACTTGGGTCAACTTCACTTTTTAGTGGCCAAAGACTCAAATGCTAGGGGGAAGCCTCATTTTTTACTTGACCCACCATTGTGTGTGAAAACTACTAACTTACTTGTCTCCACTAGAATTTTACCTCATGCTACTAAACTCGAGAACTCACCTTTTAGTTTTTTATAGTGAAAAGAAGGCCAAAGACACTTTTTTTTGTCCAAGAAGATGTGAATGACCCACATTGTCTGGCTGGCCTTTCACCTGGACATAAGATTAAGCCATGGGAATAAGAATCTTAATATTTTTGGAAACCTGACAGGGAATGCCCCTTTGTCAAACACCAATTGTCCATCAGAGATCAGTCATGTTAAATAGCTTCCCAGCAAATCCTGCACCCTGTTATGAGAGCAATCACAATTTACCTCAGACTGACGGCTTACCTCATCAGGCACCATAGCAGGTAACCACTGGAAGCATTCATCAAACAGCAGGGCAGAAAGCAAACCTGCTTCATCCTCCATCATTCACCAAGATAAACTCAAGGGCTACATACTGGACTCGAAGTGTTGACATAGTCAATTGAAGATAGATGATGAGGGACAAGATTTTAATCGTTCAGCAAGATAATTTAAGTCAGACAAAAATACTTCTCTAGGCTGCAAGGTTGGTAGGAGCAGTTTTACCTGTTGGTTTCATTAACTTCCCAGAGAGCTTATTCTGCCCAGTTAACTGATAATTCAATGCAATTGGTTAAGTTTTCTCAATGACATCTAATTTTAAGAGACACAGTATAACTTCTCTTTAATCACTATCCTCTAGTCTACACTATGGGATAAATTCGAATTAAGATACACAACTTCAGCTACATTAATTGCATAGCTTAAGTTGAAGTATCTTAAGGCCCTCTTAAGGAAGGAAGGAGAAGAAATCAGGCTTGATTGAAATCAGGCCCCACATTAATTAGACATGGTGATTTATCTTGTAGCACTTTCTACAGGTGTTGAATCTGCACAATATTCGACAGTCCACTAAACTGAAAGTGTACAGGGCTGTAGTCTTGACCAGCCTCCTGTATGGATGTGAAGCCTGGACCCTGTACAGAAAACATGTGAGATTACTGAAGCGCTTCCACACACGCAGCCTGAGGTCATTACTGCACATTCGATGGCAGGACAGAGTCACGAACTTGGAAGTCCTTGACAGAGCAGGAACCACAAGCATTGAAGCCATGATTCTGAAAGCCCAGCTTCGTTGGACAGGGCACGTCATTCGAATGGAGGAGTCAAGAATTCCTAAGCAACTCCTCTATGGTGAACTCTCCCAGGGCAAAAGGAATCAAGGTAGGCCTCGCAAGAGGTATAAAGACTGCATAAAGGCCAACATTGCTCGTGCTGGATTAAAGCCAAAGCAGCTAGAGCAGCATGCAGAAGACCGAACAGGCTGGCATGCTCTCGTACGACACACGTATGACAACTTCAAAGAGCAGCGACACATACTCCTGATTGATACTCATGAGAGGAGAAAAGCAACAGTAGCAGCCACACCGACAGAGCCAGGACAATTCCTTTGCCCCCACTGTGAACGCCCATGCCGTTCAAGGCTTGGACTCCTCAGCCACATGCGAGTCCACAACCGATGAGCCTGTGCAAGCTCAAGACGTCATCGTCGGACACGACAGACTACCAGCAACTTTCTACAGGATATTATGCAGAGTGCTTCACAAAGGATAGATTAAATCCTGCAGTCTTTACTCAGGCAAACCTCTCATGGCTCCATTGGAGAGCTGCGTTTTCAAATGAATTCAACATCATATATGTAGGATGTTCAAATTCAGAGGAACAGTCCCAGCTTTTCACAGGGCAGCCTGTCAGATAGATCTCAAATAACAGGCACAATTCTTCCACAAGTTACCCGCATTACCCAAATCTTTGTCCCTGCCAGCTCCCAAGGTTTGGACGGTGCTTTCCTTTTAAAAAGCGCAACAAATTAAACCTTTGCCCTGTTTAAAACAACTGTTCTAAAGATTTCTTTTTAAAAAAAGTTCTGTGTAGAAAATGTAAAAAACAATTCTTTGAATTCTTTGAAAATCTTTACTTTTGCGCTTTGCTAAAACACTTCAAAAGCTGAGCAGGTTATTTATTGGTGATGTTTAAATGTAATTTGAGGGAAGACAGAGTAAAGGGAGTTCAAATGTGAAATGAAAAAGCCACCGGCTTGTTGATACTGCTTCCTGTTTTCTCACACTCAACATTTTTAAAACAAACTGGGGGGAAAACCATAAAAAGGTGTTGAAAACCACTCAACACCTAGTACTTTTCGGGGGGGGTGTGGCTATTATAAAAAAGGTTTCATCTAGCATGTCTTACAATGGCACATTCTTCTTGTTATTAATTACTGGTATTTGTAGTACAATGCCAAGATCCAAAATGAAATCAGGGCCCCATTCTGGTACATATAGTACTAAGGTTTGCCAGCTTGGTAATATTTAAAAATCAAATGCTCCAGCAGGACTGCCAGAATCTCCCCTGCATCACCTCTTCCCCCCCCCGCACCCGAGGTCCCACCCCTGCCCCACCTATTCCACCCAGAGCTCAACCTTCCCTCCACTCCTGCCCCACCTCTTCCCCTGAGGCCCACTCCTCTTCCCTCCTCCCGCTTGTCACTCACTGCCTTCCCCCTACCACCCAGGTCAGGAGGGACTTGCCTGTGGAGCTGAGGCTGGGAGATGCATCCACCTGATGAAGGTAGGAGGCAGCCTCAGCTGAATAGGGTATGGACAGGTGATGACCTGGTGCCTCCCTGCCTCCCCCAGTCACAGTAACCAGACTTTGGGTATCTGTTCAGTAGTTCTGACCAGATTCAGTCAGGTCCCCTTTTCAACCAGACTTCCTGGGCAAAAACCATGTACCTGGTCACTCTCCTGTACAACATAGCAGTGAGAGATAGACCATCCCCGGAAGAGCACACAAGCTACACAGACAAGTCAAAGAATGGGAAGAAAACCCAAAGTCTGAAGTTGCTTGCTGACCATCACCGATAGAGGCAGGAATAGAACCTAGGACTCCTGACTCCTGTCTAACAAGGACTCAAAGGACTATTCAAAAGCATTCCACGGTGCAGCCAATTTCCCTGGCAGAACAGGGCCTCTGCTTTGGCATTCCTAGTGGCACTGTTTGGGTGGGAGGAGTGGGTCATGCCACAATTCTTCACTCTTGGACGGCAATTTTGCTAAGTCCCTGGTAACACTTGCCAGTTGTGCACCACTAGGTTACTGATTCACAGCCCGATCCCGGGAGGCGTCAAGCCACCTCTGCTGCCATTGAGCTTAGCAGGAGTTGGATGTGCCCAGCACCTTGCAGACTCTATTAATTTAGAAGAGCAAGGACTTCCACAGGTACTGCTGGTCATGTAACACCATGCATTTAGAAGGGAGGGAGCAATCCGCCATGCCAAATTAGGGGCTCTGCTGTTAAGGCAGGTTTCTGGCAGCAGGTTCTTTATCACTGCAATGACGGGTGTCTAGAAACTCTGTGAAGCATTTCAAAATAATCCCTTTGAAATTCACAACCAGTTTCAGAGGTTATGGATGGACTTCAGTATCAGGTCTCAAGCCTGATTCCTTGCCATAGCTACGTTCCTCTCCTCGGGCCCAGTCAACAGTCTGACCAGCCAGGGATATAGAAAAGATTTTGCTTCTCCTCAGCTTTTGAAGGGACAAGAGCCACCGTGCTCCTTCCTCAGAAGTTTGAGTATACTCTAGTTGGCTGAAAGAACTTGCCTCAAGTGCTAGCAAAGCGAACTCGGTGTGGAACATTGAATATGCAAGGTCTGTTTTTATTTTTAAGGGGGGAAAAAAAGGAGGAAGAAAACACTAACTACAGGTTGAATCTCTCTAGTCCGGCACTCTCTGGTCCAGCAACATCCGTGGTCTGGCATGGATGTCCACTTACTATGGGTGTCGTCAAGTTTCCTGCAGTCCAATAAAGTTTGTTTACAGCTGCCAGTTGTGGTTCTCAGTGTTCAGTGCTGTTATTTAGCTTTAATTTAGCTCTAAATGTCTTCTAAGAACCCAGCAAGCAGTGGAAATGTTGGTAATGCCATTAAGCGTAAACATGGTTTTTAATTTTATGCGTTATCTACTTATTTCCTTGTGCCAATACAATAAAATTGTGTAACACTTACACTTTGTTATGAAGAGAGCTGTTAAGCCTTCACTAGGCATAAGTTTATATAGGATGTATCAGTACAGTCATACATTATTAAGCAGCACTGCAAGTAGTGTTCCATTTATTCGCCTCAATGAAATGAAAATAAAAAGAGACACACTTGCTATAATATTCACCTCCTGTGGTTCGGCAAATTCTCTGGTTTGGCATTCATCAGGTGCTGGACTGGATAGGTTCAACCTTTACTAGAATATGAAATCCAAAAAACAAAAACAAAGCAAAACAAAAACCCCAAAACAAAAACCCCACACTCCAAACAAAAAGTCACCTAGCATTACTACAGTGTAAAGTTTGTGAGATCACATGCCCCAATCAGGGAATTTTAATAGCTCATGCCTTTGAACCGTCATTTGCTCACAGAAGATTTTTTCCTTTCCCAAAGAATCTTAATTTGTTACTCTGCTAACATATGAGCATACACCAGGATATGCACCGCATTTTGCGAGCTAGATCTCCCACCTTCATGTTGCACTGATGTTAGGCTGGGGCAGAGATGGGATGTATGGTGCAGGGGAGCGCAGGGTTTGTATTTAGCTTTAAAGTATTAAACTGTACAACTTGGAGCCAAGTGAAGCTGAACGAAAACAATCAAGGTGAAAATTTCCAGCACATTGTGGAAAACCCCATTGGTTCAGCTGGGCGCTTCTGTTATGTTTCATAAAAGTCACCCAGTGTATCAAATAGTCATTCATTCTGGCTAAATATCTTTTTCATTTCTGAACAGCTTCAATTTTCTCCATGTCTCTAGGAATAGTATATGAGGAAATAAGGCCTCGAGGGTGGACAGATGGAGAAAAATCTCCTTTTCTCACAAAGGTGATCACTATAATCTTTCATCTCTTCAGTGCAGACGTCAGCTGCTGGTATTCCAAGGTACTGCAACTCCACCTGTGATAGTCTTCTTGTATCCGCATTATGTGTAAACAACGCTGCTATTGGCTCATTTCCTTGAGCTGATGGTCACAACTTTCAGATATAAAATGAGTAATTAAGACTCTCCGAGGGGTGGGGGGGCTCTTTCAGTAGCGCTGCTCCCAATCCAAAGCATGTCACGTGATGGCATGGATAGGATACAAACAGGGAGTTAGGGTGTTTGAGCTCTAGTTGCAACTCTGCAAAGACCTGTTGTGCAGCATGGGGGGTTGCCTACACACAAATGTTGTCCTTTTTTAACTGGTCTAGAGCACAAGCCCATTCCCTAACCTGGATGCATTTGTACTGGTATAAAGGAACTGAGGCAAACACTACCAACTTTACACACCACAACAGAAACACTAATCCATGAACCTATCCCTGCAACAAACCCCCTGGCCAACTCTGTCCACACATCTACCCTCCTGACAGCATCACAGGACCTAACCACAGCAGCCACACCATCAAAGCTCATTCACGTGCACATCTACTACTGGTTGGGGAAATACAAAGCTAGATCTCACAGCTGATTTAGGCTTTGTACTCTGCTTCCTCACAGTCTGCCTGAGGTTGGGGCTCACACTTTTCACTCACTGCAGGAAACTTTACATTGGCGTTTGCGGTGAGTGTTGACATGGTGATAGCGAATGAAAGATGAGAGGAGGGGCAGAACTAGGCTGAGAGTCCTGGCAAGTGTTTTGAAAGTGATGAGAAGCAGCATGTGTTGGATGTGATGGAGATGGGCGAGCCCGCAGAAGGAGGACGTGGTCGGCGATAAACTACAGGAAGGATCTCTGCTGTGGCGTTATGAATGGCTGTGAGCGGGGCAAAATTTCTCAAGGCCAGAGAGAAGGAGGTTGCAGTAATCAACACATGACATGATGACAGCCGCCCGGCTGAGCATTTTAGCTGTGTGGCTGACTAGGAAAGGCCGTAGCTTCCCAATACAATGCAGAGAGATCTGCAAGATTTAGGCCTTGTCTACACTGGCACTTTTTGTTGCCAAAAACTGCCTTTTGGCAACAAAACAGTGAGAGCATTTGCAGTGCAATGCGACTTTTGTCAGGGAAAAACACTCTGTTTTGGCCACAAGAAACTTCCTCTCCTGCTTGTCTTTTCCCCTCCCTTTATTGTTGACAAAGAGCTAGCGTGGACTCTGCTGTTTGTTTTGTTCACAGAACTGGCTTCTCCCAGTATCCCCTGATGGCTCTGTTCAGTGTTTTGTAGCCCTACAGGCATGTGCCCCTCCCCTTCATCTGACAGCTGAGTGAGCTGCTCCCTTTGGGGAACAAAAAACAAATAATTGGAATGTGTCTGTTCTGCGGCTGCCTGCCGGGGGAGGGCGGGAGAGGTGGCTGTGCTGCTTTGACATTCCTCTGCTCCAGAGCTCACAGAGCTAGGAGAGGATCCCAAGAAGCCTGGGGGTCAGCTCTGCCTTCCCACAACACTGCACCGGGGGAAGCTGACCCACCATGCTTTGCTCTCTGTCTGTCGACAGGGGAGCTAGCCACGTGGCCATGAAATGTCGACAATGGGAGGCAGAAAAACTGCTTTCACCCGTTTTCACTTTTGCCAACTTTTGCATGTCAACAGCACTTTCATTGCCAAGCCTTCCCAGTGTAGCCACAGCCCTAAACATAGCCTGCATGTGAGCATCCAGAGAGAGATCTAAGTCGAGGACAATACCTAGCTTAGCAGTAGCACCGGTATAAGTATTGTGGTATAAAAAAAAATCACACCTTCCAACCAACATAGTTATACTGGTATTCAAACCATGTGACCAGGCTTTCAGGAAGGCACATCTTTGTCTGACCATTGACAAATCAGGGATCACAACAGTCTCCTTAAAAGGAGACTTGAGACCTTTGGATAAAAAGCACTAAGAGTACTCATGCCAAGAACAGTTCTCGACAAGTAAAGATGTGACACGCTTGGTACAAAAGGATCAGCCATATAAATGGTGCCATTCATCAGGGGCACGCACTGGAGCCAACGCTGATGCCTGTACACAAAGCCTGCTTTGTTAGACAAGCTGTGTAGGGGCTCTTGCTTCAAAGGGGAGACAGACTCCTGCCACCTCCGAGCCTTCAAAGAAGCAGCAGAACCATGTGCAGGTCCTATAGGAAGCCCTCAGGGATGCACCAGGCTTCTTTCATTCATGCTCCCTTTTGGCCAAGACCACTGAGAGACTGAGGCATATTTCCAATTCCCCCTCCTCATTCCCCCTCTGCTTGGTTCTATGCATAGATCTATCACACAGATCAGCTCCCGGATTAACTCTTCTGGGGGTCTGGGGCTGTTGGGGTACGTCCAGACTACAAGCCTCTTTCAAAAGAGAGCATCTAGACTACAGCCAGTATTTTCGAAAAAGTGAGCCACCTTTTTCGAAAGAGAGAACCCAGGCAGTCTGGATGCTCTCTTTCAAGAAAGCACAGCTCGCGTTCATTAACATCTTTTTTCAAAAGAGCACTTTCGGAAAAAGGCGTTCTTCCTCGTAAAATGAGGTTTTCCGCGATCAAAAAAACTGCCGCGTTCTTTTGATTTACTTTCGGAAGAACGCGGCGGCAGTCTAGACGCAGGGGAAGGTTTTTTTGGAAAAAAGGCCACTTTTTTCGAAAAAACCCTGTAGTCTAGACACACCCTTAGAGTGGAACCAAAATGAGGAGTGCGGAGTGTGGGGGGGCTGTGGGTTAAGGCAAGGGTTGAGGTACAAGGGGTGCAGGCTCTGTGGTGGGATTGAGGATAAGGCTTTTGGAGTGCAGGAGGGGGCTCCAGACTGGGCCCCAGGGGTTTGGAGTATGGGAAGGGGGCTCAAGGCAGGAGGTTGGGGTGGGCATGTGTGGTATGGACAGGAGTTGGGGGGGGGCATTCAGGGCTGGGACAAGGTATTGCAGTGCAGGGTGATTACCTGGAGCTCCTCTTTGGTGGCACTGGCCCCAGAGAGGGGAGGGGGCAGGTGCTTCTGCGTGCTGCCCTGCACTCACCTGCTGGCATCGCCTCACTGAGCTCCGATTGCCGATTGGCCACAAATCCCAGCCAATGGGAGCTGCGGAGGTTGAGTGTGCTGGGAAGAGAGGCATGTGGACAGAGTTTCCTGGTGCTTGCATTTGGTCTACTTCATGGGCCAGCAGTGTATTTGCTACTGAAAGGCAGAAACCCTCGTCCAACAAGAGACAAGGAAATGTGATTTGTATTAAAGAATCTGAAGAAGCATGTTCAGTTTGTTCCATCTTGGGCTACCAAAAAAGGGCTACTATGTTCCTGGAGCATTCACTGCCACCGTCACAGGAGGGGCTGTGTCTGAGCAAGGTGTTTCAGGGGATGTGACAAATCAATGCAGGCCCTTGTCATTCTGGCCATGCTGTTTCTCAGCCCAGTGCCACCTACTAGAAGTCCCGAGGCAGCGACAAGGTTGCAGCTGCCTTTACCATTGTAACATCCTGCTGTAAGATTTTCACTGCCAGGGTTTATGTCAGCCAAAGGCAATGAGCAAATTTATTCCCAGGACAGTTTACATGATGGGTTTTGTAAGGGACGTCACAGCCGTTAGGTGTGGGCCCAAGGCCACACACTAATGTCTTAGCCCAGATCCCCCACCTCACCAAGCTAGGTACAGAGCTACGGTCGTGCCCTCTCTTCCCCTTGGCTTGAATCACTCCCACGACTCTCAATTAACATTCAAGATTTCTCGCGGTAACTGGCTGATTTATTTCACTCCCCATCCAGTAATTTATGGAAATAGATTCTTGGATCAAACAAAACGCACTTCACAAAAGATGGGCCATTCGCTGACATTTTACGGAGTAAATGAGCAGTTGTGCTCCTGGGCAGGTGGTCCCATGACTGCGCCCATAGCAAGGACTTTTAAAAAAAGCTGCATTCATTAGTATAAATCTAATTACAATATGTTATACGCCTTTAAATCAGCTTCGGCCCCGGCCCCAACTGAATCCTATTCTCATTGCATAATACGATGGGCCATACAGTCATCTACTCTGAGACCCTTCAATACCACCCTGGTAATATTGAGAGGTCTTTAAAAAACCAGTGCTCATGTAATTTACACATGGGTGTGGGAAGGAGAGGTGCGTGGGGTGCAGGTTTCTCACCTGGCTTCCCCACGCTCAGGGGCTGGCCCCACCGCTGGCTCAACCAGTCACGTGTCCTGACCTCCAGGAAGCCCCTCCCACTGGCCCCACCTGCTTCAGTGCCCCTTGAGGTCCTGCTGCCTGACGTCCCTGTGGGCTCTGCAGCCTGCTGTTCATGGGGTCCAGGTCACCAGCCCTGCAGGCTGCTCCTCCAGGTTCTGCCACCGGCTCAGGGCTCTGCAGCCACCTCCAGCTGTGGTTACAGCTAGAGTTGCCAACTCCCCCAGACTAGATGCCATGTTCAGCAATGGCATCCGGGTCATCCAGCCCAGGAGAGTTGGCAACTCTAGATGTCACCCCAGCCTGGCGTGATGACGGGGTGAGAAAAGGTTTGAGTTGGGAGGGGTTGCTACTGCTTTGGAGGATCAGCTCATAATTCAAAACGATCTGGACACAATGGAGAAATGGTCCGAGGTAAATAGGATGAAGTTCAATAAGGACAAATGCAAAGTACTCCTCCTAGGAAGGAATAATCCGTTTCACACATACATACAGAATGGGAAGCGACCTTCTAGGAAGGAGTACTGCAGAAAGGGATCTAGGAGTCATAGTGGACCACAAGGCAACTATCACCTGTCCTGCACTTGATTGCTAAAATTTGTGGTGAATTCTAACCTCTTTAGGGGCATGTTGAACACCTGATGTTGACACTCTAGTCATCTGAAGAAGTGGGTTGTGCCCACGAAAGCTCATGATTCCATCTACATGTTTTGTTAGTCTTTAAGGTGCTACCAGACTATTTATTGTTTTTTAACAATAAAAAATGTCACTAAAGGCACAAGTGGCAGATAGTGGAGTTGCACAGGTGAAAAGGAGGGTTTTTCTTGGTTTGCTGAACCTTTATTACTGCCAATATGTGCAAAGGGGAAAAAATCTAGCTTGGGTCTCAGGACTCAGGTTGAGTTTACAGGCTTGGCTGTTAAAAACAAACAAACATATTTTTACTTGCAACATGAGCGCATCTGGTCTGGATGTCACTGAGACACAACCACCAAAGCCCTCCAAAGCTATGATACCCAGCCCCTACAGTTACTTTCCAGAGCAGAGCTACACATAATAGTTTGGAAGAGTTGAGAGATTCACACCTGCATTTTCTTAACATCTTTATAATAATAGTAATAATTTATTTGTATGAAAATGCTCAGACAAACCAGTCAAGCAGGTCACTTGCACATACAACTAGTATGGCTGAGCATGTAGTTACTGTACTTCCAAGCACAAATTAGACAGCAATTCTGAAGCCAGGACTTTTGTCGTGATCTCTGCAGAAAAAGCGAATTGCTGCTACAGAGCAATTGGTTTTTCTATTCTGAGTATTGTGCGACTCACTACTCCTCTTGTTAGCAGAACCTAGAGAGTATTTTAGCCAATCTAACAGAAATTCAAAGTTAAGCTTCCCCTGTTAGCACTATGACAGATTGCAGGGAGTAACAATGAAGTGATTGAGGACCTGTACTAATCACATCAATTGATATAAATTATGATGTCAGCTGTACCATGCCGTCTGTAGGTTTACACCTCATTAGGTTTCCCAGTGCTAAATGAATCAACAGGGTTTTTAACAAATTGTCCTAGCGATAGGGCAAAAGTAACAGAAAAAGAGAAGCAGAACTTTCAGTGAACCCACTCAGCTTTCACAGAAACTGAAACTATTTCTCCAGTGTAACGTTACACATGACGAGCACCTACCTGCTCATCTCAGCCAGACAATCATTGCCTGCAGTGGCTTTGAAAAAGGGTTGGATGAAAATCACGGCAGATGTTGGGAACAAAATTTTGTACAAAATTATTCCCCAGTTTGTGTCACGTGATTCTCAAGGCTTCAGAGTATTTCTGTGCATGAAACTTCACGGCGTCAATTCTCTTCTATTTTGCAGAACAGACTAGGGAACCAACACGGCTTTTGCAATTTCACAAATTCAGTATTTTACTCAGAAATAGGATAGTGGCCCCATCTGGCAACATTGCCTTGTGGAGAGAAGACAGGGCAGCAAACAGACAAACTTATAATAAATGTATCCTCTCACATAGATGCAGGTCAAGCAGAAAGGGGGCCAGAACCGATTCTGACCCTAGAAGTACCATAAAGGTCTATATACTAGGACCTGAGAGCCCATAATTCCCTAAACGACAAGCAAGCCAGGGTGCAGAGTCAAGATAAAATGGCAATGCATCAGAGGCCACAACATGGACAGCAAGGTTCCCTCTAAGCTGCACAGCAGCACGGCCCCGCGGCTGCTTAGTGATGCACTTTTGTGAAAAAGAGAGTCCAGACTCATTGGACACAAAAGGCCACCCGGAACCACTTCAGCCAGGGCTTTAGGTCACCAGTTGCTTCCGAGTGCTAGTGCCGGAGCCTTTCAAAGACACACGTTTAAAGGGACCCCCCTGGACAGCTGTCTCTCTTCTTCTGCTGCGTGCTTGCCTATTTCTCCAAGGGACAGCAAAGCTCTCGCAGTGCCTGCTGTGGTTGCCCTGTTTTTTTGGACTCCACAGATTTTCTCTTGGTGCCATGAAGTCAGAGCTGCCCCTGGGCATGTGACGGCCCCACACGGCCATGCTGCAGTTTTTGCAGCACTTTGTGCCAGCTGCCTTCCTGGTCCTGACCGAGCTGGACCCCGCGCTCATTCTGGGGACCCTTTCCCTGGGTGCGGGAGCTACACTCTGGCAACCGCAACCCACCGTGGAGAGGCGTTTCTGGAGGCTCAACACCAGTTCTGACTGGTGGGACCAGCTGGTCCTGGAGCAGTGGCTCCAAAACTTCCGCATGCGGAAGGCCACCTTTTTGGAACTATGTGTCTAGCTCACCCCCGCCCTCCAGAGATGCAACACCCACCTGCAGCCTGCCATCCCCCTGGAGAAGTGGGTCGCAATCGCCACCTCTGGAAGCTCACCACCCCCGACAGTTATCGGTTAGTGGGCAACCAGTTTGGTGTAGGGAAGGCCACCGTCGGGGCCCTCTTCATGGAGTAAGGCACTCTGGGGCTGTAGTCCGGGGGGGGAGGGGGAAAGGAAGAAGTCCTGGAAAAGGGGGACCCTCAGGAAAGGGAGGTTGGGGACCATGGGGGGTGGAGTGGAGGTGGAGGGAAGCCCCGTCCCCAAGGGGTCCTGCCTTCCTGCCCTCACACAGCCCTGCGGCTGGGGGGGGCAGCCTCATAGGGGGTGGCTCCTGGGGTGTTTGGGGGCGGGGGGCACCTCCCAAGGGTTCAGGCACTCCCTCTCTCTTCTGTTTTTTGTGTTTGTCTCCTTCTGCAGGTGGTGAGGGCCATCAACTCGATCCTGCTGCAGAGGGTCATCTGCCTGGGAGACCTGGACCCCATCGTGGCCGGATTTGCCACCCTGGGGTTCCCCAACTGCGAGGGAGCGATCGATGGAACCCACATCCCAATCCAAGCATCAGAACATTGAGCGGCCTGGTATATTAATAGGAAGGGCTACTTTTCTATGGCACTGCAGGCCCTGGACGACCACCGTGGACAGTTCACAGACATTTTTGTCAGGTGGTCGGGCAGGGCACATGATGCCGGAGTGTTTCGGAACTCTAGCCTGTACGGAAAGCTGGAGGTGGGCACATTCTTCCCCCACTGTCACTTTGAGGTTGGGGACGTGCAGATGCCATTGTGCATCGTGGGGGACGTGGCCTACCCCCTCATGCTGCGGCTAATGAAGCCGAATACCGGACACCATAATGCCCGCATGAACTGGGCCCGGATCCAGGTGCAGTGCGCCTTCGGTTGCCTTACAGTGCAGTTCAGGTGTCTGCTGACCCGCCTCAACATGGGGGAGCACAACACCCCCGAGGTGGTTGTGGCATGTTGTGTCCTCCACAACATTGTGGAGAGGAAGCAGGAGGCCTTCCTCCTGGGGTGGGGGGAGACGCTGGCCATGAGGTGAGCCTTCCAGCAGCTGAGGACAGCTGCCATCCAACAGACTCACCAGGCCGGGGTAGGCATCCAGGAAGTCCTGAGGGAGAGGTGTTGGAGTAAGAGGGTTATATCTTTTAATATTTACATTTTAGGTTTAATAATGTAGTAATGTAAGGTAATATATTTAACATTTTATTAATCAAGCCCTTTAGTTAAATATATATGTTGAAGCAAAAAAACGCTCCTCTCTGTTTAGGCAGCTAACAGCTTTATTAATTAATAAAGCACAGCATGAGCCAAACGTGGTCCCAGCAAAGCCAGGCCCAGTAAGGCTAGCTAATACAATCAGTCCTAGTATCTTTATACCCTTAGCCAAACAGTCTGACGTCAGGGCATCCAATTACAGAAATCCTCAATTAAACTTGGAAAAACAAAGCTTTATCAGCAAGATGGCGGACAGGTACGAGGGAGTACCTCTCCTGTCCCAACCAGCCCAATTAACACATACCAATAGCCCATCCTGTAGGCCTCTTTTCACAGGGTGACAGAAAGTTCACTCTGGTCTACGTGCTTGAGAGAAAAGCTGAAATGGTTTCTGTTATACAAGATGGCTTCTAGCTAAATATGAAATGGTTTCTACAGTTTCTACATATATTTCTTTGTTTTAAAGTTTAATAAGTAAAGAAATAAAGTTTTGGTATTGTGTCTAAGTTAATAAAATTAGAGGAATGCTGAAGGCTGGAGTATTAATTGTTTGATTTACAATGTCTTTTGCTTTGCCCAATATGAGACACTGTTGTTTATGCTTTTCTTTGAAGGTCCTTGTAAAAATTGTTTGTGTGTAAAAGTGTTATGTATGTGTCGAGACAGAGGTGCTAAGGTTATCCTCAGAGCCAGATGGCCAAGAAAGGAAGGGTGAGATGTGGGTGAAGACAGACTTGTCGGCATCAGAGGAACCATCAGTGCGTACCCATGCTCAAGGATTGACCAATTTGCAGATTGATGACTCTAAAGTGAAGCGAGCACCCCCAAAAGACAATTGATTACAGGATGACCTCTCGGAGATGTTTGAAATGTCAACATCAAAAAATAACAGTAACTGGTCACAGACTGACACAGTGAAATCCATAGACTTCAACAGGAAAAGAGGATTATAAAAGCAGGGTGCCTTGCTATGGGACTTTGGGTTCGTCTTGCCATCAACTCCAGGAGAGCATCGGATCGCGACGGACAAAGCCTGGCTCCCCTTCTGTGATCGATCTGGCTGCCCACTAGATTGATCCAGACTCTGGACTGGTAACTATAACATCGTCCAGCGGGACAGTGTGTATGGTGTTTGTGTGTGCAAGTGACTGAAAAGCATACGCTACTGTTGTATTCTCAATAAATGTGGCGTACTGCCTGTTCCCCTATAAAAGATCTCGCGTGCTTTGTTTAAGCATAACAGAGGTTTTCTCAAGCACCCCAGTAACTCTCCCCAGGGCCTCCCCACTAGGGGCCTCTGGCTTGCAGCCCTATCCCTTCCCCATCACAACCCCTCCCTTCGCCCCTTCCCTGACCTCAGAATAATGACACCTGTTTGGTTTTGAACAAAACAAAGTCTGTATTTATCTTACCTTCAAAAAAGGTGGGCAGAGGGAGAGGGGCTCATAACCTGGAGAGGGAAGGGGGTGGCTGGATGTGCCACTTCAGATGCAGGGACCTCGTTGTAGTGGGGGTTAGGAGGGTCCGGGGATCACAGGGAGGTGGGCAGGAGGTGGGGTGGGCTGGAGCAGGGGCAGGGATGGCAGGGGAGGGGGCATAGGCATCACCTACAGAGGGACCAGAGGCATTGCATGGGGGGCAGGCGGAGAGGGAATGGGCATGCAAGGGGGAAGCAGGAGGGTGGAAGCCAGGAGCAGCGACAGTAGGCGAGTGGGCCATCATGCACGACATGATGGCACACATGCTATCACACAGCTGCATGAGCTGGTCCCATGCGTGGTTCCGCCACTCTGAGTCTTCGTGGACCTTCTGTGCCAGGGTCTGCTGCACGTCGCGCAGGACGCTGACATGCTGCTGCATGAGGTCTTTCTGGACCCTGGCGCGCTTTTGGGTCCCCGGGGCTCTGGTGGCTGTCTCTGGTGATGTGGCTCACCCCTCAGTCCCAGCTGGTCCGGCTGTGGAGAACACAAAGAGGGAGAGGCGCTCGGTTATCCCTGCAGACACTGTCCCTGAGGCCGTGCCCTCCACTGTGAGCAGCGACCAACGGTGCTCGGGGCAGAGGAGGGGGATGTCCCGGAAGCAAGGCTATGTGTGGCCTGCACAGCAGGCCATGCCTCACAGGGGCCCTGAGGTGCCCAGGGGACCGTGCTGCCCACTTCCCACCTCTCCCCCAGCCCACAGACAAGCAGGCAAGGGAAGTGTCTAGCCACAGTGGGATCCCCTCATGGGTGTAAGAGGATCCGGGAGCAGCCTGGCCCTCCCTGGTGTCCGCACACACACCTGCAGCTCACAGCGCTGCCCACAGGAGCAGGTGCTGCCTCGCACGTGCAGGCATGCCCGCGTGCTGTGTGCAGCACTCCTCGGTGTGTCTGGGGTCGTGTCTGCACCCTTGTGGCTAGTCTGTTTCCAGCTGTGGCAAGTGCTGTGGCAGGTGCTTGTCCAGGGTGCCTCTCCCCCCGTGGAAGGACACGTGTGGCCTCTCCTGAGCCTGGCAGCAGGATCTCACCTGTGCTCAGGGGCTGCCTGCTGCATCTGTGTGTCACACACTAACGCTGCATGTGGTTCAACGTGCACGGACTGCAGCACGATGTCCAGCCCGAGCAGCCTGAGCGACACTCACCCCCTGCCCCTTGTGCACCAGCCTCCCCCGCCCTGTGTGTGTGACAAACTAAGACCACTCACCTGAAGATCCCTCCCAGCGTCCGACAAGGCCTGGGAGACATCCTGGCTCACAGGCACCGGCTCCAGGGACAGGGTAACAGCATCCATCTCCTCCTCCGCCTCCGGCTGGCCCTGGCCCTCCTGCTCCTCCTCCACCGTGACCTCTGGCTGGGTGATGAATCTGGTGCAGCTCATCGAAGTAGGGGTAGGGGTGGGGTCCTGCACCTGAGCGCGAGCTGTGCTCTCTTGCCTGGACGTATCCCTGGCAGAGCTCCTTAACCTTACTCCAGACCTGTTCCAAGGTCCAGGGCGGGTGTCCGCGCTCCGCCAGGGACTTGGCCATGCGCTCATAGATGTCCACATTGCGGCGCTTGGAGCGGAGATCCTGCAAGGTGTCTTCCTCACCCCACCACTTGAGGAGGGACAGGATCTCTGCTCCGGACCAGGAGGTGCCCACCTCTTGGTCCCCCTGGGTGGGTCCTGGGCCAGGGGAAATGCGGGGGGCTTGAGGCTGGGCCATGGGTGGCAAGGCCTGTGGCAGGGAGAACTGTGCGATGGGGTGCTGCTCTCAGGTCGGCTTCCTGCCACAAGGCTTGTCCAGGGTGCCTGCAGCTTTAAGAGGGGCCAGGAGACAGGAGCTATAGAGTCCCGGTTAATTTGGACGGAGTGTCCACCAGGGTACCTGTGTTATTTCCTGGAGGCCTCTTCTTCCGAAAAACAACCCTCCTCCCCATGCACACATGCCTTTTTCCGAAAGAGCTCTTTCATAAAAAGGCTTCTTCCTCACAGAAAGAGGTTTACTAATGCTGGGAAAACTCCTCTGTTCTTTCGATTTACTTTCGAAGAACACGATTGCAGTGTGGACGTAACGCAGGCTTTGTCGGAAAAAACTCTGTAGCGTAGACATACCCGGGCTGGGGGAGGGGCACTTCTCCCTCAGGCGCAGCAGCGGCTCCCTGCTGAAGACAGAGCAGCGAGTCTCTCCCAGCAGGTAGGGAGGGGACTGTCCCCAGCAAGGAGCTGCTGCTGTAGCTGAGGCGCAGAGCCCTGAGACCCTGGGCAGAGCTCCTTAAGCAGCTGTAGGGCCATGCTGCTGTGCAGCATAGAGGGAGCCTCGATGGACAGGTGAGCAAAGTGCTATTCAATCTCTCACCAGAGTAGGATACAGCAGTGGCTCAGATGACAGAGACTGGCTTGGCTCTATGGGGCTGCTTTCAGTCAGCACGACAAGGAACTCCCACTGCTCTACAGGAATTGCAGGCCCCACGAAGGTCTAGTCATTGCACAGTGAGACTGCAGTGCCCTACAGCTGAAGATGCAGGTGGCTGTGGGTGCCTGTACTGTAGGGGTAGCAGCTGCTGTTTTAGCACCATCTCTATTAGTGCATCATCAGAAGAGTGCGCCACTTCTGGCCCTACCCTCCCTCCTACCATCCTCCTCCACAGGGCCTGGGGACATGGCAGGCTTCCAATTCTGGGCAGTCAGATTGTGGGAAACTCCACAGGGCTGAAGGTGCAGCAGTGAGTGTGCCTGTCAGACAGCAGTAGAAAAGCCAGCCTATTTGCCAGCCGGCTTACACAGGATATTCAAAGGTGTTACTGGCTCTTAAAACCAGTGCACAATGGGCCAAGTTGAGAGAGAGGCTAGTGCAGGCTAGAAGCACTGGCAATGGAGTTCTGTACATCTTCTTCCTCCTCAGCCCATGCTGCTGGTGTGCCGAGATCACTGCCTATCCTAGGGCATGTCTAGACTGCCTGCGGCTTTCAAAAGAAGATATGCAAATTTGACACAAATTTGCATATCTTCTTCCGATCCTGTTTCCGGAAGAGCTTTTTCGGGGAAGCAATCTAGATGCAATTCTTTCAAAAAAAACCACACCCCTTTTTCAAAAGAACCCTTCTTCCTAAAAACAATGAAGTGTACAGGGTTCTTACGAAAGAGGGTATTTTTTTCCCAAAAAAACTCTTCTGAAAACAGGATTGGAAGAAGATATGGAAATTCGCGCCAAATTTGCATATCTTCTTTCGAAAGCCGCGGGCAGTCTAGACATGCCCCTACTGACCTGTGTTGTCTCAGTGTACACCCTATCAGGCATAACCAGATGTTCTCATTTGCCTTGTACTTGGATGGTAAACTCGCCAGGGCAGAGGCCATCTTTGTGTTCTCTGCACTCCGCACAATGAAGTCCTGCTCCATGCTAGGGTATTATTAATTATAATAATTCATATGTTACCAGAAGATTTACCTGATGTTCCTCAAGTCCTTAACTCAATTTTTGGAAAATAAAATGAAAATGTACAGGCTTCATTTAAATCATTGCTCTGGGGTGGGGCAGGGGAGTTCAGTGTGCAGGATGCCCCAGGGAGAGAGGGCTATCCCAGCCCTCTCTCAACACAGCAGCTTGGGGTCAGAAGAGAAGCGCCTCTGCACGGCCACTGCAGCTCCAGTGGGCACAGCGGAAGAGGGGTGCACATCTCCTGGCTGGGGCAGGTCCAGGTTCATCTGCCCCCTGCACTCCTCAGTCAGAATGAGGAATGCAGCAAACTGTGCACTTTCCCCTTGCTCCCTGATGTAGGGGAACAGCCAGCAACATGCCTGTATGAATGGGGGAGAAGCTTTAGATCTCCATAGGCACTTGGGGGTGGGAGGCTCAGGGCTGGGGCAGTCCCAGATGGGGAAAGGGGTGTGTCCCCAGACACTCCCTTTCACCTGCCTGGTGATTCTGCCTCTTTTCTGCATGGTTTTATGAGATTCAACCCCATTTTAGGCACACCCCATTTTCCTGGCACAACCCCAAACCCTGAACTTTCTTTAAGTTATAAGAGGAAGTTGTACACCAAATTCAATGGTCCTAGCTCTTGCCATTTATGAGGAGTTCTTGAACAAATAGACAAACTCTCTCAAATATATAGCAGATATCCATCTACTTAGAAAACATCCCTGGATTCAGATCTGCTTACCACACACCTTGTACAGCTACCTGCATAATGCAATGGGCAGTTTTTGTTTGAATTACATCACTTATTTTGAGTGCCCCATAAGTTTTCACCATCAACACTACCAATGGTCAGACCCATTTTCCTTGGGTTGTCATAGTTAATATTTATATTTCCATACCACTTTGGGTGGTAGCAGTCCTAGTTTTATTTCTTATCCTGTCTATTTATGCAAATTGTGTGATGGTTCTGTGGTGTGGGCTAAATCTAGTTTGGAGCCACTACATTCAATTCACACAGAGGGCAAGGTAAATATGAACTCAGGGTTTTGGACACTGCCCTGCTGTAGACATACTTTTTGGCTCTCCCATACTCCAAACTCAGATGAAGTGATTTCCCCCCCAACCCTTGCCAGTAAATTTTTTAGCAGGCTGGACAGCAGCCCAGCTCAGTCCTGGCTTGCACTGGGTCCTGGACCTACCCCCGCTGCGGCTCTGTATTTAAAGTGTATTAGTAGCCAGGCAGGCAGGCAGCCTGGCTCAATTCCAGCTCGTTTCGGGTCTGCGAGCTCAGACCCCTCCCCCCGGACAGGGGCTGCCCAAGCACTATAGAATAGTGACTATCGATAAGAATTCGTGAGGTTAATTGACTATTCAATTAACCCATATTTAACATCCTGAATACAGACCAGAGCATGCTACAGGTGCAGAAGAGAGTAAAGACCATGGTATACGTTTAAAGATTTGTATTTTTAAGACAGCCAGTTAAAAACAAAGCCAGGACTAAGCAGCTTTGTACTTATCCACTGGGAAATCGGCAGTCTGCTCTAGAGCTCTCAGAATGTCTCGTTTTCTACCTGATCTAGTGGTTGCCCCTCGGGCATCAGTATACAGCACATAGGGGGCACTTGTTCAATCGGCCAGTTTTAAAGGAGGGATTTTTGGTCGTTCTATTGTCACACTACTACTAAAGTGCCTGGAGTGGCTCTGTGGCTGCATTGCTAGTCGGGATGAAGCTGTGCTTCAGAAGGGTCACTGACACAACTGTAGGGGCACAAAGCAGCCATGGAAAATTTGGAAGAAAAACTCACGAGAGAGTCAAGAGTGGGCTGACTGTGGAGCTCTCCTGGACTGCGTCCCAGTGCACTTCCAACAAGGCAAAGGAGTAGATCACATAAACAAGTGAAACGTGGACTCACTCTCATGACAGTATCTGTTCTGCTAAGGAAAGTGTCAGTCTCACGTTTACACAATTAGCAGCTTTCAGAATTTTACACTGCAGTGTAGGCACTGGTACGACAATGGTGGAGACGCAGCCTCACTGTACATTTCAACTCTGAGGCTTTTAGGGTACTTAATACTACAGCTGGAACTTAGTCTATACAGGACCATGGTAAATAATAAGTATCAGAGTCAGTGAAGCTTATTAAAGCAAGGCTGGGGAGGGGGCTGATTCTCATTCACACAGAGGCCCTGATTCGCTAGTATACCCATGTTGCACTTATTTACAGAACTGAGGGTCCAGTGTGCACATACCAGTCTTGCAAAGAATTGGTTATACAAGGGGAAGGGGGAGAATCACCTCCCGAGAAAGCTGTTCATGAAGGACAAGTCGACCTCCCCTCATAGCCCGGTGCCTTCACTGCACGGGAAATGACCTTGCAGTGATCTGAAGGACAAGAGGCAAGCAAGCGAGTGAGCCCTCAGGCCGCCGTTTCTGCCACATCCCTGCTCTAATTTAGAGATGGCCAATTTCACAAACGTTTCAATTGGATGAACTCCTCAGTTCCCAGTGGGTATGTGAGGTGGGGGCTCTGCTGTACTGGAGAAGGGTGGCGCAGGGGGATAGTTACTGCTGCCTGATTCAAGACCATCTTGCCCTGATTCATGTGGCTGATAAAAGACTCCTCACACCAGCAGAAGACTGCGTACAGCGGAGTTCAGCTCTGTCACACCTTTGTTACCCCCTCCTCTGTCTCTCTCACACCAAAGGCTGGAGAGCCCTGGAACAGCTAAAGCTAGGGAACTGACGGACAATGGGCCAAATTGAGACCACAAGACACAGGAACAGACCCTGAAATCTTTTCTGTCGTGATTGTCATTATGTTTTTATTTTCTCTGGAGGCTGGGCCTTGACTCTACTTTGACCAAATACATTTGGATCTTGACAAAAATAAAGGACCACCACTGGCAAGGCCACTTGCACTGGTTTAAAGTAGCTTTAGCAGACTGGAGAATCTGGCCCTCATGCCCGTGGGTCTCTCTTCCCAGCCAGAGCGGTCGGTGTCAAAGAGCCACAGGTCTGCTCTACAACTAAATCTTAGGTGAACCTAGCTGTGTGAAAAATTAACCCCCTCCCCCAAAGATATGTAGTTAAGCCAACTTAAACCCAGGTGTAGACACTCCTCTTTCGACAGAAGAATTCTTCTGTCAACCCAATTACTGCCTCTTGATGAGGGCGGATTTATTACAGCAATGCAAAATCTTTTCCCCTCTGTTTAGCAAGCGTCTACGCTACAGCACTAGAGAGGCATAGCCTCAGGCTCCAGGACTCAGCCTGTTTTTCTTGCTTCATTTCAAAGCCCTACCTCCAGCTGACTCAGTCCATATTGTGTTAAAATGGTTGCCTGTTCCCATATAAATCAATTTCAAATTAGGAAAGCTGACAAGCCATTAAACAAAAGAGCTCTGAGTCAGATTTCCAAACAGCAGAACTGCTGATCAAGCAATGAGCTACATAATCATTCCTCACGCTGTAGCACTTAAATAAAATACACAAATTGTTTACTCTAACAAATTCCAGTGAGATTACCTCCAAATTAAACTAGGTAGCCAAAAACATTGCTATGTGTGCTTGAAATAATTTGTTACATGCCCTTACTTCCACTTTGAAAAAGCAGGGTAGTGGTTGTTGTGTAGTTGTTTTGCTGCTTTATTTTAAGGGATATCAGCTGCAAGCACAGGTTTAGCAATCCAAGCAAAGCTCTCCAAGTGCTATCAGACCCATTTATAAACACTAATTGCTGAAGAGTCTCCGTTAATAGCATTCTGTGGCAACACAAGTGAGGAACCCAACACGGAAAAGCATGTTCTTATGTGGAAAGTCACTTCACACCTCAATTACAGCTTCTGCCAACCACTTCAGATCTGAAGTATCATGTTTTCTCTGAGGAGAGGATACCATTAGCACAATAAGCAGTTAGCACAGAGACTGTGAACTGAACAGCACCAAGGGAAATCACCTCGCAGTGGGAACTCCTGCTTAGACTTTTGTTTTTATGCTGCTTTGAAAAGCAAACAGATTAAAACACACACACAACACATCGCCAGGTTGGTACCTTTTTGTACCCATAATCATTTCAATTAACCAGAAAAGCCCAATTTATTTTCAAATGTGTACTCAAGTGATAATCTGTGTGCTTATTCATTGTTATGATCAATACTGACATGTCTGAAAGTGACAATGTCACTGGTATAATGGTATGATGATTAATAATGCAAATCCCAGAGGGAGACTAGCTTTATCACAGTTGCATGCATTCACAGCCATTACTACACCTCCAGTGCTCTGATGGCTAACAGAGTTTCAGACTCAAGGGTTTAGTTTACCTGACTGCAGACTTTTGCAGCTAGGCAAGGTGATGGAAATGACCATGAGACCCGTAGGACACTGTAGAAATTTAATCCTTCATTCTGCACTGGCAATTGCTATTATGAACCACTGTGCCTGTGTGTGCTGAGTCCCACTGGGGTGTTATACGAGAATTCTGACCTCTGGGACATGGACAAAATCTTCTGAATAGAGCAGGACTGTACAGCGTTAATATGATCAAATAAAATAAGCAAGTGATCTAGTACTGGTAGAGCATTTTTGATGGTCAAAGCCCTCTTCATAGATATCCATCCTCACCACTGATGCAGGATGGAGAGACAAGGAAAGCAGTTGTAAGGCTATTTAACCCAAAAGGGAGCACAAAGGGGCCTTGTCTACACTAATGTTTGCCCTCCAAGAACTTCCCACTACATTACTGCTACTTGGGTTAGTACACATCATGTGTCAGGCCCATTCAGGATACCCAAGAAGGGATGGCACCTGCCCCAAAAGAGCATACAAGCAAATGGACAGTTGGACAAAGGGACAGAGTTTGGAGGAATGTTTTTAAATTCAAGTCGGTTGGATTCAGCTGTCGACAGCATGGAAGAAATGGGTCTAAGAGGGACTAACATTGCACCACATTCCAACAGTTATCACTGACCGAGTTATACCAGTGGGAAATTTACACAGGAAAACGTCTCTGGCCTGCTCTATACCTAAAACTGAGGTTGACCTAGTGACCTTTTTCATAGCCCTACTTCAGGGCTATGAAAAACGTTACATCCTGTTTGGCACAGTTAGTTCAACCTAACCTCCAGTGTAAACATGAACAAGGTCAATTGAAGAATTCTCCTGTCAATCTAGCTACTGCCTCTCAAGGGAGTGGATTTAACTACAGCAATGGAAAAACCTTTTCTGCAGTAAATGTGTGCCCTATAGCAAACAGCTGCAGCTAAGACATTTAGCTCTTGGACCTGTGCCTCAGGATAAGTGACTTACTTCTTACTAGGATGTTAGAATAGTCGTGTAACCGCATGAATTCGCAGTAGTTAGTCCACTATTCTATAGTCCCCAAGGGTGGGGCTGGCAGCCAGTGCACTCCAGCATCACTCCCAGGGAGCTCCCTGCCATCCCACGCTGCTGCCTCTGAACCAGCTCCCCTCACAGACCAGCTTCCTGCTGTCCCATGCTGCTGACTCTGATATAGAGGCAGCAGCACAGTGTGGCAGCAGCCCTGTCCGTGGAGGGTCTGAGCTTCCCACAGACAGAGGCTGCTGCGGTGGAAGGGGGCGTGGAAGGCTGCCATGAAGCAGCCTCTGTCCACAGCTGCCTGGGCTGTCCACGGACAGGGGCTGCTGCCATGAAGCAGAGTCCCCTGCACCCCCCCATTGCCTCTGATAGAGGTAGCAGCAGGCAGGCAGACTGCATCACGGAGCGGGTGCTGGGTGGGGAACCTGGTTTTAAGCCAACTCCCCTCAGCAACGGCTCCTGCTTCCCCTTCCCCTTGCTGCCTCTGATACAGAGGCAGCAAGGGGTTGGGGAATGCAAGTAATTGACTAGATTAACCGATAAACCTAGGCCTATCGGTTCATCTTCTAGTTGACTACACGCTGACATCCCTACTTCTTACCCAAAGCTAGATGGTGTGTCAGTCCATGGCAGAGTCATAACGAGAATTCAATTGCATGCTAGTCCATTAGCCGACACTACCATTTTATGGTCCCATTTAAGCAACAGATTAATTGGTGGCCTGAATAGGAATGTACATCTGGATTGAGGCCTGTATTAAAAAGCATCACTACGTTTGCCTTAATTTCAATACAGATTCCCTGCCTAGAATATTTTGACATTATTTCTGCACTGACGCTGTTACATTCCGATTTCAAAATTAATCATTTAATTCCATGTAATTGTTTTCAGACTCAGCTGAATGGGACGTGAATCTCCCAGAACTGTAAATGCGGGGCTCTGTGGTGAAACAGATTCAGCAAGATCATATTCCCCACTTTGTTTCCAAACTTCAGTTGCAATTACCTGCTCTAATTTTAAATGGGAAGTCTCAATACACTGTAATTAAGCATACAGGGGAGACAGGAGTGCTGTCTTTCAGCACCTGGCAATGGGATTCCCCTTCCAGAGGCACCTGCTCTATATGGCAATTCCTCTCTCCATTCCCCCTTCCCTCCCCTTCATCCTCTCCCTTCTGCTCTGACGGAACAGATGGAACAATCATTCTGCTCATTCCACAGTAAGGACCCCTGCTGCTGCAGGGAGCGTTATGCAGTTGTAATACACATAATTAGCCAAGTCAATGGACAATGCAGCATATTAGCGTGGGCGGAGTTACATCAAGCAAAACATGCATTCCACTTTATCTACTACTGTAAAGAGGATGTTTCTGCCAATCACCAAAAATCCTGGACAGGAGGCAGAAACTAATTACACATCTTACAGGTAGGGTGTCTCTTCAACCCATTCTCCCCGCAAGGACTATTTAGTGTTACAACTTACAGGGGGTTATTCTCAACTTGGCATGTGGGTGATTTATGCTTCGACGCCTCATTAACATGTATGAGTTATTCACCCAATTCTCCCACACATCAGTGAGTAATTAGAAGGCATGATGTTTACCACTGCATACCTTACCCGGGATGTCAGACTGAATTGCACAGCTACAGCTTGCAAAGATACTGCTCCAAGAGGCACTGCTGGCTTTTTCTTGGAGCGTAGGATTTGCTCCGTAGCTGCCAACAAACAGAACTGCAGCTCTATGACGTAAGCCAATCACTGAATGTCCCTCCTCTCACATATACACACTGTTTAGGGGTAACATTTATACTGGAATTGGAAAAGGTTCAGAAAAGGGCAACAAAAAAGATTAGGGGTATGGAACAGCTTCCATATAAGGAGAGATTAATAAGACTGTGACTTTTCAGCTTGAAAAAGAGATGACTAACGGGAGAGATGATAAAGATCTACACAATCATGACTACTATAGAGAACATAAAAAAAAAGGAAGTGGTATTTACTCCTCCTCCCAACACAAAAAAACAGGGGTCACCAAATAGAATGAATAGGCAGCAGGCTTAAAACAAACAAACAAAATAAAAGAATGTATTCACACCTCACACAATCAACCTGTGGAACTCCTTGCTAGAGGATGGTGTGAATACCAAGACTCCAGGCTTCTTGAACAAGAAGCTTTTTTCGGAAGAGATCTTCTGAAAAAACTTCTTGCACAAGAGAGCGTCCACACTGCAAAAGTGCATCGAAAAAGCAATGCGCTTTTTCGAAAGATAGCTTCCAGACTGCCTGGATGCTCTCTCACATGTAAGCAGTGCTTGCTATGGACAGAATGGCCACCAGGGCACCTGTGCTTTTTCCTCTTCCCTCTTCTTCCGAAAAAACTCTCTCTTCCCCATCCACACACGCCTTTTTGTGAAAGAGCTCTTTCTCAAAAAGGCTTCTTCCTCATAGAATGAGGATTACCAATTGCACAAAAAGCCCTCTGTTCTTTTGATTTACTGTCGAAAGAACATGCTTGCAATGTGGACGTAACTCAAGTTTTGCTGGAAAAACAGCTGTATTTCTGACAAAACTCTGTAGTCTAGACATAGCCTAATAGGATTAAAAGAAGAGCTAGATAAATTCATGGAGTACAGGTCCATTAATGGCTATTAACCAGGTGGGCAGGAATGGTGTCCTTAACCTCTATTTGACAGAAGCAGGGAGCGTGACAAGGGGTGGATCATCTGATGATTCCCCTGTTCTTTTCTTTACCTTTGGGGCACCTGGCATTGGCCATAGTTGGAAAACAGGGTACTGGGCTAGATGGACCATTGGTCTGACCCAGTATGGCCGTTCTTACATTCCTATGTTCTTAACATTCCCTCTCGGCCTGGCCGAGTCATGGTCTGCATCTGGGAGGACAAGAGAGCAGCTAGGGTCAGGGATTTCCCTACACCCCCCCTATGGGGGTGTATACCCCCCAAAATTTCCCCAACACCCCTCCAGTTTTGTGAACTATGGTGCCATACAGCCCAGTGTCACCCCTCATCGGCCCTGACACCCCCCCTTGTAAATTTGAACACCCCCCCTAATTTCAATTCCTGGGGAGGCCACAGGCTAGGATGACATTCAGCCCTGGTGCAGAGGGCCAACAAGTCCTATGTTTAGCCAAAGTCCTCACAATAGGAAGTAGTACGTAGGGGCAAATGTCACTCCTGGAGAGGAATTTTAGCTTGCAGAGGTTAGTTCTCTGTCCCCCTCAATAGTTACCCTGCTAAAGAGAGTGACTCAGGCAAAGAAGCTTTCAAACTCGCTAGGCCCCTGGGCAAGGGGGAGGACCGACTCCACGCTCCCAGAAGAGGTGGGGCCTCAGACAAAAGGGGTGGAGCCGGGGTAGCCATCCTTCCGTGCCGCCTGGACTATGGGGTGCCCCTCCAGCGCTTGTCCCCCAAAAGGCAATTTTAAGGCCCTGAGGCTCTGGGTGATGCTGTTGCCATGGCAGCAGCCAGGAGTCCCGGGGTCCTTTTGAAACACCAGGCCCCAAGGCAGTTGCTGCCTTTGACTCTCCCTCCTCTCCCCCCGACTCATGTGTTCTCTTTGGGTCCTAATCAGGGAGACTGGGGTTGAGGAGAATGACTGGTGGCCTTGTAACATACTGCTTGCCATAAAGACAGTGTCCTTTGGACGTTTACGCATTGCTTGGGGAATCTGGCTTGCTTACTGTTTCCACTGGGCTTTCACATCTTCAGATGAAAGGCCTGGTAGATGTGCCTGACATTCTGCTATTTCATGAGCCAGGGTGTTGTTTTTTTCAAGCAGCTAATTTGCCTAGCTTGTGTTACGTATCCAGCTGGAGTTCGTTAATTATATACAAAAGAAAGTTAGGAAATAGTACAAATCCAGAATATTTGTTATGGGAAATTGCCATGAAATTTTCATTTTCACTGGTGAAATGCAGTCTCTCCGCAAATGAACCCTCATGTGATACTAAATTGCCACGGATTCTCCATACCTGTGTTACCTTTGCCTTTACCCTAGTATAAAAGTAGAATTGGGAGTTGAGGGGATTGTAATTTGTCAGGTTTCACCAAGAGAACTAACTGATGAGCCCTGTGTTAGTGCCTATAACCACCCTGTAAATGAGACCTAAGGAGTTATTTCCTCTGGCAGCAGCTAGGCAAACACCACTCGGAGTTCACTTCCGCTGCTATTACTCTGGAGAAGGCCTGTCTTCAATCCTTCGCTTTTGCTTAGGCATGGTGGGAAGGCACACTGTCAGCACCTCTTTGCTCTCTGAATGATCCAGGATTTGACTGGGACTGTTGCCTTGTCCCTTCTGAAACTTTTAAAGAGAGAACTCCATCCATATTGCGTAATCTGAGCCAACCTCTGTATCCGAATCTGTCAAAGTTGTTTAGAAAAGGTTGGCAGAGTCCAGATCAATGTTCCCTCTAATCTTTTCCATCCATGTGTGGAATAAATTTTGTATGCACCGAGGCATGGGTGAATGTGCACCACCAGTATAAACAAAAACCTAGCTGTGAGCGCCCTGCTAAACAGCTGGGCGGCATTTGAATCTCTCCTGAGTGGCCACACAAGTACACAGCTTACAGAGAACACTGCCCACAGTTCTTCCTATGTGCTAGGCATTCTGTTGTCCATTTCACAGAGGAACGATAGAGACACAGAGAAATTGATAGTCAAAGTTTCAGAAACATCTCCTCCCTCTTCCCCACGCTATTTTTTTTTTAAAGTTCTGGACTTTTTTGGCTAACTAATGAAGCTCCTTTGGTCTGACTTTCAAGAGTACTGAGCATCTGCTGGTCCAGTTGAGGTTACCTGGAGCAGCAGGGTCACAGCACTTTCTGACAATAATCAGACCATTTGGAAGCTGGAGGCCCAAAAATTGGGGCACAAAAACATCAGGGGAAAGTTCTGAAAATCTGAGTTTAGGGCAGTTATCCATGTTCAGAGAGTCCGTGGCAGCGCCAGGAAAAGACTGGAGGAGCCGTGGTGGGCAGGTGAGTATTAGCTATTGTTATACTACAGGTAGCACCTCTAAAATCTGAATCCAGAAGGACCACGGATATTGCTGGACCAGAGAGCCCTGGCTGGCCAGAGTCAGGGGCTGGGCTGGTGGTGGGGAGCACCGTCCCAGCGGTAGCAGGGCCAGCATAGTGGGGAGCACAGCTCCGGCAGCAGCGGGGCCAGCACAGCAGGGAGCACATCCCTGCCCAGGCCAGAGGCAGCGGTACTGGGAGTGCAGCCTGGGCCGCCGGCGAGAGCACAGCCCCAGCCAGGGTCCACGTGCTGGAAGCGTAGCCCTGGCCCCCAGCATAGCTCACTGGGGGCAGCAGGCCCAGGACAGGGAACAGGGCCAATAGCCAGGAGAGGAGCCTTGACCTCCCCTGATGTGGAAAACTCTTTCGGGACCAATTATAACCCAAGGGTGCTGGACCAGGGAGGTCCCACCTGTACAGCGGTGTACAGAGCCCCCTTTCCACCCCCACCTGGGGCCTCATTGTGCGGAGTACAATCCCCCACATAGAAGCAGATGGACTCTGCTACCAAGAGCTTTGAGTAAACGGACAAGACTAGCAGAGGTGGGAATCTCTTCAGGCTCATTTCACACATTTTGTGCCACAACTCCCCAGAGTCTGAGGGTCCAAGCAGAGCTCTGACAGACAAACTGGGGAGCAGCAACTACAGGAGCTAGTTGCAGCAACCTGATTCGGAGCCACCTGGCCCAAGTGCATGTTAGGACAGCACAGGAAGAGTCCTTATGCATCCCACTGGCAGAAGGTCGAGCAGATAAAGGACTGGAAAAGAGGAGACTGAGGGGGGATATGATAGAGGTATATAAAATCATGATTGGTGTGGAGAGGGTGAATAAAGAAAAGTTATTCATTAGTTCCCATAATATAAGGACTAGAGGACACCAAATGAAATTAATGGGTAGCAGGTTTAAAACTAATAAGCGAAAGTTCTTCTTCACACAGCGCATAGTCAACCTGTGGAACTCCTTGCCAGAGGAGGCTGTGAAGGTTAGAACTATAACAGAGTTTAAAGAGAAGCTAGATAAATTCATGGAGGTTAGGTCCATAAAAGGCTATTAGCCAGGGGTATTAGCCAGGGGGTAGGAATGGTGTCCCTGGCCTCTGTTTGTCAGAGGCTGGAGATGGATGGCAGGAGACAAATCGCTTGATCCTTGTCTTCGGTCCACCCCCTCCGGGGCACCTGGTGCTGGCCACTGTTGGCAGACAGGCTACTGGGCTAGATGGACCTTTGGTCTGACCCAGTACGGCTGTTCTTATGTTCTTAGCAGAGCTCCACACTCCCATGCCCCATCCGTTCCCTCCCCAAGTCCCACCTGCAGAATGTGCCTTTGCTGCCCCTGCGCCAGGAGTGGAGGGGGCAGATGGCAAAGGAGGAAGCAGAGAGGTCGCTGCCAGATTTCTATAAGCAGAGGGGCCATCCTCGCTGCCTCTCCCAGGCTGTTTTAAGGCTGTATATGCAGTGTAAAAGAGGTGACCAGAGAAATCACCCTAAGTGACTTGCCTAAGGTCACACGGAAGGTCAGTAGCAGAGCCAAGACTGAACAGTGAATTCCAGAGTCCCAGGACAGTGCCTGAACCAGGAAAACACGCTCCCCTCTTTCTTCATAGCCACTCAATAATTCTCCCATTTCCCTTCTGAAAACATGGATTTCAATAGGGAAGTTTGCTTGCAGGGAAGCGACGGACTGAGGGATGAAAGCTGTGCAATCTCTTTCATGGAGCTCTGCCAGTGTATCTTAATCCCGACCTATAATATACTGCTCCTGTCCGTGTCCTAGGCTTCTGCCGAACAGATAGTCAATAGTGCTGAACTGTGCTGTGGCTTTGGAGTATGGCAAATGTTTAATAAGACATTTCCCAGACCCAAGGAAGAGCTTTGCATTAAGCTCCAACGCTTGTCTCTCTCACCACTAGCAATTGGTCCAATAGAAGATATTACCTCACCCACTAGGTCCATCTAGTAAGAAATAAACTAACACTACCAAGCTTTTTCTTGTGCTGCAAGCCAGGCTTCCAAACAGACCGTGTTAATGCTCAAGGGTCTTTGCCTGCTGCCCAAGCCTCCCAAAATTAAAATCGCCTTATTTTTAGGTACCACAGTATTTCAGCCTCAGTTTTACCACCACGCATCACCTACCTACAAACAGCTACGATAAGGGAGAGAAACTCTGCAGTGAGAGGCACAAGAAAAAAGAAGAGTTATTCACATTGTAAGACCACAGATATGGGCCCCATTTGCCAGCGTGTTGTCTGTGTATGCATGCTGCAATAGGTCTGTCTCAGTAGTATATCATAATATTTTAAGAAACACAGACGCAGAACCCTAATAGCAGCTTTTTCTGGGGGTGGGGGCAGAGCATTCATGTCAAGTGTTTGGGTGTCCAAGCAAACCCCAAGCAATTCCCCATTCATTTTGCTCCTCTGGCTTATCTTTCCCCTGCTTTGGAGTGCATTCTTCCTTATCTTGGAAACAAATGGCCTCCACAGAGCGCTCCAAACAGCAAAGCCATTTATCTGTTTGACATGTGTTTCCCTGTTTGGTTCCCCAGCCTTGAGACAACCAGATCAAGCTTTGACAATCTTTAGCTGTGACTGTGGTGGAGAGCTGTGGCCCCCACTCACTCCAGGGGTGTGAGCTGTGAATCCATTTCTTTGCCACATTTATCATGTACAGCAGTAAAACAAGTCTAAGCAATGCTTCCCTCATTTGGCAGGAGGTGAAGTTTATGTAACTTGACAGGAAAACAGGCTGGAAAGTTAAAGGAAGACAAACCAAACCAACAATTACAACATGAGCTACTTAATTTGAATAGTCTCAGAGGGGTAGCTGTGTTAATCTGTACCTTTAAAAACAAGTCGTCTTGTGGCACCTTAGAGACTAACAAATATATATAGTATCAGGAGCTTTCATGGACAAAACCCTCTTCATATTTTTGTTCGTCTCTAAGGCTACGTCTAGACTACACTGTAAAATCGAAAAAAGATAGGCAATTTGCATTTTTTTTTATAATTTAATTTTGAAGGAGGTTATTTCGAAATTTGGTGTGTCTACATGGCACCAAATTTCGAAATAAAGTGCTCTCTTGAGCTATCCCTTATTCCTCGTAGAACGAGGTTTACAGGGATGGTGAAAGAGCACGTTCGCTATTTTGAAAAATTTTCCAAAACAGCGGACATGTTCCTTGGACGTGGTGTTGCTATTTCAGGATACTTCTGGTATCCTGACATAACAATGCAGTCTAGACGTAGCCTAAGATGCCACAGGGCTACACATTTTTAATCTGAATAGTTTCAGACACCTTTTTGTTGGGAGCTGGCTGAGAAGCAGGGCAACAGTAAAATCTTGGTTCTACAAAAAGTCAACGTGAAACTTTAATGGGCCCAGGATTTCTCCCATTGTCGTTCATACAGAAGTGCAATTCTGTTCTTAAAAATGATTTGGTAAAAAGACATCAGGCTCTGTAGGGCAGATGGTCTCTCTTTTCATTCAGTGTCCTGTCCACTGACTTTAGAAACAAAACCAATTGTTTCCACTCTCCCCTGGAGAGCTGGCACAGCCAAGACTCAGGGAGCTGGACTGTATTCCCTCTCCAAAAATCACCAGCAATGAGTCCCACTTACAGGGCAGTGGGGTTGGCACAATTGTCACCCAAGAGCATAATTTGCCCTGCAGTTCCCCTCTGTCTAGCCTTAGTAGGGGGCAGCACACCAAGCAGTGGCAAAGCAGGAGTGCAGCCTCCCTAGGCCTTGAGCAAGGATGCTGGCAGCAGGGACTGCCTCCGACACAGCTAACCTGGAAACAGGGACCGTTGGTGGTGATTGCCTATGGAAATGACGCAGGTTGTAACAACTGTACCAGGAACTAGGGGCAGAGGGTGGGCCCGAGTGGGGCTTTCCCCCCTGGAGTGACATAACAATGAGGCCTTCAAAGGCACCAAATGCAAATGACCACCAAGTTTCCCTGATGGAGGAAGCAACAGTAGGGAAGGGTAAGGGGGAGGGGCTTATTCCCGGAATAACAGGGGATTCCCCTCCTGGACTCCAAGTCCCTGTCCAGCTCGATGGCTGCTCTAAATTATGATGGCTGCAAATAACCCTAAGTACACCCTCCATCGGGAGGCTCGGGGCAGCTTCAGCCATGCCCCCTTGTTGTGACTGCAGTCAGGAGACAGAGATAGTATAGAAATCATCCCTATAGGTGGCCCTCTACCTTCTGAAGATTTTCCTGCACTGTTGTGATCTTCCCATGAGAGGCAGCAGTGGGTGGCTGGAACATGAACCATAGTGTTTAAATCCTCCATGATGTAAGCTAGTGTAGAATGGCTTGCTCCGTTGACACAGGAGCATTGCACCTCTGACCTCTCTTAGGGTATGTCTAGACTACATGCCTCTGCCGACAGAGGCATGTAAATTAGACGTACCGACATAGTCAATGAAGCAGGGATTTAAATATCCCCCGCTTTATTAGAATAAAAATGGCCGCCGCCTTGTGCCGGCTCAGCTGTTTGTCGGCACAAACTGGCAGTGAAGACGGGGATCGGTCAACAAGGAAAGCCTTTGCCGACCAATCCCTTATGCCTCGTGAAATGAGGCTTTCCTTGCCGACCGATCCCCGTCTTGACTGCCGCTTTGTGCTGACAAACAGCTGAGTCGGCACAATGTGGCGGCCATTTTTATTCTAATGAAGCGGGGGATATTTAAATCCCCGCTTCATTGACTATGTCGGTTCGTCTAATTTACATGCCTCTGTCAGCAGAGGCATGTAGTCTAGTCATACCCCGACTGTCCCCCTCCCCGTGTAGTCATCAACTTTTAGGGTGAAATCAGACGACTGCAACCCAGGACCCGGTTTGAGAGTGGGAGAATCTCTCCATCAACCATGATTTACCTCCGCAGGCCTGAGTTATGCCAGTCGCTGCACTTCTGTTCTCTTCGGGACAATGACAGTAGTAATCAGTGAGCCGACAGCCTGAATAAAGCAAAGTGTTATTTATGGGTAACTCACACTTTTCAGAGAAGGCAGATCTTAAAGACAATAAATCAGACTCTCCACATATCTAGCTTGCCAGCTGGTTAACCATCGTCCATATGGGCTATCTGGAAGGACTTATTTCCTTCCGCAGACCCTCGCTCTGTGTCAGCCTGACAGTGCCCTGGACAGCCCTGGCAACTCTCTCCCCTTTGCAGGAAACAACTCCTTTTTCAATTATTTATTGCTCTTTGATTTGGGGATTCCCAGCTCTCCAAATCATACATCATACACTTTATTGAGCAATTTTACAACTCATGGGAAACCAGAGCCTGGCAGCTACTCACTTGCCCCACTGTCTTTGAAGTAGATCCTTGGTCCTATCTGGGAAGTCGTTGTAAAATGCAGACCCCATGGAATCTGAGCATTTTAGGCATAAAATAGACATTCTGTTACCTCCAATATAAATTAGATCAAGGGAGTCACACAGGGCATTATAACAACTCAATGTCCAGTAACTTCTCCCCAACCTGGTAACCCACAGCATTCATAACACTGTTACATCTCAGTATCCCTAACATTACTACACAGCAGCACCATGTCTGTCCCACCAATTTTGACAAGGAGACGAGGAGGAATTTGCAGGTGGAGTGGGACTGCAGGGCCCGAAGGAGGAGAGGAGGTTTCTGTATGGAGAATGGAGCTGGGGAGTAGGGGAGAGGTAATCTGGCAGAACATCAGATGAGGGTGGGAGTCCTGGGTTTTGTGAGATGTAGACACCACAGAGCTATGCAGGGCCTTACAGGTGTGATGGCATCCCAGTGCCACAGGGCAAGGGGCTCTCTGGTATGGAGCAGTGAGCACCAGCTAGCTGTCTGACCAGCTCAGTGTAACCAACTCACTGCTGTCATAATTATAATATGAGAGGGGTTATGTAAGGTATCCTATATGAACTGGTAACATCCTGGTAATTAATGTTATTGCATGGTGTATGTACCATGTAACACGATATATGAAAAACTATGAATACGGGCTAGCAATATATGTTCTTAATATGTGTGTGGCAGACAGGGCTAACAGCTCCCCTCCACCCAGGACAAAGAAATGTGGTTCTGCCAGCTTGAAAGGGTCTCCAATGTAAATTAAGAACATAAGAACGGCCATACTGGGTCAGACCAAAGGTCCATCCAGCCCAGTACTCTGTCTGCCGACAGTGGCCAATGCCAGGTATCCCAGAGTGAGTGAACTGAACAGGTACTGATCAAGCGATCTCTCTCCTGCCATCCATCTCCACCCTCTGACAAACAGAAGCTAGGGACACCATTCCTTATCCATACCGGCTAATAGCCATTAATGGATTTAACCTCCATGAATTTAACTAGTTCTCTTTTAAACCCTGTTATAGTCCTAGCCTTCACAACCTCCTCAGGCAAGGAGTTCCACAGATTGTCTATGCGCTGTGTGAAGAACTACTTCCTTTTATTTGTTTTAAACCTGCTGCCCATTTGTTTCATTTGGTGGCCCCTAGTTTGAGCAAGGAGAGACCATGGAAATATGTTTGCATAAAAGGTATACAAAGTCATCAAACTAGCCAGATGGGGAGATGGCCACTTAACTATCATGGGGGGTGGGATTAATGTGAGGGCTTCCTAACTTTGAAAACAAAGGGTGTGTTTACATTTGGACTTAATGGACAAAGCTTTTGACATTCACAGGTGCTTAACCCCTTCCTCCATGAACGACAAAGTTTTGCAACAGCAAGTGAAAGTATAAACGCTGCTTTGTCCGCAGGAACACATTCTTGCTGACAAGAAAAAAAACCCACATGGGGTGGAAGTATTTTGTTAGCAAAAGCGCTGGCAAAGAGCACCCACACAAACTGACTTTTAGGGTGCGTCTAGACTGCAGGGTTTTTCCGAAAAAACTTCACTTACGTCCACACCACAATCACGTTCTTTCGGAAAAAAAAAAGAACGCAGGGGGTTTTCCGACATTGGTAAACCTCATTCTCTGAGGAAGAACTCTTTTGGAAAAAGATGTGTGTGGACATGGAAGAGGGAGTTTTTTCGAAAGAAGAGGGCCCCAGGAAAAAGCACAGGTGCCCTGGCGGCCACTCCATCCAAACTAATCACAGCTCTATAGTTCCTGTGTCATGGCAGCTCTTAAAGCTGCAGGCGCCCTGGACTAGCCTTGTGGCAGGAAGCTGGCCTTGCAGCAGGACCTTGACCGCGTGGCTCTGACTGCCAAAGGCCTGCTGACCCATCACACATCCACAAGCCCCCCGACACCCTCCCGGCCCGCACAGGGAGCAGCACTAGGGGTCAGAGGACCCACCCAGGGGCACCAAACACCGGGCACCTTCCTGGACCGGGCCGGAGATCCTGTCCCTCCTGGAGCTGTGGGGGGCAGAGGAGACCTTGAAGGATCTCTGCTCCAAGTGCAGAAATGCCGGCATTTATGGGTGCATGGCTGAAGCTCTGGCCCAGAGGGTACACCACCCCCACACCGTCGACCAAGTACGAAGCAAGGTCAAGGAGCTCCGGCAAGGGTACACCCGGGCCAGGGAGAGCAGCTCTCGCTCTGGGGCAGGACCTCACTCCTGCCCATTCTATACAGAGCTGCACCAGATCCTGGGGGGGGGGGGAGGGGGGAGTCCTTTCCCCACCCGTACTGGTGGATTCGGGCTTGGACACACCCGTGGTCGCCCGGCCGGAGCTCCTGGAGAAGGAGGAAAAGGAGGATTCCCAACAGCACCTGCAGGAGGAGGAGGAGGACACTGGTAGTGTGGTCACCCTCAGCGTGGAGCCAGTACCCCAGACCCTGGAGATCTCCCAGGCATCATCTGATGCAGGGGAGGGTTCCTCAGGTGAGTGCTCTCAGTTTGTCTCGCACACGCAGGGTGGGGGAGGCGGGCTCAGAGGGGATGGGGTGCCATCGTCGCTCAGCATGCTTGGCCTGGACAGTGTGCTGCTGTCCGTGCACGTGCAGCACCAGTGTGCACCATGTGGTCTCAGGAGCCAGCCCCGGAGCACACACGGGCTGCTGATCACAGGCTGGGGGAGGCCTCACACATGTCCGACCCCTGGGAGGGATGTCCTCCCCCTGCCAGCCACCGCCGGACGCAGGCTGGGCACAAGGGCACGTGCACGACTACACGTCAGACTGAGGAGTGACGTACATAGCACACGGCCATGCCTGCATGCACGAGGCACCGCCCGTATAGCGCTGCCAGGTGCAGGTGTGTGTGCAGGCCCCAAGGAGAGTCAGGCCACTGCAGGGATCCCACTGTGGCCAGACACTTCCCTGGCCTGCTTGTCCATGGAGTTGGGGGAAACCAGCTTTTGGTCAGGGGGGAACCTCGAGGCCCCTGTGAGGCAAGGCCTGCCGTGCAGGCCATGCATAGCCTTGCTCACAGGCCTTGCTCACCAAGGAGTGCATGGCCTCAGGGACAATGTATGTTTGGATGGATGACTGAAAGCCTCTCCCTCTTTTCCGCCACAGCCGGACCAGCTGTTGCTGAGGGGCGATCCCCGCCATCAGAGGCGGCTGCCCGAACCCGGGGGAGCCGCAAGCGCTGGAGGGTGCACGAGAACCTCATACAGGAGCACGAGGCTGTCCTGCGTGACATGCAGCAGACCCTGGCCCAAAAGGTCCGCGATGACACCGATTGGTGCTATCGCATGTGGGACCAGCTTGTGCGGCAGGGCAAAAACATGTGTGCCACTATCCGGGAAGAGATGGCACTCCCGGCTCCTGACCCCACTGCCGCTCCTGCTCCCCCTGCCATGCCCATGCCCCCTCCCTCTGCTCCCCCTGCCAGACCTGACCCCGCTCCAGCCCCCTATCCTGCCTGCCCCCGTTGACCCAGGCCTCACCCAACCTTGAGTTCGTCGAGGTCCCTGGACCCATGGCGGCACTTCCAGTCGCACCACATGCCATTTACAGCCCTGAGCCCCCCTCCTTCCTTCCCCATCCAGGTTCTCAGCCCTCCTCTTCCCTCCCCCATACAGGTTCTCAGACCCCCTCCGCCCCAGTTACTTGTATTATAAAAAACAATATACAAAGTTTGCGTTCAACTTACACCTGGTGTCTTTATTAATGGTACAGGGAAAGGGGGAAGGGAGGGGTTGTGGTGGGAAAGGTGTAGGGGGGCAAGGCACAAGCCCTCAGTGGGGAGGCCCTGGGGAGAGTTACTGGGGTCCTTCAGAGAACCTCTCCCTCAGGGCCTCCCGGATGCGCACCCCGGCCTGATGGGCCTCGCGGATGGCAGCTGTGCGCAGCTGGTCAAGTGCCCTTCCCTCATGACTGGCCTCTGTCCCACACCCCGGGAGGAAAGCCTCCCCCTTGCTCTCCACTATGTTGTGGAGAACACAACATGACACAACCACCTCGGGGATGTTGCGCTCCCCCATGTCGAGGTGGGTCAGAAGGCGCCTGAACCTCGCCTTGAGGCGGCCAAAGGTGCAATCCACCTGCATGCGGGCCCGGTTGAGGTGCACATTGAATTGTTCCCTGGTGGGGTCCAGGTGGCCAGTGTATGGCTTCATGAGCCATGGCATGAGTGGGTAGGCCATGTCTCTGGCGATGCAGTATGGCCAGAATGTACATCCCCCACGCAAAAGTCCCACTGAGGGAAGAATGTGCCAGACTCCAGCTTCTGGTAGCGGCTAGAGATCCTGAATATGCGGACATCATGTGCCCAGCCCGACCACCCAACATAAATGTCCATAAATGTCCCTGGTGGTCGACGAGGGCCTGCAGCACCATGGAGAAATAGCCCTTCCTGTTTATGTGACTGGGTGGCTCAATGTTGTGCTGCACGGATTGGAACGTGGGTCCCATCAATCGCTCCTCCGCAGCGCGGAAAGCCCAGGGCAGCAAATCCAGCCATGATGGGGTCCAGGTCTCCCAGGCGGATGACCCTACACAGCAGGATGGAGTTGATGGCCCTCACCACCTGCAGACAATGAAACACACAAAACAGAGAATGAGAGGGAGTGCCGGAGCCTTTGGGAGATGCCCGTCTCCCACCTCCCCCCCGCAAACACCCCAGGAGCCACCCCCTATGAGGCCGCTCACCCAGTAGCAGGGCTGTGTGAGGGCAGGACGGCACAAGTCCCCGGGGTTGGGCCTTCCCTCCACCCCCACTCCACTCCCCACACTCTCCCACAGGCCTTTCCCGAGGGTCCCCCTTTTCCAGGACCCACTTCGTGCAGGGACTGCAGCCCGAGAGTGCCTTACTTCCATGAGGAAGACCCCGGAGGTGGACTTCCCTATGCCAAACTGATGTCCCACCAACCTGTAGTTGTCAGGGGTGTCGAGCTTCCACACAGCAATAGCGACCCACTTCTCTAGGAGGATGGTGGGCCGCAGGTGGGTGTCGCATCTCCGGAGGGCAGGGGCAAGCCAGGCACAGAGCTCCAAAAAGGTGGCCTTCCGCATGCAGAAGTTGTTGAGCCACTGCTGGTCGTCCCACTGCTCCATCACCAGGCAGTCCCACCAGTGTCCAGCCTCCAAAATCGTCTCTCGATCGTGGATTGTGGGGGCAAGGACATTGCTCCCACATCCAGGCAGAGGGACTCACAGATGAGCTCAGAGTTGAGCTGGGGCAGGAACATCAAGACGGTCTGCTAAACTGCTGCATATCCTGCAGCATGACAGTGTGGGGCCATCGCATGCCCAGGGGCATCTCCGGCTCCATAGCAAAAAACAAAATAATGCTGTGGTGTCCAACAAAGCTGGGCACCCAGAGCACGCACTGCTAAAGCTTTGCAGTCTCTCAGAGAGGTAGGCAAGCCTGCAGCAGAACCTGAGAAACAGCTGTCCAGGGGGGACTCTTTAAGCACGCATCTCAGATAGATCTTCTTCAGATCTGAAGAAGTGGGCTGTGCCCATGAAAGCTCAGGATACCATCGACATGTATTGATAGTCTTTAAGGTGCTACTAGACTATTTGTTGTTTTTTTACGTTTTTTTTTTTACGGTGAGAAAGCTACTTAACACAAAAGACTCTAGCTTGTTAAATTAGGTTTCAGTCTTCAAAGCATATGTTTACTTTGTTGGGTTTTTTTGTAACTGCTTCTATCCCAATTCCTCCTGCTCAGCATCACCTACATTATCTGTTCCCTGGTAATAAATTTAACAATCTTGTTTTACTACACAATCCAGGCCCATATGTAGGGTGTGTGTGCAAAGGGTGCGAATGCACCCCCCTACGGTCCTCCAAGTAAGCATGAGGCTGGGGAAGAGCATTGCCCCAGCCTCCTCCCCTATGCTCCCACTGGCCAGGGGAAGGCAGAAGCAGCACACTGCCCCAGCCTCCTTTGCCCAGTGTCTGACGGGGATCCTCCTCCCCTTCCCCTGCCCATGAGTGAGGCCGGGGGTGGGGCTGGGCCACGGGGCCAGGGCAGCTGCCAATCCCTCCCATGGTTCACCCCCACCCCAGAAATTCCAGCATTTGAGCTTGCAATCACCTCAGTCCTGCATTTCAAACTAACTTGTTAAATCATCAGCCAAACTCAAGAGGTTGGTGCAGTGCTCTGTCTCTTTAAAGGAGCAATGAACTAGATAAGCTTTTGAGTGTGTTATAGTGAGAGTGAGTTGAGCATTCAAACAAGGTTTAGGGGAGACGTAGGTTAGCGGGCTGTTTCGTCTCCCTGCAAGGAGTAACTAGGCTAATGGAAGCCAGGGTGAGGTTACTGAGCTGCAAACAGGCTGACTGTCTCAGTGCTCTGAGCCAAAGCTGCACTGCAAACAAATACCCAAGGTTAGTGTGACACAACTCCTTATTGGTCTGGGTGAAACCCCAAAGGGTCCCAGAGAATTACCAGGTTCTGTATATTCCTACCTATTCCTATAAGGAATTTGCTACAATGTCACTTTGAGGAGACACTGCAGGTACTTCACTCCAGAAAGATCCCCTGAAGATTAGTGGGAAAAGGTCAAGTTCTAATGTGTCTGGACAAAGGCAAACTGGTGTAATGTCCTTAGACAACAGGCAGGTTAATCCTTTCGAACAAACAAAGAGATTTATTTCACCATAAAGGAGGGAGCCAGTTCCCAGAGGGAAAAAATCCTGTTTGGAGAACAGGGAAACCAGCTCTCCTTGGCAGCCTGCCACAACATGGGGGAAAAAACAAAACTGAAAGCGGCAGACACAGACTCTGACGTGTACCCTTTAACTTTTCCAGCCTGTGTTTCCTAACCCATATTTAGCTCAGCTTTCTGCAGGCTGTTTTCTAGCAAGTTTAAACATTCACCCTTTTTTCCTACTTGTTTTCTCTGTCATTCTTGAATGCATCTTGCTTGTATGAAGCTATAGTTTGGATTTGATTGTGAGGAGGGAGAGAGAGAAATGCTCACTTAATTGTAAGTGAAGAATTTAATGTTTTTCAATTGTGACTTTCTATGTGCTTTTGTAGTTGTAAGTGAAGGCTGAAAAGAAAGTGTGGGAAGAATAAGTCTGAGATGTGCTGGAGTTTCACAATTCCCAGGAGAGCACGAAAATCCTTGTGTTCCTCATCACCAATCTGTTATCTTGTTACAATGACAGCACATCAGCATCCGCTAATCATTCCTTTTCAAGCACTGTCACTTACCAATGATGAACTACCAGAAACTCTGCCAAATTCAAATTTGTTTTTTTTCATTCCCCCAAAATTGGATTTCAATATTACACATATGAAAGCAAATGGCCATTCAATCTACCTTTCATCCTGAAGCAACCTTTTATGGGTGTCATACCTGCCTGGAAGTACAGCATTTCATTTGTAAAACATTGGACTTCTCACTATTACAATAAGTTCACTCATTAATATTCTCACAACACCTCTGAGAGGCAGGCAAGTATTCTTCATATTTTACTGATGGAAAAAATGAGGTATAGGGAGGTTAAGTAACTTTTTCAGACACACAGAAAATCAGTCACAGAGCTGGGACAAGAAATTATGAGTTCCTGCCTTTCATTCCTGTGCTCAGAGCACTAGACTACACTGTCTTTCCACCTCAGTGGGGCCAGCACAACATCCCTTGAATAGTAATAAGAAACAAGATTTTTCATTTTTGAAAGGGAAACAATATCTACATTTAGAAACATTTCAAAACATGGATAGACAACACAGTAAAAGAAACAAATGCTGAAAGTGGTAAAGAACATAATTTATAATGGGACGGTAGAAACAGAAGCTCATACATAGCACTGATTGGAGCTCACTGTGAAGAAACTCCCTTTAATCTGTACTAACAAAAAAAGTGGGGAACATTTCTTTGGATGTCCAAACAAGAACTGCCAGTGCTGCTTCGATTTTTATAATGACATTTGTTATTCTTTTTAAAGTAGAGAAATTGGTAATAAAATATTTGAAATCCAAGAATGTAGTAAAATGTAATTAAAAAAAGTCATGAACATACAGGGGTATTTATCAAATAGTTAAGATTTTTAACTGATGATTCAACTATTTTCAGTTATACTTAATTATTTCTCTTCATTCCTCTACTAACCTTAATGAAAACTGTTCCTGAAAGTATTTACTGAAGTTACAGATTCCTGCATTTGGGGATCAAAAATTTATTTTCTGACGAATCACTGATGTACAAAACATATCTAATTATTAGGGTTCCAGAAAGTCTTGATTCCCTTCAAATCAGCCTTGTTTAAAAATTATCAACAGGGTGAAAAAAAAAACAGGAATTATGTCACCTCCTCTTTGCACACTCGATGTAGGAATAGTATCTCATTATAGCAATGAGCTGTATTAGCTAACGGGTCAGAGTTTTTCCCAAAACGCTTGTTCAGTCTTCATCTGTGCTGCCAACAAACAGCAGTAGGCTTTCCGTTGTGGAAACCTCCAAGAAATTTTCTTTTTCACTTGGATCCTCTAAAAGTCTTTGGGGTTCAACTGCATAATTTGCTCCTTTCTCTTGCAAAGCTGTGTAGCTTGCAGTAGCCAACTCTTCAGGCTGCTCTGAAAGCCTAATTGCAGTCTGCATTTTCTTTCCTAATTCCTCTATCAGTTTTCCAGGAACAGATGTAGATCGTAAAGAAGCCTTTGATTTTTCATTACTAACATCTAACGTCAAACTGTCTGTGTCTCGCCCTAATCCATTCCAGTCAATAAGTGGGGCTGTCTTCTGCTCTTGAAGTGAGTCTTGTAGAGAATTTATTTCCCCATCTTCGCTGGTGGAGGACTCTTGTTCATCTGAATCAGAGCTTTCTGTCTCAGATGATGAAGTACTGCTTGATTCTTCAGAATCACTCGTCTCCAATTCAGAGGAAGGCGGCTGTTGCTTAGAAACTGCGCTGGCAGCTTTTAACTCACTTTCTTCCTCTTGTACCAGCAGTGCAGCTGATTCCAGCTCTTCTAGTTCAAACCCTAAATGGGCCTTAGTTAGTTTGGCTTTTTGTAAAGATTCAGCAAGTGCTGCCAACTTTTTTGACCTTTAAAAAAAGAACACACATTGTTAAACTCCAGAAACAAACATTTCCCGTCTGATGATAAGCAGTGGGGAAGTAAAGATTTATTACACTCATTTTGTTTGTAAACAACCTCCTTCTTCAGTTACAAAATAGTAACAGAAAAGGTATAGAGAACCAAGATAAAAACGATCCTTTATGCACTTGAATTTATTCTACCCTTCCAGGCTAGAAAAGCAAAGATATACATTGGTCACCTCACCAAACTTACACAGTGAGTTCTTCAGAAGCACACTTTTCTTTACAAGCTTTGGAACTACGTTGTAATGAGAAACACCGATTGCAACCGTGACGATGAAGCAACAAAAAATATCTGCAGAGATATTATCTATATTTCATGTTGTAAAACTGCAGTGTTTGGCTAGTCAAGGAGCTGTCATTAGCTGTTTTGAAGCACCTTGGTAAGGTATTAATCCAGAGGGGACGAAGTCAGTTGGCTTTTTCCTACCTACAAATTTAAATACGTATAACAATTTCCTGTATACTGTATATTTACAGAACATATTTTAGCAGGTTCTTCTTGTTGGGCCACTTGGACTATTGTTAAACTTCTACTTTTCTCTTTTAATACCCCTTAGCTCTGATGCCTTCAGAATTATTTTATATATTAACCAACCTTTTGTTACAGTTTCATTTTTATCCTAATGGACACAGATTTCTGTTGATTAACATATCTGCCTAGTAAATGAGCACCTCAAAAACAGCAATGTCAACAAACCTGTGGAAGGTGGAACTTTGGACTAGTTTTGTTCAACTGAGTGATGAAATTTTTGAAGACATAGTAATTGGATTAACTTTAATAATCTGTTTACATATCGAGAAAATAGGAAACTTGCAAGATACCCTCCTCCCCAAATTATATCAAGTTTCATGGCTAAGAGAAATCTCTGATATCTCTGTTACAAATGTGCATCTCCTCTGTGCAAGTCCCACAATTTTACTCTAAACATTATTCACCTGAGGCTCATTCAATCCTCTACACAAATAATTCCAAATACTGTACTCTTTCTTCTAATTGTGCCTCCTTTCCCTTTTCCTTTCCAATTTCTTAAAACCCCCGTGATGGATCGGAGGAGTACTACCTGTAAAGGATTAAACATAGAGAATCCCTGAAAAATCCAGGTAGCCGGTAGAGCCAATGGGAAGAAAGTGTTAAGATTTGAACTGAAAAACAGGCTTTGCCAGTTTCAATCTTTGTGTGTGAGAAGCAACAGGGGCTGTGAAAGAAATGGAATGAACATGGGAGGCAGAAATGAAATTTACAGCAATAACCATGTCTAGGAGAATAAAACATTGTTGCAACAAATGTGAGTAGACAGAGAATGTTTTAGTTAGCCACGAGCAGGTTAATTTCTTTTATTCCCTGGCTTAGAATTCCTCTGTGCTTGGATCACGTGCCCCTCCACCCGTCATATACTGTAACTGAAGCTGAATCCCAGAGAAGCAATTCTCTGTGCTTTAATCTCTTTTTCCTCAGTTGCTCTATAACACCTAGCAACCCAGTATGCTTTACCAAGTATAATATTTGTTTTATTAATAAAACCACCTTTTTGAAGACAGAATCATAGAACACTAGATCTGGAAGGGAGCTCGAGAGGTCATCAAGTCCAGTCCCCTGCCCTCACGGCAGGACCAACCACCGTCTAGATCATCCCTGATAGATGTCTGTCTAACCTGCCCTTAAATATCTCCAGAGATGGAGATTCCACAACCACCCTATGCAATTTATTCCAGTGTTTAACCACCCTGACGGTTAGGAAGTTTTTCCTAATGTCCAACCTAAATCTCCCTTGCTGCAGTTTAAGCCCATTGCTTCTTGTCCTATCCTCAGAGGCTAAGGAGAACATTTTTTCTCCCTACTTTTTGTGACAATCTTTTAGATACTTGAAAACCGCTATCATGTCCCCTTCTCAGTCTTCTCCTTTCCAAACTAAACAAGCCCAATTCTTTCAGCCTTTCCTCATAGCTCATGTTCTCTAGACCTTTAATCATTCTTGTTGCTCTTTTCTGGACCTTCTCCAATTTCTCCACATTTCTTGAAATGCAGTGCCCAGAACTGGACACAATACTCCAATTGAGGCCTAATCAGTGCAGACTAGAGTGGAAGAATGACTTTTTGTGTTTTGCTTACAACACTCCTGTTAATACACCCCAGAATCGTATTTGCTTTTTTTGCAACAGCATCACACTGTTGACTCATATTTAGCTTGTGGTCCACTATGACCCCTAGATCCCTTTCTGCACTACTCCTTCCTAGAGAGTCACTTCCCATTCTGTATGTGTGAAATGGATTGGTCCTTCCTAAGTGGAGTACTTTGAATTTCTCCTTATTAAACTTCATCCTATTTACCTCAGACCATTTCTCAGTTTGTCCAGATCATTTTGAATTATGACCCTAACCTCCAAATCACTTGCAATCCCTCCCAGCTTGGTATCATCTTCAAACTTAATAAGCGTACTCGCAATGCCAGTATCAAAATGGTTGAAGAAGATATTGAACAGAACCGGTCCCAAAACAGACCTGAGGAACCCCACTTGTTATGCCCTTCCAGCAGGATTGTGAACTGTTAACAACTACTCGCTGAGAACAGTTATTCAGCCAGTTATGCACCCACCTTATAGTAGCACCATCTAAGTTGTATTTGCTTAGTTTATTGATAAGAAGATAATTCGAGACCGTATCAAATGCCTTATTAATGTCTAGGTGTACTATGTCCACCACTTCTCCCTTATCTACAAGATGTGTTATCCTATCAAAGAAAGCTATCAGATTGGTTTGACATGTTTTGTTCTTTACAAATCCATGCTGGCTGTTACCTATCACTTTATTTTCTTCCAGAAGTTTGCAGATGAATTCCTCAATTACTTGCTCCATTATCTTTCCTGGCACAGAAGTTAAACTGACTGGTCTGCAGTTTCCTGGGTTGTTCTTATTTCCCTTTTTATAGATGGGCATTATATTTGCCCTTTTCCAGTCTCCTGGAATCTCTCCTATCTGCCATGATTTTTCAAAGATAATAGCTAAAGGCTCAGATACCTCCTCTATCAGCTCCTTGAGTATTCTGGGATGCATTTCATCAGGCCTTGGTGACTTGCAGACATCTAACTTTTCTCAGTAATTTTTAACTTGTTCTTTTTTTAATTTTATCTTCTTAAACCTACCCAATTCTCACTAGCATAGGCATTCTTTCATTATCAGACTTCTTGGTGAAGACTGAAACAAATAAGTCATTAAGCACCTCTGTCATTTCCAAGTTTCCTGTTATTTCTCCCTCCTCACTGAGCAATGGGCCTACCCTGTCCTTGGTCTTCCTCTTGCTTCTAATATATTCATAGAATGTCTTCTTGTTACCCTTTATGTCTGTAGCTAGTTTGAGCTCGTTTTGTGCCTTTGCCCTTCTAATCTTGCCCTTGCATACCTGTATTATTTGCTTATATTCATCCTTTATAATTTATCCTAGTTTCCACTTTCTATATGAGTCCTTTTTGATTTTTACATCATGCAAGATCTCCTGGTTAAGCCAAGGAGGTCTTTTGCCATACTTCCTATCTTTCTTACACAGCGGAATAGCTTGCTTTGGGGCCCTTAATAATGTCCCTTTGAAAAACTGCCAACTCTCTTCAGTTGTTTTTCCTTAGTCTTGCTACCCATGGGACCTTGCCTACCAGCTCTGAGTTTACTAAAATTTGCCTTCTTGAAATCCATTGTCTCTTTTTTGCTGTTCTCCCATCTATCATTCCTTAGAATCATGAATTCTTTCACTCAAGCTGCCTTCCTTCTGAAATAAAAAATTGTCTTCAATGCAGTCCAAGAACTTATGGGATAGTCTGTGCCCCGCTGTGTTAATTTCACAACATATGTCTGGATAGTTGAAGTCCCCCATCACCACCAAATCCTGCACTTTGGATGATTTTGTTTGTTACCTACCAGCCCTGTGCTCTTGGGGAGCCAGGGAGTGACACTCATCAAAAACCATCCCCCTCTCTCAGGCCTCTGCTAGAATCAAAGACAAAGCAATGAAAAGGCCGGGGAAGACCCACCTAAACTGCTTCAGACAAGGGTGATACAATTAAGGAAACACCCCAACCTCATCTGCATGGAAGATAGCACAGCGAGACATCTCTATTAGCATACAGAATGGAGACCAGCTCTTCCAAAGCAGGAACTGCACTGAACTATGGGATACCGAAAGCAGAGAAGCACTGCCTGATGGGAAATCTCTGCTCCAGATGCTAATGAACCCAGGCCGGCTCACACCCAAATTAGTCATTATCAGACCAATTCTAGTAATGGATCCTATTGACATCCAAAATACTGAAACTGCCTAGTTACTTTGTGAGCTCCTTCAAGGAACATCACCCATAACCAGGTGTGATCAGTCTCTATTGTCTCGCCTCTGTTTACCTATAAACAAATCCAGTGTTCTCTTCAAACAATTGTCCTATCCCTATAAAAACTCCTACCCTTGCCCAACAAAAACTGTTCTGATGCCTGGATTTAAACTGCATCAGTTCCATTGAGACTTCTTCATCTCCCCTCTGATCGTGCCGGGGGCTCTGCTCTGCTTGTCTCCTGCCCTCTGGACTCCCGGCTACCATCACCATCTGGGAACTCCGATCAGTGCAAGCTCCACGGAGTGGTGAGGTCTCTCTCTCTCTCTCTCTCTTCCTCCCCGCCCCCCAGCCTCCTGACTCTGCCCTATGTAAACTGTTATATGGTTAGCTAGCCCTCACATTTGTAATCAGCTTCAATTTAGATTTAATATTGTAACTGTTATGTGTGTTTGGCTTCCTATCACTACCCAGAAAAAATAACTTTCATTGTTAAGCTGGTTGCTTCTCTCTCTTTCTTTCTCTCACTCACTCTTCCTCAAGGGGTGTTGTTTTGGCTTCCCCATTCGCTCTGCAACAACGCTTCTTGTACCCAAGCTAAAGATCCCTGTAGTGCCCAAAATCCTGTGGGGTTTATTCATCGTGTGGTTCACCAGTGAATGATTGTGGTGTGAAAGTGGGGATAGGGAGGTGCTGAACCTGGGGGTTTATGAGGATGGCAGCTTAAAGTGCTGTTTAATCCAGCCCACTGAGTCCAAAGGCTCATGAGGGTGCAGTGTGGCATTGCTGTTAAACCCCGTCTGCTGAGTCCAGAGACATATGAGGGGTCAGCTTGTGAGTGCTGATGACCCAGTCCTTTCAGGCGTGCTCTGTTAGTGGGTGTGAGTGTCTGTGTGTGTTGCTAAGGTGGGAAGAACCCCATCCTGATGAACCTAGTTCCTGCAGGAGAGCTCCAGTGGGAGGGGGAATTGGCAGCAGGGAGAATTCAGCTCCATATGAGAGCACAAGTAAGCACAAGCAGCACACTGATAGAATTGTTAACCTCCCCCAGTCCCATAAGAGTAACCCTAATAAATGAGCATACCCCAGAGTATTGGGCAAATCTGGTAACACTTAGCTGTTTAAAAAAAGCCTCATCCATCTCTTCTGAGTAGGTGGTCTGTAGCAGATCCCTAGAATGACATCACCCTTGTTTTTTACCCCTTTTAACCTAACCCAGAGACTCTCAACACATGTCTCCTACATCCATCTCCACCTCAGTCCAAGTGTGTACATTTTTAATATATAAGGCAACATCTCCTCCCTGTTTACCCCACCTATCCTTCCTGAGTAAGCCGTGCCCTTCTATACCAATATTCCAGGATCCATGTGTCCTGGAAGGTAACAGGAGATCTGTGAATGCATGCGTAAGATTGAGAGGTCAGCTATAACAGATTATAGTTTGGTTTTTTTTCAAGCTCTCTTGGAAGAAATTCTTAAGTGAGACATCCTGGGTTCAAAAAGCAGTTTTGCACTGGGTGGTGGCAGCATACTACCCAAAGTCAGGGAATCTGTGACCTTGAGGAATTTTAAAAACAGAAGCCTGTAGAGACAAAGTATTTTAAGGTCTCTTGCAGACCCCCACCTTCTGCACTTGAAATGCCAGGTTGGGGAACAGCTTTAACACTACCTCTTTAAGACGACAAATCTTCACTTCTCATCTTTAATGAGTTCTAGACCTTCCCTCAGCTAACCTGCTGATACATGCCAAATAAATATTTAAGTTAGGAGTAAGAAAATCTGTTGAATTAAAACGAAAACGGCTAACTGACATGAAATCCTAAAGTGATAAGATTTTGACCAGTTTTTTTTTAAATGGTATGATAAAAAATAATCTTTAGGAAAAGTATTTCCCTATTCAGTCTATTTTGAGCCACATGTTTAGCAAATACATTATCATTAAGCTACAACTAATTCATTTTACTTTAAGCTACAATGCCAAAAAAATAGATTTAAGAATTGATCAGCTGATAATTATCTTACACTGTAATTTTCCAAAAATGATCTTTCCTGCTTTTTAAAGTTTAAAAGAAAAACATGCTGCACCCATGTAACTAATTATGGCCCCGATTTCATATATGTGTTCTCTCTCCTATCACAGCAGCATGCGTGCACCTGTTTTAGAACATGCTACAGAATAAATCAGTTGTAGACATATTTTAAATGTAGTTAGTATTGTACCTAAGAATAAACTAAACAAATACACTGTTAGACTCTTTGGGTAAGGCCTACAAAAGAAGACAACAGACACGGTAGGTCAACTTTCAGCCTCAGCAAGCTCATTTAATACAGCTGTAGCCATAAAAAAAATTTCAAGTATTTGAAATTCAGCACATGCTTTACCAGAAAACTGTGCCATAAATTTATAAACAGAGAGAACAAAAAGCAAGTGAATGTCTTGAAATGTGGGAAAAAAGAAAACCAGGTATAAATAGCAAATATACATCCTGTTTCTTATGGTGGAGTTTTGCCTCAGACTATCAATCAACTTTTCACCACTTCCTGCAACAGCACGTCTACTATAAATCCTGCAGTAACTGACTGGGTTTCATTTCCTCAGCCAAAACCTGCTAACCTGCAAGGCATGACACACTGACACTGGAGCAAGCAGCTGATAATGTAATACATAACTCCTTCGAGGCAAAAGTTAAAGTGCTTGTTCTCTCAGTTGAATGACTTTAAAGATCTTTATATTCTGCTTCCCAGGGGGGATAATTACTCAGTATAACATAGACTGTGCAATTTTTTTTCTCCTAAAGGAATTTTATTTAAAAGGTGGGGGAAGGGAAACTTAATGCAGCTTCTTACACATTCTTTACAGAGACAGAGTAGCATTGAAAAACAAATCTTGGACTGGAATGGGTTATTTGTTAACTTTCTCTATCCAGCTCAAAGAACTCCAAAATGTGTATTTATGGAGAGTAATCAAAGCCACATACAAGTTTAAAAACAATTAAAAAAAAGCATTTACTGAAGCCCACAATTAAACCTCACACTTCTCTACATAACACCTGATATCCACAATTTTCATTAACTAATTAATACACTAATTTATTAATTATATAATCCCAGGGCTGTTCAGTTATAACATTTTCTCCAAACTATCTTTAGCAACTTGAATTTTCCTTAAAAATACAAAGTTGCACAGGAACATAGGAACCCTGTTTCTGCCAGCGACTAGTACCAATTGCTCCACTGGAAGGTGCAAAAAACCCCTGTACGTAGGCTTTAAGGCCTGGTCTACAGCCACATGGGAAGGTCAAAGTAAGATACTTAACTCCTGCTACATAAAGTAAGTAGCTGGAGCTGACATACCTTACATCGTGTTTCTGCGCTGTTCACACAGCGAGAGGCTGACAGGAGGAAACGCTCCCGTCAGCTTCCCTTACGCCTCGTGAGGAGCAGGAGTATCAGTGCCGAGAGGGGCACCCTTTGAGTTTGATATAGCGGGTCTATACTTCACCCACTAAATCAAACCCCGGAAGATCAACAGCGGCAGTGTCAATCTTTCCTAGTAGCGTAGACGTGCCCTAATGGAATAACCTGCCCACATGGCTCCATTCTTTTCATCTTTGTTTTTTACACTCTACTAGGGGACTGTGCCCCGTTTGCTATGCTTGACAAACCCCCTCTCTCTGGAGGTAGGTGTCTGGCCAGGGTGGAAGGGGCAGGAGCGGGCTGGGGGTGCAGGGGCTTGGTGGAAGGAGTGAGGGGGTTCAGATAGCGGAGGGGACCCAGCACAGCCTGGGGGTGGTAGGGGGTGGGCTCGGATGGCAGATGGGACTTAGCACGGCGCAGCCGGGGGTGGGGTCAGGCTCGGATGGCAGAGGGGAACCAGCGTGGCCTGGGGGATGAGATGGGGAGTTGGGCTCAGATGGCAGAAGGCACTCGGTGTGGTCTGGCTCGGAGAGGTCAGGCTCGGATGGTGGAGGAGACCCGGTGAGGCCTGGAGGGGGGGTGGGAGGTGGTAGAGGTGACACCGCCCCAGCAGCACAGCCCCCTGGGATGTGAAGCAGGAGCTGGACCTGGAGCAACCCACGCCCAGAGGGGACAGCGCTGAGGCTGGCCACAACAAGTGGCTGAGGACGGAGGTGGGCAGCAGCAGCAGCGGCATGAAGACACAGATGATGTCACACTGCCATCCCACAGGAATATATATATATATATATATATATATATACATACATAGAGAGAGAGATTGAGATTCTTGGTAATTGTATACAAATGCAATTTTTTCATGTTACTAAATTCTTGGGCTCAAGGATATTCTGTGGCAATGAGTTGCACAGACTAAATGTATATTGTGTAAAAAGTTCCCGTTATCACTTTCAAATGTTTTGCCTTTTGGTTTCATAGTAAGCCATGGCTGATGTTAAAGAAAAGGAGGAATGTTCTTTCTGATGAATGTTCTTCAGTCCCAGCCACAAAAGGCCCCCACCTCTCTCATTGCTTAAAATTCAAGAAAGGTGTTGTCACATGCAATTCCTTGGCTTATATCATCTTATCTCTGTATTTTTCTTCTTTCATTTCTTAAAGATCTTCTTCCCAATACTCTTTGTCCATCTTTTCATTCTTCACTTTCTGGCTTCTATCATTTGAATTCTTCCCTGCCAAGTGCATCCCCTCCACAGCCCCTTCAAATCACTCCTTTAAATCAGCTAGCCAAATAATCCCTCCTTTTCCATATTCTCCACACCATCCCCTCTTCTCAACTCCCAAGCGTGCTAGCACTTTAGGAATGAAATATATCTTATGTAAATTTGTAAAGTTTCAGGTAAATTAACAGTACTCTATAATTATTATTAAAACCTAATAATTATCTGTGCCTTAGAGTATCTAAAGCCGAGAGTTCTAGAAGAAAATATATGGTGATATGCTTCTTTTGGTTCCTTCATTTGCATTACACTGTTTAACAAAAATGTAACACTATGGCTACAAAGAAATGGATTATCTCTTTGAAGCAGCAAATACGTGTCCTCACCATTCTTTTCACAAATACATAATAAGCAGTGAGTCCACAGGAAACGTGTGAAAGAGTTAGTGTCTGACAGGGACAGGTCAGGAGGGAATAAATGCTTTCCTACACAACAGGTATGAGATAGCACCAGAGAATAAACAAACAATCTCTGAAAGCCTTGGTTTAATTGTTATCAACTGGTCTACTTCGACAGTAATTTAATGATCTTAACTGATTTCTATTGTGTAGCTGTCACACTAAAAGAGCCATATTAATTCTTCATGTTGAAAACTTTGCAAAATTTGCTGAGATGATGATTCTGCACCTGCATTAAGTGCTAAAGGTTGAACCTTTCTAGTCTGGCACTCTCTGGTCAGGCAACATCCGTGGTCCAGCATGACTGTAGATAGTCCAATGGCCACTTATGATGGGTGTGCCCAAGTTTCCCACAATCCCATAAAGTTTGTTTACAGCCACCAATCTTGGCTACCAGTGTTTTGTGCAGCTTTTCAGCTCTAATTTACCCAAAATGTCTTCTAAGAGCCCAGTAAGCAGTTGAAGTGTTGGCAAAGCTGGTAGACAATATTGACCTCCCATGATTTGGCAAATTCTCTAGTTTGGCACTGGTCAGGACCCAAAGGTGCCAGACTAGAGAGGTTCAACCTGTACAAGGGAAAGGAGATAAAAATGACACAATGGAGCCCACTACTTTCTATCAAGACAAATGAAGCTATTATGAGTACTCTAACTGGATTAGTTTTTCAAAGGCCAACAATTCCAGCTGTCCCTTCCTAAACTCTGCAGTTGACTTACTGAAATGCTTTATATACATGCTTCTGTGTGGCTATTGGCCTGCTTACAGCAGATAAACCCAAGGCCAAAGTTTCTGAGCTCTGGTCAAGAAGTCCTTCGTACAGCTCAGGACAAGGTGGATGCAGGTGCAGACTTGAAGATACCGTTGCACTCCCCTAATCCTGGGCCCATTTGCAGCAGTAGAGAGGCTATTCTAACCAATGCTCCCTCTAAATGTTCCCACCCCTGAATGGAATTAATTTTGTGATGCACAGTAATATGGAGGTGATGTGTGCCCCCCTCTCCCAGCCCTAGCACCCAGCTGCCTTGGAAACTCCGTGCTGGGGCTGGTGAGCAGAGGTGGTGCACTCTGTGTGCCTGCCCTGAGCCCCTGCACAGGGCTTGTTAGGCAGTTGTGTAGCCAGGTGGCCGTGTAGCTAAGAGGGGAACTTAAGTTCTAAGTTGTGCTGACTGCCAGCAATCCCAAAGGTTTCTTGTGGCAGCCGGGGATCATGACGGTGCAGGGACACTCTGGCTGCACCCTTGGCACTATGCTCAATGAGGAGATAGCAGCATCTGCACTATGGAGGCTCTATGACAATCAGTGATCCCCATATATAGGAGAATCCTAGAGTGGCAGTAATGTGAGCGTTCTTAGCTTTGGGCTGTGGAGTGCTGCAAAACTGCCCTAATATACCTGAGGACTAGCCCAAGGCATAACATTTCTGATGCAGTTGGACTGCATCCATTTCAAAACCCCACATCTATTAATGTTCATGATGTAATCAAACAAAAGCAAGGACATTAAGAGTTCATACTGGCATCCTAGTCTTATTCTGCTAAGTGCCACAGTTCACAAAATTAAAAGACACTGGAGATGTATCTAAGAGCCACAGGATTGCCAGCAAATGAAAAAAAAAAGGGGGGGGTTGTGCCTTTTCTCCCTCTTTATATAATGTACAAAAAAGGGCTTTTCCTCACTTGTCTTGTCTTACCCTCTTTCTGGAAGAGGGCCAGAAACTGGAATAGGAGTTTGTTTAGCTCTCACTAAAGGAATAAAAGATTCTCTCTCAAATATGTTCAACAGTCTGAAAAATCCCTCTTCCTTCCACTTACTCAGATTTCATTTTCTTGGTACATGTAATGTCTTACTTCTAGGAGTGCTCCAATCATCCATAGATTCTTCCAGGAAAACTGGAGCATACAAAGTTGGAATTTCTAATGTAAAAATCAAGCAGAAACCACTTTGCACTTTCAAGCCTTCTTACATACCATAAAGCTCCATTAACCCCCCACCCCCAATGTCTGTTTTTCCTGTGCAAGTTCAGTTTAAAAACTCCGTTATTAACTGATTGTGCTGCAACGTTAGCATGATTTAAACTTGATTTTTTGCTTGCCATCCCCTTTGTTTTATGAATGGTAGATTACAACAGGACAATGAATACAAGCAGTAAAGAAACACCTGATGAGTCTGCATATGACTCAGCAATAGCCTGACTCTAATCAGCTGCATGCTTGATATTTGAGATAACTTGGAAAGGAGAGATCAAGAAAACCAAGAACTTCCTTATGTTTTCAAAAATAAGATTCTGTAAATGTTAAATGGGGTTTCTGGACTCTGTACTTTTTATAATGTTCTATACATAGACTGCAAAAACTCCATTGTCTGTTCTGTATTTAGCAAACACGTTCTTATCTATAATCACATAGAAACACGCACACTTTCAGATAAAAGTATGTTTATAAAAATAATTTTCACCTTTTAAAGTCCTCTTTCTGAAGCCCTTATGTAATCACTTTCCTCAATCTGAAGTATTTCCAGCTCAGAACACCAACTACAATGTGATTAGATGTTCTACAGCTGACAACTAGTTAGTCAGGCTTTCTCTAATATTACAAAGTTTTGTCATCGAAACCTGCCTTTTGGCAACAACAAAAAATGAGAGCATACACACTGCAAAGGGACTTTTGTCGGGAAAAACACCCAGTTTCAACAACAAAATATTTCCACCCCTACAAGAGGCTTCCGCCAGTATCCCACAATGCCTGCCTTGATGGTTCAGCTCAGCTTTGCTTTCTGCTGTCCCGCAGGCATGCACCTTTCCACTTTCAAAGCTCCAGAAAGTGTCTGACAGCTGAGCAAGGTGCTCCATTTGGGGAACAAACAAAGTGCAAATCATTGGACTGCTCCTGTTCTTCCCTGCACTAGGAACACAGCGGCAGATAGGCTGCTGTGCTGCTTTGACGTTCCTCAGTATGGAGAGCTCATGGAGCTATTTATGATGCCACTCCCGGCAGCTGAAGACGCTGTGGGAGAACTGAGAGGGAATCCTAAGATGTACAAGGATCAGCTCTGCCTTCCCACAACATGGCACTGTGAGCTACATATCCACAGTGCATTGCTCACACTGTCGATTATGGTGCTCCCAGTGTGGACATGATCCTTCAACAGAGGGAGCAAGTGTGAACACCCTCTGGTGAGTTTTGTTTTGTCGACTTTTGGGTGTTGACATGAAGTTTTGATGACAAAACTTGGTAAATGTAGACATACCCTGAGATCCTGGATTTAATACAAAAGGTGTATAGTGAGGGAATCATAGAATCATAGAATACTAGGACTGGAAGGGACCTCGAGAGGTCATCGAGTCCAGTCCCCTGCCCTCATGGCAGGATCAAATACTGTCTAGACCATCCCTGATAGACATTTATCTAACCTACTCTTAAATATCTCCAGAGATGGGGATTCCACAACCTCCCCTGGGCAATTTATTCCAGCGTTTGACTACCCTGACAGTTAGGAACTTTTTCCTAATGTCCAACCTAAACCTCCCTTGCTGCAGTTTAAGCCCATTGCTTCTTGTTCTATCCTCAGAGGCCAAGATGAACAAGTTTTCTCCCTCCTCCTCATGACACCCTTTTAGATATCTGAAAACTGCTATCATGTCCCCCCCTCAGTCTTCTCTTTTCTAAACTAAACAAACCCAATTCCTTCAGCCTTCCCTCATAGGTCATGTTCTCTAGACCTTTAATCATTCTCGTTGCTCTTCTCTGGACCCTCTCCAATTTTTCCACATCTTTCTTGAAATGCGGTGCCCAGAACTGGACACAATACTCCAATTGAGGCCTAACCAGCGCAGAGTAGAGCAGAAGAATGACCTCTCGTGTCTTGCTCACAACACACCTGTTAATACATCCTAGAATCATGTTTGCTTTCTTTGCCACAGCATCACACTGCTGACTCATATTTAACTTGTGGTCCACTATAACCCCTAGATCCCTTTCTGCCGTACTCCTTCCCAGACTGTCGCTTCCCATTCTGTATGCGTGAAACTGATTGTTCCTTCTTAAGTGGAGCACTGTGCATTTGTCTTTATTAAACTTCATCCTATTTATCTCAGACCATTTCTCCAATTTGTCCGGTCATTTTGAATTATGACCCTATCCTTCAGATTAGTCGCAACCCCTCCCAACTTGGTATCATCTGCAAACTTAATAAGCGTACTTTCTATACCAATATCTAAATCGTTGATGAAGATATTGAACAGAGCCGGTCCCAAAACAGACCCCTGCGGAACCCCACTTGTTATGCCTTTCCAGCAGGAATGTGAACCACTCTCTGAGTACGGTTATCCAGCCAGTTATGCACCCACCTTATAGTAGCCCCATCTAAGTTGTATTTACCTAGTTTATTGATAAGAATATCATGCGAGACCGTATGAAACGCCTTACTAAAGTCTAGGTATACCACATCCACCGCTTCTCCCTTAGCCACAAGACTCGTTATCCTATTAAAGAAAGCTATCAGATTGGTTTGACATGATTTGTTCTTTACAAATCCATGCTGGCTGTTCCCTAACAGCTTGCCACTTTCCAAGTGTCTACAGATGATTTCCTTAATTACTTGCTCCATTATCTTCCCTGGCACAGAAGTTAAACTAACTGGTCTGTAGTTTCCTGGGTTGTTCTTATTTCCCTTTTTATAGATGGGCACTATATTTGCCCTTTTCCAGTCCTCTGGAATCTTTCCTGTCTCCCATGATTTTCCAAAGATGATAGCTAGAGGCTCAGATACCTCCTCTATCAGCAACTTGAGTATTCTAGGATGCATTTCATCAGGCCCTGATGACTTGCAGGCATCTAACTTTTCTAGGTGATTTTTAACTTGTTCTTTTTTTATTTTACCTTCTAAAATTACCCTCTTCCACTAGCATTCACTATGTTAGGCATTCCTACAGACTTCTCAGTAAAGACCAAAACAAAGAAGTCATTAAGCATCTCTGCCATTTCCAAGTTTCCTGTTACTGTTTCTCCTCCTCACTGACCAGTGGGCCTACCCTCTCCTTGGTCTTCCTCTTGCTTCTAATGTATTTATAAAACGTCTTCTTCTTTCCCTTTATTCCCATAGCTAGTTTGAGCTCATTCTGTGCCTTTGCCTTTCTAATCTTGCCCCTGCATTCCTGTGCTGTTTGCCTATATTCATCCTTTGTAATTTGTCCTACTTTCCATTTTTTATATGACTCCTTTTTTATTTTTAGATCATTCAAGGTCTTGTGGTTAAGCCAAGGCGGTCTTTTGCCATATTTTCTATCTTTCCGACACATCGGAATAGCTTGCTTTTGGGCCCTTAACAATGTCCCTTTGAAAACTGCCAACTCTCCTCGGTTGTTTTTCCTCTCAGTCTCGATTCCCATGGGACCTTACCTATCAGCTCTCTGAGCTTACCAAAATCCGCCATCCTGAAATCCATTGTCTCTATTTTGCTGTTCTCCCTTCTACCCTTCCTTAGAATTGTGAACTCTATGATTTCATGATCACTTTCACCCAACCTGCCTTCCACTTTCAAATTCTCAACCAGTTCCTCCCTATTTGTTAGGATCAAAACTAGAACAGCTTTCTCCTGGTAGCTTTTTCAACCTTCTGAAATAAAAGTTGTCTCCAATGCAGTCCAAGAACTTATTGATAGTCTGTGCCTGCAGTGTTATTTTCCCAACATATATCTGGATAGTTGAAGTCCCCCATCACCACCAAATCTTGGGCTTTGGATGATTTTGTTAGTTGTTTAAAAAAAGCCTCATCCACTTCTTCCATCTGGGTAGGTGGCCTGTAGTAGACTCCTAGCAGGACATCACCTTGGTTTTTAATCCCTTTTAGCCTAACCCAGAGACTCTCAACATTTCCGTCTCCTATGCCCACCTCCGCCTCACTCCAAGTGTGTTCATTTTTAATGTATAAGGCAACACCTCCTCCCTTTTTTCCCTGAAGAAGATAAGAGACAGAGAAAGAGAATGACTCCTGATAATATGGAAAGGAAGTAAAGTAACTCCACAGCCAAGAAACACACACCCAACCTGCATTTAAAGTTTTAAAAGTAAATGTAGGTCTCATTTATCTAAGAATACTTCCTTTATTCTGGATATTCTTTTGAAGGGAAAATATCTCAAACAGACCTCAAATTCTGAGTATAGGTGAAAAACAAGAATCAAATTATTAAGATATTACTGTATATACATTCTTTGAATTGCAGAGGAATTAAGTCACGTAAAAATCTGATGGTTGGTTATACAGCAGCAGGGGGAAAGTTTCTCTCTCCTATTTAGGATCTAAACAGAATTAAGTAGTTATTGGCACACCTGTTAATTAGGAAGTCAATTCATTTTACTTTTACAGAAATAATCCACTAGCAAGGAGAACTCAATCTCAGGAATTCATTCCATACCAACTAAAGAGACAGCATGGCAGTAACAGAAGCCTGACTCAGTAGAAGAAAGATAGGCCACATTGCAGAAATCACAGCACACGACACTTTCTCAAGCGAGACTGTGGGTTTAGTTTGATAAATTGTACAGGTTAAACCAATAGCCCAGGGAACAGAAGTGACCATAAGTCATGAAAAGAATGGCGGAATACAGTGCAGAGTTTAGGGACGTGGTAAACATGCCCTGCTGTTTCCAAAACCTTTAGAACAGTATTTAAGATTAAAGTAACAAATATTTTAATTCTTCAATAATGATTAATGAAATCTCATGATTACCTTAAAATATGCTCATCCAGTATGCACACCTGTGATAATAATACCTTATTATTATGGTAATAGTGATCCTACATAAACATGAATACTAGGTTTTTAAAATATTACACATGATAATAATTAGTTGTCAAGATGCCAGATGCATTGAGAGAATGATTAACTGCAGGTTAAATTGATAATAGGCAGGTTTTCTTTAATGTCAAAGCTTTGATAAATAGACAGCAGAAACATCACAGGTCTTGTCCATACACCTGATATAACGACTGGAATACAAAGCTGCAATATTATTGTCATTAGATTACAATAGAGCTTTGATGTGCTACATGCTTTCCAAATATGTATGAACAGAGCGTCTCTGCCCCCACACAGCTTATCTTCTAAAATGACAAAAACATAGCCATGTGGAGGAAATGGATACAGCAGACATGTAAAGTAGTAGGGAAAGGAAGGGGGGAAGAACCCTTAAGGGAAAGGGAGAGAAGGTGAAATTGGAAAAGAAAAGAATGGCTAGAGGAGAGAGAGAAGGACAGAGGGCAGTATGGGGAGCAGGGTAAGAGGCCAACAGCAGGAGTGCAATAATGACAGGGGAACGAGTCTGAAGCTAAGCACCCATCAGCAGACAGAAAAGAATAGACTCATAGATGATCAGGGTAGAAAGAGACCTTAGGAATCCATTTAGTCCAACCCCCTGCTCAATGCAGGACCAACTCCAGTTAAATCATCCTAGTCAGGACCTTCTCAGGCTGAGTCTTAAAAATGTCTAAGGATGGAGATTCCACCACCTCCCTAGGTAACCCATTCCAGTGCTTCACCACCCTGCTCGTGAAATAGTTTTTCCTGATATCTAACCTAGATCTCCTCCACTGCAAATTGAGACCATTGCTCCTCATTCTGTCATCTGCCACCACTGAAAACAGACTGGCTCCATCTCCTTTGGAACACCCCTCTCCCCCCCCGCCAAGGCTGCCATCAAGTCACCCCCACTCTTCTCTTTTGCAGACTAAATAAGCCCAGTTCCTTCTCCTCATAAGCCATGTGCTCCAGCCCCCAATCATTTTCATTGCCCCCCTCTGGGCTCTCTCTCCAATTTGCCCACATCCTTTCTGTAGTGGGAGCCCAAAACTGGGCCCAACATTCCTTACTAGCTGCAACTCCAATTGTGCTCTGGCCTTCCTGAATACACTCCTGCATGCTCAAGCAGTATTTTTATACTCCTCCCTACTTCTCTCTCCAAGTATCCACTTCGTATAAGCTCCCTTTTTGTGTTTAAGCTTACCAAAGATTTCTCTGTTAAACTAAGCTGGTCACCTACCATATTCTGCACATCGGTTAACTGATTACATCCCTAGCAGTCAGGCGGCTAAATTACTGTGTGGAATATTTATGCCCTTGTGTATAAACACAGAGGGCAAGCTGGTACACCAGGCTTTGAATTCATAGCTCAGTGACATTTTGTTACTAAATGAAACAGAATAAAACTTTTTCATGTGTAGATAGAAGTGCCACCTTAGTAGTTTAAAAAACCCAGAATAAGAGAATTGTTTTACTACATCATAAGTTTGACGTGGCACAATACATGCATCAACCAACAGTGCTTTTTTATAGCTGTTAATTTATTTAGGTAGTTTTAACAGCTTTACCCAAACCCATGCCATCCAAGAATCAGGGACAAAACAATAATTGTTACAACAGTGTTTGCTTGAGAGAAAAATTACAAATCGCCAGATCTCTCTTAAACGGGGTGCAACGGGTAAGCGCAATAGTGCATTCTTACTAACTATGCTTGCTTACCTATATTACTGTGTTGTGCATGGATACTGTGAAGTGCATGGATGCTGTCATACTGGATCACACAAATCATAGCTAATCTGAGATTACCTTTATGTTCCCTGATATTCTGGAAAATTCTGTAGCCTTGATCTGATTCTGCTACTGTTTTCCATTTTCTTCTGCTTTCACTGGAGAAAGAGCCTAACTACATTACAAGAACAACCAAGCTGGGGGCCGGGGGTCTAGTTGCAACAATGTTGACCCCCACCCACACCCCCACACAGGTGCAGCATGGTTCAAATCTGTTGTATGGACAACTCTTCAGTAGACTGTAACCAAGGTCTAATAATCAGACTAAAGCCTTGTCTTTATTTCACTATGTGGCCCTATTCCAATGTAGCTAGGCTGAATGTATACAACAGATGTTAACTGTGTTGTGCTGGAGTAAAGAGACAGCCCTACTGGTAATCCTCCTCCCCCAGCTCAGTTGGCTTTGTAAGGCAGATGAGCCTTTTTTAAATTAAGCCCTAAATTTAAACCTGCATTTTACATTTTTAAAGAAAAGGCAGGTAAGCCTCACAGACGTGGCAGACTGTCCCATTTTATATAGCTTCCCAGGATTCCACCACACAGGAAAATGAGTGTGTCACATTGCTAGGCAGCCAGCCTTCATGACAGGACTGCAATACCTCGATGTGCATTCAAATACAAAATGACATCACACTGTGATCATCAGTGTAGTTTACTGATTTATCAAGGACGGTTATTTAACTTATCTCCACTCTACAGGGGATCTGGACACATAAGATCCACTTTAGAGAGCAGTACTGTAGCTGCATTAACAAGCTAAAGTCTTTGTGCATGCTGGATTGCAGGGCATTTCTAATCACCCAAGTGTTACACAATTATTGTATAAGTTATGAACGTTAGGGTATGTCTACACTTGCCCCCTAGTTCGAACTAGGGAGGCAAATGAAGCAAACCGAAGTTGCTAATGAAGCGCGGGATTTAAATATCCCGCGCTTGATTAGCATATTCGCGGCTGGTTGCCATTTTAAAAAGCCGGTAGCCCGAATTAACTCGCCGCATGTACACGCGGTAGTCCGATCCAAAACCCTTCCCTCAAATTAACTGTTACTCCTCATTGAAATGAAATGAAGAGTTAAATGTTGATGATGGAGAATGCAAAAGTAGAACCTTTACTAATATGCACAAAAAAACATAAAGGGCCCAACAATGGAGATTGCATGGTATTTTTTCAGAAAAAAATCCTTATAAATGGACATTTAACTTTAACAACAAGAAACACATCAACTTACAGATACCACCCATTTTGAGCTTATTCTTTAAAAAGCACTGGACTATAAAAAATAAAGGTAAATGTGGCTGGAGGTAAAAAATCTCTGACTCAGTTACATCTTTTTGGCATATGCATTTTATATAAGATGCCATATGTCTATGCTGCTCTTTACAATTGCAAGTTATTCCAAATTGGTCCTTCCAGTTATAAACTATTCAACCACTAGCACTCTAATCGAATGGTTTAAAAAGAGTAAGCACAGCATTTAGTGAACAAATATGCCCTTTACTGCTTATTAGAGCCTAAAAATACTGTATATTTAGCTTGCTTGCTCTGAAATACAAAAAATCACATTAGACAATCTGTACGTCTCTATTGGAAATATATACAGACAATTTGAATCAAGCACCTTTCCTGGCTATATGCTATAGATACTGTGATCACGATATCTTATATTTTTCATCCCAAAGTATTCTACAAAACAAAATGATATACCAGCACAAACTGTATGTAGATTTCATTTTATCCATAGCTAAGAATATAGCCACTTCTAGTGTGAAACATGTCCATTATTTAACAGAGCATAATATTACACAAACGGAAGCCCCAAACCCCCAGAACAGCCAAGTGACACTGGAATTGAAACTTTCAAGTAGGCAGAATGTAATTATTGAGCTGGACTGTGCCAAATACACAAAGATTATCACCACTGCTTACAAAGAATAACAGTTGTTCTTTAATGAACACAGGAGGTCAGGATCTGTTTTACGTCCTGCCTAAAATATGGCATGCCCCACAACTCAATGCGCTCTAGAACACCAAACAGACACCAACAAAAAGCAAATGGTGGCATTTACTGAATCACCAACACCAGCAGTTTTCCAGCAGTTTTTTCCAAATCTATACCCTAGACATCCAAATAGAAGCCGCGTCTCTGTAAAATCTGACAGGATCACAGAATGAAGTGACATGGTTAAAGGATGATATTATAAATACAAATAATATGTGTTTTAACATTTTACACTTTTGTTTCATTACATAAATTTCAAAATAAACCATAAACAAAAAATAATATTTTACTGACCATTAAAAATCACCCCAAACCAAAACATCCTAATAAATCTCACCAGGGAGCTCGAGAGAGAAGGTAGCTTTCTTAAAGACTACTAGCAAGCTGTGCCCCGTGCTCACTACGCTCGCCTACACTCCCCCTCCCTCCCGGCCTCCTTTGCAGTTAGGGAGCATGATGATGTCATTCTGTCGCCCGTCAGGAAAAACTCTGTTACATATATATAGAGAGATAATACTATAATCAAAATGAAAATGTAATTAAAGTTTATACTACTTATTACATTATTTGCGGTAGAAGAAAAAAATCAGAGAAGTGTAAACATGTCATAAATACGGTTATATTTATTTATCTGAACTAAGGTTAAACCAATCACCGCCTTTATGGACAAGCAGTAATTGGAGTTTTGAGCTTCCTCTGCAAGTATCAGCTCTTACAATAACCTGGGCCTAGCCAATATAAATTTCCTGTGACTGCAGGGAGCAGAGATTGGTAAACTTTCATAGGAGATGAGGGGGAAGGATAAATGGGGTTTGTGTTTTTTAATCGTTTCCTTAAGAGTAGCCCTTATAGATAGGAGAGTATGTTTCAACCCAACACTTTTGCTATAAAACTAGGTGATCCAATTGAAAAAGCCAATAAAAACTGAAGCATCATGTTCAAGAAGATACCTAGAAAACAAAGTTCTTTCCCTGTCAATGGAGGGCTGCGTTGCATAATTTTAAACAGTTTATATTAAAAGAGATTCCTTTTCAAAGCAAGGTTTTAGAAAATGAAAACGGAACTTGCCCCTTTTCATATGAAACTCTGACTACAGTGGAAGTCTCCAATGAGCTGGAGGGGCACAAGACCTGGCTTCCATTTTGAAAGTTTAGCTTCCAAGGGAGCATGAACTGGTTCTGAAATTAAGAGGGAGATGAAGAGGAAGGTAGAGAAAAGGAAGTGTACTTACCACAATCTAACCGGCACTATCGTAAACCAATTGGTGGTTCAGAGTACCACACTTTGCGAAACATAAAATCTGAAATATGGTACCATTGCTTCTATTCAATAGCCTTATTTCATGTTAAAGAGTTTGTTTGTTTGTCTGAAATGACATCTCCCTCCATTCTGAAATCCTACAGTGCTCCTTTCACACCAACTTGAGAGACTAAGCCTTAGCCAATCCATGTTAATAAAGATCAAGAAAGGATAAAGCTTTAAAATGTAACACCTTAGTTTCATTACTTGGATTTTCCTGTAAGTGGAAATAAAATGTACACATATATTAAAAAATATTAAGTACTACAGACATCAAATCACAAACCTTTCTATATCTCTTCGGCCATCTTTATATTGGCTTTGGTCTCCATCTTGTATCTCTGGTGTGCTTTCTAAGACAATTTTCAAACTGTGGGTCAGGATTCCAAAGTGGGCCGTGATCCCATTTTAATGGGGTTGCCACAGCTGGCTTAAGCTTGCTGGGATCCAGGGCCAAAGCCTGAGCCCCACCACCCGGAGCCAAAGCCAAAGGGTGTCTGCAGGTATAGGCCCCCTGCCTGAAGCTGAAACCCTGGGGCTTTGGGACCTCATCCCATAGGCTAGTGGGGCTCAGGCTTTGACCCCTCCCACACCTGTGGTGGCAGAGCGTGGGTGGGTTCAGGCTTTGGCCCCTGCTGCTGGGGTTGTGTAGTCATTTTTGCTGTCAGATGGCGGTCAGCCCTGTCTGTTTGACATTTCAGACCTCCTATTCCTGGACATAGCACTCCTGGTGCTGTAACTGAAGGCCAAAGGCAGCCAAAGATGTTAGTCCCAGAAAAACACTAGTGAAGTTATAATAGTTCTGCCTGATTATTACTACCTCCTTTAATCCTGACAAATGAAAAAAAGCCTTCACCCCTCACAACCTGTTACTTCAGTAACATGCACATTTAAAATGGAGGTTTGCCAAACTTGACCACTTTATCAATCCCTGGCAGAGAGGAGGAGTCCATCCATTCCCATCCCATAACAGTCTAAACTGCACAGCTAGATAAGGCCTTTTTGCTCTTTGTCACAGCAAATAGGACTATGGGTCCTTGTCCATGCCTAGGCTCCTCGGTGCTACAGTAATACAAATAATAAATAATCATACTCTTTTGCATCTAAAATGGTTGATGGTCTTTTCCCTTGCTGTCTGATCTTAACAGGCAAATTTGCTGGCCATCTCATGTTTACATCTAGAGCTGCTGGCCCATACTCCATGCAACTGGCCTAGAGCAGTAACTGTTGAGAGGGAGTCCCCAGGGAACAGTGGCTAATAGACGTTAGGCCACAAACTGTAAATTATCATCTCAGCACATTATTAACAGAGAATTTTCACCCCTTTCCTTTTCTCATTCCATCTTTGTTCACACTTGTGGTTTATGGCGGAATTGCTGCCAAAGGGGGAGAATGAGCCAGCTACTGACAAAGTTGAAAACAGAAAAGAAAGATGTTATCTGCCTGGAGAACAGCTTCCCCCTTTGATCACAGCTGCACACTCCACCTGCTTAAAAAGGCAGCAACTACACAGGCTCATCATTCCTGTTCTGTAGTCAAAACAGGAGAGTCAGCAGACATGTGCTGACTGAAAAAACACAACCCAAATCACTGAGCCCTCCGAAGGCAAACAGGAACTGCTTCCACACAACCTTGGAAAATCAAAGCCCAAGCCCGAGGGGAGAGAAGTCGGCTTTCTTCTTTCCCCCATTTACCCATGGCAAGGTGCATTCAGACATTGCCTGGAGGAATACGAGCTAAAGAAAAGTGACGGAATAAAGAAAAAACAACAGAGATGAGAAGAGAAAAACATCAAAGGAAACTGCAGCCAGCAGCTGGGAAGAGAGATTAAATCCCTTATTAAAAAGGAATGTTTTACAGGGTTTGCTAAAACATGTATAAAGGGGAGTTTCTGGCATTATATCCAACTATTTGTCACTTTTACAAGCCTGCGGGGCAAATAGGCTGTTACTTGAAGCTTCAATTCTAGTCAGTATTTTATATTACATGGCCTGTATTTTTTATAAAGACCCCTAGACATACCTACTGGGACAGGTATGAATCTTAAAGAGGATACAATCTACGAGGAAGTTACTCATCTTGGTGCAGTAATGACGGTTCTTCGAGATGTGTCCCCCCCTCCCCCCCCCGTTGAGCGCTCCACTGTTGGTGTTGGGGTTGTCCTGGCGCTGCAGATCGGCATTTTCACAAGTGCGGCACGCGCTTCGCGCCCTTTTGATCTCTCGCACAGTCCAGCTCCCGCCAGTTCCTTGAGTCCACCCCGGTATCTGGAAGATATAATAGGAGACTCCGGAGCGGGGAGGAGGGCGGGTAGTGGAGCATGCACGGGGACACGCATTTTGAAGAACCATCGTTACTGCACCAAGGTGAGTAACTACTACTACTTCTTTGAATGGTATTCCCATGGGAGTTCCACTGTTGGTGAGTGTGTAGCAGTACTCAAGAATAAGTGGAAGGTGGGCCTCGGATTCATGGTTTGACGGCAGTTGATAGGACCATGGAAGCTACATTAGTGTCATTCGCTTGAGCCTGCAAGATAGTGTAGTGCTTCATAAAGGTGTCATTGGTGGACCACATGGACACACTGCAAATGTCCTTAAGGGGAACTTCATGGAGAAAGGCTGTAGATGTAGCAACAACTCTTGTAGAGTGTGCTCTAGGTATCTGAGGAAGCGGTTTATTCCTTAAGGTATAGCATGTCGTAATGCAGGAGACTGTAAGTTTGGAGATACGTTGTGATGACAGAGAGTGCCCCTTAGTACAGTCCGTTGTAGAAATGAGTAAATGGTCAGACTTGCAGAAAGATCAAGTCCTGTCTATATAAAAAGCAAGGGCTCTACGCACATCCAGCAAATGAAACATCACGTCTCTAGTAGTTAAGTGTAGCTTAGGGTAGAAGGAAGGGAGTACGATTGGTTCATTTATATGGAAGTCTGAACACACTTTAGGAATGAAAGCAGGATGCAGATGCAAAATTACGTTGTCTCCATTAAAAATGGTATACAGTGGAACTGCCATTAAGACTGCTAGCTCACTCACTCTGTGGGCAGAAATGATTGCCAATAGGAAGACTACCTTCAGTGTCATCAACGATAGTGAACAGGTAGCTAGGGACTCAATGGGGGCATGGATAAGAGTGTCCAGCACCATTTCCAAGTTCCACAATGGTGGTGGTAACCTGCGTGGTGGGTATAAGTTAGAAAGACCTTTTATAAATCTTCGTGTTATGGGGTGTGCGAAGTCTGAGAACCTTTCTATTGGTTCATGGAAAGCCGTAATGGCTGACAAATGTACTTTTAAGGACGCAAGGGCCAATCCAGCGTCCTTGAGGGACAAGATGTACTCTAAAATGTTGTGTAAGGGTGCTGTGGTTGGCTCCAAACTTTTGTAAGAACACCAGGAAAGGAATCTATGCCATTTTTGGAGGTAAGTTGAATGGGTAGATCGCTTTCTACTGTGCAAAAGAACCTCTTTTACTTGGTCTGAACATTGTAGTTCCTCCCGATAGAACCAACAATGAGCCATGCTGTCAGGCATAGGACATGTGGTTGTGAGTGGAGTACGGTTCCACTGTTCTGAGTTAAGAGGTAGTGGTGAATTGGAAGATGATAGGGAGGCTCAGGAGACATCAGACACAGATAAGGGAACCATATCTGTTGTGTCCAAAAATGTGCTATAAGAATAACTGTCGCCTCATCTCTGGTAATCTTCTCTAGCACTTTGGGAATGAGCGGAGTAGGAGGGAATGCGTATAAGAGGAGGCCTTTCCAATTGAGGAGAAAGACGTCCCCTAGAGATCCAGGTCCAATGCTGGCTCTGGAACAGTAATGTCGACATTTCTTGTTTTTGTAGGATATGAACAGGTCTATTTTCGGGACACCCCATCGTCAAAAGATGGATTGAAGAACCCGAAGCTGTAGCTCCCATTCATGGTCAGGGGCAAACCTGCTGTTATGTTCTTGATGCCTGGTAAGTATGAAGCTACCAGGATGATTTTGTTTCTTATGCACCAGTTCCATAACCGAACTGCTTCGGTGCATAGAGAATGGGAGTGGGCACCTCCTTGACGATTTATATAGTACACTGTTGTTATATTGTCGGTCAGTATTCTGATATTTTTGCCACGAATGTGTGTAACGAAATGCTTGCATACACTGAAAACAGCTCTGAGCGCTAATAAACTGATGTGTAACGTGGTCTCTCAAGTGGTCCATAGTCTTTGTATTGACATGGTATCCATGTGGGCTCCCCATCCAACGAGGGACACGTCGGTAGTTACGTGTATCAAGGGTGGGTTTCGGTGAAACGGTATGCCTGCTAGAAGGTTGTGCATATCGGTCCACCATGTGAGACATCTTAAGATGTGGGGAGGAGATACAAGTCTGTGCCCTTGTCACTTGAGATGGGTGTAAACAGAAGCAAGCCAATGCTGAAAGCATTGAAAGTGCAGGCGCGCGTAATTGACCACATAGGTTGAAGACAGGTGACTATTGAGACAGTGGGGCTGGTCGTGAGAGCAGCAATAAGGTCTTGGACCACTTGAAACCTTTGCAGAGGTAGCTATGCCCTTGCTGATACAGAATCTAGTCAAGCACCTATGAACTCTAGAGTTTGTGTCAGTTGTAGAGTTGATTTTTGTGTATTTAATATAAGGCCCAGAAGCTCGAATGCTTGCCTGGTTGTTGCAATCATTCGGGGGTGTGTCTATTTCTGATGGGCCTTTTACCAAGCAATCTTCTAGGTAAAGAAAGATAATCATGGCCCGTCTGCGAAGGTAGGCCATGACAACAGTCAGCACCTTTGAAAACACTCTGGGTGCGGAAGAAAGGCAGAATGGTAGCACCCAGTATTGGTAATGATCTGTTTCCACTACGAAATGTAGGAATCGTCTATGTGTGGGGTGAATAGTTATGTGACAATAGGCATCCTGTGGGTTGAGGGCTGCAAACCAGTATCCCTTCCCTAACGCTGGGATTATTGAGGCTAGGGTAACCAGTTTGAATCATTGTTTCCGAAGATATTGATTCAATCTGCAGAGGTGTAAAATAGGTCTCCAGCCTTCCATCTTCTTTGGGGTGAGAAAGTACTGGGAGTAGAACCCCTTGCCTTTGAAGCTTTTGGGAACCAATTCCACTGCTCCATGGTTGAGCAGTCGCTGTACCTCGTTTTAGCAGATTTTTGTGAGAGGGGCCCCTGAAAAGGGTGGGGAAGTGGGAGGCAGTGTGGTAAATGGGATGATGTACTCTGATGTTATGATTTCAAGAACCCAACGGTTTGACCTGATAGCAGCCCAGTGATGACAAAAAGGCCTCAAACGGTGGTGAAAGGCAGGAGTGGGATGTGATGGTTGGTTCGTGATGGGGAGATTTTGCAGACCCTCGACCAGCACGTCAAACCTGCTGCTTGTTTGCCTGGTTACTGGTATTACAGACACTCTGTGGGCATTTCCTCTAAGAACGCTGTTTATTCCTTGCGTGATCGAAGCCGTGTTGCTGATATCTGGAGTAAGAGAACTCCTGATGCTTTTGGTATGGGGTGTATCATTTGCTGTGGTACGGGGGAGTACGCATCCCCAGTGTGCGCAAAGTTGTTCTCGAGTCGTTGCTCAAATGTAAGACCTCATCGGTCTTTTCTGCAAATAACTTTTGTTTATCGAAAGGGAGGTCCTCCACTTTCGAATGTAGCTCACGAGGGACCCTGGCAGATTGTAGCCACAAGGCTCTCCTCATAACCACCAATGTTGCAGTAGCCTGGGCTGCTGTATCAGCTATATCCAGCGCTATTTAGAGGGGCATCCTGGAGGAAGCGTAACCCTTTTGAATTATAGATTTTAATATGGGCCTCTGAGTCCAGCAGGTGCTCCATAAGGGTGGTAAGCTTTGAATAACTGTCAAAGTTGTGATTGGACAATAATGCTGCATAGTTGGCTACGTGGAGGAGTAAGGTGGAGAAAGAGTAGAGCTTTCTGCGAAACAAGTCCATATACTTGTTATCTTTCTCTGCTGTATTCTTGTATTGTGGTAGTTTGGATCTGTGTTGAGCAGCGTCAACAACTAATGAGTTAGGTTGTGGATGGGAAAATTAAAAGTTGGCTCCTTTTGGAGGAACAAAGTATTTCTTGTCAGCCCGTTTATTGATTGGTGGTACTGAAGCTGAAGTCTGCCAGATGTCATCAGTGACTTCCATAAAAGCCTGGTCAATGGGGATTGCGATCTTTGCCCATTGCGAGGGCTGAAGGTTTTTGAGAAGCCGGTGATGTTTGTCTGGTACTTCGGTTAACGGAATATCTTGGGTTGCAGCTACCCTCTTAAAGAGTTCCTGAAACTGCTTCAAGTCATCTGGAGGAGATTGGTCACCAGGTATAACCACCTCATCGGGGGATGATGAGGCCTGATCAGTTGGTGAGACATCCAGTGGGTGCTCTTCAATGTCAGATAGTTGACTCTCCTCCGGTTCTGAGCGGTGAGCCGTACACGGAGTGGTGGGAGGTGTGACTGCTATTTGCTGTCCATGTGATGGTTGGGGAGAAACTGTAGGAGCACGAGAAGTTGGGTGGCTGTGGCAACGGGGTGACTGTAATTGGAATGATGATAATGATCACGAACCAAGATATCTTAAGGATAATAGTGGTAGGTAGTATTTTGGGCTGTGTCGCCTGTACTCTGATCGCACGGGGAAGCATATCTAGACAAAAAACCATTCCTGTAGTGAGTATGATGATGTTCTAGGAGATGTGGAGAATGTGGTGAACCTCTTGAAGAAGGAGGAGGGGAATGAAAGGTATATTTTCTATAGGGTGATGGTGACAAATGATATCTGGACCTATGGTGTCTGGTTTGGTTCCGTAGGGTCCGACCTCTATCATCCCATTAAGCGAGGTAAATAGGGAGGTGGTGGTGCAGAGGGTGGTGCCGGGGAGAAGGTCAATGGCTCTGGGCTCAGCTGTCTCATAGGGTTAGATTTCTGGTTTGATTTCTTCTGTGCCGGTGGGCTGGACGGCACATATGGTGCCGACATTGGCCATGCGGATGTCTGCAATAATGGTGACGGTGCCGAGGTTAACGGTGCCGAGGTTGACTGCACCGAAGTTGCCGGTGCTGATTTTGTTGGTGCCGCTGTAATAGGCATGTGTATAGGTGGTGCCGACACAGACGGTGCCGTCGTAGTCTGCGCTGTGATGGCTGGTATAGTCACTGGCAGTGCCGAGCAACAGTCCATTATAACCATTGATGGCACCAAAGCAGATTTTTGCCAGGCTTTCAGCTCTGAGGCCAATTTATGCCTGGGTGTCATAGCACCAGACGCGCCTGGTTTGTCACCCACACTTACGCGGGCCAAAAGGGCTGGTGGTAGGGAACGGGCTGGTGAAGATCTTTTCCGAGCCAGAGCCAGCTGCGGAGAAATGGCTTTTCTTTTCTCCATCCTAGGTGATTGCAGACTGGAGACTGGCTGTGATAGCTCCGCGGGTTGTACTGCCTTGTCAAAAAGGAACATTTTTAGCCTAATTTCTCTGTCCTTACGTGCCCTAACAGTCAGTTTGGCACAGTGGACGCATTTTGAGGAATGTGTGCCTTGCCGAGGCACTTTATAGTCGGCATGGTATCACATCACAGCACGTGGCACACTTCTTAAAGCCGGGAGCCCAGTATATCTAGTGCAATAAAAGCTTCTTTTTTTTTTAAACTATGAACGAACTGTAACTGTAACTATTTGAACTATAACTAACTATAAACACTAATTTAAGATTCTCTTTGATTCCTGACAGGGTTGTCTGAGGAGAGAGGGCTCACTCCGTCTGCGACCGCAGATGGCGAAAAAGGAACTGGCGGGAACTGGACCGCATGAGAGATCAAAAGGGTGTGAAAGGCATGAAGCGCATGCCACACATGTGTGGTTCAGCTGACTACTGCTCATGAAAACGCCGATCCGCAGCACCAGGACAACCCAACACCAACAGTGGAACGTCCACGGAGACATACACTGCAACAATGACAGATGAGACTAAAGCTTATGAAAATGCACACAACCTGTTAGTTACTGTTTTTAATCAAATGTTGAGGACAGAACAGACCCAAGAACATGGTAAATTCTCCATCATTTTGCAGTCTATAAGTGAATATCCTTCTAAAAAATATGCAGTAGCTTAAAAAGAAGTTATGGGCATGATATAGAAATTATTGAATTGACATCCTTTGGCTTGTGTTATCTAGAAGGTCAGACTAGATAATCATTTGTCCCTGGGTCCCTTCTGGCCTCAATAACCTGGGAGAAGCTCACTCACCAACATAATGGTATCTACACTGTCACTGAGGCTGGTATAACTATATTGCTCACACAGATTATTCACACCTCTAAGTAACACAGTTCTACCACAGTAATTCTATAGTACAGACCAGGGCTAAGTACTGTATTTGAAAGATTGTATTTTAGCCTCTTTGAGAACTATTACAATGTCACAAAGGTTACGACTACACTGCGGGCGGTATCGCGGAAAAACTCCACCACATCCAAGGAACGCGTTTGCTCTTCTGTTTTTTTTTCTTTCCAGAAGAGCAAACGCGCTCTTTCAGGGAGCCCTGTATGCCTTGTTCTATGAGGGATAAGGGCTCTGCCAAAAGAGGAGGCTTTTCTGCCATTTGGCCCTGTCTAGACAGGGCCAAATGGCAGAAAAGCCTCTTCTGGAAAAGCGATCAGAAAAAGCTACGGAAATTGCGGAGCACAAGTTGCGTAGCTTTTTTTCGAACAACCCCCCGCCAACCTATAGCGTAGACCTAGCCAAACAAAAAAATGTATGTGGGAGATTAATAAAAGCTGGTAAATTTAAAAAACATAAGAAAACAAATACAGTGAAACCTTTGTTATCCGGCACTCTGTTAACCAGAAAACTTTGTTAACCGGCATTGCCCCCCAGCCACAATACTGTCACATCTTCAGGCGCACAGGCCTGGCTTAGTTTACCATGATTGGCTTAACAATTTTTTATTTAAGAAGTATTAATAATCTTTAACTCAAAATAGAAATGTGAGACCAACTGCTTCACATTACAAAACTACCAATAGTAAAAACTTGAGTTTTACTATTATTGTCTATTGGTTTTTCCTAGGTTGATGGGACCCTCAGATAACCAGAATTTTTAGATAACCAGAACGCCCTAATCTCTGAGTGTGCCAGATAACACAGGTTTTACTGTATCTAGTTTTTATTCAAATATCCTGAAAGTTAATTAAAAAACACATCAAGGAAAGAGAATTACAGAAATGTGTCATAATCAGGGTAGTTTTTAAATAAAACATTTTTCAAAGTTTTCTAAGAAGTGTCAGCAACTAGTAAAAGATTTATTAAATTTGCAAGGTTGATGGACTGATGAATAGTTCCAAAAAAAACCCTTCTAAAATATTGTTAAAACACTTGTTTAGAAATCTTTGACTATTCACATAAGAGTTATTGTACTATACTTCACAAACTTAGAAAGCATTAGGTTTTATGACACCTTGGTATAGATTTTGCAAATGCTTATACTTATGTTTAACTATTTCAGCAAAGCTGTGCTTGCATAAGCTGAATTCAGGTGCTCTGTACCATAAAAATGGTAAAAAGAGAAATGGCTTTGTGAGTGGAAAAGCAAAGCAGGATAGAAAGAAATGGACATATGCCAGTGCTAGGTTAACCAGATAGCAAGTGTGAAAAATCAGGACATTCTCCTCCTCCCCACAAAAAAGATAGCAATTGCTTATGTAAGACACAGCTCTTAATAAAGGGACTGACCTGATAATAAAAGGAGAGAATAACAAAGTTAGACAGAAAAGATGGACAAGGTAATATCTTTTATAGGACCAATTTCTGTTGGTGAGAAAGACAAGACTTCATGCCTCCTGGCTTGTCTTCAATACACAGTGGATCAACCCTGGAGTGATCAATCCATTGATGGTCCATTTATCAAGTCTGCTCAGATGTGATAAATTGACCTCTGAGCACTCTCCTGTTGATTCCAGTACTCCACCATGACAAGAAGAGTTGCCGGTGGTAGCCTGAGCTGACAGGAGAGCAGGCCCGACAGGCCTTACCACATGGAAGACACCATAGTAAGTACTTCAACTTCAGCCACGCTGAAGATAGAAGAGGAGGGAGGCGTAATGTAGACTTGGCCTCACAGAGCTCTTCTTCAGATATGGGAAAAGTACTCCCAGTGTCACAGCAAAACACGAGGAGAACAGATTGTTCAGCATACACAGCAGATACTCTAAGGGACCATTCAAGGTAAAGTGGTGTGTTAGCACCTCTGCAATCATAGGACAAAAAGAGGGGGCTAATGGATTACAGACTGTTGAAAGAAACCATACATCCAAGGTGTCTATTCAGTCCATGATTTTTAGTGTCTCCCAAGAGTAATTAATTTAAGCTTGTAGGCTCATCTTTTAAAAGTTTTGTGCAGGTTTCCTTGGAGGGTGAGGACTGAAAGTCATCACTCTTTCTCTCACCTGTGACAAGTATTCACCTACAGGTAACGTCATGTCTTTGTCTTTTATCATTTTCCTGTGGAAGTTCATTTGAAAGTGGACAGGACATGTAAAACTGTATTAATATTTGTTTAAAATAAACAAAAGGAGGCTTAAAAAGAAGTACAATACTTCATAGTCTGTTTTGTTAGTCCAAGTGCTAGGTTCTATTCAGGCAAATGTGATACAGAAACAAGTTGTCTGGCCAAACTGCCAACATTCCTCTGATTTTCAAGTGTATATTTCAGGGAGCATTTTTTAGCACAGAGTTTACATGTTGAGTATTTGTAGTTGAAAACAGGTAATCCACAAAGCCTAGTGTCAGGAAAGTAGAAGAGCTGAGCGATACAATCAATCAATCTCATCACCTCAATGACATGCTGTGAATGTAATTAATCCTCTGTTTATTTAGGGAACTTCACACCCTTCACATAAAGCAGCAACTCCCTGCTGGTTTCAGACAAGGTAATTATGTTGTAACAAGGACTGGGTTTCCATCATAATGAGAGGATGAAAAGGAAAATGCTGCTAAAAACCTGTCTTTTACAGAAAGCCCACTTCTGACATAACTCAGATTGTGTTCCTGACAAAGCCATCACATTGAATACTTTACTACTGTGCAAACATTGGATTCACTCAGGTGCACACCTTTTCAGGTGCTTCAGAGGGGTGGCCGAGTTTGAGGCCCTGGAGGTTTTTCGCTTTCCTCTGTAGCATGGGGTACAGATCACAGCTGGAGGATTCTCTGCATCTTGGGGTCTTCAAACTATTTGAGGGCTTCAATATCTGAGATACAGGTGAGAGGATTATTCTAGCAGGGGGTGGGTGAGATTCTGTGGCCTGCATTGTGCAGGGGGTCAGACTAGATGATCATAATGGTCCCTTCTGACCTTAAAGTCTATGGCTGTGTCTACATTGGCACCCTTTTCCGGAAAAGGGATGCTAATGAGACAAGTCGGAATTGCAAATGAAGCGGGGATTTAAATTTCCCCCGCTTCATTTGTATAAACATGGCTGCCGCTTTTTTCCGGCTCGGGGCTTTGACTGGAAAAAGCGCCAGTCTAAACAGCGCCTCTTGCGGAAAATAAAGCCTTTTCCGGAAGATCCCTTATTCCTCTTAAAATCAGGAATAAGGGATCTTCCGGAAAAGGCTTTATTTTCCGCAAGAGCTGCGTTTAGACTGGCGCTTTTTCGTCAAAGCCCCGAGCCGGAAAAACGGGGAAATTTAAATCCCCGCTTCATTTGCAATTCCGACTTGTCTCATTAGCATCCCTTTTCCGGAAAAGGGTGCCAATGTAGACACAGCCTATGAGTCAGTCTGTACAGGATAAACTTAAAACACAACAAATAGTCTAGTAGCACCTTAAAGACTAACAAAACATGTAGATGGTATCATGAGCTTTCATGGGCACAGCCCACTTCTTCAGATGACCAGTGTCAACATCAGGTATTCAACATGCCCCCAAACAGGTTAAAATTCACCACAAATTCTAGCAATCAAGTGCAGGACAGGTGATAGTTACCTAAAATCCACTATTAAATCTGTAATTTTTTCCAGTTAATTTTATCTATAATACTCCCTAGGCCAGCTGTGGCCAAGCCGCATGCGGCTCTTCCCCCCCAACCCCAAAAGTGCGGCTCACTAAGCCACCCCTGTGCCCCTGAAAACAGCCCCTGCCTCCTGGTGCTCTATGGGGCAGGGGAGCCGTTCAGCGCAGCCATTCAAAATGGCGGCAGCCGGCAGGAGCCTGATGTGGCCAAAAAGCCTTTAACCACATTTCTTAAAGGGGCAGTCTTTTTTTTTTTTTTTTTGCTCGACAACTCCCCCTCCCCCCCTTTGCGCTATATGAACAACTATTTTGGCTCTTTGTTTGTAATGGGTTGGCCACCCCTGCCATAGGCTAATAAGGGCTTTACACTGAGGAGAGACTTTATGGAAGGTACAAGTCAAGAAAAATCCCTGCATTTCAGATTAGGCAGGCTTCTTTTTCAACCAAAACAACACAAAACCAAATTGGTCCTGTGCTATATTAAAAGCTGTTGATTTGAAGAACTGAACAGCCAAAGTCCTCCTCTTCCTTTCAAGCTTCTCTTTACAGGTCTGACCATACTTTGGCTTAGCACAGGGATGGGCAAAAGCCATTCAGCAGGCCGAATCTGGCCTGTGCGGCTATTCCAGGCTCCACCCCCTAGCGCATTGCCTACGAGCTGGAGCCATACGAGCCCTTTCAACTGCTACTATTTGAAGGGCTCATACTTTCCCCGTGCCTGTCAGGCAACGCGTTGACTGGCAGCCATGGGGAATGCAGGAGCCCTTAAAATAAAAGCAGTTGAAAGGGCTCAGGCACCCAGGCAATGCGCTAGTGTCACCATAGCTGCGAGCCCTTTTAACTCCTGCTATTTAAAAGCCCTGTCCCTTCTATCCAAGGCCTCGCCCCTTCTAGGGCGGCCTGCGACCACTTCAAAAATTTTTGAAGTGGCCCACGCTCAAAAATTATTGCCCACCCCTAGCTTAGCAGAACAGGATTAGTGCAGCTCAGGGAGGTGCTCTCACCCAATTTAATCCCAGAAGCACCATGCTGCTAACTGGGCGGAGTCTTCTTCTAGTAGCATAATGGAGATGAAATGAGACAGGCTGGGACCCAAGCTTCAGGGAGCACCGAAAGCCGTGTACATTCATCAGTCTCAGTAGCTTATTACCATATGTAGGAGGATACATAAGAACGGCCGTACTGGGTCAGACCAAAGGTCCATCTAGCCCAGTAGCCTGTCTGCCGACAGTGGCCAGCACCAGGTGCCCCAGAGGGGGTGGACCGAAGACAATGATCAAGCGATTTGTCTCCTGCCATCCTTCTCCAGCCTCTGACAAACAGAGGCCAGGGACACCATTTCTATCCCCTGGCTAATAGCCTTTTATGGACCTAACCTCCATGAAATTATCTAGCTTCTCTTTAAACTCTGTTATAGTCCTAGCCTTCACAGCCTCCTCTGGCAAGGAGTTCCACAGGTTGACTACATGCTGTGTGAAGAACTACTTTCTTTTATTAGTTTTAAACCTGCTACCCATTAATTTCATTTGGTGTCCTCTAGTTCTTCTATTATGGGAACTAATAAATAACTTTTCTTTATCCGCCCTCTCCATACCACTCACGATTTTATATACCTCTATCATATCCCCCCTCAGTCTCCTTTTTTCTAAACTGAGAAGTCCAAATCGCTTTAACCTCTCTTCATATGGGTTATTGTTTCTCCTTTAGAGCTCAACAGCTAGTCAAAGTTTGGGGCCCCCTGGATGTGCCAGTTGGAAGCAGAAATTGACAGTTTGGTATTTTGTTTGACACAATCTTGTTTATTTAGAGGAATGCACAAAGTCCTGCTTCTCTGAATACAGGAGAAACAAAGAAGAAAAGGAGGTTATTTAGTTTATAGCTCCAACACAGACCCAAAGTTTTTTCCTTAGCTTTTTACAGGGTCACACAGTGTTCACCAGCTACTGCTTGGCCTCTCTGGCTACGGGAGACGGTGGGGCTCCAGGGTCAGGCTGCTCCAGCCACAGCGGGGAGATAGGGCTCTGGGGCGAGGGCTGGGCTGCTCCAGTGGCAGTTGCATTCAGGCTGGGGTAAAGGTGCCAGATCAGGCTGATTCTTCCCTGGCCAGGGCAGGCTGGAGGCCAGGCTAAGTTGGGGACAGGGTGGACCTCCTCTGGCTGGCAGGTCTCCACCTTGGACATGTTCTTTGAATGCTCGCATGGAACTAATTATAAGCTGCACAAGCGCACAGCTTACAGGGAACGTAGCCTCTGCTCTTGTCTGTTCTCAGTTTCTGTGCATTCTCCCTTCCCCACTTCGCACACCTACTAATGCTCAGCAAAATGTCTCCACCCATTCATTACACACTCCTGGGTACACCACCTTTTTGTCTTACATGGGGGGGCTTCAGATTAACTCATCCTGACTAAATATATAAATGCCACGTTTACATAGAACAGAGCTCTCGCATCATCATAATTAAACCGCTCCAATGAATAAGCGGTACCTATATCTGTGGGAGGGCGTCTCCCGCCAACACAGCGCTGTCTATACTGGCACATTGCTATGAGCAACATAAGTAATATTGATAGAAGGGCTAATGTGGATATAGCCAAAATCTCAAGGACAAAATGTTCCTCTCCGATCCATACAGGGCTCCTCTCAATTGCTTTCCTTATAAACATGGAATAATACAAAGTACTTAGGCTAGTCATGATTAGAGAAGAGTGTGTCGAACTTCAGAGAGAACTTACAGCTGGGTAAATGCATAACACAATGACACACTGATAATTGCAAAGTAAAGCCCACAGGAGGGAAAAATTTAAACTATTCTTACACTTGATAGGGTTCTAAATCAACATTCAACCCAAAAAAGGTACCTGAACATCTCTCTACATAGCTCACTGACAACGTATGTGCAATGCACAGCAGCAGCCAGAAAAAGCTAACCAATTGCTAGGATATACAAGGAATGGGATGGAGAACACTGAAAACATTATAAAGCCTTTATATAAATTATTAGCATGGTCACACCTGCAATGCTGTGCATAATATTGGTTACCCCATCTCAAAGACACTGCAAACTGGGGGAGGTTCAGAGAAGAGTAAGGAGAATGAACTACGGTCTAGAAAAACTCTCCTATGAAGAAAAAGTGAAAAAATTAGGAAGACGGTTTATCTTAGAAAGGAAATGAAGGAAATATGACAAAAGAAACTAAAGACTGATATTGAACAGTGTCTTTCAAACTTGAGTCACAAGGCTACCACGGTAAGCTGCTGGTGGGCCCGCACCGCTTTGTTTACTTAACGTGTCCATAGCCTTGCAGCTCCCATTGGCTGTGGTTCGCCGTTTCCAGCCAATGGGCTCACAAACCGCAGTCAAGGGTGGCACTGCTCCAGTGGTGGGTCTTCCCGGGGGACTGGGGCTGCTCACCTCAGCTGACAGCTCCTCCCAGGGGACTCTGGCAGTGCTCCTTGGCTGGCAACTCCTCTCAGCAGCCGGGGTGGGGGGGCAGGCCATGCCTCCAGCAGTACCACCCAGCCCTGCAACCTGTCGGGGGGGAAGGGCCAGGGGCCAGCCCCGACTTCCAGCAGCTGCTCCCAGCCCTACTTGTGGTCAGGGGAGGGGGACAAGACTTCAGGGGCCAGGCCAGGCTCCAGTAGTCACCCCGAGTTGCAGCCTGTCCTCCAGGAGGGAGGGAGCGTCTCCTGGGGAGATGGTCTCCCCACATTGGGCACTACAGGAGGGCCCACCTGCTTAGTGCAGTGGCCAGTGACATGCAGAGCCCCATCCGCAGCTGAGCACTCTTGCTGGTGGTGTGGCTGCTTCCAGTGGCCACTCCAGTACAGCTGTCCCCTGTGCTCACTGCCTCCAGCAGCCACTTTGCAGAATAGCATCCCTCCTCTCTGCCTCTTCCCTTTCCATGTTCTGGAAAAACAGTCCCATTCCAGGCACTTCCTGTTTTCCTGGAACAACCATACCCCCTGACATTGCTTTAAGTTAGGGTAAGAGAAAGCTACAAACCACATTTGGTGACCCTTGCTCTTGCCATTTAGGAGGTGTTCTTGAACAAATTGACTCACAGACAGACTCACGGATGGATGCACAAACTGACTGATGGACAGACAGACAAAGAGACTTTTAAGATGAAAGGAGATAAAAAAACTTCTATTCCTCAGCCAGGCTTCACCTTCAGTTTTATACTCTCCTCAGATTCCTTATAAAAGGTTACTTTAGTTTTTAAACTTTTCAGACATTTATTATGCTGTAAATTATGGATAAATTATGTACAAAAGAAGTGTAACCAAAAAAAATTACTTCTAAGCAACAGGTGATAAGGTAGAAGGCATTAAGTAAATATTTTTGTCTACATCTGTCCTCAGTGAAGAGATGTTAGCTGGATACCAACAAGTACTAGTCTTTGTGAAAATTAAACAATCCCATGCAACCAGGAAGTGTTTGTGAGGTTAAGTTAAAATAAATACCTATTAGGGGTTCATATCAATCTAAGTAATATACCAGGAACAATTTCAAATTAATTGGGATTTAAGTTTATTATGTATCCACACAAAGATGACAGGAATACAAACCATAGTGAGGTCTAATCTGGATATTGGTCTCAAGTCAAATAAATTTGCTGGTCTCAACCTGCTTCCTTAATGGAAGTATATTTACATTACAAAACATAGCACCAAAGTTAGCAGCAACAATATGTTAAAGTTTGGGACTAAGTAAAGTTTATTGAGTTGGTCCAATAGAAGATATTATCTCACTCACTTTGTCAAATATCCTGGTATCTCACAGCTACAACACTGCATACATAAAATTCAGTAAGACACTTATAAAATAGAAGATTGCAAAACACCTGCCTGGAATATATCTACATCTCTTGGCTGAGCTCTGCCGGGGAAGGGGGAGGGAGGAGGATCTGAAGGCAGATATCTTGGCTGGAGGACAGACTCTGGGGCAGAGGGAGCAGAGAAACAGGAACTGGGTTGTCATAAGAGTTTTTTTAACTCTCTACTCCCTTTTGTTACACAGTTGTTGGCAAGTATTTTGAAATAAATTACCACAATAATTGACGCTACTAGAATGTAAATAAAGGATACAGAATTTTTAATTTTTGACTCTACCATGACACTGTTCTCTTTCTATTCCCTTCTTGTGGTCCCCTGCATCATTCAATCCCCACCCTCCAATTTCTAAAACAAATGAAACATGGACTCTACAGAGACCTCCATTATACAACCTTACCTCATTTCTGAGCAGCTCCAGTCTCCTTGCCAGGTCAGAGTTTCCATCTCTCTCACATACACACTCTGACTCAGAGTTCCAATCTCCTTGCCCCGTCAGTCCCAGTCTCTCCCCACCCCAATTCCTTATCTCCAGTCTCCTTGTCCAGTCAGCTCGTTTCTCCCCTCTGGCTCCTCGTTCAATTTCTCTCTCTCCTCTCCCTGGCCTTCAGACATCCCTTTATCTAAAAATATCCCAGCTCCCTTCCCCAGGCTCTTAATCCAATTCAGAATTTCCCCCTACCAGGCCACAAAAGTAGTCTTGGAATTATGCTTTTGAGCCCTGCCCCACCAAGGTCTAGGGGATGCGAAAGAGCAGGATATGGGAGACTTTGTGGACAGGGCGCAATCTTTGGCAAGGGTATCACCGGAGCCTAGAAGAGCAGAAAGAGATAGGTGGGGGAACCAGAGAGTAGATCAAGGCTGCAGGAGCAGGTAAGAAAACCTACTAATGTTTCCCTGGCTTCAACAGCTGACAAAACTCCTGTGGGTCACAGCAGCAGGAGTCTCTTCTCATGATGAACAGGAGGTTCTCCGAGCATCAGTGCTTCCTGCTCCCTTCTCCTACATCAGGGTGGGGAACCTAAGGCCTGGGGGTCAGATACAGCTGCTGGCTTCCCTGGATCTGGCCCCCAAGGCTCAGAGCTCCTCCTCCACATTGGGAAGCCCAGCCCCCCGCCATCTCCCTGTGGGGCTGGAGCACACAAAATTTACTATCCTGGGCCCCCCCTAGGCTCTGGTGTGTGAGGCAGGGGGTTGGGTTTTTTTTTTTTTTTTTTTGCTTCTCACTTGTGTGTGGGCCCCAACTGATTTCTCTGTGGGTCACCAGCCATTGACCAAAAAAAGTTCCCCCAGCCCCGTCCTACATCATTCACACAGATTCCCTTTGCTCCTCGAAGCCCCCTCCCCTCACTCACCTGATAATCTATTGTTACCTCACAGCTCTTCTGCTGTTTCCATTCCCCTATGTCCCTCACATCAGAAACCCAATGATTTTATTTTGGGGAAAAAGTGAGACAAAACTGGTCTTTTAGTCAGCTTTAGTTAGAAAGTCATCACTCCCGAATATACATCATTGCAGTCTGTAAAAGCACAAAAGGAGGGGAGGGGGGAAGCACACCAGACAAATTAAATGTAATTTTATTATGGAAATGAAAGTAATAACAAGAATGACAGCAGGGTGGTTGATAAGCTCACTTAGCAGGGGGATCAAATGAAGCGATGACATGCCATTATGACCTCAGGGGTTAAAGATGCAATTTTCCATCTGGCTGCCTCTGGCTTTTCAACATAAATGTTGACACCACCTGCTGAGGTTTACGATGAGCTGCCTTCACTATACTCTATGCACAGGTTAACATTTATATCTCCCTCTGTTTTGTTGAGCAATATGCTCCCTTCCCACTAAACAAATGGAAAGTTAAAAATAAAAAATTACTTACAACAAATACAATGTATGCAATGCAGTAATTGTGTAATAATTTAACAAGAAACCAGAAGACCTTTTTTCAGAAAATACTAGGCAAGTATTGCCTTAAAATTATGAATGGCAAGTTGAAATGCGTGTTGCATTTGCTTATGCCTTACACTGTTTTCTTATAAAGTTTAAGAAGTTTTAGTGAGAGAAAAGTAACATGCTTAACTGCAATGCGCTTCTGAAATTGGAGTGTCTGAAAACAGAAGTTGCCTACCCCACGATAACTGGAGTTCTCTGAAATGTGTGAGCCCTATCTGTATTTCATTGAGAAATGTGCTCCGTGTATCTGAAACTGGAAGATTTTTGCAAACTGTGACCATTAGTTTGTGTCTACCTTGCTCTTCACATGCCACTGTGTATTGAGGGTATTAGAGGCAGTGGGAAGTGACCACCTCTCAGATTACTTCTTTACTGTGAATAATGAAAGGAAGGAGGAGGAAAGAAGGAGGGCAGGTAGTGAAATATAGATAGGGACCAACATTTGAAGGAGGAGAGTTACTTACCTTACTGAGTTACTGAAAGAAGTGGGCTTGTTTAGTTTGGAAAAGAGAAGACTGAGGGGGGACGTGATAGCAGTTTTCAAGTATCTAAAAGGGTGTTACAAGGAGGAGGGAGAACAATTCTTCTCCTTGACCTCTGAGGATAGGACAAGAAGCAGTGGGCTTAAACTGCAGCAAGGGAGGTTTAGGTTGGACATGAGGAAAAACTTCCTAACTGTCAGGGTGGTTAAACACTAGAATAAATTGCCTACAGAGCTTGTGGAATCTCCATGACTGGAGACATTTAAGAGCAGGTTAGACAAACACCTGTCAGGGATGATCTAAACAGTGCTTGGTCCTGCTGTGAGGGCAGGGGACTGGAATGGATGACCTCTTGAGATCTCTTCCAGTTCTGCTTCTATGATTATCATAACCAGAGTTCTTCAAGATATGTGGTCCCCAAGTATATTCCACTGTCTGTGACTGATCAGCAGTGCTCATTGCAGGAGATGGTTCAAGGATCTCAGTTATACTGAGGGTGGACAAGCCAAAAGATGCATCAGCTGTGGATGCTTGTACCAGTGCATAATATAAAGGTACTGGCCAAGCCCTAGGCTGCGCCTTTGCAGAATTCAATAAGTGGAACATCTCAAAGAGACCACCAACAATGCCTGGACTCTGGCAAACTGAGCCCTCATATCCTGTGGAGGAGGGATATCTGCCAATTTTCAACATTGTAGAATACAGCCTGAGATCCATTTGAAAAATCGCTGCAAAGAAAATCCCTTCTTCTTTCATCCATTCTACCAGAGACATAAACAGTCTAGGCAATTTCCTAATCAGTCTTGTTTTCTGTATGTACAGTGCCAAAGCCCAACAAATACCCTGAGAAGGAAATCTCTTGTCACTGCTGATGTGTGATTTCAGGAAAAGGGCTGATATATTTATCACTTGGTTTACATGAGTCTGGGATGCAGTCTCAAAGAAACATTAGCCTTATAGAAACTGTATTCAGTGATCACCCAAAAGGGCTCTCATATTCCTTCCCTTCTAGCTGAGATGATGGAAAGGAGACTTATACTAATAGTTATGTCAGTGAGAAGACAACTAAGGGCTAAGACAGAGGAAGTTCTGATTTGGGCTCTCAGAAACCATGCTGTCACTGAATGATTGAAAATTAAGTGGTCGTTAATCGAGAGAGTGACTGTTGATGGCTGCTGGACGTACCGGAAGAGAACTGACAGACCAATGTTGTTAAGGAAAGTAAATAGCCTTCGACAGTAGGGATGTCAGAGTCCTTTGGAGCTGATAAAGGGTGTTGGCATCAGATGGAGAATCTTTTCCACTTGGCAGGGTAGCACTGTCTAGTGGACTCCTTCCTACTATTACTGAGAATGTTCTGGAGAACTTCTGAACAGATCCTTCTCCAGTTCTGATGCCCATACAGAGATCATGTGGTAACACAGAGGGAATCTCAATTGGGATGCCTGACTTGGCCTTTCTGCTAGATGAGAAAGGTCTGAATCATAATCAGTAGACATGCTGACAACTGTATGAGGCTGGGAGAAGCTAGAACAATCTGGGCACAACCGGGATCACCACCGTTCCATCCTGCTAGACTCTTCCTCAGAATCCAAGTTGAGGGGGGAATAGTGTGAATAAATACACTAAGGATACTGAACCACGCAGTTCTCAAGACCTGGAAGCATACACTATGCACTTTTTGCTCCCTGGAGATGCAATCAGGTTGCAAAATAGAACCCCCATAGTTGAAAATGCTCTGGTAGAAAACTGTATTCACCAAGTCATGGAGTTCCCAAATGTGACCTGTAACGAAGTGCCTGATGTGGCTATCTGCTAATGTACTATGATCTGTGAAGTGCACCACCAAGAAAGCAATCTGATGGTGAATACACCAGTTCCAAAGGTTAGCAGTTTCTATGCAAATGGCGGGACTCTAAACCCCATTGTTTGGTGATGCAGAACACTTGTCACATAGCTCACCACCATCTGAACATGATTTTATATTAGTGACAAAAAATGTTTGCAGGCTTCTCACACTATTCTCAGGTCTAAGAAGTTTTTGTGTGTCCTGAAACTCCATGTTTTTGTACTGTCTGCTCATCCGGATCAGCCCCCCCATCTCAACAAAGAGGCATTCATGATCAGGGTCCCCATGGGTGGAGAGGGAGAAAATGGGACTCCAAGACATATATGTTTTCTGTGTGTCCACTGAGGTAATCTCTATCCTATACACCGCTGGCAGTGGCATGTAGTGTATGTCATAATGCAAAGCAAGTTGCTTCCACACTGCAGTGTGTAGCTACATGCATCAGTGAAAGGCTCTGGCAGAGGGGAGGCTGCAGGGCTAGGCTCTGGTAGCGGAGAGCTGCTATGAGCTTTTCTCCACTGCTTCCCTGATGCCAGAATCTTTCCTTGCATCAGGGAAAGGCTACAACAGCAGCAGAGAGCTGCCAGAGCCTTTCTCCACAAGGGAAGATTCTGGCAGCAGGGAGGTAGAGGAACAAATAGCAATATAGACAGGGAAGGCAGTTCTTGGGTGCTTAGAGAACCATGTAGGGTACCTATTCTAAAGTATGCAGGCATATCTTTAATACTAAGTAGTGTCTCACGATATGTACTACTATTTAAACTGGTTCTATAGGAATGGGTACTTACATGCTACCGTAAGGAGCAGGCAATGTGGATATACCCCCAAATCCTGCCTTACACCTGAGAAGGAGTGCATTTAATTTGTCTATGTCCTGTCTGCTTGGCACAGACTGTGCATAGCCAAGCCTGTAGGCAATGAAGTAATAGTCTCATGCGAAAGGACACAAGTGCAAGATGCCATGTGACCTACAAGGTCTAAGCATAAACAGACAGATATCTCTGGATATGATGCTTTTGAAACTGGTCATAAGGGAGGTATGCTTTGGTGGTAACAAAGTCCAAGGCTGTGTCAATTAACTCCAGTCTGTGTGGGAACTAAAAAGGACTTTTCTGTGTTCACTCAGATTCCTAAAGATGTCAGGAAGTTGATTAGGGAAGAAGCTGTTGTTGCTACTTCCTGCTATGTCTTCCCTATAAATTTCCAATCATCCATATAAGGGAAAAACGGAATACCTCTTGCAAGTGTGCTACTACTATCTCTGTAAGTATCTCTGGTTCTGAATATGAAGAACTACTGGTAATTGTTCCTGCCCACTATGCACATGAGGAAAATCCTGTGAGAGGGATGTGTGTGTCTACGGAAGCAGACATCCTTTAGGTCAAGAACTGTAAACCTATCATTTCTGTTCACAGATGGAATTACTGACAGCCGTGTGACCATTCTGAATCTCATTTTACAGATAAACACATTAAGCTGTCTGAGATCCAAGATGGGTCTTCATCCTCCCTTCTTTTTGGGGATGAGAAAATATCTTGAATAAAATCTCTTCTCTTAGTGTTGAGGGGATTTCAGCTCTATGACACCCAAGAGTAGTAGGAGTCTACTTTTTGACTGGACGTCATCTCTTGAGAAGTGATCTTGAAGAGGGAAGGGAATTTTGGAAGGAGAAGGGAAGTGAATTCTATGAAACAGCTGGAATGAATGATATCAAGTACCCATTTGATCACTGTCATTGTCCACCATGTGTGGGGAAAAATGGGTTATGCAACGTCCAAACTGAGTGCTTGGGTTTCAGCTGAAGGATGCTACATATGGATGGATTCACAGCTCTCAAAGATACCATCAAAAGAACATTTTAGCAGGATGCTGTGGTTGAAAGGAAGAAGGAAGCAGAGTACAGGCAGTCTCCGGGTTACGTACAAGATAGGGACTGTAGGTTTGTTCTTAAGTTGAATTTGTATGTAAGTCGGAACTGGTACATATTGTAGGGGAAACTCTAGCCAAACATTTCTCTAGAGCTCAGTTTTATTCTCCCACACCTCACTTCCCTCAGTCCTTTATTCTCAAGCTGAGGTGTCTGCTGAGAAAAGCCGCTCTCGTCTCCCTGGTCTGCTGCGGGGGCCAGCAGACCAGGGAGACGAGGCGGCTTTTCTCGCCGTGGAGGACGTGGGCGGCAGGACCACGGCGCGTCTCGGCGGTGTGCTGGGGGGGGCGGGTAGAGCGCAGCTAGTGCGGGGTTGCCTCACGCCGTTTGTAAGTAGGGATCCGATGTAAGTCGGATCCATGTAACCTGGGGACTGCCTGTATTATGCTTGATTCTCTGTGGTCTTTGTCTTTTTTCTGTGGTGATTTGTATCCTCTCTGATCATTAAAGGATTGAAGGGCAGCCTGGGTTTTTATATTTGCAGCCTATGGAACTTCCTTTTGGGAACTGGGGTATATTTCTCCAAGGAGTGAAGGATACAGAGTATTTCAGAGTCCACTGCTATGGTCTGACTATCCCTGGGGAATCCTGACAAGTGGAGCCAGGACACTTTATACATGATTATTAGCATTACCACTGAGCAGAATGTGGTGTCAGCTGCATTGGCCATAGCCTGGAGGGAGGATCTGACAATCAGTTTCACCTTCCCCAGTAAGAGTTTAGAACTGTTCTCTATTCTCTTGAAAGCGTCTGTATGCAAATTCAGTGAACTGTATAATTAATAGCCATATTTAGAAAGCAATGCTTGGTAATTTTGATATTCTGAATTAAAGAATGGTAGAGGTGAAGATTTTTTTCTCCCAAGGTGGTCTAGTCATTTAGCCACCTTCTTAGAGAAAGAATGTGATTGATAGTGTCTACTTCCTTCTTTGGCAGCATGCAAACATGATGCGTTTAGGGCAGATCATGTAAATAAACATTCTGCTCCCATGGCTGGTATGGAATATTTCTCTTTCGCCCCTTAGGCGTGGTGGCACGTCGCTGATGTGTGAGACACAGCTCTGGCAGGCTCCAGAATAGCATCACCTGATGAGGTGTGGTATTTTATTAGGCACAGCTCTGTAGGATGTCCGGGAGCATTGAGGTGTTTCTTGGAACTCCCTTGGGGGGAAATGAATGCATCTGCCACTCTCCTTAGCAGATCTTAAAATTGCCTGTTGTCATCTGGTGGAGAAGAACAATCTGGAGCAACCTCCTTGTCAGGAGAAAATGAAAACCTTCTCAGTGAGATTGCCAATACCATTGGTTCTGTTTTCTTTTTCCTTCTTTCCTCTTGCATAGACTCTTGAAGAGGATTCAGTTCTGCTGTGGAAAGGGTATGACAGCAATTCTTGAAGGGACTGCATAGATTCTTCATGCTTTCTATTGGGCCTCAGGTGATCAGCCATGGCGCCTAGTGTAAGGAATCAAATGCTGAGTTGGGAAGGCCTAACGGCAGTCCCACATAAACTCAGCCTAGTAGAACTACAAAGGCACCCAAGAAATTCTGGACCCTTTGTTGGGGTTGAGATCATCTCTCTGAGGAGGTGAGGAAGGTTCTTCAACAACATTTAACTCTCCTGAAAAAAGAAATGTAGGCTCCCCTTCTAGGGAAGGTGCCATCAGAGCCATGTATGATGAATTCCCACAGGACAGCAGCTTCTGGCTTGGTGCTATCCTGGAACTGATGTATATCCACAGTGGAATATCCAAAGTGGTTTTCTTTCAACCAAGTTGAAGCATTGTTTTGTGGTTTTTGTTTGTTTTTTGCAGTCCTGAAAGGAACCCTTTACTTAATAAGGCTAGTCCTTCTTCCCAAAGAGTCATGCTGGTGGTGTCATTTTTGCACTTCCTATGATCCAAAAACTTATCCATACCAATTGCCAGGGAGGTTACAAGAACATCCTGATCCTGATAGGTACATTCTAGTTCACCAAAGAATGTCATGCAAGACCCTAAACAAAAGAGGGTCACAATGGTAATTTCTAGAGTTGTAAAATATATTTACAGATACTATGTAAGGAGTTATGGACATACGCTGAAAATGCATTTTAAAGTCTGTATCAAGGGAGAGTGAACAAACAGGTTTTCTGTCAGACAAAAGATGTTTAGTCACCTGTCTCTGTCAGCATGCAAATTAAATAATGTAACACAATGGCTACACATCTACATACAAAGTCAATAGGGGGATGTGAAATCAACAAGACAGCAGAATACAGGAAAATTAGCCACAGGGGGATCTCTGTCTACCTTGACAGAAGACACTGAAAAAGATTTTAGCTAAAATACAACTCAATTATATAGCTTCAGAGGGGTAGCTGAGTTAGTCTGTAACAGGAAAAACTTAAAAAACAACAAATAGTCCAGTAGCACCTTAAAGACTAACAAAACATGTAGATGGTAACATGAGCTTTCGTGGGCACAACCCACTTCTTCAGATGACAGGAGTATTAGAAGTCCAGATCAAAGAATAAATAAGGGAAGAGGGGAAGGAGAAGGAGGAAAAAAAAAAGAGAAAAAAAGGAGGGGTTGTTTAAGTAATTAGGACAGTGTTTCCCAATTTTATTTGGCCGAGGAACCCTTTTCAGCTTTTCAGAATTTCAAGGAACCCCTAGTTTTGTCAAGCAAAAAAAAAAAAAAAAAGGAGGGAGAGAGCGGGACCCACCAATTCAAGAAAATCCCCACCAATGCATGAAAATCACATTCCTTCCCAAGACCCCACCACCCCCCTTCCTTGAGGCCTCATCTGCTCTGTTCCCCTCCTCTCCATCACTTGCTATCCCCAGCCCTTATACACACTCACTAGGTTGAGTCAGGAGGTGTGGGGTGGGAATGAGGGATTTGGGTGTGGGAAGGGGTGAGAAGTACAAGCTCTGAGAGGGAATTTGGATGCAGGAGAAGGGGATGTTGGCTCGGGGAGAGGGCTCCAGGCTCGGGAGTGTTGGGCTCAGGTGGAAGGTTGGGGTGCTGAGGAAGCCATGGGCTTGTGCATGTGAGGGTGCAGGAGTTTGGGCTGGATATGTGAGGGACTCAGGGCAAGAAGGTTGTGAGTATGATGGGCTCAGGACACAGATTTGTGATGTGTGGATGATGCAGGAGTGTTGTGGCAGAAGACTGAGGATGTGGGGATGCAGGAGTTTGGGGATGTAAGAGGCTCAGGACAGGGGGCTCCAGTGTATGATAGGCTCAGATTTGGGGTCAGGTGGTGCAGGAGTGTTATGATGCTGCAGTGAGATGGGGGGTTGGCCCCAATTGGGGGCTTGTTGGCCAGGCTTCATTTTTAAATAAAATATGTCAAACTCAAAAGGTTTTAGCATTGTCTTTATTTATGAGAGGGTGAGAACCTGTTTTGAGTCAAGGGTCACTGACCCACAGAAAAGTCAGTTGGGGCCACACAAGTGAGATGCAAAAAAAAAAACCCCCAAGCCTCACTAACGTGGTCCCAAATGTGCTGGTGGGGGCAGGGGACAGAGTGAAAGTGGGTGCTGGGGCTGGGGAGAGGGTGCTGCTGGGTGGAAGGATGCTGGCTCAGGTGGTGGGGTGCTGGGGCAAGGTGCTGGGGCAGGCAGGTGGCAGGGTGCTGGGGTCAGGGACATGGTCCTGCTGGGCACTAGGGTGACTGGCAGGGTGCTGGGACAAGGAACAGCATGCTGCTGGGTGCTAGCGTGGATGGCAGGGTGCTGGGGCCGGGGCCAGGGTGGTGCTGAATCCTGGGGTGTGAGGCAGGGTGCTGGGGCCAGGGACAGGGTGGTGCTAGGGTGGATGGCAGGGCTGCCAAGGAGCGGGATAGGGATGGGGTGCAGGATCTGGGAGGGAGGTGGGGGCAGAAGGGGGCAAGGTCTGGGTGGTAGGTAGGGTGAAGAAGCAGGCTGGATGTAGGGTTTCTGGCCAGGTGGAGGGAGCAGGAGCAGATTGGGGGTAGGGTGTCTGGCTACGAGGGATGGTGTAAGGAGGGGACTTGGGTAGGAGTTGGACCTCCCTGATCTGGCACCCTCTGGACCTGACTGGCCCCAGATGAGGGAATTTTGGACCAGGAGAGGTCATTTCAGGGCTCCTGGCTCCCCACTAGGCTTCTTTGCACCTCTCCCTGCAACCCAAAGCTGCCCACCTCTGCTGGTTCCCTGCACCTCCCCAAAACCATCCCCACAATCCAAGGGAGTGCAGCACCAGTTCCTGCAGCCCCTCACAGCCCAGCTGAGCTGCCCATCTGTTCCGTATGCCCTCCCCCATCCACCTCAGCCCAGCTGAGCCCTGCACTGGTTCCCTGCATGCCTCCCCCACAGCACAGCTGAGCCCCGTTTCCCTGCAGCTCCCCCAAGCCCCGCAAAACTGCTGAGCCAAGCACCGATTCCCTGCCCCTCCTTCCCCTTGAGTCTAGCCCCGGTTCCCGGCACCTCCCTCCTCCTGCAGCCAAACTGAGCTCTGAGCTCCACCCCCCACCCCACCCCGCAGTCCAGCCCAGCCCCCCGGACCTCCCCACTCTGCAACCCAGCTGAGCTCAATTTCCCTGCACCTTCCCCCAAACCATGCAGACCTGCTGAGCCAGCGCTGATTCCCTGCCCCTGCCTCCCTCCCCTTGGCTGTGTCTACACTGGCGCGATCTTGCGCCAAAGCGGCCACTCTTGCACAAAAACTTGTTTCCTGTCTACACTGGCCGCGAGTTCTTGCGCAAGTACACTGACGTTCTCATGTATGAAATCAGGGCTTCTTGCGCAAGAACTATGATGCTCCCGCTCAGGAATAAGCCCTTTTGCACAACTGTTCTTGCGCAAGAGGCCAGTGTGAACAGGCAACATGAATTTCTTGCGCAAGAAAGCCCTATGGCTAAAATGGCCATCGGCACTTTCTTGGGCAAGAGAGCATCCACACTGCTTAGATGCACAGCTCGCACATGGCAGTGTGGACGTGTTCTTGCACAAAAACTCTTGCTCAAGATGTTCTTGCTCAAGAAACCGCCAGTGTAGACATAGCCTCAGAGTTTCCTCGCATGAGCAAAATGAATTTTGTGTTGTGCACCAGTACTAAGTTCATGTGGCTTGTTTGGATGTGCCACTGTGGCACCCAAGTTAATAATAAATATTTTTAAACCTTTACTTTTTCTCTCTGCTGCCATGTCTCCTCCCCTTGTTCCATCAGTTCCCCTGGTGCCTGCTGCCTCCCAACTCCTTACCCTCCTCTGCTGTCCTGACTCCTGCCCTTCTCACTGCCCTCAGCCCTCCTGCAACCTGCCCTTCTCTCCTCCCTGTGCCCACTCCTCCAGTAGCCCCACTCTGATCATGTGAGCTACCCCTCCTCATCCCCTCTTCTAACACCTCCTCTACACACCTGCCCTGCCTCTCTCCTCTGGTGCTGGTCCCTCCTGCAGGTGTCTGCCCTTCTGCTTCACCCCAAAATCCCCTGGCACTTGCACCTTCTCTTACTCCTGCACCCTCCTGTTGCCTCCCCTTCCCTCACTGCCCCTACCTCCTTTGCCTCTTTTTCCTGATGCCCACCCCTCACCACCTTCTGCCCCGTTCCCCTCATGCCCCTGTGCCCTCACACATGACTTGTTCCATCCCGGCCTTCCTCATGCCCACCCCTTCTGTCAAGCCTTCTCCCAGCACCTCCTCCTCCCCCCTCTAGCCCCCAATGCCCTTACCCTCTCCCCTCCAAGTATCACCCTGTCCCCCTCCCACTGACACCTCCCTTCCTGCCTTTTTCCTCATTGTCTGCACTTGGCCCCCTGGCATTTGTCTCTCCTCTACCCTGTCCTTTGGTGCCTTCCCCTCTCTTCCCCCTCTCCCCTCCCCCTCCGCGCAAGCCCCTTCCTCTCCCAGCCCTTCCCCTTCCCCTTCCTTCTGCCTTCCACTTTGCGGGGCTAGAGTCTGTGCTCCGTCCCCGGACTCCGAACCCGCAACTCAGCCGCCCGGAGCGGCGCAACGCAGCACCCAGCAGTTTTAAAATCCCGGGCCATGATGTTACGTTACGTCATGCCCGGGCGTCTCCCCGCCCACCGGTTTGAGCATGCCACGCAGGGCAGAGGCAGCCGGCAAGGGGGAGCTCAGTGAAGGTTGCGCACGGCAGGGATGGGACGGGGGAGAGACGCTCTGGGGCCGGGGTGGAAAGATGCGCGGGGGGGGCCAGGGCCCGCTCCAGCTCCAAATATTGGTGGAGCATGGGCACCACGAGCCCATACAACTCGCCGCCCATGCCTCTGCTGGCTAGCCGGCTCTCTCTCTCTTTCAGAGGGTGCGGGGGAGTGCTGGCTCCTCGCGGAACCCCTAGTTTTGCTTCGCAGAACCCCAGGGTTCCACAGAGCACCAATTGGGAAACACTGAATTAGGATGTGGAAGGTAGTGTGCGAGCCAGCCGATGTCCCTGTTCATACTATTTGCATAAGAATTAAACTTGTGAATGAAGTTAAGTTCCAACCCTTCTCTGTGTATTTGGGCTTGTGGAACTGGCCTGAAACAAAATGGTGACTTGGAGATCCATTAACGAGTGGACAGACTCTATGGGAAAGAATTAATGGACACAAATCAGATATCCGAAAAGGGAATACACAAAAACCTGCTGGAGAACACTTTAATCTGACTGGACACCAACCAACCAACCAATGGAGGTGCTAATTGTTCTTATCAGCCTCTTGTAACTATTTGACCCATCTACTCACTATCTCTCTTTTTTTCCTCCCCTCCTTTTCTTTTTTTTTTCTTCCTTCCCCTTTCCCTTATTCATTCTTGGATCTGGACTTCTAATACTCCTCTCATCTGAAGAAGTGGGTTGTGCCCACGAAAGCTCATGATACCATCTACATCTTTAAGGTGCTACTAGACCATTTGTTGTTTTTTAAGTTTTTAATTGTATAGGTTAGCCTGTTAACTAACATCTCTAGGAAGAATGTTATGATTTTACGTTATAGGTAACCGCTTTGTTTCCATTATCCTTACACACTATCTCTTGGATCTTGTAACAAACTTCGTTTTCACAGAGCTATATAGCTCAGTTCTGCGGTATTAGTGATTTGTGCTGATCCTAAGTTGAATCATACAAACTAGTGCGTACACTGTTCCCCTGGAGACAGCAGATCTAGTGTTTCTGTGACTGTTTGCTGGAGAAGAGGCTGTACAGTACAGCGGAATGCTTCAAAGTGGCTCAGGGACTGTGCGACACTTACTGTTAACCGGCAAGGCAAAATAAGGGATGGCATAGCCCAGAGAAGACTGTTTGGGTGGCCAACAGGCTGATGGTGTCAGGGAGCTAATGCTCAGTTAAGCACAAACAAGTCTCCCTCTTGCTGCAGGTGGGAGATGGGGAAGGTTAACAACAAGACTCACAGTCCTATGTACCCTAAGAATCCTCACAGCTTCTTCTGGGTACTCTGTCCCCTGCTGAAGCAACATCGGGTAACTGCCCGATGTTCCCAGAAATCACTAATATAAACAGACAGCCTGATAGGCAGAGATATGAAGCACATTTATCTCCAGCTCTGAATCAGGAAGTCTGCATTGCGGACATAATTCAAACTGTTTGCTCTAACTGGGTCAGATAAGTTTGTCAATAACTGGTTACAAATATACAGTTGTACTGTGGACAAGGCCTTAAGCAAGAAAGCTTTGTATAATCAGAATTCCAGAACAGGTTGAACCTCTCTAGTTTGGCACAATCTGGTCCATCAACTTCCGTGGTCTGGCATAATTTTAGTTAGCTGGATGTCCACTTATGATGAGTGTGGCCAAGTTTCCCATGGTCCCATAAAGTTTGTTTACAGCCACATGTCCTGGCTCTCAGTGTTCTGTGCTGTTATTTAGCTCTAATTTACCCCTAAGTGTCTTCTAAGAGCCCAGTAAGCAGTGGAAGTGATGGTAATGCTGCTAGACCAGGGGTGGGCAAAAGGATCCAGCCTGCAAAGCAAGTTGATCTGGCCTGCAAAGGCCCTGCCACTCCCCCCACCCCTAGGCCAATCAGCGCACTTCTAAGCACCGCATACTCCTTATGGGATGGGGGCAGGGTGGGAGGAGACTTTGCGTGTTCCCCCCGCCCCCGGGCCAATCAGGGCTTGGGGGAAGGAGGAGCGCGTGAAGTCTCCTCCCGCCCTGCAAGGGGCTCAGGACTTAAAGTCAATCACCAGCTGCTGCTCAGTTGGTGGCTGATGCTAAATATGGTGCTCCCTTGCAGGGCAGGGTCAGGGAGTGAGAGATTTCATGTGCTCCCACTCCCCAGGCCCTGATTGACCTGGGATAGCAGGGGGGAGCATGCAAAGTCTCCTCCCATTGCCAGGGGCACGGGCACCTAGAGGGAACAGCTGCTAGTTCTCTCTGGAGGCAGCAAAGACTTTGCATGCTCCCCCACCCCCACACCAATCAGAGCCCATGGGTGGGGAAGCATGGAAATGTCCTGGCCTCACCCTTTCCAGGGTGGCCCGGGGCCACTTCAAAAATTTCTGAAGTGGCCCCTGGCCAAAAATTAGTGCGCACCCCTGTGCTAGACAATAGTGACCTCCCATGGTCTGGCAAATTCTCTGGTATGGCACTGGTCAGGCCCCAAGGTGCCGAATTAGAGAGGTTCAACCTGTACTCCCTTTTAGCCTTGGGATTTGATAGTGCTATAATATTTAAAACTGTCCGAAACCAGTGGCTCCCAAACTGTTGCCTGCTGGAGCAGACCCAAGGAGAACTAATGTGACTGTCTCGATTTTCACAAGTATCCAAGGAAAAAGGAGCTAAGAAACCTGTAAAACCTGTAAAAGCAGATGGAAACAAATAGGGCTCAGGCTCTACAGCTAGTTGCTTACAAATATGAGGCAAGAAAACAGGACCTGCCTTCAAAGTCTGAACCATCAGTGGGATTGAAGCTGCCAGCCACAAGAAGCAGAGGAACACTCAGGAAGTAGGGGACAATGCATCTTAGTAATGTGTTAAGGGAAATGTCATGGTGTATATGCACCCCATTCTGTGAGAGCAAGGTGACAGGGGTGCGTAAACACTGCTTGCACTCGTTGGTCCATTGGTGGCCTGAGTGACTCCATCACCCCAAAGTAGTGTGGCCTCATGGCCCGAGGGTCCATATAATAGCCCTTTGATCACAGGGCAGTACAGCCTAGTGGCTGGAGTCTTTACTGTAGTACATGGATTGAAGGGCAGCACTACCAAATGGACAGAATCTTCAAGTTGCAGAGCAGCACAGCATAATGGCCAGCGTCCATATAGTAGCTCTTTGGCCACAGGGCACTATAGCCTAGTAGCTAAAGTCTATGAAGTCGTCCGTGTCACAGGGCAGCATGGCCCAATGGCCAGACACTCTGAAGTTTTGGAGTTCCTGTGATAGGTCCTTCGTCTCCAGCATACAGCCCAGAGTGAGCTGAGCTGCTCCCTTTTATACTGCCCCTGCACTTGGAGCATGTCCAGTACAGCTGGAGGGCGGGACTTCCTCTGACCACAGGGCATTAACCACCCCCTTCCTAGCCCCGTGCAGTGGATGCATACCCCGTCACAAGAAGCAAAGAGCCAGTAACACAGAACAAAACAAAGAGCAAAAGCAGACAGTACAATCAAGTCATTTAAAAAAGAACAATTAACGACAGCTATAAATACATCTTCTTCCTCCTATCCCTTTTCAATGTAAGCAATTGCGAGAGCTGCCACAGGAATGCTGGGTGATCACCCATGAGAGCAGAGAGGGCTCATGTGATCATTCTATTAAGATGTGGTCTCCACATTATGAAAAAGTTTGAGAATCCCTGTTAGCAGACCCGTCAATTCCTATTTCTGAGTCTCCCATATATTATTTGGACTCATATGTGAACCTAACAAATTCCTGCAACATTTGTTAGTGAAAAGCATTAAGGCTCTGATTCAAGAAAAGATCTCTGTTCAGCATCATGTGCTTAATTTCAAGCATACGGTTCAGTATTATCCTGGATAGAAATGGACATACACACATGGTTAAATGCTTTCCTGATTCGGGACCTAAAAATAGGAGATTGATTCTGCAGTTCCTCTGTCTCTTGCTCTCCTAATGACAGGCAACTATTGTGCCATATCATAATGATAGTAAGATAGCTTAATTGCTTCTTTCCAGAGGATGTCAGTTCTGCTTAACTGATACCTAATGCATGTGTCTTGCAGTAAATGTATTAATCTATAAGTACCCTACATTTTCCTCCACTGCATTTGAAGAAAGGCTAAGTTCCAATGACTGGCTTTCTAAATGCTATATTCACTGACATGGACAGCAGCAATACTTTTCTCCTAGGACTCATTTATTTGTGAAAGATGCATAAAAAAAACCTTCTGTCTTCATTTACTGTACTTTCTCGACTAAAGCTTCATTCTGCTTATGAATTCTCCAGTAGCTCTCTTTAGGATGCTGGCCTAAATTGGCCTAATTGAAGAAATGAAAACAGACTGAATTGCCAATATTTTGATATACTGGGATTAAACAGTTTTATACCATAGATTTCTGCCACCCCCATTCTTCATAGTGGGAGCAAAATTAATTATTTAAAATATACTGAAGAGCAAAAGAATAAACAATCAAGTAATACATAGAATTTAGTAATAAGCAGTTGTGAATTGCAGAGTTATTATTCATTGAGAGATTCCGGTGATGTCAAGCCACATGTATTTTAATAAAATAAAAATTAAATTCCCTTTCATATTTCCCTTCCTGCTCCAATACTTGCTGTGAAATATTTTTGAGCATGTCATCTAAGATAATCTGCTTTTTGGAACTGGTGGATTTAGAGGATTCATAATTTCTTGTGGATCTCTCAGTGTTAAATTACAGACTAAAATTTAGAGGCTGCTAACAAGCCATCAAACTACACCAAGATGATACTATATTATACTGTATATTGTACATCAATTACCATTCCTTCAGGAGCAAGATCTTCACAGAATGGTTTTAACCCATCCATGTATAGTACTTTTACAACCAGGTCTGTACCAGGGCATTCTGGGCTTCTGAGACCATGGTACCTACACCGTTGCTTGGGGTAAGGGCTTTTGGGTAGTAAACATTGCATTGACAGGTGGAGGACAAGCTGTATCTGTGCTAAAATCCTCATTCTAAGTGCTGAAACAAACTGGTACAACCAATAAATGTAAAACATCTGAGTCAGCTGTTTTGTGCAGATGAAATATTCCATGTGTGTTGTTAGCTCAAGACATCCAGTTCATGATTTCTGAGTTGCCACATACTTTTTTCAAAAAGTACATTGAGACTTTTCAGGCCCAGAGTGGGGAGTAAAGGGGAACAGCTCCCAGCTCCTGGAAGAGGCGGAGACTAAGATGGAAGGGATGGGGTTGGGGGCTAGCCTTCCCCAGCAAGCCTTTCAGCACTTGTGGACGTGCATGTCCCATAGTTCCAGCAGTGATTAAAGCTCCCAGGGCTTCAGCTGCTGGCATGGTCAAAGTACAAGTGGCAGCGGCCTGGCGCCCCAGGCTCTTTTAAATCGTTGGGCTTTGGAGCTGCTGCTCCCCTTACCTCCCCTTCCTATCAGTGGCCCTGTGTGCAGTTATATGAACACTCCTATAAAATTGCCACTTTGTACCTCCCTTATGTATTAGTCATCTGCAAACAAATGGAATTTATGTTCTTATTCAAAAGCAAACCTTCCTTTCTTCTTCTGCTACCAACGTTATTAAAAAAATAAAATGATGCCTTTTTTTGTCGTGCATGAACAGCATGTTAGATAAGTTCAATACATAAAAGCAATTTATGATTTTAAAAAAGGATTTTTTTTTCATTTTGAGTCTACAAATTATCAACACTTGTTCCTGGATAATATATGCTAAAAGATCTCTCAGAATAGAAACAGATTTAAAACTTACTTGATTTTTTGAATCCAAATACAATAGTCTGTAATGTAGAGATCATTAAGGATGTAGGCAGGGTCATTTTCTCGAAAAATCTTGTGAATGTCCAACAGACACTTCAAAACAGCACTTTTACCTGGAAAAGCATTTATATTTTTTGAAAAAATAAATAAAAATCTAAACCATTACAATCTTACACCTGCAATAAACAGTTCATTGCAACACTTTATATCTGTGGCAGCAATCTTACTATTTTTTTCTGTTGAGTTAGTGCCTCAATCATTTGATTGGAATTCTTCATTCATTCATCTATTCATTTATAAAACAAAATATAGGGAGTAGAGATTTAGGTCCTGCTTACACAAGTTCTCTTCCACTGGTCTTCCTCTGCTTGCACACAGCCTCACTGAAATCAATGTAAATGTGCCAATTTGGAGTAGGGATGTTAAAAAGCGTTTTGGGGGGTTTTTTGGTAGTAAACATGAACATGTTTACACAGGGGGCTGGCACCACAGGAACTAGTGTGTGGGGGGAGCTAGCTTTTAAGCAAGCTACCTGCAAGCACCGGCTCCTGTGGGGCCGCCAGCCTCCCCACCCCCACATTACTGTCTCAGAGGCAGCAGCATGGGGAGGGGGGGAGAATGGGCTCCCCAGGAGCCTGCTTAAAAGCCAACTCCCCGCAAGCACCAGCTCCCAATTGCTCCCCCCCCCCACTTGCGCTGCCTCTGATACAGAAGCAGCAGCGCGGGAGGACCCCTGCATGTAACCATGAAGGTTAATCGATGAACCCAGGTTCATTGGTTATCCGTTTAAATATGTATATTAACACATCCCTAATTTGAAGTTCATTGCAGGATCTGATCCTTAGTACTCAGTGTTTCCTGCTGCTGTCAGTGATAGACTGGTTGGCAGCTCAAACCTCTGGGATAAAAAGAGCTTATCATACAGTCCTAATAACTAAAAAAATATAAATCCATTTTTTAAACGACTGGATAAATCTCTGGAAAACGAACATTTAGCAGCAAAAATACATTTTCTTATTTCAAAACCAAAGGAGACTTGTTCTGCTTCATTTTTCTTTCATGGGTCCCTGTTTCTGCAAAGCGAATGTTTAGCTACAAGCATTTCCTAATGATTTAGAACTTCTTCGCATCCTTTTTTTTCAAAAGCCTCAAAACCACTAAGACTTAAGAATTAGTGAGAACACTTTTTAAATGTATATTTTTACTAGGCAGTGAAAATAAGCATGACTAATAAACAAAAATAAAGTGTGCAAAGGGGAATCTAGCAGCCTCCTCTGTTTGGGTTAGCTTCTCCTAGATTTTTTTTTTTTAATCTTAAATAAAAATTAAGATCTTCAAGAAATCAACTCAGAACTCCCCCTGCTGTCCAGCCATGAGATTTAATCAGAGAAGAGCCCCAGACTGAGTGTGTTTATACCAGTTTCCAGGACAAATAAGGGGGAAATGGGAAAGAAGTTGTTCAAGAGGGTATAAATCAGTGGCAGGTGTGAAGAAACTGGAGAAATGTTGCACTGGAGGAGAACTACTCAAACACAAAACTGAAGAGAGAATCAGATGCAAATTAAGATGCATAAGCAAGGGGCTGAGCTATAACTTCTAAACTTTATCATCCTTAATATCTGACAAGACAGACTATTCCGAGTTGAAAAGCAGCAGCCTCATTTTCTTAAAAATTGACAATGGAGTAAAAACCTTGTTAGCTGTCAAACTGCCACCCAGAACAGCTTACAGAGTATGTGTATATATAATATTATATATATATTGTGTGTGTGTATATATATTATGTATAAAACCAGTTTTAAAAGTTTTCAGGACAAATAAGGGGCAAGGAAAGGACTGGGTTAGAGGTTCTCTCTTTCTAATGCCCCCGTATTCCTTGATTCTATTCACTGACATTCATGGGGGTTTGGTGGCTTATCTGACAGGTCCTCTGCTGCAGCAAACAGCAGACTGTTGCATAAAAAAGCCTCCGCCTGAGCTTACTTGATTTATATACATGGATTTTCTAAAGCTACACCAAACTGTAAGGTCTAAGGTTTTAAACTATAACTTATTGTGATCTTTGTCAAACTTTGTAATCTGTGTAACTCTCAGAAACTTACAGTAAGATGCAACTTTGTAATCTTTGTAACTCTCAGCCACCTTGCTTGTAACTTTCCCTAAGATGCATTCTCCCCTGGATGAATGGAGAGAGAGTGCGTGATTGAAGAAGGTTTGGAACAATGGAGCACATTTCAATGAGTCATCACAGCCTGGGCATGCTCCTTGCTGGATAAAGGGAAGTCTGGGCATGCTCCCTGATGACAAGGTGAATGAGTCACAGGGACCATTCGGACACAATATAAGGAGAGGAAGCATATGTGAGACTCTCTTCCTTTTCCTTCCCCTGCTCCTGAGAAGCTCCTCTCCAGTGTCTCTCCTCCTGACCAGCTTCCCCAGCCATGATGAGCAGACAGACCCTCCAGGATCCACATGCCTTGGCTCCTTCTGCAACCCATATGTCTGTGTAAATGTGTGCGTGCCTGAGGGCAGAAATGAATGGGTGTGAATGAGTGAGTGAATGAATGGTGGGTGGGTGTGTGAGAGAGAGAGAGTTCTATCTTCTTTAGTTTAAACCTTTGGTGGCTGCTTACTCCTCTTTAATTTTACCTAGTGGAAATAAACCCATACTAGTGTAACCCTGGGTGGTCCCCAGTGAGAATATTTTTGGGGTAACACAGACCAACTTAACAATTCCACAGCATTGTCTAGTGTCCCTCTACACTAAATAGAAAAGGAGTTTTTCATTTCATTGCTACAACAATTTCACAAAGTCAGGATCCATCCAGTATACTAAGGGACGTGGAGGGGAAATAAGTTTTGTTAAAGTTCTACTCTGTTTAGTTAAGACACAATGGATGTTGTCACAGATTTAATTTTCATCACACTGTCCTTCATGTTGCACATTGTTTACACTGGTACAAAGAAAAAGAGGGAATACACTGTGTGAGTGCAACAAGTGAGAATTCTGTAGGGCAGTGGTTTTCAACCTATTCATTTTGTAGAACCCATAGGGGCTCACAGACTATATCAAGTATCTCCAAAAGACCCTGCATCTCAATTTGAAGTTTTTAGGGTTCCACAAATGGGGAAAAAAAAAAAAAAGGTTGAAAACCACTGCTGTAGGGTTGTGGAGATGGGCACCCCAACTCATCAGGGAATTGGGAGGAGGACAAAAGAACGGAACCGCCCCATGCACACCAATTAAGAGATTCAAAGATCCTTCAAGGTACAGTACAGACATACACTTGGAGAGACTGCTCATTGTGGGCATACACAGTTCTTATCCAGGCCTGAAGACACCAAAAGAATACAGTCTTCCTAAGGGTGACATAAATGTATAAGCTATCACATAGGAACTGCAGGCAAGCCTTTGCTGTGGTTTGAGAGCTCTTTTGCAGCAGTTGTGAAAATGGGGTCTGCAAGGGTACTCCAGGGAGTACAGGAGTCATGTCTGTGGCATCCGGGCCTGCTGCTCAACTCCCCTTCCCTCCCAATGACTCCTGCACAAGGTGGAATAGCTGTTCAGCAGCCTACAGGAAGTGCTGGAAGGGAGGGGAGGAACAGGGATGGGGCACACTCAGGTGAAGGGGAGCAAAGAGACAGAAAAGAGTAGGAGGCAGGGTGGGCCTTGCAATTTTTGGTACAGTGCAAAGAGGTGAGGATACCCCAAAGGAAAGTTGAAGAAGGAAAATCTATTTACAAAGTAATGACAAGTGTTTAAGAACATGCACAAGATCAATGTGAGTATTTGTGAACTAAAGTTTTTTTGTTTGTTTGTTTCATCTTAGGTATTTGCTGCACCAAACATTTTCCAAGTCATACAATAATCACAGAAACAAACCTAAGCTTGCTAAATGGAATTCACTTTAAGGTGTCTTAAATAATGGAAATATTAATCAGTAACAATTTACTTTATTTGTAAAGTTACGGTATTACATTGTACTCAGCAGTTCATAAACTGCTTTAATTAAACAGATGTTTCCTGACTGTTTAAAAGTTAGTGGAACAGAATAAAACATAAATACCTAAAAAAAATCCTAATCCTGTAAGAGAACTGAAAACAATTATTTATAAATATTTATGAAATGTTATTATATTAAACATAAAAAGTATTGTAAGAGCCAGTACATTTGCTCACAGATTGTTGGACTCCACAGGAGTTCACTGCTAGGACTGCCTACAGCAGAAATCCCACAATTTTAAACTCATGGAGTTTCAGGGGGACTTTTTCCCCACCCATGACTTAAATGCTTTTAGGTATAATTAGGCCCTTTACATCAATCATTTGATACAACAGAAATAAAGTCACTGTAATCTAGCTTTTTCACAGGCTCAATGGCTCATGCATTAAAAATAAAACATTTATGAAATAACAGAAAACTATAAAATCCATTCAGCTATTTTTTATCTCCTCAATCTGATTTTTTTTCTCCCTACAGCATCAAATCAAGTAAATTAAGTTCTCTTCCCAATGGCATTTCTATATATTTCTTCATACACTTGCAAGCTGCAAAATGAGTTTGCATCTAAAGAAAAAAACTGAACTTTGTTATCTGCCTCTTAAAGGTATTAAAGGATAGCATGAAATTGAATATCTGAGGACTATAAAACATGGTACCAAGACCTTATGTTTACACCAACTTAGTCATCAGATTCTGAGAGACAAAATCTCAAGAATATTTAAGCAAAGACAGCTATATTAAAAATTCAACGAAGCTTTATGCCAAACACCACATAATATACGTACACACATATATATGCATGTGTTTGGTGAGGTTTATTTATAAACAAACATGAATGAAAGAATGCAAATGAACATTAATCTATTTTGGATCCATTTAAAAGTTCATTTCAAAGTGTCAAATGCAATACATAGTGTGACTGGAACAAGAGCTACTATGCAATTCTGAATCTTCAAAGATCCTTGTTGGCAAATATAATCCTTGACTTGTTGGCAAACATAGTAATTTTACAGTTATGTGTTTTATAATTTGATGGCAGGTTCAATCAATCACCTGTCTGTTGGTCCTGTAACAGAGTCCACTGAAAGTAAACCAGACAAAGTTTATACTTGTTTCATAACAGAGGGTGGCTACAGATGGCCACCACTCTGTTACGGAACAAGCAGAAAGCTCTAGGTACTAACATCCATCAAGAAAACATAAGAAGTTGAGAACTACAAATCAATCTTTTTTATATGTAATTAGACATTAAATTATTTATTATTCATATGTATGCTGAAAAAAACATAGAACATTCTTTAACCTCACACAAAGGAGTACAATGGTTTATATCTTTTCAAGCAGCTAATAAATGTAAAATACACAAATTAGCATTACCTAGTCTAGGGATGTTAGCGTGTAGTCACTTAAAACATTAGCCAATAAGCCTGAGCTTATTGGTTAATCATAACAACTACATGCAGCCCCTCTCTTGCTGCCTCTGTATCAGAAGTGCTGCCTGCCCCATCCCCTGCTGTCTCCCACAGATGCAGCGAGTGCGCTGTCCATTCTTCTGCATGTGTGGGAGGCCGGGGTGGGAAGGGGAGGGAGACAGGCAGCTCCACAGAAGCCAACAAGCACAGAGAACTGGCTTAAAAGCCAGCTCCCCGTGCATGTTGGCTCCTATGTGCCCCCGACCCCGCATTGCTGCCTCTGCTTTCAAGCCAGCTCCCCACACGTATCAGCTCCCACAGAACCGCCTCCCTGCCCGCGCAGGCAAGTGGGAACCTGTGCTCGTGGGAGTCGACTTTTAACACCTGTCCCCCTGAACACTGGCTCCTGCTGCCCCACGAGTGTAAATATGTAACAGCAAAAAAAATCCAGCAGTTACACCTCTACAAAAATATACAGTAATTAACATCCCTAATCTAGTCATGTAAATACTGAGAGAAATAATATACATCTCCTATATTTTGAAAAAAATTATATGATGCCTACAGGTTTACTGAAGAGGAAAAATATTGTTTATATAAATATACCAAAGCTACAAATGATTAATTTGAGCTTTAATTCTCAGTTTTTATATACTTATTTATTTTTGATGCAATTTTATAGCTTGTATGTACCAATAACTCACAAATCAGAAGTTTATCAAATCCAATATAAATCGAGTTTGTACATGTATTCAGATAACTTAGATATGACAGAATATTGCAATCCAAGTATTCAAACTTAAATAGCTTTGCTGCAAAAGCATTTAAAAACATTCAAAGCATTGATCATCCAGAGCATGAGAGAAATCTTTCTAGCAGTCTTAATACAAATTAACCTACTGTGCTTCTCTTATGACTAATGAAGAACTGATCTAAATGAATGTCTCACCTACTTTATCAACCAGCTCAAAACAATCAATATTTTGATTAAGGGCAAACTCTCAATGTAGCCCTGCATTTTTAAAGCAAATTCACTCTCAATTTTCCTTTATGAGTTACCTGTCCAACATTCATAGTGTTATATTCTGTTAAAGTGCTACTATTCATCAGCCTTTGCAAAGTGTACATCTAGTACACAGAGTCTCAGACTTTAGACTATGCATTTTGTGTACGTTATCAAACTGAAACACATCAAACCCTATCACAGCTGCAATTAAATTCTTTGCCCACATATCTTATACAAATTTAAATTCCAAATATATTAGTATACTATGCTCTAGCTGCTTTTATCTTCATCTAGGAAAAGGGCTCAACTGATTACTCACTTGCTGAAAGTTAAGCACGTGCTTAAGTGTTTTGCTGGATTCAGGTCAAGAGGAATGGTTTTATGGGTAAGATTAGCTTCCTACTGATGAAAACAAGTCACATTTACCTGTACATTTGCATACATTGTAAAGCCTGAAGTTGGCAGTTCAGAGCAACCAATACTCCAAAAATAAATACAGTAAAATATAAACATACAACACATCATATAATATATATAATATAATATTGTACTTACTTTTATTATGCTTTCAGTAGTATATACAATATACTAGGCATTATATAAAAACAAAGACAGGCCCCAAAGACCTTCTAAGATTTTCCATGGAATTTGAAGAAATAAACATTTTGTTGTGTGTTATCTGTAGTATGCCTTTTAGATAGCACAAGCACAAAACTTTACGTTAATGTGGTTTGATCGTCCATCTCCTTTTTCAAATTCATACACAGATTCATATTTATTTTATTCTGTTTTCTGATAAAATATGTAGCTACTAAATACACTTAACATTAGTTATATTCTTACACATTTTTTAGTTTAAGGCCTTATATACACTACTCTCTCAACTACAGTAGCAAGAAATAACTTAAGCACACAGATATTGGCATTTTCATCTGTGTTGATATTAGGGATGTAAGCGACTACTCGCTCTCCTCCCATCCCGCTGCCTCTGTATTAGAGGCAGCAAGGGGTGGGAGAAGCAGGAGTCGGTGATGGGGAGAACCGTCTTTTAAGCCGGTTCCCCCCCAGCATCAACTCTGCGGTGCAGTGGGGGAGGGACAGAGGAGGCAGAGGTATAGCAATCTGGGAACCAGCACAAACTGGGACTGCTCAGTCCCGGCTCGCGCTGGGTCCCGGATCTACCCACGCTGTGGCTCTGCCTTTTAAATGTAGTAGGAGCCACCTGGCTCTTACTACATTTAAAATGCAGACATAGCAGTCCCGGAGCCAGTTTGCGCTGGCTCCAGGAGTTATTCCTGCTGTGGCTCTGAAAAGCACCTCCCCTTAATCATGTACTCGATACAAACTGTATTGACTACACGATTAGCCAAATACCCGCTCCTTAACATCCTTAGTTGATACTAATCATCTTTGTCTATATCACCATCACCATATTAACTATTTTGCCCTTCCACCCAATAGATTAAGACTATTTTCCTCTTCCAAATTAATCCATTAGAATCTATGTAATTTCTCAAGTAATATTTAGAGAACAACATGGCTTATATAAAGTGCAGTTTCCGTCTTTTTACCAATGAAAATATATACTGAAATGGCCAAGCATTTACTTTCTTGTGCCTTGCATGCACAAACTGAGCTCTTGAAATTCCACCCACAACTCTGATAATCAACTAACCAATACAGCCAATCACATTTCTTCCTGCAATGGTTTCCTAGGTAACCTATACAGCACAAGAAATTCATGGCATACAGCTGAATGAAACTAAACCTGTTGTACTTCCATTTTTTTCAATGCTTTTCAACAGTTAAGTGTTAAAAGGACAAAAGTTTCGATAGCTCACAGGATATATGATAGCTGAGGCCCTACCAAATTCACTGTCCATTTTGGCAATTTCATGGTTCACAAGATTTCAAAAACAGTAAATTTCATAGTTTAAGCAATTTAAATTTGAAATTTCACAGTGTTGTAATTGCAAGGGTCTAGACACAAAAAGGACTTATGGGGGTTGCAAGGTTATTTTAAGGGTGGCTATGGTACCTTTACTCCTACACTGCTTTTAGTGGTGGCACTGCCTTCGGAGCTGGGCAGATGGAAAGCAGCAGCTGCTGGCCTGGAGCCCAGCTTTGAAGGCAGAGCCCCTGACAGCAAGCAGCGCACAAGTGAAGGCGGCATGGTATGGTATTGCCATTCTTAATTCTAGGTTGCTGCTTCTTCTGCACTGCTGCTGGCAGTATGCTGCCCTTCAGAGCTGGACACCTGGCCAATAGCCACTATTCTCTGGCTGCCCACTACTCTGAATGCTGTGCAGAAATAAGGGAGGCGATATCATGACTCCCCTGCAACTCCCTTTTGGATCAGGACCCCCAACTTCAGGAATACTGATGTTCCCTTCCCCCCCCCCGCCCATGGGCGGCTGGTGAAGGTAGAGCTGTGGGAGGCAAGCCCCCAACCCTGCCCCTACTGCCCAGGCCACGCCCTCCATCATGGGTAGGGCGGGCAGCACATGGCCCGAGCCTCTCCAGGCCCAGAGCACGGGGAGGATGGGCGGCCCGCAGCCCCCAGCCTTCCCAGTACCAGAGAATGGGGAGAGCAGGTGGTGTGTGACCCCCAGGCTCTCCAGCCCCAGAACATGGGGAGGACGGGTGGTGTGTAGCCCCCAGCATCCACGGCAGTAGAGCACAGGGAGGGTGGGCAGCGCACAGCCCCCTGTCTCCCCAGCGCCGGAGCACGGGGAGAGAGGGCACTCGGGGGTAGCAACACTCTGCCTCCAGAACGCCTACAGTAGATATTCTGGGGGGGCAGAGTGTGGGCAGGGCCAGTCTGGCAGTTTGGAAAGGCAATGCCTTCCCCCGCCTAGAATACCGGCCACTTATGCCTCCACCCCCCATGAAATCTGTGTAGTAGATGGTAAAAGCATACAAAAGAACAGATTTCATATGAGGAGACCACATTTCATTGGCCGGGATGCATTTTTCAGGGCTGTGAATTTGGTAGGGCCCTAATGAGAGGGCACGCAGTATTCTTGCTCCAAATTATTCACTTAAGGCTTTATAGATTTCTACAGGAACTGAACATGCTTTGCACCTTTTGAAGTCAGAATGTTTAGAATCCACTCAGGTTTGATCATGACAAGACTGCTGCTGCTCAATGACTTATATGGGAGTGACTCTGGTTTGTTCTTAATGAACATATCTATTGCTTTTATTATGAACACGGCACCATAGGTGTAGTTAACAATCCAACGGTCACATTTTCTACTGGTGTTCTAATTGAATTTAAGCCAGTTGCAGCAATTCACACAGACAAAGAATTTGGCCTTGCGTCAGTCATATAATGAAAGGGATGATATCATCAGATTATGCCCTATAATTTTTTATTGGCATTTTTCTCTTCTGCTCAGATTGTCTGTTTGCTCCAACTATCTTCTGATGCTTCCTCCCTCACACTCTCTTCATCTACCTGACTCTGTACATCCCTTTTTGGCCCCCTCATCATTTCTCTTCAAATGCTCCTCTCTCTTTTTCCTTCTGCTTCCATTTAGCTAAAACCCTCCTAACCAAACCATAGAAAAAAAAATCATGGCATGACATGATGTTTGCAGGTCATCACATAATGCACTCTTTGCTATGTTATTACTTCTTTCCCCTACCCTTTGTCTGTCTTGTCTATTTCAATTGTCTGGGGCAGGGAATGCCTCCTGCTGCGCGTGTACAGTGCGTAGCATACTGGAGTCCCATTCCTGGTTGATCCCTAGACACTGCCATAATAAACAATAAATAGCAGCAATCCTCTCATTTCTATTTCAAGAATAACATCACAACACAGCTGTACTTCACAGATCATGGTTTTTTTTTTCTCCTTTCTGGTGATGATGGGTCCAGCAACAAAAGTTGAAAAATGTACTGGCTTCCTGCAGTACTCATACTAATCCACCAAAGCAATCATGCCGTCTCTGTTACCAAAATGTTTTTAATTTTTTTTGTCGGGTCACTAAATGTTCATTCTGTAGAACTTCCCTTGCGCCACAAAATTAAATTTGAAAATTACATAATCTCTATTTTGAGTCCTTCCCCAAGTGAATCAGAGGCCAAGTGCACACAGCAAAAGCTGTAGATGGCACTAGAGTACCCGAACTAGCTTGAATGAAGCTGACATAGGAACAGTAGAGAAGACAGCACAGCATGGGTTCAGATCAAGTAGTACAAACCCAGCATAATCCTTGCCTAGTTACTTACTTAGGCTCACTAGCCTGTGGTGAAGCCCATACTGTGCTGTCTTCACTATTCTCAATACTCACATCAGCTGGATTCAAGCTAGCTCCCATAAGTTAGCTCTCATGCAGCTTTGCTGTGTAGACAACCCCTGACAGACTGCCTGAATGCTACACTATGTCTGGTATCATAAGCATTTAATTTTTCCCACACTCAAGCAATGATATACCTATCCTATGGAGTTAATTGGAAAGGATGCTTAATACTTTCCTTGCTTAACTTCGCTGTCTGATCTTCATGTTGTCAGTGGTAAACTGAACAAGCAGCACTTTTCTTTTGGATGCTATCCCAGAATTAATATAGCAGATATTGATTCTAGGAGAGTGTAATAGCAGTATAATTTCCAGATATTAGAAAGTGACTCACCTTGTGTTGTAATGACAGTTCTTTGAGATGTGTGTCCCCGTGGGTGCGCCACTGTTGGTGTTGGGCTTATCCCGGCGCCGCAGATTGAAGACTTTTCCAGCAGTATCTGTCTAGGCTACACGTGTGCAGCAGGGGGCGCGCACCGTTGCCACCTTTGGAGTTCTCACACACAGCCCGACTCCCCTCAGTTTCTTCTGTGGCAAAGTTCTGGCTATGCACCGTGGGTCTCACACTAATGGCGGATAATATTAACCTCAGAGACTCGCTGTGGTCCTATACACAACCCCTTTCTCTTTACAGGAGGCAGGGTCCACAACTTAGTTAGCTATACTCAACACAGGCTAGTCCATGGTTTTGGGGTGAAAACCCCTTGATAGTCCTGGTTTTCCTTCTTGGGATAGGCTCTGTGTTGATGTGGGGGAAGGTTTTGGGGGAACCTGGGCCCGCCCACTATGCCGGGTTCCGGCTCAGGGACCCTAAAGTAGCAGCAGCAGTCAAGGTTGTTTTTCCTTTCAACTTGGCAACTGTTCCCTGGGCCACTTCCCCAAACAACCCCTCCAAACTGTCTCACTCTGGTGCCTCTTAACCAGCTCTCAGGACACATACAGCTTCCTGCTCCTCTCTTTCTCCTTCCGGTCTGTCCCTGTTTGTCTTCCACCTCTCCTTACCTAGGGGAGGCCTTTTAAAGCAACTCCATTGGCTGTAATGGGCTGCAGGGAGCCCTTTATCCCTTTATTGAGTGACTTTCCTAAGGGAGCAATCTAGTTAAGTAGCCCCAGGTGTTTTTATGCCTTCATTTTATTGCAGCAGGCTCTAGTAGTTTACTCTGGAAAGAGAAAACCACTGACCCAGTGCCCTGTATACCTGCCTTCCACTAGACTGTGGTAGGCTGCTGGCTTAGGTCTGTCACACTTCATATACTCCCACTTGCATGAAATTGTTCTGAAGAAGAGAGGAAGAAGGATGGGTCGTGGAGCACCCCTGGGGACACACATCTCTAAGAACTGTCGCTACTGCACAAGGTGAGTAACTTCCTTTTCTTCTTCGAGTGATGTCCCCACGGGTGCTCCACTGTTAGTGACTATATAGTGGTACCCACAATATAATAGGTGGGCTCCTGATTATGTATTAGGAATAGATGAGAGTACTGCATTAGCCACTGCTGAGTTCGCCTCCTATCATGAAGAGATCATGTAATGCTTCATGAAGGTGTGGTTGGATGACCAAGTGGCTGCTGAACAGATGTCTTTAAGAGAAACTCCCTTCAGGAAGGCAACTGATGTAGTTACTGCCTAGATGGAGTGCACCCTGGGAGGCATAGGAAGTGGCCTGTTAAGCAGAGAGTACCATTGGGTGTAGCAGGATGATATATTTGAAGATATATTGTAATAAATAGCGTTCCCTAAAAACAGTCTGCTAATAAGAAGAATAGGATGTATGATTTTCAGAAAGGCCGTGTATGGTCAATATAGAACAATAGTGCCCTCCAAACATCAAGGGTGTGCAAAGCAGCCTCTTCATGGGAGGCATGAGGCTTTGGGTAGAAGGTAGGACGATAGGCTCACTGATGTGGAATTCTGAGCAGACTTTCAGCAGGAAAAAGGGATGGGGTCGGAGGACCACCCTGTCCTTATGGAATACAGTGTTGGGTGGGGTTGCTGTAAGAGCGGCAATTTCATTGACTCGTCTCGCGGTTGTGATTGCTATTAAAAACAGTGTCTTTGCTATTAACTAAGAGAGTGGACACTTGGCCAAGGACTCAAACAGTGATCTAGTTAGTGTGTTGAGTATGAAATCTAAGTCCCAGATGGGAGGTAAAGGTCTACGTAGCAGATTCAGGTTTTGCAGTCCTCTAAAAAAACCTAGAAATTGGGTGGGCAAATAAGGAGAAACTGTCGATCAGAGGGTGAAAAGCTGCCAGCGCAGCTAAGTCTCTGAGGGAAGACACTGATAGACCGTGTCATTTCAGATGCATAACGTAGTTCAAGACTGTATGAAGAGGAACGGCAGTTGGCTGAGTGCCAATGGTGTTACATCATGCTGTAAAACACCTCCACTTGTAGAGGAAAGTATTATGGGTGCTCTGCCGTCTACTCTGAAGCAGGACACTTTTTACCGGTTGTGAGCTTGTTTTCTCCGCTTCCAAGAACCAGATAGAAGCCAAGACATCAGGTGTAACGTTTCTGGTTGGGGGTGGAGAAGGGAGCCTGTGTTCTGAGAGAGAAGGTCTGCGTGAGTAGGAAGCAAGTAAGGAGGTCAAAGAGACATCCAATATAGATAGGAAAAACAAGTTTGCCTGGCCCACATGGGGACTAAAAGGATTACCGTGGCACTGTCCAACTCGATCTTCCAGATAACCCTTGGTATGAGTGGGATTGGGGGGGAATGTGTAGTAGGGTTGAGCTTCCCACGTGATGAGGAAGGCATCACCTAGTGAGGCTGGTCCTATTGCAGCTCTGGAACAATATTGGGGGCACTTAGTGTTCTGATATGTTGCAAACAAATCCACTGTCTGAATCCCCCAGCGTCAAAATAGGTCCTGTAGAACCAATGTATGAAGTGTCCTCATGGTCTTCCACAAAGTGACGGCCGAGAGCATCCGCTGTTGTATTGCTGATCCCCAGAAGATATGATACAACCAGGTTGTTGTTGTGGATGTACCAGTTCCATAGGTGAACAGCCTCTGCATAGAGGAATGGAGAATGGGCGCCCCCTTGTCGACTGATATAAAAAATGGTGGTGACATTGTGTACAGCAGAACCCCAAATGTGCTGAAGGAAGTATCTGCAAGCATTGCTCACAGCGCAGAGCTCTAGAAGATTGATATGCAAGTGAGATTCATGAGCTGACCATCTGCCCTGGGCGAAGTGGTGCTGCATCTGTGTGCCTATATTGCTTCTCTGGAACCTCCAATAGAGCAACCACTTGACTGGTGGCAACTCTCTTGAAAAGCTCCTGAAATTGTTTCAGGTCATCGGTCGAAGGTGTATCATCTGGGATAAAAGCCGCATCGGGTGAAGACGATAATTTATCAGTTGGGGAAAGGCCTCGCTGGTCAGGATCAACATCAATAATCTGCTCTTCCTGGGTCTCCAAGTCCTCCGATGGATAAAGGGGACTACGAGGAGGAGAGGCTGGTGCTGATCTATGGGCCAGAGTTAATGGTGCCACCAAGCAGTGCCTCGATAGTGTCCAGTAGTGGCATGAGGACCAGTGTGTAGAACACTGAGGGTGACAGGACCAGTCGGGGTACCACGGACGATGGTGCGAAGGTCATGATCGATGTCTGTCATAGGGAGTGTCTGGTCTTGTTGGGGAGGAGTGTTGAGAAGAAAAAACACTCCTGCAGTTGTCTTTGTAATTGCTGTAGTGTGACAGTGTCGGTGAACGGGGAGAACGTGGGACCCGTAATGGAGAGCAAGAGATTTGTCTCTGGGAGTCATTGTATGGTGACCTCGAGCATTGTCTCGAGGTCGGTTCCAGCACTTGGTAGTCGTGTTTATGTGCGGGGCGGTGCCAGCTGAGTGAGGATGCCTGCGGTGCAGATGAACATGATGCCGGTGGAGGAAACATCAGTGCCGATGGTGAGGGCACCTGTTCCGGGCTTGGAGAGCGAAGCAGGGACCTAGCAAATTTTGCCCTTGCTTTTCCCAGTGCCAGCGGTGCCGAGGATTTATCTGACTCCTGGATGTCATCCATTCTGAGTGCTGCAGGAACCGGTGCTGAGGGCAGTGTGGTCCACGGTTTCAGTTCTGCAACTGAAGTGGTACAGGAGCGCCCGATGCTGGAAGTGCCTGGCTTGTCTCCCAGGCTGACTCTGGGAGGTAGGGAACGAGATGGGAAGACTCTCTTTTTTTGCTGGCAATTTAGCAGGAGAGGGGGAGCTCACTGATTTCTTTCATTTACTGGGAGTTTCCTGCTGAGTACTCCCATCCTTGGTTGTTTGAGGCTCAAGGGCCCTATCAAATAATAAATAATAATAAATAAATAATAAATAGCATTTGCAGCCTGAGCTCCCTATGCTTGCATGCCCTGGCTGTGAGGCTGCAGCACTGCACGCATTTTTGCGGGACATGCGCCTCTCCCAAGCATCGAATACAAGACCCGTGGCCATCCAAAGCGGGCCTCGACACGTTTCTTAAACCCTGGTGAGCCAGGCAGAGCTGGCTTCCATAAAACTCCATTTTATTTTTTTTTAAAGGACTTGGCGCTGTCTCACCAGTCTCAAGTCTATGAATGCAGTTTTTCCTTTTTCTTTTTTTAAATGAAAGGTCATCGTCCGACTCACCTTCGGTGCGGTGCGTTTCAGTGGCATTAATGGCCTAACTATTTCTCTTCTTTCTTTCTCTTTCTTTTGCTAGCAACTAAAAGGTACAAAGAACAGGAAACCATTTTTAAGTAATTTACTCAAACACAATTCTTATCTACAGGTATGTAAAGAGGAGGCGGATTGAGCTCCATCCGCGACCGATCACTGTACGAAGGAACTGAGAGGAATTGGGCCACACACACAAACTCCAAAGGTGCGAATGGCGCACAGCCTGGCCAGATACTACTAGAAAAGTCTCTGATCTGCAGCACCAGGATGAGCCCAACACCAACAGTGGAGCACCCACAGGGATATCAATCGAAGAACATTATAATTTATGGGTCCTGCAGCTTTCACACGTCATGAAAAATAATGTTAATAAAATTATGTTAATCAACATAGGTGTGTACAACTGTACAGTTGAAACTAACTTAATAACTGTTTTGAACTAGGATATATAATATTGTGTTGCTAGGAGATTTACTTCCAGATATCAAAATGATGACAGCCCTACTCCTAAAGTGTGAAAAAAAAATCAAAGGTTCAAATATGTAGTGCAGTCAGCTTTTAATTCATCAAGTTAAATCAATTAAAACCTAACCACATGACATTCCACTACTATATGTTTTGTTTACACAGTATTATTTGGTTGCTATTTAATGGTGACTGGTTTTGTGTAGGTAAAGGCAGAGGCAGTGCACTAAAAGACAAGTTTATAGATTTCTTCCTCTCCCCCTAGGATATAATTATGACTTTGAAAGTGATAAAGAACATTTTATGATGCATACTGCATTATTTTAATGCTTTCCACATCACAATGCTGTTTTCTCAGCCCTTTCTGTGTCACTGATAAAAAAACAGAATCCTAGAACGGGAAAGGATCTCAAGAGGTCATTGAGTCCAGTCCCCTGCCCTCACAGTTCAGAATTTATTCCACCTAGGGATGTAAGCGACCGAACAGTCCTGGCTCATGCAGACGCTGCGCCTCTGCATTTTAAACATAATAAGAGCCTCGTGGCTCTTACTACATTTAAAATGCAGAACCGTAATGTGGGTGGCTCTGCAGAGCGGTCCTATCAACTAATCGTATAGTTGATACAAGTCGATTAGCTCAATAACCTCAATTTAACATCCTTAATTCCACTTTAGTTCTGTATAAATACATTTACACCATAGGAGTGCTCCATTAATCTGTTCATGTTTAATATCTCTAGCCATGACTTCATAAAAAAAATCTGTGTTTCTTATCTTATCATTCCATCATTGAACCTAATAAACAGTTGCCCTCTACCATATTTCCTAAACCCATAAAGGAAGTGGCCACCCGGAGGCTTAAAAAAAAACAAACCCCAGATAAAAGCCCCCAGAACTGTTCCTCAAAAAACTAGTCCACCTATATGCCAGTATTAATCCGATACAAGTGACAGACTATTTTTGGAATTAAAGTGCCTCAGATCTCTAGTATAGGTTGAACCTCTCTAGTTTGACACCCTCAGGACCTGACTGGTGCTGAACCTGAGAATTTGCTGAACCATGGGAGATCAAGGTTGTCTAGCAGCATTACCAACACTTCCACTGCTTACTGGGCTCTTAGAAGGCATTTGGGGTAAATTAGAGCTAAATAACAGCATAGAACACAGAATGCCAGGACTGGTGGCTGTAAACAAACTTTACTGGATTGCAGGAAACTTGGCCACACCCATGATAAATGGACATCCAGCTAACTAAAACCATGCCAGACCACAGATGTTGCTGAACCAGAGTACCAGTCTGAAGAGATTCAACCTATATGATTATTTAAAGGAGGAAAAAAATGTAATAACTAAGGGGACCAAAAAATTAGTCTAAAATGAGCAGAAACCCTACCTCTGGGAAACTAGCCAGGTAAGAAAATGAACTTCACGGTGAATTTATTTTCAGAACAATTCTTAGCACCATTCACAAGTGTTAATTTAATAGAATAACTCTTCCAAATCATGGATCAAAGTGAAGAAGCTGCTCTGATTATCCAGATTGTTTAGTGCATGTATATGTATTCCAGTTGGGGACTCCATGTCAGGATCAGCTGAACAGAATTTAACAGAATGGCAATCACAACCAAACATAGGAGATAATTTCAAAACTGCCTGTGGAGCCTGATTCACAGCTCATTTAAGCTAATAGGAGTCCTTTCATTTATTTCAGCAGGTTTTGCATGTAACACAGGAAGAGCTAACAAACTACAGGTATACATCTAATTTTTTATCATGATTCACCATTAGAAATACAATGTAATTATAATAAAAATAAAGTATAATACTTAAAAATAGGGCACAATACAAAAAGTGTAATACCTAATTATATGACACTAGCTTCATAACTATGCTTTTGCCAATAAAAGGAAACCTTTTCCACCTCTAACACATGCATGTGCATGCACACACATAAAATTATCTACACAGTGCGTGAATGCACACCAGCAATGGTGTAAATTCCAGTGCACAGCAGCATATCAAGCACTGTTCATGCTTACCCTGTTGACATACACAAACTGTTCCTTAGTGCATGCTTCCACAGTCTCACAATATTAGATCAACATGCATTAAGGAACTTTTAGTGCATCAGCAAGGTCCAAACTTCATTGTATATGACTAATTAACATTTAGAAAAAAAATTCAGTATCTCACCTAGCTGCAATATCATGGCTGTATCACTGAAGGCTCGTGTCACTAATCTGAAATGTCTGTAGAGCGGATAACATAAAACTCTTCTTCCAAAGGATACCAGGATTTCAGGAATACTAGTGAAACTCTGTGTAGCAATGAAATTGAATAATTAATTTATTTAAATAAAAATGCACACAGTAATTTATTTTTTAAAAGACATTATAGCTATACCCGTAAAATCACGAGTATAATGCGCACTTTCCCCCCTTTTTTTAGGGTCATAGCCAGGCTGCGCATTATACATAGGGGGTTATCTTTTCAAGTTTTAAACTCACCCTCAGCAGGCACGAGCTGGGCGGGGTGGAGGGGGAGGCGGGCCGGCAGGCGTGAGCTCGGCGCGCGGACAGCTGGACGGGGGGCAGGTTTCCTTCCCGTTCCTTCCCTCCTGTTCTCCTGTATAATGGGTGCGCATTATACATAGGAGTTCGGTTTTTTCATGATTTTAAGAGTCTAAAGTCAGGGTGCACACTATACATTGGTGCACATTATACTCGCGATTTTACAGTACTCAAAAATATGTCAGATATGAAAACAATAGGTTAATTTTAAATAGAAACAAGACCCAGCACTTCCAACTTGCATGGTACAATTATAGAAGTCTGATAAATTGTAGTGGTTTTTAATTGAAAAATATTGAATTCAGGGGCATATTACAATAAAACATTTAACTGAAATCTTTGCCATTCTTCACATTACAGAAATATTGCTGTCCTGTAACATTATGTTAAAGAGAACTATAAAAAGTTTTTAATTTTTATTTATTTTTAAAAGGCATGATAACAAAATACATATATATATATACATGCACAAGAACTCTAAAAATGATATATGCCTTTGCCTTTTAGCAAAATTATGGATATTGAAGATAGAGATAAATATATCTCCTCAGGGAAGGCATCTTATTGTCCTTCTTTATGAGTGAAGAAGACCTCTAATTTACTCGGGCCACAGGCATTAGTGAATTATTGAAGATTTTCTCTAGAGTGATTTCCTTTCTGTCTTTCATTTTTCAGAAGATAAAACTTTCCATTTATTAATTTTAAAAAAAGAGCTTTTTCATTCTGAATTTGCAATGGATTAAAATTAATAAAAACCACTACTTCTGACCACTCAGCACTTTTCATATGAATATTACAAACTTTTTTTCCCTTTTAACAGTTTGATAAGCATTTTAATTATTTATCTATTGTTAGCCATTACCTTTAGATAATGAAGTGTGCATATTTCATGCACAGCAAAATATCAGCAGTCAAATAAACTATATCACAGGCAACACTGTTTACAGATTGATGTAAACCAGTGGTTCTCAAATTTTTTGGCCCATGGACCACCTGGCTCATTGTAAACCTTTCTGCAGACCACCAGTTTCTAATGGAAACTCACTGTTAATTACATAGTTATGCTTTAGCCATTTTGCTAGTGCTGCAGCTGGGGAGAATGATTTAATTTAAATGATTAAACAAATTAAGTGTTTTAACTTTTTCATGTTAGTTTATCAAACTTCATTTTAAATAAAGTAAAATATTAATTTATGCCTAACACAAAAGGTTTCAATGTTTTCTGTGTTAATGGCAGGGGTGGGGAACCTTTTTTGGGTCAGGGGCCACTGACTCTCAGAAATATCAATTAAGGACCACACAAGTGAGAAACAAAAAAAACCCCCTCCAAAAACCCCCAAGCCTCACTGATGTGGCCCCCAACTGAAACATATCATTCCTCTGGTGCTCCAGCCCCACGGGGCGAGGGGAAAGGACAGGGAGGACTGAGGTTCAGGGCTTCCCAAACACCAGATTTACATTTCTGAGGTTCCGGAGTTGGTGAATTTTGTGGACCCGTTTAGGTTCTAGGTTGGGGAAAAAAAGGAGGGGTTTAGTGTGCGGGACAAGGCTGCCAGCTGGTGGGATAGGGATGCAGAATCTGCATGGGAGGTGAGGTGGAGGAGGATGCAAGGTCTGGGTCGGAGGTAGGGTACAGAAGCAGGCTGGGAGTAGGGTGTCTGTCCAGGAGGGAGGGTGTAGGAGTAAGGTGGGTGTGCGGGGTCTCGGTGGGAGGGTAAGGGGGACTGCGGCGCGGGGGTTTGAATATGGGGGGATGCGTACGTGGCTTTGCATCCCCGTTGCTCCCAAGCACCACCTCCCGCTGCTCCCACTGCTTCCCGACAGCACATCACTGCGCTGAGGTTCATGGGGGGATGGGGGGGTGGGGGCGGGGAGAGGCAGCTCAGCCCCACTCCTTCCCCACACAGCAGGGAGCCTTTGCAGCTGCTCCAGCCTCGCAGACATAGAACCATAGAAGAGGAGGGCTGGAAGAGACCCTAGGAAGTGAGCTTAGGGCGCAGGGGTAGGGGCATGCTGCTGTCCCCAGAGTAATCTGGCTGGGGAAAGCCCAGGGCCCTGCGGCTCCACCGGTGAGGGCCAATACGCAGCGCAGCAGCAGCCAGTTCCTTTCCACCTGCCACATCTGCGAGGCTCATTCCCCTGCATCTCTGCAAACTCCCAGACAAGCCTGCTGCATGGGGACCCACTCCTGCCAAATTCACCAGTTCTTGCAAATAACTTTTGAGAATCCCTCCCCCCACCCACCATTCCTCACTGCCTTTTTGCAAGGAGGATGCTCCCCCCCCCAGGGTTAGACCCACCAGCCAGCACATGCAAAGGCATCCGAATTGCAAAGCAAAAGGAATGGAAACTTTCCAATCCCCTGCTGAGCGCAGTTTGCAAGCCAGGGACTACAGCCTACTCACTGTGCCCGCTGGAGAAAGGCCAATGGGCAGTGAGAGCCTGCCCCGAGTTCGCCGGCTGCACTAAGCCAGCACGCAGCACTCCTGCCCTCAGCTTTTGCCTCCTGCATGGCCCAGCCAGCGCTGCAGCCCCCCTTGCATTTCCTCCTTCTCCCCCCCCACCGTGTCCCTTAATGAGCTGATGGGAGGAATCTGAGCAGAGCCCTGCACAGCCAGAGCTAAACCCACAGAGCAGTTGAAGGAAATCCTTCTTGCCCTCAACCCCCAGCCTCTCCTTTCCCATGCTGCAGGAAACACCCCCCTACCAGGCTCCACTTGCAGCCTCTTCCTGTTTGAGCCCCTTCCTTCCCCACCCCCTCTAAGAGACGGGAAATCCCCCCTCCCTTTGCACCTCCAGAGTTCTGTGCACAAAGACGGAGCGAGTTCCCAGATGCATGGGGAAGGGGGGGGGGTTGAGTTTAAGTTGCAGACCACCTGTAAAGCAGCTGCAGCTCACTAGTGGTCCATGGACCACACTTTTGAGAATCACTGATGTAAACAACATGATTTGTCCAGCAGATTTAGGGTTTGTCTTCACATACAGCACTACTGCGCCTCCACCACCATAGTTAATCCATCTCCCTGAGGCCTCGTCTACACTAACAGGAAGATCGCCACTGCCGCGATCAATCTTCTGAGTTCAGTGTAGCAAGTCTAGTTATGACTCACTAAACCAAACTCAGAGGGAACTCCTGCCAGCATCCAGTACTCCTGCTTTTGCTGCTGTCGGCCTCCCGCTATGGGGACGCCACCAGGCTCGGTTTAAGATAAACTGACTCAAGCTGTGTATTCTATGTAGCATACCTTCATCTGAGCTTCTAAGTCTAGTGTAGACATGGCCTGAGAGGTAGTAGCTCTGTTGGGAGGAGAAGCTCTCCCATTGACACCATGCAGTCTACACAGGGAGTTAGATTAGGCTTTATAACTACTTCACTCAGGAGTGTGGATTTTTCACCCTCACCAACATAGTTAAATTGATATAGGTCCATAGTGTAGACCTAGAGGTTGTTATTAAACAACTAGCCAATAGCCCGTCATAAGACAGGATTTACAGGTCTCTCCTCCACGTCCTATTCCCTTTCTATCTCACACTTCTCTCCTGAGCCTCCGGTCTCTCTCTCTCTCTCTCTCTCTCCTCCTTCTACTGCCTCCCCCCCCCCTCAGCTCTCCTCTGCCTCCTGCCTCTCTCTCTGTCTCTCTCTTTCTCTTTTCCCCCTCCTGCCTCTCACTCTCTCTTTCTCTTCTCCTCCTCCTCGTGCACGGAGAGCACGGAGCCCAAATGGCCGTTTGTGCCACTTGCTCCCGCACGGCGGCACGGCTGAGCGGCACGGAAGTCAGCCGAGTGCCACTGCGGGAGGCGAAGGGGGGTGGGGCGGTGACGTTCATGGCCAGGGGGTGGGGCCAGGAGCCGCTGTCACGCCGCACGTCACCGCTCCGCCCCCCCCTTTGCCTCGGCCGTTTGGGCTACCCTGTGGCAGCCCAGCTGAGCGGCGCAGAAGTCAGCCGAGTGCCACGGCGGGAGGCGAAGGATGTGACTCAGGCAACAGCGCTGCCCAGAGGCAACAGCCAGCATTTCAGTGTTACAGAGTCACAGACATTGGGCTACTATATATATGATTTGGTGCCAGAAGGCCTAACTTACTGCGTGTATTATTCAGGGATGCTGACTACCTTCTGCGGCCTCCTGGGCAAGGAAGGGCCAAGCTCCACATTCCCAAAAGAGGCGGGGCCTTGGCAGAAGAGGGGGGAGTAGAGCAGCCAGCTCTGTGCACAGCCCCGGAGTGCATCATGCCAGCCCTCCAGCCCTTAGAGCCACCCAGAGTGTGCACCACGTGGTGTTCCAGCAGTAATTTAAAAGGCCCAGGGTTTCAGGTGTTGCTACCACAGGAGCGGTTGCAGCCAGGAACCCCATTTCCTGGCTACAAGCTCCTGCCTTCCCTAATAAATAATAATAATAATTAATTTGTAACATTTATATTGCAATAGTGCCTACAGGGCATAGCCAGATTAGCCCTTCCATTATGCTAGGCACTGTACAAACACCTAATAAATGATAATTCCTGCCCATACATGGGACAAGTGATTCTGAGCTAGGCTATCAAGAAAACACTGCAGGAGCAAAGTTTCATTGTACCAAACTGTATAAACTGTACCAAACTGTAAAGCATATATGGAAAAAAACCCATTTTCAAAACCAATCACTGTAAAACATATTTAAACAAATTTAACCTAAAGTAGTTTTGTTTTTTAAACTCGGACCCATAGTTGTGTGAGTTCATATGGAGGTGAGAAGAGGGAAATGTAGAACATTGCATCGTGATGAAATAATTTTGCTATGGAATTTAGAGGTTGCTACCTCAGAGTTTAGAAGTGGCTGGAGGAGAATTTAACCATTGTGACAGTTTGGTCCCATTGCGCTATGTATTAATCGGGACTCTGATATTAGAATACGCTATGAATTATTTACATTTCAAAATGTGAATTTACTAATTCAACAATATAAAAAATACTACTAAATGTACAGGGCATTGTCACAGGTAATAGGCCCAGACGTGTTTTGACAAAGCTTCTTCCTTCTGCTTTTCTTATTCTTAGGATAATTATTAAAATGTGTAAGATTGCTACTCACAAAGTGGAATGGACACACAGCCTCAGATTTAGGCACTAACAATTGTGGAGAAATTCCTATTTGTATTACAATATCACCCAAAACAGTTTCAGTTTCAAATGTGTTACAATCCTTATGTGGTGGAATAAACCAGTTTTAGACATCAGAGAGGTACGGTGAAGTAAAATATGAACATTTAAAATAGATATAATTTGACCTGTCAATTCTAATAGTGTCCTTTTATGGTGTATTGCCTTACATAATAAAATAGCTTGTGTCAGGGCTGCTCCCCACACTGGCACTCAGAGTGCAGAAGGTGAGGGCCCGCAAGAGAGCTTAAAAACCTTGCCTCTACAGGCACTGGTTACAAAAACTTCCCCCCCAGAATCACAATACATAGATTTTGGGGAATTGCTGCCATCATAAAGTGATTTTTATCCCTAAAAAAATAGGGGTGAACACTTAAACCCACCCTCAGGGGTACCCCAAGCTCTTCTGCTCTAAAAGAGCTTGAAAAAAGAAACGAGGAAAACAAGCTGCAGTCTCTAGTAGCTGAACTCTCAGTTTGAGGCATGCAGATACACATAGACAGACACGAGAATCAAATAATCACCTAAAAAAAGTGGTTTTTATTACAAAACAAAAAATAAACTTGATAAAGCATACTTGGTTGCTTTATGTTACAGAGCAACTAAGGAAAACAAATTAAAACACAGAGAAAAGTCTCTGGGCACAGTGCTAGATGGTAAATGGGGAGGGGAGGCATAGATTCACACAGAGCAGTTCAAACCAAACCACAAAATAGAGAAAAATTACCCTGAATGCGACTAAATTCGCTTTTCTCTTTACTTACTTCCAATTTTCTCTTTGTTCAGTCCACTCCCATGCCTCAAATTCCTTGGAGACATGGTAGTCCTGCCTAGGTTTAAGTCATTCTGTGTTCTCAACTCCTGTTTTTTCTCTCCCACACAAAAAAAACAGGCAAGGAATCTATATCCAATTCAAATTTCAACACCATCTCAATTGGTTCTCCCAGCCCCCTAGCCAACACCATTGCTAGCTACCTGAGTTTAACCCTTTAGTCACCGGGTGCTGGTCAGCACTCCTCCTGTCCATTACAGCATCTATATCTTTGTTTAAAGAGTATACATTTATCTGGTTTAATATTTAAATGTGTGATTTATATATAAACACTTTTATAAAGAAGTATGCATGTATCTTCATAAAGTAAAGTTACTAAACTGTTCCTTAGTAATTCGCCTTTTCTGTCAGTTGGTCCTCAGTATCATGAAAATTCACGTGAATGACTAGAAGTCCCTTTATGAATGACTGATGAACAATCCAGATAAAAACATATGGGTGAAATGCATTTGTTTTGCTAGAAAATCCTCTCATCCTGAGGACCAGCTGACAGAAAAGCGAAGTTACTCACCTTGGTGCAGTAACTGTCGTTCTTCGAGATGTGCGTCCCCAGGGGTGCTCCACAATAGGTGCTGGGCTTGCCGAATAGGAGATGTTCAAAGCCGTAGTCAGTCGGACCGCACGTGCGCGGGGGAGGGGGGGGGTGTCTCGTGGCGTTCGCGCTCTCCCGTGCTGCGCGATCCGGTCTTATCCAGTTCCTCAGACCTGCCTCAGAATCTGCAAGAGAATGAAACAGACTCCGGAGCGGGGAGGCGGGTGGGTAGTGGAGCACCCCCGGGGACACACATCTCGAAGAAAGACAGTTACTGCACCAAGGTGAGTAACTTCGCTTTCTTCTTCGAGTGATGTTCCCGTGGGTGCTCCACAATAGGTGACTGAGTAGCAGTACCTACCCAAGTGAGGGAGGTGGGATTCGGATGTCTCTATGTATGTAAGGAGGAGAGCACTGCAGATGCTACAGAAGTATATGAAAGCCATCTTGTTTGGATAGTGTAGTGCTTGGTGAACGTGTGATAGGATGACCAGGTGGTACCCCTACATATGTCAGAAAGGGGCACACCTTTTAGGAAAGCAGTGGAGGTAGCTACTGCCTTCGTAGAGTGGGCCCTAGGGCACTATGGGAGGGGCACATTTTGTTTCGCCTAGCACTGGGTTATACAGGAAACAATTATGTTAGAGATTCTCTGGGATGATAAGGACTGTCCCTTAGAGTGCTCAGAGAGGGAGACTAGTAATCTATCAGTTTTTCTAAATAGTTTAGTACGCTCCAAGTAAAAGCCTAAGGCCCTACATATGTCTAGTGTATGAAGGATTGCCTCACGCAGTGAAGTGTGAGGCTTTGGGTAAAAAGCGGGTAGCACTATTGGATCACTGAGGTGAAATTCTGAGCAAACCTTAGGAGTAAAGGCTGGATGGTGCCTTAAAATAACACTACCCTTGTTAAAGACGGTGTAGGGAGGCGATGCCATTAACGCCGCAATCTCACTCGCTCTGTGCACTGAAGTGATGGCGATGAGGAAGACCAGCTTCATGGTAAGGGTCTGAAGAGGTATAGTGGCTAGAGGCTAGAAGGGTGGCGTTGTCAGAGTTGAGAGTATCAAGTCCAGGTTCCACAACGGGGTGGGAACGCGCCAAGGAGGGTTTAGGTTTAACAGCCCCTTGAGAAACCTGGTGAGGGGGTGGGCGAATAGCGAAAACCCCTCTATTGGCTGCCGAAATGCAGTCAGTGCAGCAAGATGGACTCTTAGGGACGGTAAGGCTAGTCCGCTCTGTTGCAGGTGCATCATATAGTCCAGAATGATGGAGATTGGGACTAACTGAGGATCCATATGACGTTCGGAGCACCAGGAAGTAAATCATCACCATTTGGAAAGGTAGGTAATGCGTGTATTCTGTTTCCTACTGTGTATAAGAACATCCTTGACATGGTCACAGCATAGGGCCTCGGAGACATTCAGCCAACTAGGTACCAGGCTGAGAGATGAAGAGTGTGCAATTGCGGGTGAAGGAGAGAGCCTCACTTCTGGGTTAGGAGGTTCTGGATTAATGGAAGGTGATATGGTGGAAGTCGTGCGAGTCACAAGAGGAGTGTATACCAATGCTGGCGAGACCACTTGGGCGCTATCAGAATTACGAAGTTTCTGTTGAGCCTGATCTTCTGTAGGACTCTGAAGATAAGAGGGATAGGCGGAAAAGCGTACACGAGGGTACCCCTCCAATTGAGGAGAAAGGCGTCCCCCAAGGAGTGGAGGCCTAGGCCCGCATTGGAACAGAAGCGGTACCATTTCCTGTTGCTGGTGGTGGCAAATAGGTCTATTCGAGGAGTGCCCCAATGGCAAAAAACAGAATGGAGGTCTTCTCGGTCGATTTCCCATTCGTGGTCTATTACGAAATTCCTGCTGAGGGAATCCACCATCGTGTTGCTGATGCCAGGTAAGTAGAACACCACCAGGTAAGGGTAGTGCCGTTGGCAATGAAGCAATTCCATAGTCAGGTTGCTTCCGTACACAGCGATGGGGATCATGCACCGCCTAGACGATTTATATAATACATAGTCGCTATGTTGTCTGTGAAGACGCCCACTGTGGAGTTGCGGAGGTGTGTGCGAAAATGTCTGCAGGCGTTGGCAACAGCCCTCAATTCCAGGAGATTTATATGTAGTAGAGACTCCTGTGGTGACCAACAGCCTTGGACAGATAGATTGCCCATGTGAGCGCCCCAGCCGATGAGGGAGGCATCTGTGGTCATGTGACAATGAGGGGGCAACTGATGAAATGGAGTGCCCGAAAGTAAGGTGTTGTTTACCGTCCACCAGTGGAGGGAACACCTGACCGTGGACGGGACGGTTACCCGCTTGTGTATGTTGTGCTTGATAGGATGATATATTGTGATCAGCCAGTGCTGTAACGACCGGAATTGTAACCTGGTGTGGGGAACGACGTACGTCATGGAGGCCATATGACCCATCAGTTTGAGTACTGTAGTAACTTGTACTGAGCGTTTGTACAGAAGTTCGTCTAATAGGTCTTGTATTGCCCGAAATCTGGTCATGGGTAGATATGCCCTTGCTGTAACTGAGTCGAGGCGAGCGCCTATAAACTCTAGGCTCTGAGTAGGGATCAGGGTGGATTTGTCCTCATTGAGAAGGAGACCTAGGAGAAGGAAAGTTTTGATCGTGATTGGCACCATTTCTGAGGTTTCCGTGACCGAGCATCCCTTTATGAGACAATCGTCCAGGTAGGGATATATGATGACACCACTGCGTCGAAGGTGAGCAGCCACCACTGCAAATGTCTTCATGAAGACTTCTGGTGCTGTTGCGAGGCCAAAGGGCAGCACTCGGTACTGAAACTGGTCTGTGCCGATCATGAAGAGCAGAAATTTTCTGTGAGCGGGATGAACTATCACGTGGAAATAAGCATCTTTTAGGTCGAGAGGAGCAAACCAGTTTCCCTGCTCCAGGGCCGGTAGAATGGAGGTTAAGGTCACCATCTTGAAGCGTTGTTTTTGGATATATTTGTTTAGCTGTCGAAGGTCTAGTATAGATCTCCATCCGCTGGTTTTTTCTGTACCAGGAAGCAGCGGGAGTAGACTCCTCTCCCTTGGAATTCAGATGGAACATTTTCTACTGCTCCTATGTGGAGGAGATAGGAAATCTCAGCCCATAATAGGTCTTTGTGAGAGGGGTCCTTGAAGAGGGACTGGGATGGTGGGGTTGTGGGCGGAAGGGAGCGGAATGGAATGACATACCCAGAGCGGATTATTTCTAGAACCCATTTGTTGGAGGTGATGTTAGCCCAATGGTTGTAGAAAGGCCTCAAACAATGGTGAAAGATGTGAATGAGGCTGGAGGGGCTGTGTGCTTGCTCTCGACCAATGCGTCAAACGTGCTGCTTTTTGGCGGGCTGAGTTTGCGTGCGGTTATTTTTATTCCGGCGTCTCATTGGTCTTTGACATTGATTATGACGCGGTTGATCGAACTGTCGATGTTGCGGTTGCCAGTGTTGTCTGGAATGGAAATAATTGTAGCCTCTTTGGAATGGTGTATAACACTTCCTCCTATATGATGGGGTTTACATTCCGAGTGATCACAATGTTGTTCTAGTGTCCTTGCTAGAATGCAAAAGTGAGTCTGTCTTTTCACCGAACAATGCATCTTTCTCAAATGGCAAATCTTCAACTTTTGGTTGCAGCTCCTTGGGACTCCCACGGATTGAAGGAACGAGGCCCTGCACATGACTACAGCAGTGGCAGTGGTGCATGCTGCGGTGTCCACCACATCCATGGCAATCTGGAGACTGGTTCGAGTGGCGGCATAACTCTCTTGAACCACGGATTTAAGAAGAGGCCTCTTAGATTCTGGAAGGGCCTCCATCATGGCTGTTAGCTTTGCATAGTTATCAAAGTTATGATTTGATAAACGCGCGAGGTAGTTGGCGATCCTGAGGAGCAAAGTTGAGGAGGTGTACACTTTTCTCCCAAATAAATCGAGCCTTTTTGACTCTCTCTCTGCTGCATTAGGTTTATACTGCGGAGCTTTGGCTCGCTGCTATGCTGCGTCAACTACCAAAGAATTGGGCTGGGGGTGAGAAAACAGAAGTTCTGACCCTTTCGGGGGCACAAAATATTTCTTATCAGCCCATTTATTAGTGAGAAGGGCCGAGGCAGGGGTCTGCCATAGCTCGTTAGCCACTTCCGAGATAGCCTCATCCAAAGGTATAGCCAATTTGGCGGTGTGGGTGGTCTGCAAGTTCTTCAGGAGGCGATGTTGTTTCTCCTTGATTTCGGTAAGTTGGATTTCTTGAGACACTGCCACTCTCTTAAAAAGATCCTGGAACTGTCTCAAGTCATCTGGTAGGGAGACATCTCCAGGGATGACCGCTTCATCAGGAGAGGAGGACGGATGTGTAGGACAGACTTCAGGAGGATGCGTCTCTGTCGTGGTCTGGGGCTGTTGCTCCTGAACAACCGGAGGTGAGTGGTGTGGAGATGAGCCCTGACCAGCGGGTGGAGGGGCAGAAAGTGGGGAGTGTCTGGAGGAGGAGTAGGCCATCATGGAACATGGCGGGGATCTGGGCGAATAATGATAATGTTGGTGATGTGGTGAGTACTCCCTATGGTAATGGGAGTAATCATAGTGATCCTGGTAATAACAGGATGAGCGTGAAGGAAAATGCCTATAACGGTGGTGTCCGGCGTAGCCGTCTTGCGAGGATGATCTTCTCGACCGGAGGGATAGAGAAGGGGAGTACGATCTCCTCGCGGGTGGAGATGGAGAGGCAGAAAAGCGATGAGAATACGCCCGGGCATCCCTAGGTGGTGTCAAAAATGTAGATGGGAGTCTATCAGAAGAGGTATATCTTCTGGAAAGCCATGGTGATCTCCTGCTTGATGGTGGAGGCGGAGAGAGTGAGGGAGCCGGTGAAAATACAGGTGGCAGCGAAGCTGGGGACGGACTACAAATGTGGCGGGTCTTTGCCCGTGCTTTGGCTGGTGCTGTTCGTTCCGGTGCCAAAGATGGTGCCGTGCACTCCAGCACCGATGCCGGTGATGATCGGTGATGCATTGCACCCGAATCATGATGAGTCCATGCCGATGTCGGTGCCGATCGCACCCTTGGTGAGGCCGGTACCAGCGTCGGTGCCAAGGGTTCACGAGTCGGTGCCAGTGGTCCTTGGTCCCACGATCCGGTTCATGCCATACAGTCGCGTGCCAAGGTCGGCGCCATTTGCTCCCGTGCCGAGGTTGTCAACTCCTCTGGTGAGGAGCTTGAGTTGGAGAAAGTTGAGGCAGCCCATAACGGTGCCAACTGTATCTGGGGTTCCGTCGGCAGAGATGGTGCCGATGACTTCGGTGCCGAAGCTTCCAGTTCCGTCATTGGAGAAGTCACAGCCATGTGGCGAGAAATGCCAGGCAGATTTTTAGGTGCCTTGGAAGCTGAACGGGCGCTTGAAGCAGAAGTGCCCGACTTAGACCCCGAGGTAGTTCTGCCGTGAGGAGTCAAAGGCAGCTATCTACTTGGGGAGGGCCTGGGCCTCTTCGGAGGAGCCCTGGATGGAGAGGAGGCGCTCTGTTTCTGTGGCTGCTGAGCAGGCAGAGGTGGAGAGGCTGAACCAGCAGGTTGGAGTGCCTTATCAAAAAGAACCACGCGAAGCCTCATTTCACGGTCACGGTGAGCCCTGGCTGTGAGTTTTGAGCAATGTACACATTCTTGCAGTACATGGTTCTCGTCGAGGCAGCGGATACACGCCGCGTGGCCATCGGAGGCAGGCATGGCGTCGCGGCACAGGGATCATTTTTTAAAACCAGGAGAGCCTGGCATTTTTTATATCTATGTTGCTCCTTTCCCTTTTCTCTCACTTTTTTCTTCTTTCTTTCTTTTTCTTTTTTTTTCTTTTTTTTTTTTTTTTTAAGGGAATGGCAAACTATATACAAGAGTCTGAGGCTGTCACAGGGGAGAAGGAAGGAGAATGAAAACTTAATGGTCTATATGGTAACAGGAAAAACTTTTTTCCTTTTTGTAAATCGAACGTGAACAAGTATAACAACTATTAAGAGAAGTAAACTAAGGAATTATAACTGGTTTTATCTCACAAAAGGTTGAACAAGAAGGAGAGACGATTCGCTCCGTCTGCAGCCTGAGGTGGTTGAGAGGAACTGGATAAGTCCGGATGGCGCAGTGCGAGAAAGCGCAAACACCGCAAGATGTGCCCCTCCCCCGCGCATGCGCGGTCTGACTGACTACAGCTTTGAACATCTCCGTCCTGCGGCGCTAGGGCAAGCCCAGCACCTATTGTGGAGCACCCACAGGGACATCACTCGAAGAAGAAATATAAGTTATAAATGTCAAATGTTGTAGTGATACTTGTAGGGGTCAATTGCAGAAGAACTCTGTACGTGTGAAGTATAGGGGTGATGAGGCCTGTATTCCCCCTCCTTTTCAACTGTCCCACTTCCCTACTATTGATGAGCCAGAAGCAAGCCTCTAGGAACATACGCCATTGTAGCAAGAACGAATTGTAGATAAGGGCGGGAACATAACAATCTTGTTTACCTAAATGTACTGATCATGTAAACAAAGTCAAAGGACAAGCAGTACAACTGAGCCATACTGTAACAAGCAATGAGTAACCCCCCAGATATTTCCAAACTGCCACAAACAAGGTAGAGACACAGTATTTAAAGCTGCACCAGATCACAGCAATTTGGACCTCACCGATGGGCTTTGGGTACCGGCGCCTTGGAAGTTGAGACAGTCTCCCACTTCATCCGCAACCGAAACGGGTTCCCCGGCTAGCAGAAGGGATGTAAGAAATGCCGCTTTTCCTATCATGTTGTTCTTTTAGTTAAGGGGCACAGCTGATAGCTGTCAGGGAAATAAACTGCTTGTGTTTGACAGATACCTGCGCAGCATGTCTTTGTACTTTGAGAACCCAGTGTCGGACCTCAGACTTACTCTTGCCTGCAACAATACTCTCATTCAATATCATTACAGATCACTAGTTTTGCAAATTTAACTGGGAGAAACATGAAGACAGAATTACAGAACTGCTTTAAAATAATATATGATCAGTATCCCCTCAAACAGCAAATATACTTGTTTGTGAGAATTAAGTGTAAAAACTATAACAATTAGAATAATCCTTTCTAAAACTAATTGCCCAGTAAAATAAAGTCACTTGCCAATTTTTGCAGTTAATTTTTTAAGGTACTTTTCAAAGCTTCTGATTGACAGTTGCTGTCTTACTATCCAAAGCCGCTTTCAGCCAGAAGATTATCTCTGGCTTTTGTTCCAACAGCTGGAGTTTTATACCATTATTTTCTAGTCGTATGAATGTGGTTGCACTTAATATGCATACTTGACAAATATTTTAGTACAGGGGTTCTCAAACTTTGTGATACTGCGACCCCCCCCCTCTAAGTTGCTCGCGACCCCCTGGGGGGTCGGGACCCAGTTTGAGAAACGTGGTTTTAGTATATTACGGTATCAAACTGATAAAGGAACTACTGTTTTTTTATAACACAAAGAAAAAATCCTAGTTTAATCAGACCATAGCTTTGATAGAATATCCTTACTATTGATATATCACAAAACCCATCCAACCAGATAAGTAAGCTTTATTAATTCAAGGGGAAATGTTTATGTGGTAAGAATGATATATTTGATACTTCTGCAGAGTGACAATCTAGTCCATGCAAGAAAGAAAAACCACCTGATTTTGTTCTGACTTATTTATCAGATGCAGGCATCTTGCCAAAGAATTTGTTGCTCTTTCTCTATGCTGCTGTTAGTCATATACACCAGTGTTCCATCTAATGGACAATACAGTTTGCTCCTGGGGTGGTGAGAGTGATACCAAAACTTTACCAAATCTCTGTGCAGTACAAAAATATATCATTTACAATAAGCTAAGCTTGAAAGTATACGATGCACTTCCTGAAAGATACATTTAAAATAATTCTGAAGTCTATTTTGGAAGTTAAAACACGTAATTAAATATAGCAAAAGGACATTAAAACATTCAATACATCTCTAATTATGAATGAGCAGAATGTAGCACACAGTAATAACGGTATTTTAACCACCCACACTACAGTTCTTAAAACTCGCCTTACCTCGAACCAGCACAAAGTTGCACTCAGTTTTCTGATATTCCATGCTGACTCAACCTGATTTTTGGAGAGAGGAAGAAGGTAATAGCATAAACCAAATATTATTTAATTCAACATTAAAAATTGCTGGTGAACTATTTTCTAATATTCTTTCATTAGTAATTTAAATGTTTAAAACTGAAAAGGTTAATATTTATTAATATAATAGTGACACGTGTGTATTGAAATGATTGGGAATATCTTGCTCATGCACAAAGCCTTTAAAACACAACAGCAATCAGAGAAAAACTATATTGTAGTAGGATTTTGTCTCTTAGTAAATACACTTTCCTCCAAGCAAACAGCACCTTGAATGTCTGCCCAATGAATCAACACAGCTCAGATTGAAATGCCTTTTTTTTCCCCTGAAAACTGTTCAAGGTTTTTGGCTTCCAAAGGGAGAGCTTAAGCCAGCAATGCATGTACAGTGTGGTTCTTCTTAAAGCATGGCAGATTCATGGGATTTGTAAGGTATTATGCTCTAGAGAAATGAGAAGGAGACAGGAATTCCAGTATTATAATCCTGGCTCTGATGCAGATTTGATTTGTGACCTTGGACAAATCATTAACTTCTGCATCTCTTGGTTTCCTTATTTGAAAAAAAAAAATCAGTACAACATTTACCCCTCTATCTCACAGGGCTATTGTAAGAATAAGTTAATGTGTTTGCAGAGCACACTAAAATTATGAAGTGCTATATAAAAAACAAATTTTATTATTATACTGTTGAAGTGTACAGACCTGCAAAGTTCTGCACACAAGTCTAATGTCTATCCTTAAGGATTCACTCCAATCAGGAGACAGCAGAGCTATTCATCTCAGGGATGGGCAATATGTGGCCCAGAAGCCAGTTCCGGCCCTCAGACTGCATCTGGGCGCTTCTTATTTAAATATATATCCTGCTGCCCATGCCACTGAATTTCCAGGCAGTGGCTCAGGCAGCAGGATCCTATTTAAATGGCTCATGGCTGCAGGTTGCAGCACTACCCTGGGCAGGGGCCAGAGCCACAAGCCTTTAAATAGCCACAGCAACCCCAGGTGGCTGTCAGGCAATGCAGTAGTGGCAGGGCTGGGAGCTGTTTGCTGTGTTTCAAAGCCTCCAGATCCAGACAACTCTTTGGGGAGGCTAGTCCCCAGAACCACCCCTTCTGTCCCAAGCCTCGTCCCTTCCGGCATGGAGCTGGCCCATGACAATGTACCAAAATTCATTAAGTGGTCCCCTTGCAAAAATTACTGCCCAACCCTGTTTTATCTGTTCCATTCTGGTAGCTAAATATGGGGAAGTAACAGCCCTCAGAGAGTATTAAGCCTGGTCTGCAGGGCATCTTCCTGGCCAAAGTACAGCTGAATGCTGCCTACTCTCTCAATCTGTGACATAGGGGGATGAAGGAAAGGTTCTCTGGAGAAGGGGAGAGAACACAGCTGGAGACTATGGGACTTATGGCCCACAGGAGGCTATAAAAAATAGAATGTAAGTAAAGAGAGACTTATGGTTACTCTTATATGGGGAAGGTCTAGAATACCAGAGGTGCAAAGGTGGCTTAAAGCGACCTTTCTCCCTGCCCACAACTTATGGTGAGGGAGGGGGAAGAGAATATTCAGAATTGGGGCCAAAGTTTTCTGTAGATGTTTAGAAGCTTTCAAAAGTTTTTCTTTAGTTTACCGACCTTTTCATTATGTGTTTTCCCACACATAGCACTGCACTCTAAAAGGCATTTTAAAACAAAAACAGAGTTGCTTTAAAGCAGTGTTTCTTAAACTTTTTAAGACTGAGGAACACCAAACAATATTTTTTTTTAAATGGGGAACACCTGCGGGCTGAGGGGAAGGGGGGGCAGCCGCAGCGGGAGCTGTCTACGGGCTCTGCAAGGGACGAGGGAGCAGAATTTTTTCTGTTCTCTCTGCAGCACACCTCGGACTGCCTTGCTGCACACTGGTGTGCCACAGAACACAATTTAAGAAACGCTGTTTTAAAGCGTCAAAGCTATGTAATTCCCTCAACAGAAGCAATTCAAAACAGCAACTTCTGTGGAACTCTAGAACCCTATCCTTCCTCCGACATGCCCACCATGATATTGTACATTACCAAACACTGCTATTACAAACAATTCTCTTATAAAAATATCCAGAAAAAAACATTAAGAAAACCAGTATCAAACAGCTGTTCTTTCACGTAGTCCCTATCAAGATAATCAAGTCATAGCATAGCAGTGACCTATGAAAAAACCTGAAGTGATTCATTTGTTTTTATATCTCCTGCACCACACCCTTTCTTTCCCTTTCACTCCCACAGCTAAATGGAGCACTAGTATGACAATTATTTGGAATGATGCCAATTCTAAGTAGCTGCTCGATAGGCTAATCTAGAACTACAACATTTAATTCTGGAGCAAAGTCCAGTTTAAAAGCCACACCTTCTCAATGGCAGTGCAAGGTCTTGTACACAGGCTTCCGAGCCACTTCTAAAGTTTCATTAAGGAAAAAATACTTACGTTCTTGTCTCCTTCATTAATACAAATTTCATAGCAGTATGCCAGAAGGATATCAATTAAACTGAAATACACTTGACGATGGGCTCTTTTATCCAGCAGGTAAGATGTATTTGTGAATTTTCTCAGCTGGTCTTTCTCTTCTTCTGACAAGGAGACTGGGGGGAAAACGTAAAAGGACAACAGATTACAAATTAAAACCAAAAGGTTCCTTTTACCAAGAGGTATACTTCTTTCACAATCTCATGAAAGCAAACTGGTTACCAATCACATATTTAAAACATTACATATCTCTGAGAGAAAAAAGCCTAAATCATTCTTATCAGTCCTTTATTAAACACTTATTTACTTGATTTCCAGCTTATCTACATGGGAAAGTTAGTGTGCAGTAAGCCAGGGTATAAATTTAAAGTGTACCAGTAGCTACTCCGCTCTAACTCCGTGTGGACACTGTTAGGATGCACTAAGAGTGCCCTCAGGTGGCTTAGCTTAGTACACTTCCAAAGTGTATTAAGCAAATGAGCACAAAATCAGTGCCAACACTGAGGATGTTAAAATTAGATTAATCAACTAATCAAATAGTTGATGGAATTTCCATTGACTATTCAATTAGTTGAAAAGGGCGCTTCCGCTTTGAAACATAGCAAGAGCCTGCCTGGCGGTTGCTACATTTCAAAGGTGCAAGTGCCACGCTGTGTGTGTTCCATCTTTGAACTGTACAAGAGCCCCAGAAGGGATTCTGGTACATTTCAAAGATTGAAACGCCACCTGGAGCCCAGGCTCCATGCAGTGCTTCCGCTTTGAAATGTACAAAAGCCCCAGTGGGGACTCTTGTACATTTCAAAGGTGGAACGCCGCTGCTGCGCTCCTGCTCCCTCCCATGAAGCTGGACTGGGGGAACTGGCTCTTAAGCCGGCTCCCCCCAGCACCTTCGTCTCCCCCCCCCCCGCCCCAAGCGTCCTCTTTCTGATAGAGGCAGCAAGGGTGAGTAAGCAACTAGTGGGTCGACTATCCGCTAAGCTTTTGCTTACTGGATAGTCGACTAGTTGATTAGTAGTTTACAACCCTAGCCAACACAGGGAGTTAGTGTGGAGTAGTGAGTGCATACCAGCTTTTGTCGGTTCCGCCCCCCATGTACACACCTCCATAAGCTCTTACAATTCCCAAGGCATCAACCATACAAGTAAATCTGTGTGGGCAGATCCTTGTACCCATATCTAAAAACACCCTGAAAACGTCAGGACTCAGTGGGGTTGCAGAGATATCCTGTACAAAACTCTGCAAATTTGGCCAGGGCCAATTTTCAGTGACCGAAAATTTCTGAACTTCTTACCAAGGAAACAAATTATTAGCATTCCCAGAGCAGTGGCAGGATACAGAAAACACACTCTCTGTTCTCACTGCAAAGAAAAGATCCCTCCTCCCCCTCAAAAAACAAAAATACACAAGAGTAATTCTGTGTCTCTGACTCTAGTCAAGTGTGATTTTAGACCTGAATTTCTACTTGAACACAGTTTAGAAGCTGTCCTGGTTTATTGGCTGACAATCTCTTTCTAATGTTGAATAAAGATCAAGAGTGAAATCCTGTCCCTATGTCCATTACACCATTCATTTCAATGGGAGTCAGCATGTCACCCCCATTGTTCATGCTTATATTTTTTCTGTCTGTTGCTTTTGATACTGGTGCTCGCAACAGGTCTGCAGACCTTCATGGGAACAGATGGGATTGGCTCTAGGACAGCTATTCTCCTTTCTTTTTTACATTACCCAGGAGACGGGACTGGGCAATTGCCCTTCTGAGCCAAGGATTTTCTGACACAAGTGTTCCATTTTCCTTCTTCCTGTTTACCATGGGGGGAAGGGGAGGGGCTATAAAGGTAGTTTAAAGGGAAGGCATGGTATACCTGCTTTCAGCATACTGCCAATGCCCTGCTCTCTGTTCAACTACTGGAGAAATCTGACATCTGAAAACTAGAGCTTCTGGAGGTTGACATTAGCTAAGGGTAGCCAGTAGACTAAACTGAGGAAAGACTGAGTTAATGGAGTTAATTAACAGTAAGCACCTGAAGTTATTGCATACTGGAAAAGTACTCCAAACAGTGACCAAAATTATATTAGTGCATATGAACAAGGAAGCAAGCCTGCCATCTGTGAGTCAGGTTCACAATCTCAGTGCCTTTTTTGTTCCCCTGCTGCTTTCAGATGTCAGGTAGCAGCAGCTGCCGAGCTCTCTTTCCATCACATGTAATTGTCAAGAAGGTCATGGCCCTTTCTTTCAGATACAGACATCAGCGGAGCCAACTGTCTCTTTACAGTTTAAGGCTGGATTACAGCAATGTGCTTCACATGAGGCTGTATCTTAAACCCGTTCAGAATTTCTAGCTAGTGAAGAATGATCTGCCTGCTTATTAAGCATACTAAGAAGCTGCCTAGTTACTATATTATCAGTAGAAAGCACATTACACTCATGCTGCATCATTTGAATTGTCTTCCATTTTAGCTCTTGGTTTTGAATTCTAAAGCACTAAAATTATTTCAGTTTCAGCTATTTGTGGGGTCTTGTTATTCCTTATGTATTAATCTCGCAGTTGCAACTTTCTGAGATGCTCAAGCTTACAGCCATTAAGTTTAAACAAAGGATGTTTTGGTGGCCAAGCGCTGTCTGGAATTCTGGAACTGACTTCCACCTTTACTCTGACATCACTCAGATTTAATTATATTACTTTCCCATATTCTTCCACAGTGCAGGAAAAGAAGCTAATCTGTGTTGAAGGGAGCAGGAGAAGCCCATTTCAATGGGTTGGAAGTTCCTTTTATGATCATTTTAATTAAGTTTTGATTGTATGTAGCATTATTATTTTGCAACTAGAACACTGTTACAGGTACTTTTATAAACATGAATAAATATAACATATCCGCTGTTCAGTTTTATTCCAAGAATAGATATGAATAACCCCATTTTATTGCCCTACTAACATTCTTAAAATGTCATGTAAAAATAAAATTACATGTTCTGATTAGCTGCTGAAAGCAGAATACTAAGAACACGTCTGGGTCCTTCCTGGAGAGAGATTCAAACCAATATAATTTAGTGATTTGATATATTATATTAGCCATTTATTATATCAGTTAAAGATTTTTACTGCTAGATTTTCCATGGAAAAATTTCTACCTGAATCCAAAATTGACTATAGTGGCACAATCTCTAGTGTACACATAGAAAATTAGTCCCACATATAAAATAACCTAAACTTATCTGCTAATTTCTGCTCTCTCACAAGACTTGTTTTCTAATGGAATCCGAAGAGAGTGGTGTATAACATCATTTCTGATTACTGCATAAATGAAATGCAAAAGGACTCGGGAATAATCCTTAAACTACAGAAGAGACAGATGACTGATTAGAAGTGATCCTTGTGCAAACTTCTGACTATGTCAACAAGAAACCCCTTTGAAGCCAAATTAAGAAGGCAAAGAACCTGATCTAAAAATGCTTCATTAAGACTATTTAGAAGTTTTATGTCAGCATTTGAGGAGTGGTGCGGCAGTGTGTTGTTTAGCGTTTTTCTTCAGTTACCTAATCTAGAAAATATTAAGCATATTTCTTTAGGATTATTAGAGTATTTCTCATAATTACACTGCATAAACAAATTTATCTTTTATGTATAAACCCCTTTTCTTTAACAAATCGTGTCACATTTCTCCAACAATTCCATTAAATCCAGGAAATGTGTGTTTATACTAGAATATTGCTCACAGTTTTATACAATTCACAACTTCATGGCTACAAACAATCTTCCCCGTAAGACATAAAGTGTTCTTGCTTGGCTCAAGAGTTTATCTAAACATACCAAAAAATATTACAAATGTAATGGACACCAAAGACTCCAGCACATATGCACATTCTCAAGGCATCAGACTGAAAATGGGGAAAAAATGTACTTGTTTCTTTTTGAAAATCTTTATTGTCTTTATCCGCCTCAAAAGCATTACATGGTTTCATTTTAGTTCATAGTAAACATCTTTGAGAACTAAACATTTCTTTGGAATGAAGCCAACTTACTTCCAAGTTCCCAGAAATTCAAGCTCATCATATCTTGTGAAAGCTGATCTCTTTCTGTTGCTATGGTTTAGTGACAAATAACAATTTAACAAGAATGATGGCAGTTCAACCTTATTCTCCATCAGTACAGAATGATTTAGCATCTCTCTCTTATATCACATATACACTGAAGGAGCCAGATTCCAAAACTTTCAAAGGGATTTGACTATAAACTCTTATTGACTTTTTCAATGAATTATCTGGCTCATTTACACTAACTTATCTATAAACCCACATGTGCAATGTTTTAATAAGTTTGGAAAACAACTGATTTCTGAAAGAACATAACATGAAAACATTTGCATTTGCTACATTAGGGTGGGTTCTAATGTGATATCAGAAACTATCCCATCAGGGTGTCCACACTTAAAAGTAACGTCAAATTGGAAAAAACCTCAAGTCATATTCAAATTTCAACTAGCTTCCAACAGAGAAACCTCAAAAAAAGGCTATTCTAAGATCTATTCCATTCATGTATAAATGGAAATTTCACCCTACTGAGGCCAACATAAAAGAGCATAAACTATGCCACAAACGGAAGACAGAAAAGATGAGCACCTACGAGGGACTCTAGGGGTATGCCTACATGGTCTGCAGCAGCAAGTCTCAGAGCCTTGGTCAACAGGCTTAAGCTACCACATTAACAGCTGTGAAGATACCAGAGTACAAGTTCTAGGGCGAACTGCAAACCCTGCTCTCCTCTTCCCCTGCCCACCATCCCTGCTCCTTAGGATTCAGAGCCTGAGCTGAAATGTCTACACAGCTATTGATAGTGTGGTAACCCAAGTTCCACAAGCCTGAGTCTATGGAACTCAGACACTAGTTGCTACAGTCTGCCATAAACTGTGTCGATCAGGGGTCTTAAACTCCTGGCTCACGGGCTGTATAAGGGCTGGAGCATATTTGCAAACCTGTTCACCAAGCTCCGCCCCTCCCCATTACCACCTCACCCTCTCTCCCCTACAGCATCCTGTCTTCAAGGGACCCAGCCTTGGGGATTACCAGGGGAGCCTGGAGCATGGTGACATCAATGGTCAAGCGCCCCCCATACCCCGCACGGCGGCAACAGCACTCCAGCTTATAATGGAGCCCAGGATGGATATAGCTAGAGAGAAAAACTGCAACTGAAAACCATTCCGATCAAAACTACAGAAAGAAAAGAAACATCAATGCCAACACAAACCCAATACATGGAAAAACCACAAAATCCTCAAGTAATAATCAATCTTCCCCAAAAGATAACCAGTTCGGACACCCAGAGCCTTGTATACAAAAAGACACACTGCCTGGACTTCACTACTTTCAAGAGACTGTATGAATTATATAAAATCCCAAAAGATATGGAAGGCCCCCTGCTGGTGGCAAAGCTCTTACGTAAAGTGTTTAACTATGTGTAATTACATGGAAACCAAACAAGCTTCAATATATAGTGAATAGTAAAAGGCTGTATTGTAAAGGTTTCGATTTACCTCAAAAATATGTCAAGGTTTAAAAACCTCCAAGAGAATTATTAGTCACAAACAATACGTATACAAGATATGTCAGGAATGACCAACCCGAGACGACAGAATTTACCGATGTACGTTGTCAAAGAGCCACAGTAAAAAAGTAATGATTTTTACACACACACACACACACACACACACTTGTGTTTGTATATATGCGGACACACAGTCGTCATATAATTTGCCAATGTATATTGTAAATTATAATGAAAACTTACCCTTTTACTTAGTGGGACTGCTGGCAATCCGTGTTTTCAACAATTCTCTTGAAGTTTGATTTGTGTTCAGTTGTGCTCACGCATAGCAGTTCTCTTTAGGGGCAGCCTGCCAAAACAGATTGGTGCTTGGATTTCATACGTCTGAGTGTTGAGAAAAACACACTCACAAAGACAAATCGAGGAAAACATTGAGATTAATTTTAAGCATCTCTGACGTTGGGGTATTTATCCTTTGGAACAGATTTCCAGAAAGTAGGGTTCCGCTTGATCTTCTGAACAGATTTCCATCGGTCAACTTCCAAAAGTTCTATTATTTCCATCTGAGATATGGCTAACAGGGGATTCAGACAAATCAGCTTCAGCACTAAAAGGATCAATCGGAAATCTGATTAAAGGTCTTTACCGCAAGAAATCTTAGAAACTTTCCTCAAAGCTGTCCTTAGGCTCTTTAATCATGCTTGCATATCTAGTTGTGCTCCATTTTAGGGGTTCTGCTTCATATTCTTTTGATCTAGTTTGAAGTTGTGTCATTGAGGGAAAATGTGTCAGCTCTTCCTTAAGCATTTGTCTGTGAAACAAATGCAGTTTGTTCATGAATGCAAAGATGCTTTGCACTAGATCAGACAGCAACCAGAATTTTCCTTATAAGTCCACATTTAGTTTATCCAAATGCAGCAGCATGTCTGCAAGAAATATATCCTTTCTTATCCTAGTCAAATCTAGAACGCACCCAGGATATGTAAGCTCAGGGTACCCATCTAGAACGCACCCAGGATATGTAAGCTCAGGGTATATTCTATGCTTATCTTCTTCATAAGCAATCCTACTGGTTCCAGGAGCTCGAAAAAAACAGGAAATAATATCACCTATTGAGACCCAACTAAATGCACAGTGAAATGGCAAATTAGCAGGGGAGCTGTCTTCATCTAGTTCTTCAATTAAATTTGTAAAGTGTCTGTAACTGAGGGAATATGAACAAATGAAATTCATAATGTGAAAGAAGGTTTCATTGTGTGATCAAATTTGAGATTTTTGGATATCAGTTGCTCTCAATAAATAATACAGTGAAATGCCCAAAATTTGGGAATGCTCTTGTCAGACTTACAAAGTCCCTACTAAACCATTTGCAGATCCCCACATGGATGGAGCCCCACCCACTGAAATGGCAATGAGCTTCTGTAAGTGCAAGTGGTCTATCACAACTACCAACATCAACGCCTCTTTTAGATCTCTTCCACAAGTTCCGTCCTTTATTGACATGATATCAAGGATATCGTCCCTTACAACAAAGTCATCAGACACAGTGCAGATAAATATTGATAAATGAGGTTTATCTTGTACATCGCACAACTCATCCAAAGCATGTTCAAATACACTGAATTGCAGCTGTTCTTGCAACTTTAGCAATGTCACGGTTCTGGCTATAGATTCTGCATTCTATAGTGTGGTGTGAAAGCTGAAGGCCAGAAATTTTCTTCTGTAGATTCTCGTTCTCTGGTGACAGGATTCAAATCAGTGAGGCGCTTTTTTTATGAACTCGCTTTCAGAATAGAGCTTTTTCACATGGGTTATGTGGCAGGCCTCATAATAGGAAGCTAATGTTATAGTCTGCCATCAATTGGCATATCTGGTGAAAAACTGGGCTTCTACATCCATTTTATTTTCCAAAGTTTCCAGTTTTAAAGTGGAGAGTTCAGAGTCTTGCGGAAATCCTTGATCCATATGTGCATGGCTGCAAGTCTGCAGATTTGAACTGAGATACACGTCTGGCAAAGACAACAGATGGCCTTTTCATGTTCAACGAAAAAGTACTTGATCTCCAACTCCTGTTGAAAGCCTCAATTTTCTTCTATTTTCTTTTCCATTCTTGCTTTCCATCATTAGATGGTGCACAAAAAACGAACAAAAATGTCCACAGCAGCACAGCGTTCACACTCCCACTTTTGAGTCCAAACTGAGTAATGCGTTCACCACACGCAGTCCCATAACATCAGATGTGATATGACATAATGGATATGGATGCTAGTCACCATTTGCTTGTGCAAAGATTCAAGGAGACACAGGCACTGACTTACCAGCTCTGCCCAGACCCCCTCCCCCGCCGGCATTGCCACTCCTTCCCAAGTCCTCACCTCACCTCTACCCACCCCTCCTCCAAGAGTGCCAGATCCTCAGTCTTGCAGCCTCCTCCTAGTGTCTCCTACACACCATGGAACAGCTGATCATGGCAGGTGGGAGGTGCAAGGAGGAATGAGGAGGTGCTCACAGGTGGGGTCACTGATGGAGGGGAGCCACTAGAGGGAGCTGGGCTGATAGGGCTGCACTACAGGGAATAGTTAGTTGTTTGAACCTTCTTCTCCTAAAATCATAAAGCAGCATTGACATTTATTAATTAATGCTACTACAGCTTTTCTAGGTTTTTGAATAAAAGGTGTTACATAAATGCAGGGTGTTGTGCACCTAACTAGTGGTTTGATTCCACAGGTGCTGAACACTTCCCTAGGAACTGTCCTTCACCGTGTAGGATTGCAGTAAAACCTTAACATTACATTTTCACTTATACCTCACTGAGATGCTACAGCATTCATTATATTGTCAGTAACACCACTGATCCACGCTGGTACTACAAAACAGTATTGGGGTAAAGTTAGCAAAGATTTATGCACTAGTTTTCAAAAATGTATGATATTATATAGTAACATGCATTACTATGATGATTTCAATTATGCTCAGACACTCTACTCTGTATCCCAGATCCATAAGTGCTTAGATATTGTACAGACAGACACTAAGAGAGTCTCCACCCTAAGGTTTTTCAATAACATACTGTATTGGAAATCTAAAACACACAAAATGCATTGACTTAAATAAACATCTTTGCTCACCTCCAGCCTCTCTGAATGCTACTAACAAACTCATCTTTCTTTCCCCATCACTCTGAACGCATCATGCTCTTTACAGTCCCTTTCAAGGCCATCCTTAGGCATACGCAGCTGCATAGGGCACTGTTCTAGTGCTCCAGATTTATTGATGCCCTATTCCGCATATGCTTAGGAACAGCCACTCCGCTCCCCGCTCCATGAACTCAGCACGGGCTCCGGCGGTCTCCATCCCCTGACCACCCTGACCCTCCCCAGCCTGCACCCAGCCCCCGATCAACAGGTAAAAGCTTGGGATGGAGGACTCAGAAGGAACAGAGGACAGGCATACAGCCAGTAGCTGGAAAGAAGTGGCAGTTTCTCCTTCAAAAAGCTGTTTTTCTCTGGCCAGCAATGCAGCTGCCCTCTGCTCGTCCCACCCGCTGCTGAAACTGCAGGTGAGCCTCCCTCCCTGCCCTGCTCCAGGGTTGCAAACTCCCCCAGACTGGACGCCACTGCAGCAAATGGTGTCCTGTCCAGGAGAATTGGCAACCCCATGGCCTGCGCAGCTTCTGCCCCTGAGGCCCTTCCCCCCACAGGTGGGGGTGCGTGTGCCAGTGCTGGACTGTGTAGTAGAGACAGCCCTTGTCCTTTTAATGCCATCTCATCATTTCAAACTCTTTATCTCAATTTCAAGTTTCTGCTCCTGCCTACACGTACATCCCTGAATATTCATCACTCTCCTGCTTTCTACCAAATCCATCTCCCTACTCCCTTTGTCCTCTCTCCCACAAGCACTTCCATGCTCTCCCCCATGAATCTCAACTTCTCTCTTCCTCCAAGACCGCCCCAAAACTATTTTTTCCATGGTCCATGAAAAACAAATCTGTAACTCCCTATAAGCTATATATAAAAAAAGAAATAATCCTTTCTTCTGCTCTTTTATGTTTGTGCCATCTTCTTAGACTGTAATATTTTGGGACAGGAGCCTGTATTTCATATGTTAGTAAAGAGTATCTCAAATTTTGGGGTAATTCCTAAATAATAACTTTTCGCATATGAAAAGTATTAGCTGAAAGACAGACCAGTGCCATTAATATCACCTGTGCAGTGAATGCAAGGAAGACTTCAGAACACAGGAAGACAGTCACACCATTGTCGACCTATGAAACACCAGCTAACTAATTATTTGGAAATTTATGGGCTTATGGAAAGGCTTTTTAAAAGAAAACTGTTGCTGTTCTTAAAAAAGGAATCACATAGTCTGGTCACTGGTAAGCATGATGGATTACTGAAAATAAAATAAATGATCCCTGGAGCACATAAATGCTATATTAAATACATATGTCAGCCTGAGTCTTTGAAGACTTTTATATTGCCTAAAAAGGAGTTTTACTGTTTAGTATTTTGAAACAGAGTAAAAATGAACTTTAACCAAACTGAATGTGACTGTTCCAAAACGTAAAAGTCTCTCATCTGGAATCTGTACAAACAAGACTCTAAAAAATGTGACCCTTGCAGTGGTTTCCCCCTTATAAGGATGAAAAGTTTCCCCCTTATAAGAACAGATACATAATTAGTAATGATTTTTGAAGGATTATTTGACTTGCACTAGACACTGTGAGTATGAACAAAAATCTGAACCTTTCAGAGTAAGAAAATGATACTTATGCCACAAAAAACAATGAAGATGAAGTCTAGTCTCTAATGTTTCATTGGTATCCCAAGCATTTTGCAGCAAAAGCAGTTTTTTAGTCATCTTAAGGTCTGATGACTGTCATTCCGACTGAGAAGAAAAATCAGGACGAAAACAATGAACTGGAGATGCAAAGATTATAATAAACATTAAATACACAAGGGACAAAAGAAAGAAAAAACTTACGACAATGAAACAGCAAATTAGAGGAAGATAAAAAAATACAGTGTGCATAAAAGCTGGAGGAAGAGACAGAAAAGGTTAATTAAAAGTAGATTCAAGGTAAGAACAGAAAACAGCTAAAGGCATTAAATGTTAATGATACTAGCCTATCCAAAACATCCAATAATGAAACATTAAGAGAACTGATGAAGTAAAAAATGAAACAATGGAAAATAAGCAAGGAGGAAAGTATGGGCAGTAATCAAACAAATAAAACCTTCAGTTAATTGCAATACCATACAAAAAGTAAAAAAGATATCTGTATTTCTATTTACTCCTTCCAGTCAAAAACAGAAGTAATCAAGTGTTTTGTTGTACATAACTGTTTATGACTAAAAAACCCTCAAGATAAATTAGTAAAAGCAGTAAACAACAAAAGTTCAGCTGCTTTGTAGTCCGACATTTTTGATTGAAAAGTAAATTAAATATCACACTGACTTATGCCATCTTTCCATGAACTTCTATTAGCTTACACAGTATTTTACCACCCTTTGTTCATTTACAGGTACTCCTTTTACAGATGCAATACACTTTCCAATTTTGTCAGTTTTCATCCATTCTCCCAGCAACATCCTACTATTGGACAGCCAGCTACCAACTTCCTGCAAATACTATTAAATCCTAGAGAGCATAGATTATCCAGAAACACAAGTGAGAGGTAGTATAGAATCACAGAATACTAGAACTGGAAAGGACCTCGAGAAGTCACTGAGTCCAGCCTCCTGCCCTCCCGGCAGGACCAAGCACCATCTAAATCATCCCTAATAGATGTCTAGGTAACCTGCTCTTAAATATCTCCAGAGATGGAGGTTCCACAACCTCCCTAGGCAATTTATTTCAGTGTTTAATCATCCTGACAATTAGGAAGTGTTTCCTAATGTCCAGGGCTCGACGATCACGGCAAAAACCACTCGCCAGCCCCACACCGCCCATGCGCAAGACCCGCACTGCGCAATCGCGGACCGCCAGTGAACGGGGCAACCGGCTGAAATCTACTCGCCACGGGTAGATAAGCGTATTTGTCGAGCCCTGCTAATGTCCAACCTAAACCTCCATTGCTGCAGTTGTCCTATCCTCAGCGACCAAGGAAAACAATTTTTCCTTCCTCCTCCTTGTAACACCTTTTTAGATATTTGAAAACCGCTTTCATGTCTCCTCTCCGTCTTCTCCTTTCCAAACTAAACAAGCCCAATTCTTTCAATCTTCCCTCACTGCTCATGTTCTCTAGACCTTTAATCATTCTTGTTGCTCTTCTCCGGACCTTCTCCAATTTCTACACATCTTTCTTGAAATGTGGTGCCCAGAACTGGACACAATATTCCAACTGAGGCCTAATCAGCGCATAGTAGAGTGGAAGAATGACTTTTCATGTCTTGCTCACAACACTCATTTTAATGAATCCCAGAATCATGTTTGCTTTTTTTTGCAACAGCGTCACGTTGTTGACTCATGTTTAGCTTGTGGTTCACTATGACCCCTAGATCCCTTTCTGCATTACTCCTTCCTAGACAGTCGCTTCCTGTTCTGTATGTGTGAAACGGATTGTTCCTTCCTAAGTGGAGTACTTTGCATATGTCCTTATTTAACTTCATCCTATTTGCCTCAGACCATTTCTCTAGTTTGTCCAGATCATTTTGAATTAGGACTCTATCCTCCAAAGCAGTTCCAACCCCTCCCAGCTTGGTATCATCTGCAAACTTAATAAGCGTACTCTCTATGCCATCATCTAAATCGTTGATCAAGATATTTAACAGAGCTGATCCCAAAACAGACCCCTGTGAGACCCCAATTGTTATGCCCTTTCAGCATGATTGTGAACCATTCATTAACTACTCTCTCAGAATGGTTATCCAGCGAGTTATGCACCTACCTTACAGTAGCTCCATCTAAGTTGTACTTGCCTAGTTTATTGATAAGATAAGCAATGGGAGGAGTGATATGACATGGGGCAAGTCTACACAACAAAATTAAGTCAACCTAAGTACGCTGATGTACAGTCGCAGTAGCAATTAAATCCTTGTGCATGTCTACATTATGTCCCTTGCATCAGCAGGTGTGCATCTCCAACTAACTGTACTTGCATCAATGCAGAGAGCAGTGCACTGTGGACAGCTATCCCACTGCGCAACTCATCATTATCCAGCAGAGAGTGTGTTGAAAAGAGTATGCAATGCTTAACAGGAGCAAACAATTCGCACCAAGGTCCTGGGACAGAACTTTTAGACACATGAGGCCACATTCCTGGGACTGTGTGCATAGGTCGCCCAAGCCTTCTGGCGCAACAACTCTAAAACAAGAGCTGCACTGATGGTGGAGAAGTTAGCAGAGATTGTTGGGTAAAAGCAGGCACCAGACTGATTCCCAACTGATCGGTAGCAATCTGGACAAGGGAAATCCATTGTGAGGGTTGCTGTGATGCAAATGTGCAGCACCATCAATTCCATCCTGCTACATAGGACTGTGATTCTGGGCAATATGCAGGACAGAGTGGATGGCTTTATAGCTACAGGGTTTGTGAATGGTGATGGGGCAACAGATGGCACACAAACCCCTATTTTGGCACCAGACCTCCTTTTCAAAGAGTATATCAACAGAAAGGGCTACTTTTCTATGGTACTGCAAGTGCTGGTAGATCTCTGAGGACATTTTACAGACATCAGCATAGCACAGTCAGAGAAGATGCATGACACATGCATCTTTAAAAACACAGGCCTATTCAGAAAATTGTCAACAAGGACTTTCTTTCCAGACCAGAGGATTACAACTGGGAATGTTGAAATGCCTCAAGTGATCATGGGAAACCCAGCCTACTTCTTATTTCTATGGCTCATGAATCCACATCTCAAGAACCTTAAAAGCAGGAAGGAGCACTTCCATCACAAGCTCAGCAAATACAGAATGAAAGATGAATGTGCTTTTGGCTTCTTGAAAGGCATCTGGTGCGGTCTGCACATGAGATGAGACCTCAGTGAAAAAAATATTCCCTGGTTATAGATGCCTGATGTGTGCTTTATAATATCTGTGAAGTCAAGTGGGAGACATTTCTGTGAGGGTGGAGGACGGAGGTGGAACAGCTGTGTGTTGATTTTTAACAACCAGATACTATGATTATACAAAGAACTGGACCCAACTATGTCCACCTCAATACTCTGCCTCTCACAGAAGTAGAGTTATTTAATCAGCATTGCAGTGAGATAAATTGGCAGAAGCAATATTTTAGTATAGATGCTTACACAGTTAGGTCAAAGTGAGCTGCCTTGCAATGACCTAACTCTATAAAGTAGACTAGGTCAGTTAACTAACCTTACTAGCTTTTACTGTTCTCTTCCAGATATGCCTTTGTCTACCAAGTTATCTAGGTTATCATAAACATGTTGAGTCCCCAACTTATAGTTCAATTTCTCATCCATCATTTTGTGCATTTGATATTAATCTAGATTCTCTTTCACTTAATATCTTAGAAAAATAAAAATAAGTGAGCAATCACACAAGTCTCTCACCACTAAGAAATATAATATTGTTGTTATTTGCTATATATGACCTACAGCAAAAGTTTCACAAAGTAATTGAAAAAAGCACCAAACCATCTCTTATTTTCAGTCAACACTACAATTGCTGTCACCCTGTATTCCACAAATCAAAACAGATTGCCATTATCTCACAAAAAAATCAAGGTCTGTCTTCACTCCCTATCCAGCCACTGGCACAAATTCAACATCTATTTTTACACTGTTGATAGTTACAACAAAAAAATCATAAAACATTGACTAACATCTTTGAAGCAACAATTCACTCAGTTGGCATACAAACACCAAAAAAAAAAAACACATAAAAAAAAACACCAGACAAAGGAGACTTTGATATTTTACTGGATTGACAAGGTAAGGGGCAAGAACTTTTAACACACTTTTAACTTTCAACTTTCAAAGGACTTACAAAGAAAATGCTAAATTTTTTAAAAAATTGCTGAGAATGGAGATGCAGGCCCATTTTTCAAACCTCTTCAAGCTGAAAAAAAAAGATTAATTTACTCTTATACTACCCCAATAGATATTTAGAATTAAAGTATAATCTGGCTAACTCAAATTTCCACTCAGTCATCCATTCAAAGTAAAAAAAAAAAAAGTAAAGGTGATGAAGGTGGACTAACAACAACAAAAAAGTTCACTTTTCAGTTTAAACTTTCACTGATTTCTGCAAATAAGTGCTAACACCAAAATGGAATGCTTCTGACCATACAGCCACTCCATAATGGAATAAGTCATGAACCCATTAAAAATCACTTACAATTTGCAACATAAATCAATTTACAAATATAATAAAAGAAATATGCTTTAAAAAAAATTCATACAAGAAGGACCAATAGAAACTGATTATGGTTTCTGGCAGAAATAATGAGTACTTCCACAGTTAGAAAGAAATGTCCCTTAAAGATGAAAGTCATGAAACGGAACTTCATATGTATTACTATATACATGTGATTATATAGAAGAATATGGCAAGAGTAAATGAATACCTTCCTGGAGTTTTTGCAAAACTACACAGCATACAAATTACATGTATAGTACATGAAAGCGTAACATGTATTCTACAAGCATTGTTTTCAAGTCATGGAATGATAGGCTGATAAAGGACAAAAGAAGTTACCTACTCTACAGTAACTTTGGTTGAGATGTAGCCCATGTGAAACCCACTGTAGGTGAGCCTGCATCTTACGAGCATGAGATCACATATCTGTTAGTTTTTTAGACCGTTGTTTCCCTCAGAGCTGCAAATGCATCCTATGCCTCCTCATGGTTCTTGTCCAAGAGCCAAGTGGTCACAACCCTCCTTCAATTCCCTGGCATCACCTTGCACATCTGATAGTGGCAAACGTCTACAGATTGCAAATGATGCCCTGGAACATGTCTTGATATTCAAGTGGGAGAGATTCACCAGCCAACTATTAACACAAAGAGATGTATAGGTGTAATTTTGATATTATCTGAGATGAGATGGTTTGATCGCATCGATTACCACTAATAGAGATGGTGAATCTCAATGATTTTGTACCATCGATATAATAAAGCAAAGTCCTGGATACATCTAGTGTACGATACATCTAGAGGACAAACTAGAGAAATGGTCTAAGGTAAAGAGAATGAAGTTTAATAAGGACAAATGCAAAGTACTCCACTTAGGAAAGACAAATCTGTTTCACACATACAGAATGGGAAGCGATTGTCTAGGAAGGAGTACTGCAGAAAGGGATCTAGGGATCATAGTGGACCACAAGCTAAATATGAGTCAACAGTGTGAAGCTGTTGCAAAAAAAAGAAAATATGATTCTCGGATGCATTAACAGGAGTGTTGTGAGCAAGACATGAGAAGTCATTCTTCTGCTCTACTCTGCACTGATTAGGCCTCAATTGGAGTAATGTGTCCAGTTCTGGAAACCACATTTCAAGAAAGATGTGGAGAAATTGGAGACGGTCCAGAGAAGAGCAATAAAAATGATTAAAGGTCTAGAAAACATGAGCTATGAGGGAAGGCTGAAGGAATAGGGCTTTTTTAGTTTGGAAAAGAGATGACCGAGAAGGGACATGACAGTGGTTTTCAGGTATCTAAAAGGGTGTCACAGGGAGGAGGAGGGAAAATTGTTCTCCTTGGTCTCTGATGATAGGACAAGAAGCAATGGGCTTAAACTGCAGCAATGGAGGTTTAGGTTGGACATTAGGAAAAACTTCCTAACTGTCAGGGTGCTTAAATTGCCAACTGGAATAAAATGCCTAAAGGTGGTTGTGGAATCTCCATCACTGGAGATATGCAAGCACAGGTTGGATAGACATCTATCAGGGATGAACTAGACCGTGCCCGATCCTGCCGTGAGGGCAGGGGACTCGACTCGATGACCGCGCAAGGTCCCTTCCTGTTCTAGGATTCTAGGATTTGTTGATGGATTGGTTCAGATGATGTTTAAGACCACCTGAGAATGATTTTTTCAGTTAGGCCTTGACACTACCTTGGTCCCTACATAACAAACACAAAACATTCAAGAAATTTTCTTCAAATAGTTTGAAAAGGAGTAAGTCTGAAGCTTAGCAGGCATCGAAGAAAGGATATTTGCTGGGTTCTGTCTCACTGAAGGCTGTAAGAGGGAAGTAAGAAAGAATCAAGGAAGGGCAGTGGCAATTCCATACTTTATGCCCTCGCATGAGAGGTCTCAGTGCAGCCCCCATGGACGCTACTTTAAATACAGTCTGGAACACAATTAAAACTTTCAGTGATATACATACTGACATGCCTAACAAACTACAGGTTTGTCATAAAATGGACATCAACTAAATCAGGGCAAACATTTTGGCCCGAGGGACACGTCAGGGTATGGAAATTGTATGGACGGTCATGAATGCCCACAAATTGGTGATGGGGTGTAAAAGGGGGTGCAGATTCAGGGGTCGTGTCAGAACATGAGGTGTTCAGAGTGTGGGAGGAGGCTCTGGACTGGGACAGAGGGTTGGACTGTGTATGTGAGGAAAAGGGGGAAGGATCCGGCTGGGGATACAGGCTCTGGGGCGTGGGCTGAGGATAAGGGGTTGAGGTGCAGGAGGGTGCTCCAGATTGGTATTGAGGGGTTTAGAAGACAGGAGGGGGCTCTGGGCTGGGGGAAAATTAGGGGTGCAGACTCCAGGCTGCATTTACCTCCTCAAGCAGCTCCCAAAAGATGTGGAATGTCCTCTTTCTGGCTAGCTCCTACTCAAATGTGCAGCCAGACAGCTCTGTACCTCGAATCTTCATTATAACTCAAATTGGCTGCATTGTCTTAGATTTTATCAGCACTTACTACTTTCTCCAAACAGAGAACTCATCAGATTGCTCACTGATTGCTCCTTCATTGCTTGTACATACTTTCTGTATCCTTGAGTCTTCCTGTCTCCTTATGCATCTACATTAATGACAGATCTCCAACTGGAACCTTCACTCCCTCTCATGATGATTTTTTCTACCACATATAAATCAGGGTTCAAAAACCTCCACTGGTTTCAGATTCACACTCAGCTCCCTGTCATCCTTTGCTGAAGTTTCCACTGACACAATAGAGGGTTCTTTCTCAACTCTCTCAGTCAACAATTTTTTTTGGCTGCTGTTACTACATAACTGAAACACAGATAGTCCTTTAAGGAGTCATTTAATTTACATGGGATTCACAAAATGCTGTGAGTTTCTTGAATTCAACTAACAGACCGAGAGGTTTTGATCATGTTTGTAATATTAAAATGAAACTTTTCCCCCTTTAATGAGCTGTTTGTGAAAGAGACAGTTTCTTAGGAAAGGCCCAATCTCTGCATAACTTTTCCCAGTTATGTCACTGAGACTTGTCAGGTTTTTGACCAATGTCTATAAGTTGTTTCCTATAAAGCCCATGTTTTTCTTCACAAGCACCATTTAAAAAAAAACAACTTATATTCTATCAATATAATCTGCTCACTGCTTTTTAATTTCGTTGCATTCTGTAACATGGCCAAATGTCATCATGACTTCATTAAACAAGAAGACAACAGTGAGAGCAAATGAAAGAAAGAAAGAAATCCTGCTACTTTTTTTGTTTCCAAGTGTCTCTTACTTTCATCCAATGTCTTTAGTCCACTGTGGCTCCAATTTACATGATGTGTGTGAACAATACCTCATTGCAGTGGCTGGATAAAGATAAATCAAAGAATGCACAAGGGCTGTTGCAACACACACAGATTCTCTTCTATTCCCTATGTAAAAGCTCAGAACACAAGGAACTAGAACCTAGAAACACTAAGTAATATTTATACAGAGGGAGCCCATGCTTGGACGAATTACCTATAATTTAATATGGCAAATGCTGTATTCCTGAGTCATCTAGGAGATAATAGAACAATCAAAGAACATGTATAAAGGTAACAGAATCAACTATAAATCCACCATACACAAAAAAAAAATCTCATACAGATACCCATTGATAGTACAGTCACAAGTTCATCCTTCTTCCAAAGCTGAAACACATGTGACAGGCTATAAAACAAGGAAAGGAAAGAAGCCCCTAGGACCCACAAAAATATATGTGGAATAACCACCTGTGAAACAAGTTTCTAAAGATGATTTATATATTGTATAGAAATATTGGTTGATTTTAAGACAATTTTATGCAAATGATTCTGAACAATGAGACTTACAGTAGTGTCTGAATCAGTTACAAGAAGATACAAAAAATCAATGACTACTGTATTTTCGGAAAAGGAAATCTCTGTTATCAGAAAAACAATGATTTATAAAAACCTGAAAAATGAGAGATACTAATAATACATGGGGCACTCCCACCTTCTAGCTAATGCAATGTCCAAACAAAGACGGTTTTAATTTGAATTTAGATTTCATGATTGTCAATTGTTGAGAGGTTTCCATGAGGTCCTTAATATTTGTAGCGAAGTCTTAAAAAGGGAGCTGCGTCTTCACAGACCACTGATGCATCTATTATAATCTTTGAGAACAGATGCATCAGTGTAGTTTGTTCAGAAGATATAAGTTTGCATAGTAACAAATTGCGCAAAACTCTCGTAGTTCATATATAAAAGGAGAAATGCCCAATATCTCCTATCCAAAAAAGACACTCAGCTCTTCCAAACCACCCATTATAATCATCCTTCAAATAAATAACGACAAAGGATGGTATTAATATTACATGATTGGCAACGGCTAGCTAGAACCATGACTTTTCATCTTCAAGACAGTTTTCTGGAACGTAATGTGGAACAGAAGCAATGAAAATTAAACAAAACGTATACACTCTTACCAAATGATGTCTGACTAACATGTTCCTGATTACTTTTTCCCTGGGAAGCCATCTTTTTTGCATAAGCGTCAACCCACCAGGGCTTGTACTTCAAAACATGCTGAATGACTTCATCTTCAAAGAAGTCAGCACTGCAGAAAGAGTCGCTCTGTTATTTATTTCAATGTATAGTAACGTATATAAAACCACCAATCCCAGACTCTATAGAGGCATTTGCCCTACAGTAAAAACATAATCATATTAAAAACAAACGCAACCAAAATCAGTTTCTGGCCCCAACATCAGAAAATAATTAACCAAAGATTAGATGAAAACCTAAACAATACACCTCCTTTTGCCTTCTTAACAACCCCAAAGCATGTGGAAATAGATGCACAATGTAGCAAGTCCTGAGGGTTAGCAAATTTGGACTGTTTTGAACCAGTTAGGAGGAAATAGTTCCCAAAGTTGATAGCTCTTACTGACATGCCAAGTCTCTGCCCAATTCCTGTGCTCATTCTCAGGACAAACAGCTCATTAACAAGGGAATGGGATATGAGCAACAAACAGAAGGTGGCTTACACAAAAATGATATTACAGATCTCAGAGAAACACTCTAGAATCCATCTAAAAAGGGATGCTCATGGATCAGGATGGGTTGACTGCCACTGTCACTCAGGAGAAAACAAAGCTACGATGTCTACAGCCTAAAATGCTGGCAAGGATTGGTTACCCTGATGTTTGAGAGGCCAACTATGAAATAATATTCTGTAACTTGCAGCAGCACCAACCCTGCTTTCATGCAGACTAGCCTTTGAGTTTAAAGAGCAGCAAAACAAGCCTGAAGTGTATGAGCCATGTCTTGTGTTATCACACTTAGGAATACCATTTAAAGTTTAGTGTTATAAAACTAGGGATGTTAAATATGGATTAACTGAATAGTCACTTAACCTCATTAATTCTTATTGGTTACTCAACTATTCTGTAGACCCCATGGGTGGGACTGACAGCCAGTGTGCTCTGGCCCCACTCCCGAGGAGCCCCCTGCCACTCCACATTGCTGCCTCTGTATCAGAGGCAGCAGCACGGGGTGCCAGCGGGGAGCTGGTCTGAGAGTGGAGTCAGTTTAAAAACCAGCTCCCCTCGCAGACCAGCTGCCTGTGTTCCTGCATTAGGCAGCAGCACAGGGTGGCAGCAGCCTGTCTGGGGAGGGAGGTCTGAGCTCCCGGACCCGGTGTGAGCTGGAACTGAGCCAGGCTGCTTGCCTGCCTGGTTCCTAATACTCTTTAAATGCAGAGCCACAGCAGGAGTAGGTCCCAGACCCGGCATAAGCCAGGCTGCTGGCCAGCCTATTAAAAAATTTACTGTGGGGGGGAGTAGTGTGAAGAATGCGTGTAGTCTATAGCATTAACCAATAAGCTTTTGCTCATTGGTTAATCAGTTAATCGACAACACTATTACATCCCTATATGAGACCAAGGCAAACAAAAAGTAAGCCCATTTTTTTCCAAAAGAGATTATAAAATCCATCATCTATTAGAGAGCAAAATACGTTTATTTTAGCTGATGTAAATTCACTTCATCAGGAGAAGTAAAGAAGTACCTACAGATAATGATCAGGATCAAATTTGGTAACCTCAGTCTCCAGTCGTTTTTGTCTACGTTCATCTGCAGGCGTTAAGTCAGGATCCTTAACATCAATAACGTCACTGAGTTCATCCTGGAAATATGACAAGAAAAACAGTAAATGAGAGTTTAGAAGCAGTGCTGTACAGCTTACACTAGGGTGAGCTATAAGGATGATAGGTGCCACTACCAACTCTCCCTTACTGAAAAACTATGCACTACAGGTCATAATTGCATAATTTGTTTTTATGCACAAATAGCAGAATTACATTTATTTTGTTTTTTAAGACATCAGCCAAAAGTGGAAACAGTAAACAAGGAAATAAAAAAGTTCTGCTCGGGATCCCCTATATGTTACAATTCTACAAACCTTCAATGCTTAATGAAAGCTATTGCTACCAAGGAGCACTTCTCAAACTGTGGGTCAAAACCCTAAAGTGGGTCATGAGCCATTTTAGGCTACGTCTAAACTACACCCCTCTGTTGGCAGAGGGACGTAAATTAGACGTATTGAAAGTGCAAATGAAGCCAGAATTTAAATATCCCGCGCTTCATTTGCATAATGGTGGCCACCGCTTTTTTTCCGAAATGGGGCTTTCAGAAAAAAACGGCAGTTTAGACAGGGCATTTTCAACAGAAATGCCCCGTTTCGAAAGATCCTGTACTCCTCAAAAACTGAAAAAAAAAGCGGCGGCCACCGCTATGCAAATAAAGCACAGGATATTTAAATCCCGGCTTCATTTGCACTTTTGATACATGCACACCTGACAGAGGGGTGTAGTTTAGACATACCCTTAGTGGGGTCGCCAATGCTGGCTTAGGCTTGCTGAGGCCCGGGACCAAAGCTGAAGCCTGAGCCCCACCACCCAGCGCCCAAACCTGACAGCTTCAGCCCTGGTGGCCAGACAGTTCACAGGCCTCCTGCCTGGGGCTGAAGCCTTCGGGTTTCAATTCTGGCCCCCTCTCCTGGGGGCATGTAGTAATATGTCTTGTCAGAAGGGGGTCACAGTGCAATGACGTTTGAGAACCCCTGCAATAAATATACAGACAACAATGAAGCATTATTGTTCTTGCAATTTTAGGGCCTCTCCTACAACATGCTGCATATCCCCAACTCCAATGACTTCAACAGTCCTGCCATCTCAAGTACAGTGTGTTCATACACAAATTGACATTAATATTGAAGTGGGAAATCATCCGTTAATTTGGAATTTCACTGTAAATCACACATTGATAAGACATTAATATGGTATAATAAGCATTTCTGTAGGAATTCCATGGCAAAAGACCAATTAATATACATGCTATTAGAACATGAAAGCTTTCCTCCTGATATTACTTCACTTTTCCACTTTAAGACATAATTCACGCAGTAACCACATTATATGGTCTTGGTGTTAGTTAGAGTTGATAGACCCAGCTAGTACTTCTACCTCTTGGTATCATGCACATAAACAAAACATTAGTAAATCATCTATAAATTACAACCATAATAAATGCTGCATATTTGTGATATCTTTATGTAATCCTTATTCTCTGGGGCTTGGAATAAGTTAGAGATGAACACAAACAGTCAAGAAACAACAAAACCATTTCATGTATAGTAGCGATGCAGATTTAAGCCTACAATTTAAGACCTGAATCCAGCAAATTGTTCCACACATGTAGATCCCTGTGCCTGAGCAGATTCCACTGACTTCACAAAGTTTACCCAAGCAGAACAACTTGGAGGACTGGGGTCAAAGTAGGCATGTAAAACCCTGTTTAATTAGTTAACCGGTTACATGATTGCTTAACCGGTTCACCATTTAAACAGGAAAGCAGGAGGCTGCTCCAGCCAGGATAGAGCACCCCTGCCTGAGGTATGCCCGGATTAGGCTGCTCCAGCCGGGCTGGTATGCCCACCCCGCACCTGCAGCAGGCCCTATGGGACTGAAGCAGCCCCCTGCACTCAGTGGTGGGTGATGATTGATTCCAACCTATTCCAGAATTTAAACTGCCCTTATACTTACAAAGTTGTTTTCTAATATCTAATCCAAATCACCCTTGTTTAACATTAAGACAACTTCCAGCTTCATTTCAGTGGACATAAAGAACAGATGATCACCATCCTCTCTATAGTAATCTTTAAGATATTTGAAGACTTACCAGATCCCCTTCCTCAATTTTCTTTTCTCAGGACTACACTGGGCAAGGTTTTGTAACCTTTCCATAAAAGTCAGAGGGGTAGCCAAGTTAGTCTGTAACAGGAAAAACTTAAAAAACAACAAATAGTCTGGTAGCACTTTAAAGACTAACAAAACATGTTGATGGTATCATGAGCTTTCGTGGGCACTGCCCTTCTTCTTGGTGTTATGAAGAACTGGGCTGTGCCCACAAAAGCTCGCGATACCATCAACATGTTTTATTAGTCTTTAAAGTGCTACCAGACCATTTGTTTCTTAAGTTTTTTCATAAAAGTCAGGTTTTCTAAACCTTTTATCACTTTTGTTGCTCTTCTCTATACTCCCTCTAATTCGCCCACACCTTTTTTATATTGTGAAACCCAAAATTGGACACAATGCTAAGTGGAGTGGAGCAATGATATCCTGTGTCTTACCTATAGTGCTCTATGGGGGTATTAACAGGAATATTGGCCATTTTTGCAACTGTATCATATTGTCAGCTCACATTCAATTTGTGATGCACTACAACTCCCACATCCCTTTCAGCAGTACTACTGCCTAGCCAATTATTCCCCATTTTGTAGTTGTGCATTTGATTTGTTCTTCTTAAAGTGCAGTACTCTCCTCATATTTACTAAATGTCACTGTACTGTTTTCAGATCAACTCTCCAATTTATCCAAGTCATTTTGAATTCCAATCTTGCCCTCCAAAGGGCTTGTAACGCCTCCCAGCTTGGTGTCATCTGTAAATTTTTAAAGCATACCCTCTACTCTATTAACCAAGCCATTAGTGAAAACACAATAGAAGCAGAAACAGGAGCAATGCCTGTGGAAACTCACTAGATATGTCCTGCCACTTTTACCGCAAACCATGGAGAAGTACCCTTTGAGTATAGGCTTTCAACCTGTTATGTACCCACCTCACAATATTCTCATCTAGACCACATTTCATGCGTTTGCTTATGAGAATATTAGATAGGACCGTATCAAAAGCCTTACTAAAAATCAAGATGTACAATATCTTCTGCTTCCCACTTTCCCCTAGGTCAGTAACCCTGTCAAAGGAAGAAATTAGGTTGCTAAATTTAACACATGTGAAACATTATTGCACTGACTTCATGTCCAGTTGAAATCAGAATGGTAGGCCATACCTAACACTATAAACTTTATAGCAGCCACTTTTAAAGAATAATCACACACCTGCAATCGTCGGAAAACTCCTGATTTTAAATTTCCAAACCCATAACAGCATTGTAAAGGTGAAGTGCTTTCTGCAGTCTCATCATAAGGGGTCTGTTCAATTTCCCAGTCAAATTCTTCCTCTTCCTCCTCTTCCTCCTCAGCTAGCTCAGCTGAGGTGCCTAGAAATGTTTTGTATCATACAAAGAAAAGGATCTCAAAGTTACACTTTGACTAAATTATCAGCTAATAAAAAGATTATTCTGAATCTATGAACCAGACTTTTTTTGCTTTACTAATGTTTTAAACAATTAGAAAAGCTGTTCTAGGATCTGAGCACCCTATAATTTCTACTGAAAGGAAGGAAAATGGAAGCTCAACAAAGGGTTTTGTAACATTAACAGATTTCTGCAACAGAAAAGTCTGCATTAATATATCTCCTGCTGGCTAGATTTCTTTTGTCTTTAAAATGGCAATATCTGTCTTGGCAACAAATATAAATGATGGTTACAGAGTTCAATGCCATTTGTAAAAGCCATGTAAACTACTGGGGGCTAATTTAGTAGTTGTACAAATAAGTATCATCTAGGTACTCAATGCATAAGTAGATATTCACTGTGTGAATGTGTGTGGCCCAAATGCCTATATACAAATTAGACCCATATTCTTCTTAGCTAGTGAAAGCGTGTGGGTAAATTCTCAATGTCAATACACTCATCAGGAGTGCAAAACACCAAGTGGTGATGTTAGTTCTGAGGAAATTCTAACATCATGTGCATGTGCAGAATTCATGTCCCTCACAGAATTTTTTTTCTGGTCTGCAGAAAATACATTCTGGCAGAGAGGTGCTACAGCTGGGCTTTCACTGACCACGGGCTGCTGTGGCACCAGCTTCCCAGCTCCCACCCCTGAAGCATCAGGCCAGACTCCCAGCTAGGGATGTAAAAGAGTAGTTGATTATTTGACTAATCACATTTCCCCCCAGCCCATTGCCTCTATATGGGTACATCTACACTAGCTCGTTAGTTCGAGCTAGGTAGGGTAATTAGAACCGAGCAAATGAAGCCGGGATTTAAATATCCCGGCTTCATTTGATGCCTGGTGTCGCCATTTTTAAATCCCTTAGTTCGAACTCCGTGCCGCCACACGCGGCACGGACTAGTAGTTCGAATTAAAGATCCTAATTCGAACTACCGCTACTCCTCATTCCACAAGGAGTAACGGTAGTTCAAATTAGGATCTTTAATTCGACCTACCCGCGTGCAGCGCGGGCACGGAGTTCGACTAAGGGGGATTTAAATGGCGCACTGGAATATGAAATGAAGCCCGGGATATTTAAATCCCGGGCTTCATTTGCAACTCCGGTTGCCCTAATTACCCTACCTAGCTCGAACTAACGAGCTAGTGTAGATGTACCCTATCAGAGGCAGGAAAGGAGGGGGAGACGGAAGCAGGAGCCGGTGCTGGGAAGAGCCAGCTTAAAAGCCAGTTCCCCCTAGCACCATCTCTGCGGTGCACGGGGTACAAGGGAGGCAGAGATGCAGCGGTTCAGACACGGCGCGAGCCAGGTCTGCTCAGTCCCAGCTCGTGCCAGGTTCCAGAACTATCCCACTGCATCTCTGCCTTTAAAATGTAGTAAGAGCCAGGTGGCTCTTACTACATTTAAAAGGCAGAATCACAGCGGTCTTGGAGCCAGCACGAGCTGGGACTGCTCAGTCCCAGCTTGTGCCAGCTCCAAGAGCTACCCCCGCTGCAGCTCTGCAGAGCACTAATTGTGTAGTCAATACAAATTTTATCAACTATACAATTAGCCAAATGCCTACTCCTTAACATCCTTATTCCCCCCAACCCATCCCACCCCAGAATTGAGCCAGTCTCTCCCTTCCCCCCCCGCAGTGTGTGGGGACTCTCTGATCCTAGAACATCCGTGGTCCATTGCTGGACCAGATAATCCTGGTTAATAGACGTGAAACCTATACTATAATTTGTAACAGACCAGCTATTTTGGCATAAAAGCAGCAGGAGAATATTAAAACGCTACACATCATACAAACTCTATGGGGGAGCAAAATATTAATAAGTATTAGATATTTTGAAAGAATTCAAATATAACTCTTACAAAATACTCTCTCAAAGCATGTAAACATGTAATGCACATCATATAAGGGAAGTTTTCTTGCTTACAAATTCACCTCACAAACTCAAACAAAGAATCATACAAGTTAAAACTTTTAAAATATATTGTATTTACCAATGTCAAATAATCATACCTATCTCTTCCACTAATGGTTTAGCTGATCTTGGTTTCTTCTGTGCTAACAGAGCTGTTAGCATGTCCAACCCATCAAAATACTGACCAGGAGTCTCTTTAGGCAGTTGAACTGTAAAAACACCTTGAAAGAAAAATTAGTATTTGGGTTAGATGTATAACCATTTAAAAGAAACAGTGTGTAAAACCAACATCCAACCATTTCTCCTAATTAAAGCTAAATATCTGGGAAGTTATTTGGGTGTATTTCATCCAGGATACATGCAACTAAAATTTTCAGTGTGTTCATCTCTATGCATTTTTAGAGTCAACCTGGCTATATAAATTCACAAAAATGAGATAATTTTTTCAAAAAAACGACAAAAGCTGCATCACTATCATTTATGGTGTTATCTTGACATAGCTCATAATGAAAATAGATTAAGTACATTTTTATTTTTAAACCTTTTTCCCCTAAAATAATCAATCATAAGATTAAAGAAAGACACATTGAATATTCTGATGAATATTTTGTTTCACGTATATAAACATCCCTTTGGAAGTAGCAGATTGTATCTTAATAAGCCACGGTCTTGGTTACAAAACATATTCTTGTGGGGTTGTTTTGTTAATTGAATAAATTGTTGAACCAGATAGTTTACAATTTTAAACCCCAATGGTGCAGTCATTTTCACACTGGCAGATATTGTACTTACATCGGCACAAAGTCCCACAGCAATCAATGGGCAATGCACAGAGCTCAATACAGATCTAATTACTAAAGCCAGGCATTAAATGAGGGATAGGGAACTTTTTTTGGGTCCGGGGCCACTGACCCACAGAAAAAAAATCAGTAAAGGGTCACACACAAGAAGCAAAAAAAAAAAAGAAACCACCTCACACAACCCTCACAAATGTGGCCCCCAACTAAGGAGAAAGACACTCCCCACATTCCCCTTGCTGACCAGAGCCTAGGGGGGCCCAGCCTAGTAGGTTTTTGTGTGCTCCAGCCCTGCGGGGGGTGGGGCACAGGGGGGCTAGAGCACCAGCACAGATTCCCCAATGCGGGAGGGGCTCTGAGCCTGAGGTTCCCCAGCCCTGCATTAAATTGTGTAAGGGCTGGATGGGCTACTGATCTTGGTTCAGTAACTTAAATCGTTATGTCACATTTGAAGAAACCATATACCCAGACCTTCCTTTAATAGGAACATTATGATCTATAGCCACGAAGAATTCATTCTTCAATACAGAAAGCTCTATTATGAGAGCCCTCTCTCTCCCGGTTGGTCACACAATGTCCTTTCAGTATATGAACACCAGGATCTGGCTCTACATGTCAGATAGGAACACAGTATGGAAATGTTATTACCTTCCTTATTTTTAGCTAATATTTGTGTTTATTTGGTAAAATATGTAAAATAAAATACTCTGAACTACAGATTTTAAAACGTATCCAAAAACAGGAGGAATTCCAATAAAACATGCTTTGTTGAAAATAAATTAAAAATTCTGTATAATTACAATATAGAAAAAAGGCACATTGGTAGAGATCATGTCATGTTTTAATAATAAAAAAAGAACAACATTATTAACTAATACCTTTGTCCACATTGTAAGATGCTTTTTCTCTTCCATCTTCTACAATTCTTCCAGGAAGAGTTAGCCTATGGACAAAGATGACATGTCTTATCAAATGCCTGATTTTATCATTCAGACTAATGGCACAATCAATAAAACTGTATGGCACATCCCGTAAGTAGTACAGGGGATTTAACTACATGACTCTCATTGATTTTAATGGATATTATGCAGTTAAAGCCCTATGTTCTACTTTGAAAGTTTACCCCCATATATTAATGAAATAGATCCGCATATGAGAGAATTTGATGCTCTTGTTTTCCCATTACAGAGAAGACGTCCTCGACACTATATGAAACAGGTAAATGATTTTGCTATATCAAGAAATGAAGAGAGATGACCCAGAAGGAAAAGAAAATCTAAAATAACAGAAGAATTTTTTTAACTGATATACTACTGTCCACGCACCTAATCAACCCCACTTACGGTATATGAACATGTGCAAGAGATAAGAACTGATGCTCTAATGCTTGACGTTTCCATACCAAGAGAAAGAAGGCCATAATAGGTGAGACCAATGGTCTGTGTAGCCCAGTATTGTGTCTTCCAAAGGTAGACAATGCCAGGTGCCCCAGAAGGAATGAACAGAATTGGTAACCAACAAGTGATCCACCCCGTCACCCATTCCCAGCTTCTGACAAACAGAGGCTAGGGACACCATTTCTTCCCATTAAGAACTTAAAATCCCATTTAATTAGTTAACCAGTTAAATGTTGTTTCCTGGGACAAGCCGGGGCGAGGGGCTGGAGGGGTCCCCCCAACTGCAAACAGGGGCTTCTCCAGCTGGGCTAGAGTGCCCCTATCTGCAGCAAGGCTGGGCCGGGCCGCCGTAGAGAGGGGATGTTCCAGCCAAGCTGGAGTGCCCCTACCCCAGTGTGCCAGGCTGGGCCCACTGTTTGTGGATGAGGGCTGCTCTAGCCAGAGTGGAGCAGCCCCCTGACCACGGCTGGCCCTGCAGGGCTGGAGCAGCCCTCATTGGTTACCCTCCCACAACCGAAACCCATTGGAGTGGTGCTGGCGTACCCTCTAAGCCGCTCCGGACTCTGCCACTCAGATGGGCAGCCCCTTAGAGCTCCAGAGGCAGCCCTTAAATAAGCTGCTGTTGCTGGGCAGACCTAGGTCACTTCTCTGCCTGATTTTCCTGCCAAAATACCAAAAGAGCGGGAAAATGCCCTGAGGGGAGGAGAGAGAAGGGTGGCCAAGATGGAGCCCATGTCGTTATGTGGACTTCTACAAAATGGCGTACATGTGTTATTGATTACTGGAACTTTCCCCCTACACCCTGCCCTAGGTAGGCCCTGCAGGGCTGGTGTGGCCCCCTGCCCTAGGCAGGCCCTACAGGGCTGTAGCAGCCCCCATTGGTTAACCATAACTAGTAAATCATTAACATCTCTACTGCCCATCCTGGTTAATAGCCATTGATGGACCTAAATTCATGGAGGATATCTAGTTCTTTTTTTAATCCTGTTCCTGTCCAAGTTCTGGTCTTCACAACATCCTCTGGCAAGGAGTTCCACACGCTGACTGTGCACTGTGTGAAGAAATACTTTCTTTTGTTTATTTTAAACCTGCTGCCTATTCATTTCATTTGGTGACCCCTAGTTCTTGTGTTATGGGAACAAGTAAATAACTTTTCCTTATTTATTTTCTCCATACCAGTAATGATTTTATAGACCTCTATTGTATCTCCCCATATTTGTCCCTTTTTCAAGCTGAGAAGTCCTAGTCTTATTAATCTCTCCTCATATGGCAGACTTTGCATACGCCTAATCATTTTTGTTGCCCTTTTCTGATTTTTTTTCCAGTGCCAAGCTATCCCTGGGGAAGGATAGCTCAGTGGCTTGAGCATTGGCCTGCTAAACCCAGGATTGTGAGCTCAATCCTTGAGGATGCCGTTTAGGGATTTGGGGCAAATCTGTCAGGGAGGGTACTTGGCCCTGCCATGAGGGCAGGGGACTGGACTAGATGACCTTTCAAGGTCCAGTCCAGTTCTTTAAGATGGTATATCTCCATATACATTATTGTATCTTTTTTGAGAAAGTGACCACATCTGCATGCAATATTCAAGATGTGGCCGTACCATGAATTTATATAGAGGCAATAAAATGTTCTCTATTCCTTTTTCATGATTCCTAAAAAGGAAAGAGTCATTAAAATTCGAAGATACTAATATAGACCAAGGGTTGTCAAACTTTTCCAGTGTGGATGACCTCTTATTACTGAAACTGTTTCATGGACCTTCTATGCCATTCACAATTACATTACTTGTCAACATGAAAAAATAATATCTGTAAAGTATTTAAAATATTGTATCTTCTTTACATGTGATTTAGGAGCTGGAAACAAGAAGAGAACCAGCACCATATAACCAGCCAGCTCTCTGCAGACCACAGGATAGGAAATAGAATGTTCTGTGAGACAAAGAAAAAATTAATTCTCTTTTCAGTATTTTTAGTTTATGAAGTGCAAGGTTTTAAAATCCCTACGTTACTTGCCTGAGAAAGTAAGGCTTAGCATAAAATTTAAAATCCTTTCCCTCGTAATATATATCAAACTCAGAAACTCTGGCATAAGGTACACTGATTGTTATAGTCAGAAAATCTGGATCCTGGCTCAGTTCAAATGCTGGAGTTATCATGATGAATTCATCCGGACAGGCAACCACAATCCCTGATAAGTCCTATTGAAAAAAGGATAAAAAGAAAAAAAGACCATCTTAATAAAAGAAGAGAGCTACAAAAATAAAGACCGTCTTTTCTTCAAAACACCATGAAGCAAGAACATTTAAGCTTGGAGGTGAATGTGGTATCTTCTATACACGCATGAACAGAACACCTAAGAACAAAAGAACTGTTTACATTTTCATTGTCAAGAATTGTAAAATATAATATATTTGGTTCCTATTTATAGCGCTTTAATCAAGCCAACTAAATGAAGATTAAAATACTTATGGTGTTTAAGTACCAACCATATTCAGTATATAAACCTCACAGTGCTAAGTTTTGATTAATTAACTACTTCTAATAATCACGTTAATGGAGAAACAACAAAGAGGTTTTAATTTTAACAAGAAAAGCCATTCCAGCTATTTGTTGTTCGTTGGTTGGCTGGCTGTTTGCTTTTTTAATACACTTATACAATGTAAAAAATCCTGAGCCCTAGCTACTTCATGATTAAAACATGGTGGAAGTAGTACAGTCCAGTACATATGAAGATGGTAGTAACTGACCAATTTATTGATGCTTCCACTATATAACTGACTAATTATTATAATCAGACTTGGATATAATTCAATATACAATATAGGGATGTTAAAATTAGATTAATCAACTATTTGATTAGTCGATAAGGGCGCATCCGCTTGGAAATGTAGCAAGAGCCCACCCAGCTGTTAATACATTTCAAAGAGCAGCGTTCCGCCTCTGAAATGTAGAAGAGCCCCAGCAGTGTCTCTTGTGCATCTCAAAGACTGACATGCCCATGTGGAGCCTGGGGCCAGTAGGCAGTCCACCGCTGACCCCGAGCTCCATGCGGGGGCTTCCGCTTTGAAATGTACAAGAGCCCTAGCAGGGACTCGTGTACATTTAAAAGGTGGAATGCCGCCGTTGTGTCCCGCCTCCTCCTATGAAACTGGAGGAAACCGGCTTTTAAGCCGGCTTCCACCAGTACCCTTCTCTTCCTCCCCCCACCCTTTGCTGCCACTTTCTGATAGCCCTGGAGGGGGCTCTTGTATATTTCAAAGGCAGAAGTGCAGGCGGGAGCAGGGGGCAAGCAGGGGACTCAAGCAGTCCTCCGCTGGCCCCATGCTCCATGCTTCTGAAATGTACAAGAGCCATGGAGGGGTTCTTGTACATTTCAAAATCAAAGTGTGCATGGGGCCAGCAGGGAGTTTCAAGCAGTCCCCCTTTGACTGGCCCTGTAATCCCTGCTTTTGAAATGTAAAAATGTAAAAGCAAAGCGCATGTAGGGAACACAGGGCCAGCGGGGGACTGCTTGAGTCCCCCACTGGCCTAGTGTTCTCCGCACATGCATTGCCTTTGAAATGTACAAGAGCCCCCTGCTGGCCCCCTCCAGGGCTCTTGTACATTTCAAAAGCATGGGGCCAGCGGGGGACTGCTTGAGTCCCCCGCTCATCCCCTGCTTCGCCTGCACTTTGCTTTTGAAATGTACAAGAGCCCCACAAGGCAAAGCGTGCTCGGAGCCAGCAGGGGGGTCTCAAGCAGTCTCCTGCTGGCTGGCCTGTGCTTATCGGATAGTCAACTAGTCACTTACATCCGTAGTGGTTACATGTTTATTCAATTACACCCTCTCTAGCATCCCTAAAGTACACTAAAGCAGAAAAAGAATTTAAAAAAAAACAGTTATAATCAGGGCTCGACAAATCGCTGTTTCTACTCGCCCGTGGCAAGTAGATTTCAGCCCGTTGTCCTGTTCACCGGCGGCGCGCACATGCACAATGCAGATCTTGCGAATGCACAGTGTGGGACTGGCGAGTAGATTTCGCCGCCGTTTGTCAAGTCCTGGTTATAATTATACTTTGAATGTGACAGAATCACAGTACAAATTACATACAATTTCACAGCTTACAATTTTGCTGAGCAATGGAGATATTAACACCTCATTGCACATGTAGAAGAGAATAGACCCTGAAGAGATGAAATTCAGTATTACAGAAAACAGGCTGAAAAATAAGCCAGATTTATGATAAATTAAAGTACAACCATCAAGAAAGACAAAATAACGTCCTTCATGCTATCTTAATTTTTTTTCACTAATATGTTCTGTGTCTATAGGTCTGTCAATCCATATATAATAGGTTTACATCTATTGTGATATTGCAGTCACAGGGCACCACTATTATGTATAATCACATACACTATACTATAAGGCTACGTCTACATTGGCAAGATTTTGCGCAAATACTTTTAACGCAAGAGTTTTTGCGTTAAAGTATTTGCGCAAGAGAGCGTCTACACTGGCATGTGCTTTTGCGCAAGAGATGTGCTTTGCGCAAAAGCATCCGTGCCAGTGTAGATGCTCTCTTGAAGAAGAAAGCTCCGATGGCCATTTTAGCCATCGGGCTTTCTTGCGCAAGAAATTCATGTTGCTTGTCTACACTGGACTCTTGCACAAGAACAGTTGCACAAGAGGGCTTATTCCTGACCGGGAGCATCATAGTTCTTGCGCTAGAAGCACTGATTTCACACATTAGAACGTCAGTGTTCTTGCGCAAGAACTCCCCGCCAGTGTAGACAGGCAGCAAGTTTTTGTGCAAAAGCAGTCGCTTTTGCGCAAAATCTTGCCAATGTAGACACAGCCTAACAGTAATTCATTTTAGTTAAGTATTTCCTATTGGTCTCTGAGGGGTAGCCGTGTTAGTGTGTAACTTTAAAAAATGTAAAACCACTAGCGGCCCTGTAGCACCTTAGACACTAACAAAAAAAATGTATATAGCATCATGAGCTTTCGTAGGCACAACCCACTTCTTCAGAGGAGTGGTGCAAGAGGCACAGAAAAGTACAGAAACCCCAAAAAAGCAAAAGAATTATAATTTGGAAGTGAGCTATTCTTCATGGAAAATAACATTTTCAAAATAGTCTTTATTAAACATACCCACTTTTCTAATCATAATAATTTCTTGTTCAGGGCCTATAATGAGTTGCATGAATGATAAAATCAACACACAATGCTACCTAATAAATCACATAGGTAGTATCTCATTGGTTGAGAATGAAAGCACAGATACTGCTGTTTTTGTTATTTCATTTCAAACCAATACTCTGATTCCAACTCAGTGTGATGTGATACATCTGCAGATAAGAAAACACTATGTATCTGAATACATGCTAGATATTTCATTTCTCCTCTTTGCAACTCCCCTCACTTTAAATACCATATATTGCAGTGTTTCTCAACCTTTTTTTTTTTTATATAAAGTACCCCTTTTTTTAAAAAAAATATATAAGTACCCCTAGTACCTACAGTTTTTAGATACACAATTTTTTTTCTACCATTGCAGCACATTTATTTAAACAACTTAATCGTAGCTGGGCAGGTAATGAAATTTTGGGGTCTAAAAAGTACAAAAATAATAAAGCGCTGTAAAACTTAAAACAAAATTTCAGTTTTCTCCAAATTTCAGTTGTGTTCATGTACTCCCCAGACTTCTCTCGAGTACCCCATGAGTACTCGTACCTCTGGCTGAGAAACACTGCTATATAATACATGTCTGAGGAGTGTATTAGCTCAAAGATAAAGATCCATCAGGTCTAGTTCATTTCCCACGAATGTAGGATTGGCCTCTACAATGAGTTTATTCTGTGCTTTGTCCAAGCAAGTTCCAATTGTGTCAAAATTTGTAACACCACCGTGTTTCTAGTGCATTATGGTGAAATACCTCTGTACCTTATATGGGGTTCACACAGAGAAAAAGGCTTTTTTAAATTCTCACCCTTATCATTATGACATGATTTTTCAGTTTCCACACTTAATTGACATAGTCAGTTACTGGGATGCATTGTAAATGTGCTTTTAAATTAAAACCTTGGGCTTGTGCACACAGAGAAGCTAGGCTGCTTCAACTAGACCCTACAGTTGGAACTGTACAACCCCCATTGTGTGGATGCAACTAGGCCACTATGCAACTAGGCCACTATTCCCCTATGCGAGACTAGCTATACCAGGACATGCAATTTCCTAAGTGTCAACTGCATCCATGCTAGTGGATGGGGTGAAGCTTCAGTGGACTAAAGCCACTTCACAACTCTGTGATCACACCTCAGGGTTGTGCCTGTACAACATTATTATTCAAAGCAATGAGGGGAGTAAGGCAGCAAGATCCTTGTGCTTCACACTAAAAATGGAATTTCCATCGGCTACTCAACAGGCACTTCCTCATTCCTTCTTTGAAATGTACAAAAGCCCCATGGGGGTCTCTTGTGTATTTCAAAGCCATAGAGCCCTGGGTCAGGAGGGGACTCCCCAGCTGACCCCGGGTTCCGCACAGCATTTCAAAGGGGCAGAGCCATGAAGCACGGGCATCAGCGGGGGACTCCAGGTTCTGGGGAAATGCCACGTGGAACCCGGAGTCAGCTGGGGAGTCCCCATCTGACCCAGGGCTGCACAGCACTTGGGCATTTTAAAGGGGCAGCGCCACACAGCTGAGCTGCGGAGCAGCTGTGCGGAGGCTGCCCCTTGCAAAGGCTGCCTTGGGGTTGCAAAGCGCAGCATGGCACAGTTGATCCACGGCACAGCTGTGCAGCCCTGCCACCGCCTCTATATCACAGAGGCATTAAGGGGGGGGGAGGGCAAATCAACTATTCCAGAGACTATCCCATGAGCAAATGCTTATAGCCGACTGGTCCTTAACAGCCTTACACCAACGCCTCAAGGCTTCCCAGAGCAGGGTTCCCCGAGCGGGCGCCCCGCGGGGGGGCTCCGGAGGTGGGGGGGGCCCCAAGCGCGGGGCGGGTGCTCGGGGGGAGATGGGACACCCGGCAGGGCGGGGGTCCTCAGCTCCCGCTGCCCTGTACGGGCCCGGCTCCGGTGCACTGCAGAAAGCGGCGGGGAGCGGGGGGGAGCAAGGGCAGGACGCTGATCACCTGGGGTCAGTGGGCCTGTCCAGCGGGAGGAGCAGTCGGTCCGTCTGTCCGCGGGGGTTGAGTCGATCTGTCTCTGCGGGGATCGGTCTGTCTGTCGGTCCTCCGCCAGGGGTCTGTGTGTGGCGGGAAGTGGGGGGGGGGGCAGCGCGCACCCGCCCCCAGCCCTGCCCGAGCCGCCACTTACTGCGGCGGCGCCTCCTCGCCGGCACGTGGGCCCCGGCTGCGCGCCGCCCGCCCGTGACCCGGAAAGACTTGGCGAGGGGCCGGGGAACATGGCCAAGGAGCGCGGGAAGGGGGCGGGACCAGTGGAAACTCCACCCCCTCTGAGGGACTGGGGGCCGCCCTTCTCCCAGGCTGCCCCGCCCCTCCTTACTGCGCTGCTGCTCGGCGCCGCCCGCGCCGCAAACAGGCCAACGTGGCCCTCCCGGGCTAAGCTGGCCCTCCACGCGTCGCGGTGGCCCCGCCCCCAGCGCCCCTCACACCCAGCCCGGGCCGCCGGGTTGGCTTCTGCCCCCGCCACGCAGGGCGGGAGGGGGCTGCAGTGGCCGCTCTGGCGTGGGGGCTCTGGGGTGGTTCTCCCGCGGCCGCGGTCCCACAAGCGGGGATTCAGAGCCGGCTCCTCAATTCGCTGCCAAGGCTCCCGCTGCCACTAGCACAGGGCTGAAGCTTGGCCGCTTTCAGCTCCTAGGTGGCTGGCACCCGCCTTCACCCTGACACCAGCCACCCTCTTCTCCCTCCCATGGGTGCCACGGGGCTGTCTGTCATATGCTGTGGGCCGGCATGGAAAGTCCCATCATTAGTCCATTAACAAAAAACAACATTACAAAAGGTGGCTACAAAGTGAAGCACCCAAAAATGGAGAAATGGGAATGCTAAAGTTGCACGGGTAGCCTTAATTCTGACCTCTCTTATGTATTCATTATGTTCTTCCCTTTTTTTCTAACTTCAGTTATACCTTCCTGACATCTTGAAGTAAGAGATGCTGCCATGCACACTGTAGCTTTTGGCTACAAACTATTTTATAATTTTACTGCAAGGTCAAGGAAATGCAAGCAAAGGAAAGGATCAAGGAAATGAAAGCAAACATGCAGCAAGAAAAAAGCAACTGTGGGGAAGACAGCATGAAATAACACAGAGTGAGGATCAGGAAAACAGAATTGGAGATTAAGGTTTACACATTTAAATTAATTGAAAAGATTATGGGGATTTTTGAGAACTGGAAACTTTATAGGGGTAGGAGGAGAATGGATAAACAGAATGACGGGTCCCATGAGTATCATTCACATAAAGAAATTCCACTCTCATAAGTAGTCCCACATATGTGACTGGCTCTTTGCAAAGATGGGTCTTAACTAACCCATCGATGAGAAATACAATGTTTAAAGAGAAAATAGACAACTTTAAAGAAAACATTAAAACAGAAAAACTGAGGCTAAAGGCAAAGATACTCTAGCACAGTGGTCCCCAACATTTTGGGGCTGCTGGGCACCCAGGAGCGTGGCTGTTCATGCGCTGCACACCCGGGGGCGGCACCACGCATGCGCTGCGCGCCCGGGGGCAGCGGCCACGCATGTGTCGCACGCCCGGGGCCTGGGGCACAAGAATGGCTTGGGCCGGACCTGGTCACTCGGCGGGCACACATAAATGCCCTGGCGGGTGCCATGGCACCAGCGGGCACCGCGTTGGGGACCACTGCTCTAGCACGTTTTTTAAAATAGCATAGAATGTAAAGGCCCTAGCTATTATGAAGGAGGGAGAATGTCTTGGTTTTCCATTCAAAATAATTATCCACATTTTTTACTGTTCTTGTATTATGAGACTGAAGATCCCAATTGGAATGCATCATGAATCTATTTCCTAAAGGGGAAAGAAGGGATTATTTAAACTCCGCTGGTAGTGGCTTTAAAAAGAAAGAGAAACAAAGTCTTCCAGGCCACAGAGAAATACCCTCTTTCTTTAAAATATTATAGACACGCCACCTTCTGGAAAGCCAGGGCATATGAGTAAATAACATCACTCATTACAACATCTCTGCAACTGGGAGATGGACCAACATTTAAATTGCTGTGTGTAGTGTTTTGTTCACATTTATAAGAAACTATCTCTACTTAAGAGAGGCACTGGTTAGCCTCACTAGGAGGAGCAAAATACCCTTACCGCTCTCTCTCCACAGGTCTCACCCTCTTGACAATTGAGTAACTGAGCAAAATGTCCCTCGCCTATTTCAGCTAATCAGCCACCTTTTTTCTCCAGAACCACGAGAAGGAACTGACTGCCTGATACAGAGGCAACAGCACGGGGCAACAGCAGCCCCAGTCCCAGGGGGGCCGAGCTCCCTGCACCCATCTGCTCCCCTCCCTGTGGTTTGTGGGGGGAGCAGGGCCTCAGAAGAAGGAGCAAGGCTGGAGACGGGCCTGGGGGCCTGCCTCACCCAGCCCTACCTTCATCAACCGCCCATGGATAATAAGTATGTCTTAGTGAGCTGGACAGTAGCACCCTGGAAGCCAGGAATGCCTAAATGGGTCTGATTCTCTTCTCACATATGTCCGTGTAACACTGTTGACTTCAGCTGAGTTACTTTTGGTTTACATCAGAGAAAGTGACTCAGCCCCAGTGAGATCATGAGCAAATCATGTAGGCCTGCATTTTCAAAGCCATCTCCTATTTTGTGTGCTTAGTTTAGAATACCAAGGGATATGTCTAGACTACAAGCCTCTTTTGAAAGAGGCTTTTTTTCCAAAAAGCTTCTTTCGAAAGAGATCATCTAGAGTAGACAGCCACAAGGGTTTCAAAAAAGCAATGTGCTTTTTCTAAAGAGAGCACCCAGGCAATCTGGATGCTCTCTTTCAAAAAAGCCCTGTTTGCGTTCAAGAATGCCTTTTTTCAAAAGAGCTCTTTCGAAAAAAGGAGTTCTTCCTGGTAAAAGTAGATTTACCAATTTTGAAAAAAATCGCCATGTTCTTTCAATTTAATTTCGAAAGAACGCGACGGCAGTCTACATGCAGGTGAAGTTTTTTCGCAAAAAGGCCACTTTTTTCAAAAAAACTCAGTAGTCTAGACACACTCAAGGGCTGATTTCCATTAGTGCTCAGCACCCGTAGCTCTTGCTTATTTCATTTGGAGTTGCAGTGCTTAGCACCTTTGTAAATCAGACCTTTCTAAGGCCACATCTATACGTACCAGCGGATCAACACTCCAGAGGTTGATCTTCTGGCATTGAATTTAGCGGGTCTAGTATAGACCCATAAAGTGAACACTGAGGGCAGCTCTGGCCAGCATCTGTACTCCTTGCAGTCGCAAGGAGTAAGTGAAGCCGATGGGAGTGTTTGCTCCCATTGTCCTCCGGCTGCGTGGATGGCACAGAAATGAGATTTAAGATACATCGACTCCAGCTACATAATTAACATAGCAGGAGTTACATATCTTAATTCGACCTCCCACTGTAGTATAAAACTGTGTGCCCCAGTTTTCCCAGGTGTAAAATAAGGATAAATAATACTTTGCTACCTATCTTACTGCAAGACTAATTAATGTTTGCAGTGAACTTTAAAGGGGAAACATATTAAGTATAGTTATTTAAAAGCCATACTTGGCTCTATAGGAGAAAAAAAGCTTAAAAAACAAATGGTCCTGTAGCACCTTAGAGACTAACAAAAAATATAAATAGTATCATGAGCTTTTGTGGGCACAGCCCACTTCTTCAGATGACAAATATGGAGCAAGAGGCACAGAGGGTCAAATATAAAACAGAAAAAGAGGAGGGAGGAGAAAAAACCCTGTCAATTAAAGTGTCTGTGCTAAATGAGGCTAACACAGCGGAATGTAAGTGTCTGATTCTTAGCTTTTGATGTCATTTGGGAGTTGAATATAACAGCCCATCCAAGAGATGTCTTTGTTCAGTCCTTGGCTAAATGTGTCAAATTTGCATATGAAGGCCAGTTCCACAGTTTCTCTGTGTAGATGGTTCCTGACAACTTTTATTTTGTAAGAAAATGGCCACTTTCAGATCCATTAGTGAGTGTCTGAGCAAGTTAAAATGTTCCCCAACAGGTTTCTGTATGTTGCCATTTTGAATATCTGATTTGTGTCCATTAATCCTTTGTCATAGAGTGTCCAGTCTGGCCAATATACATGGCAGAGGGGATTGCTGGCACTTGATGGCACAGATCACATTAGTTGTATGAGCCTCTGATGTTGTGGCTTATGTGGTTAGGTCTTGGGATGATGTTGCATGTATAGCTATGTGGAGAGAGCTGGCAACAGAGTTTATTTCAGGGGTAAGTTCCTGAGTGAGTATGTTTGAGGTGTGATGTGTGGTTGGTGGAAAGAATTTGTTTGAGGTTCGGGGGTTGTCGGTAGGCGAGTACTGGCATGTCTCCCAAGGCCTGTGAAAATGAGGGATCTTTTTCCAGGATAGGTTGTAGATTGTTAATGATGTGCTGGAAGGGTTTAAGTTGGGGGCTGTAGGTGATGCCAGTGATGTTCTGTTATTTTGGTTTTGGATCTATCTTGAAGAAGCTGATGCCTGGGTACTTGTCTGCAGTGGCAGATTTGGAGTTAGTGGGGCCCTGTGCTCAGCTTCCTTTTTGCCCCTTTTTCTTGGACCAAGCCAAGAAAAGGAATGTTCCCTCTTCTTGATCCTCCCATTTTTAATTATTTTTTCTTCATCCTTCTTCTGTATGATAAGTCCTAAGAAGTAAATGAAAACAAGTGAGGTGTCTTGATTGTTTTGTAGTCGAACTTTTTTTCACAGACCACTTGAAAATTGCTGAGGGTCTCAGTGGACGACTTAATGAGCTTTCCAAATATTCTGCGTGCCATTAGCTAACTATTGTACAGTGCTTTGGATAAAGGCGCTTTCTAAAAAAACATCTCCATGGCCGCGGAGGACGGCTTCAAGCAACCCAGTGGCTCTGCACTGGCTGGCCCAGAGAAGGGGGCAGTGACCCACATGTGCTCTACCTAAAAGTCAGGGGGGCACAGTTCCAACAGCCACCTGAGTGCCCCCGGCCCCGTCCTCTCCATCCCTTGGCCACTCTCTTCTCGCCTGGAGGCAGCTGCCACTAACTAGGTGGCAGCCAATAGCAGGAACACAGGCTGGAAGGTGTCAGAGGGGCACTAGGTAGCCACACAGGCAGTGACTGGAGAGAAGCGACACTTTCCTGTTTCAAAGTGCTGCTTTTCTCCGACCGGCTGTGCGGCTGCCCAATGCTCCTCTGAAGCCTTCCAGCCCGTGTTTGTGAGGCTTGACACCTCCTGCTGGGTCTCCTGAGGCTGCAGCCTGTAGGTGAGCCTCCCTGCTCTCCTGCCCCTTCCCCCGCCAAACCTCGCTGCAGAGGGACTGGTCCCCCCACACAGCAGCCGCCCTCTGCATGAGTGGTAGGGAGTGTCGTACCCAGTGCTGCACTGCCCAGCCCTGGGAGCCCCATGTCTCTAGGGGGAAGCCCGTGCCAGGGCACAGTATATTTCATTGTTCTACTCGTCTGGTTCTGTCAATCTGTATTTTCACTTCCCTGGGTGGGTATTTAAGTTTTAAGAATGCCTGAAAGAGATCCTATAGGTGTTTGTCTCTGTGAGATTGGAGCTATTCCGGTTGTATCTTAGGGCCTGGCTGTAAACAATTGATCAGGTGATGTGTCCAGGCATATAGGTAAAGTATAAACATCGGTAGCTTTCTGGTATAAGGTGGTGGAAAAGTGGCCATCACTTAATTGTACTATAATGTCAAGGAAGTGGATGTCTTGTGTGGACTGGTCCAGGCTAACTAGGATCTACATTACATGTCCCCTGCTATGCCCAATGCAAACAGAATATGTGTCTATTACAGAGCATTCCTCTTTAATCTAAACTTCAAAAACTCACACAGTTAGCTGTTCCAGTCCCCACAGCATCCACAAAGATGGGAGCTGTAATACAACCTTGACATCTGTGTGCCAATTGACAAGGAAGGTGTCATCCTTACTGTTATTTTCAACATAGAATCAAGATTTAGATTAATTAATTAGTTAGTTCTAGTTCAGCAATGAAAAGCTCCTGTGTTTGGCCCTGTGTTTGTGTTTACAAACATTTGGATACTCTGTTTTTCAGTGCAGGTTCACCACATGTTCCTCCACACTCTCTCTCTATGCTGTGATACCTTGAGCAGGTACACCTATTATCCAAGAGTAAAATAGTTATAGGAGTAAGTTTAGCTAAATGCACAACCAGTTTCCACATTGAATAATTTGGCAACATTTACAGGATTGCACAATGAGAAGCCAGCTGGATCTTATGCTAATGTAAGATAACTTTCTCCCTACTGCAAAACATTTCACTTTATTATGCTTAGACTGGGGGGAAATGTAAACTAAAACATGAGAGAGAGAGCACATTTTGGCTTTTAAATGTTTTTTTTAATGTAGAGAACAAATTTGTCATTGCTCAAAAGTCACATTGGAAAAGTAATGGAAATATTAAGAAATCCTCTTGTATGTCATCAGATCCCTCTCAGCTGGTAGAGTCATGTGAATGTGATATTTAATGACTGTTTTACATCTCCATGACTCTTTTCTATCTTTGATGGCCTTCCATGCCTTTTGCGGTCCTAAGCCAAAGCCTTCAAGAAATGTTTTAAATTTCAGTTATCATAAGTGGGCAATTATATTCTAGAACTGGGTCAGACTAAAGCCTGATGAATCTTGTCTACATGGGAAGAGAACGTGGCAAACCAGGATATGAATCTACTAGCTTGCTACGTGTTGATATCCTGGGTGGACGCTGCTACAGTGCATTATAAAGTTCTATAGTGTGATTTGAGTAACTGCCATTTCAAACAGCAATATGTCAAAATGCATGTGCACTAAAAAACTTTTCATGGGATGTTACTTCCCAACAAGGTAGTCCATTGCAAATTCATATTCTGGCTTGCCGTGCAAGGCCACCACTTATGGGGGGCTACGGCAGCAATACTCCCCTTCCTGAGTTTGAACCCCCCCCTGGATTTTATACTTGAGGTCTGCTTAAAGCTGCATGCCCTGACTCCAGAAGCAGTTCTTAAATGCAACAGAGTTTGAGCTGCTTGCAACTTTGCCTTTGGGGCAGGGAGTTTGTTATAAAAAGAGGGAGGCAAGGTGATTAAAAATAACAAAAGGCTGGGCATTCCAGTAATTGAAGGATAGTTAGATCATCATGAAAACATTCTGGGGTACTCCACTTAAAAGATAGGGGAGAAAGAGTTGGAATGAGTGTTATGCTACTGGGATTTGCATTTAGATGACAACGTTAAAACTTACAAATGTTCTTTAAAAAAGGTGTGAACAGGGACTAATCCAAAGCTGACTGTGAAGAGCTACAAAGGGATTTCACCAAATTGGGTGATTGGGCAACACAAAAGCAGATGGAATTCAGTGTTAAGAAGTGTAAAGTAATACACATGGAAAAATAAAATCCAAACTGTAGATACAAAATAGGTGTTACCACTTAAGAGAAAGATCTTAGAATCATTGTGGATAGTTCTCTGAAACATCTGTTCAATGAGCAGTGGCAGTCTAAAATCTAAAACAGCTAACAGAATATTGGGAATCATTAAGAAAGGAATAAAAAATAAGGCAAAATACCATATTGCCTCTACATAAAGTCATTGTATGCCCACATCTTGAATACGGTATGCAGATCTGGTCACCCCATCTAAAAAAAGATGTATTTGGAAAAGGCACAAAAAGGGCAACAGAAGTGATTAGGGGTAAGGAACACTTCCGTATGAAGAGAGATTTACAAGACAGGGATTTGTCAGTTTTGAAAAGAAGTGACTAAAGGGAAGGGGATTTTTAGATGTCTAGAAAATCATGAATGGTGTGGAAAAATAGAATAAGGAAATGTTATTTATTCCTTCACTAATACAACACAAGAAGCTGACCCATACATTTATAGGCAGCTGATTTAAAAGAAGCAAAATAAATTATTTTTTCATGATCAACCTGTGGAACTCTTTGCCAGGAGGTGGTGGTAAGGCCCAAACTATAGCAGGGTTCCAATAAGAACAAAATAAGTCCAAGGAGGATAGGTCCACCAGTGGCTACTAGCCAGAATGGGCAGGCATGGTGCCCCTAGCTTCTGTTTGCCAGAAGCTGGGACTGGGCGACAGGGGATGGATCATGATGATTGCCTGTTCTGTTTATTCCTTCTGAAGCACCTGGCACTGGCCACTGTCAGAAGACAGGATAATGGGCTAGAAGGACCTTTGGTCTGATCCAGTATGGCCGTTCTTATGTTTCTGTATAGAGCTGAAATGTATCTACCCCCTTGCTGTAACTCACTAGACCCTTCCAGAGCTGAGATAGAGCCCAGGAATCTTGACAGGGTCTCTCTCTCTCTCTCCACAGAGTTAGTAACAAAGTAAGAATATACATTAAATATATATACATTTTAAGGCTAACCAGTGTCCTTAAGTGACTTGCCACAAGATGTCAGATTATGTTGGTGTTAGAGCTGTGTGGGTCTAATATTTATTTAATTTTCTTTCTTTTATATTGGGATGTAAGCAACTAGTCGAGTAGACTACTTGACTACTTGCATTCTCCCCCACACACCCCCACTTGCTGCCTCTGTATCAGAGGTGTTTCTTCAGATGACTGGAGTTATGAGTAGGGGATTTGAAAACTCAAAATAAATAGGAGAAGGGAAAGGGGGGGGGGAAGAGAATGATGCTCTGTCTCCCATCCCCCTTCCTGTTTTTTCTTTAAGTATCTGGAGAATGGGTGCTAAACCTAAGCAGATAAAGATCAAAGTCAATAGATAGATTGCTAAGACAGGAAGGATACCACTCAGAAAGGATACCACTCAGAAACTGGGATTGTCATCATGGGAAAGGGTACATGTGGGGGGAAGATGCTGGGATTGTGGATGTGGCAGTTGGGGAGAGGAATGTTGGGATTGTGAGGATGAAAAGAAAGTACTTCATGGGTAAACCGGTCTGCCAACCAGGGGTTCCGTTTGTAGATAGGGCTGTCAACAACTTTCCTGACTGGATGGACAGACCAGACACTATATACAGCCATGGTGATGTCTGGACCATCCGGTTGGGAAAGTTGGCACCCTATTTGTAGGGCACTCATACACAAAGGCAAGGGGAGCCATGAATGTTTCTACATAGACAGTAGAGTGGGAAAAGAGAAATGCTGGGATTGTGTGTGGCCACTATGAACCATGCATGTGACAAATGAGGCTGGAGAGTATAGGACATGATTTCCTCCTAATTAGGACCAGCAGGGAGATGAAACGGAGTAACAAGGATTGCATTTTACCCCTGGTGATTCACAGGCATCTAAAGAGCTGTTTAATCATCAGATGGAGGGACTAAACAGCCTCCAAAACATAAGATCTATTTACAGTACCGAAAGTATGTAACAAGATAATTTTCAAAGTAATAATGTATTTGTCAAAACAGTCCAATTAAAGCTACAATGTAAAAAGGTTCACTTACTTCAGTTGGCTACCACCGCAGATATAGATCTAAACCATCTGGTTGAGTGTCCCTGTCTCTGTAACTGCTGCAATATATTATCGGTACTTGACATGAATGCCAATTCATCACACAGCCAAAAACAGAGCGAGCGAGAGAGAGAAAGCTGCATGCAGTGGAAAACTATGGGGAAAGTATTATGGATTTAAAAGCAGTCTAATATAACAGCAAAAAAACCCATAGCTAGTGCTTTCCTGAACTGATTTTGCTTGAGTGTATGAACTTATAGAACTTTAAAGAGTTAATATCCCTACAATGGCTTGATTTAAAGCAGGGGTTGGGGGCCGGATGTGGCCTTCAGCTTCCCTGTATCTGACCCACAAGGTTCAGGGCTCCTCTCCCACCCAGCACTGGGGAGCATTTGCTGGCACTCTAGCCCACTCCACCCCACCCCACCCCACCATGGGGCTGGGCCACACAAAATCTACTAGTTTATGCCCCCCTAGGGTCTGGTATGCAAAGGGAATGTGGGGAGTGGCTTTCTGCTTCTCAGTCAGGGGCCATGCAAATGAGGGTTTTTTGTTTTGTTTTGCTTTGCTTTGCTTCTCACTTGTGTGCAGCCCCGACTGATTTTTTTCTGTGGATGAGTGTCTTCCGACCCAAAAAAGGTTCCCCATCCCTGATTTAAAGTAAAGGAGACTGAGCAAATAGGTGAGTGGCAGCTCACAAGATATTGCAAAAATGAAGGGAGAGGAAGGATTATATCTGTAAAACTCCCCTGTGGTGTTTTGCAAACTGCATAATTTGCAATAGTCCCCAGCTCTCCTATATACAAGTTAGATGTGAACAGCAGATGGTGTGAAATTGAGCAAGGCAAGTGTCTGACTTTTGTTACTGATACCTCTTCCTGTTATAGAGAATGAATGTATAACAATTAATTATTTTACAGGAAAGTATATAACTGCTGAAAAAAGCGCATGTGTTTATACTTGTTTTACTGTACTTTTTCATTTGCTATTGCTATTTTCTCCTACTATGAAATCATCTATATTTCAGCATCTGCTCTGAACCTAAGTTAAATTATGTTTTCAGTTGTAAATGTAGGTAGATTTTATCATACAGTTCTAGTAAAAGAAATGCCATCTATTCAGTAAACTCTCTCCAGTAATACTAGTCTTAAGTACATTGTGGGATACTGACAGTCTCAAATAAATCATAAAGAGCCCGATCTTTCAGAACTGCCTTGCCTCCCATAAAAGTATTTGGATACCAAGGTGAGAAGCACATTAACCTAGCTAGCTAATTTAATGTGAATGAAACAGGATCAGGTTCCTTAATGATTATTTTCTCTATTAAAAAGTGTTTGAATTCTTTTTCATTTTGTATCTTAAACTCCTATTTTCCTGGCAACTTTCAGTCTCTTAATTGGAATCGCTACAACAATCTTAAGGGACTGATTACTTACTAACAGGAAACAGGGACTAGTGTCTCAAACTAGTATTTGCACAGATTATAAGTACACGTTGAAGCCTGATCTGAATCTCTTTCAATTCACCGGGGTCTTCCTGCGTGTATAGCTCTCATGGGCAATCTCAGGGTACTTGAAGGACTCCTTTTAAAGTGATGTGTTTCTGTTATTATTGTTATTTGTATTATGGTGGTGATCTTTAGATAACGGCTCCATTGTGTTAGGGCATAGTGCAAGCATGTTTTGATCAGTTCTTTTACTTATAAAATCTAAAGTGGGTCCTAAACTTCCTGACACTGACCTTTTAATGATCTTGTCTGACTACCTCTAAATAATTATCTTTTCCCTAATTATGGCTGTGTACTCTGTGTAGGGGGGAAGTCTTATTTGGAACACTGATGCACAGATATCAATGGATTCCCTGTGTGGCATAACACTGGTGTTGCTTCCTTGGTGTGGAGGATCAGGGATTGACAGGAAGCAGGAGGGAATGTATCTGGAGTGCTCTGGGCTTCAGTAATCTCTTATAAATGGAGCAGTCCTCTGGGGGCATTCTTGCCAACATGTGCACAGCAGCCCTTGGTGTAGTTTCCAGCCAGTGTTAGGATCTGGGAACAGAAAGGTAGCTTGTATTTCTCAACCCAAGTCTACACTAAGCATATTTCATGGGCCCCAGATATCAGGCTGATTTTGTTTAATCAAGAACAGAATTAAGCAAAATAAACACTTATGCAACTAAGTAGATAGCCAAAGGAGATTCTCCAAAAGGAATGATTCTGCTAGAGCCTATATAAGTTCTTACATTTTCAGCAGAGTGACTGGCAAGGTTTTCTTCTCACCCTTTATTCTTTAGGTGTGAAGGTCCAACTCCTACTGTTCTTATTACTCATTTTGGCAGGATTTGGTCCTAAAAGCAAACCTAACTTGCCTTGTGCTTTTAACACAGGGAACTGAATACATCTCACTCTTTTGCATGGTATGCATTGTTTACAATGCACTAACTCCTCCACTCCCGTGGGTCTGGTATATAAAAACAAACACATTGTGAAAGGCGGGTGTTATTTCAGAAAACAGAGACCACTTGACTTATTTATTTACCTGGAGCCTCATTTTGCATCTTTTACTCGCACGAATAGTGCTGTTGTAACCCACACACCTAGTGGCCCATGTAGTGGCACCTAAACCATTTACAGAGAGATTGAGTTTTCTAAGAACGAGCTGGCTTTATAGCTTGAGCTGGCTTTATAGCTCAAGCTGTAGAGGGTCGTGCACTAAACTCCAAAGGTCCCAGGTTCAGTTCTACCTATTGATGTGACACTGTGACTTCGGTGGGTTTACTCAGATGAGTAAGTGTTGCAGTGGTTTGGCCCTTTATTTAAAAGCCTGCTTGCTGGGATAGTCTCATGAGAAATACCTTTAGTTTTCCTGAGGGCATCAGTAGACACTAGTCATACAACCTGATCCCATCACCCTTCAGCACTACACAAAAAACGTAAGGATACTCAATGAAACCAGAAGACAAAACGCAGCAGTCACAATTTCAGTTTGCTTCAGGAATTAAACATGTTTTATGTAGTATGTCTACACAGGGATGGTCTCAGTACTGGGTCCTGCCATGAGGGCAGGGGACTGGACTCAATGACCTCTCATGGTCCCTTCCAGTCCTAGTATTCTATGATTCTATGCAGGGCCGCATTATGACTTTCGTGGGCCCTAGGCACTTTTGCCTTCATGGGCCCCTCCCACCATAATAATATCCAGGGCTCGACAAATAATGCAATCTACTCGCCCGTGGCGAGTAGATTGCAACCCGGAAGAGCTGGGTTCGGACAGCGCGGCTGGCGAGTAGGGCTCGTCGCGGTTCGGCGAGCCCTGAAATATCAATATTAAAAATTATTTTTGATATAACTTTAAATACTTCAACATTTTATTTTTTTTTCTGTTTTAGGCAAAATGTAATAGATTTTCATGGGCCCTAAAAGTTTCATTTTTTTCTGATGTGAGAAAAAAATTAAAACATTTTCTTCGACCCTAAAAGTTCATTTTTTTTCTTCTGATTTTAAAAGAAATTGAAACATTTTCGTGGGCCCCTAAAAGTATTGTGGGCCCTGGGCACTGTGCCTACTGTGCCTAATGGATAAGTTGGCCCTGATTCTATGACAGCAGTTAAAGACCGAGGGTTGGCCTGGATCAGCTGATTTGGGCTCAGTGAATCTATAAAACACCAGTGCAGACATTGGGAGGGAGGAGGAGAAGGAAGGTCCCAGAGCTGAGACTCCAGCCCAAGCCCAAATATCTACACTGCCATTTCTAAACCTCACAGACAGCCCAAGTCTGCTGACCAGGACCAGCTGTGGCTTTACTTTAGGTCTTGTATCAAAGGTAGGCACACTCTTAAAAGAACTTGGAGGCCCTATTTCCCAAGAACAGATATGTTACTCCAGAGATTTTTGATGATAATGCCTCCATCCTTTAGGTAGTTAAATTCTAGCCTGAAGGGAAAATATTAATACTTGGATTTCTATGGCACCTTTCATCCAAGGCTCACAAATCACCTTACAAACCTCACTGAGACACCTGATTCCATAATATGTGAGAGAGGTCAATATTATCATCTCACTGATCTTGTCCCAGTAGGTCAGTGTTTCTCCAAGTGGTCTGTGGACCCACTCGGAGAAGGCTGCTACCAGGCTGCTCCAGTTCATTTACTTACCGGCTCCACAGGCACTGAGCCTTGCAGCTCCCATTGGCTACAGTTAGCTGTCTGCAGCCAAGGGGAGCTGTAGGGAGCAGCAGCCCAGGCAGCAAGGTGACAAAGTTTACACAGGCTGTCCTCACTATAAGTCCAAGATACATTCCAAAAAACTTGGACTTAAAGCAAAACAACTTAAAGAAGGGATTTTTTCCCTGCAGCTGACTTCCGTTTGCACAAATTGGGGGGGGTTGTGCGACTTAAGAATGGGGAATGGGAGGACTTATAACGCATCAGTTCCTACAACTTTAGTGCAGAACAGATGTATACCGAGGCAACTTATAGTGGGGACACCCAGTATTTGGCCATGATGCTCCGTGGGTGCGGAGCCAGTAAGTAAACAAACTGGAGCAGCCCGGTAGCAGTTTTCTCAGAGTGGGTCCACACGCTACTTTGAGAAACACTACAGTAGGTGACATAACTTGCTCCCTGTCACAGCATGGCAAGGCAAGAGCACAAGAAAAATAAGTGGATTCTTGCACTCCCATGAAAATTTCGTAACACACCACCCATCATAATCTACCCCTGACTAGGGGGATGCAAAGAGTGTATGTGTATGTGTATGTTGAGGTGCATGGTGGACAGCATCTCAGTGCCCAGTCTGACAGCACAAAGAGAAGAAATATATTTTCAGGACTGATTTCTGCCCATCCACCTTTTCTTTGTCTCACCAAACATATAGTTAGGCTATATCTACACTACACTGATCTATCGGAAAAAGGTATGCAAATTGCGCTCTGCAATTGTAGACATACCCTAAATGGCTGGGACCGGGCCAGCCCGAGCCATTTTGGCACCCCGGGCCCGGGCGCACGGCGCATGCGCGGGCCCGCCCCTGGGGCGCAGGCCCACCCCCCCAGTGTGCACAGGCCTGCCCCCGGGGCGCACGGCGCATGTGCAGCCTGGCCACGGCTGCTGGCGTGCAGCCCGGGGCCTGCCCCCGGGGCGCACGGCGCATGCACTGCCCAGCCCGGCTCGGCTACCACTGCTGGCTCGCAGTCCGGGGCGGGTCCCGCCTGGCCGTGCAGGGCCCCGCGGCCGTAGGGGTAAGGGCGCTGCTGGCCGGCACCTCAGGGATGGGGGGGGCTGGTGCTGCGGGAGCTGGCGCACGGCTCCTGATGGCAGCTATAAGGGGCGCTGTGTGCCCCTTACAGCTGCCATCAGGCACCCCCCATCGGTTGGCGCCCTGGGCAGCTGCCTGGCTCGCCCACCCCTTAGTCCGGCCCTGGGCTGGGAGATGGTGCTAGGGAAGGGGCGGGGCCTAAAATGGAAGGGGCAGAGGCAGGATGCTTCCAGGCTTTCCCACCCACAGACCATGATTGATTGGTTGATTGGCTGATCCAGCCCGTGCAGGCCCCAGGCCAATTAGGGCCTGGGGATGGGGGAAGCGCAGGAAGCTTCCTCTGCCCTGCCCCCACCCTGCGAGGCATGCATGCCACTTAGAAAAGTCCTGCACAGGCCAGATCAAACCACTTGGCGGGCCAGATCCGGCCCATGGAGGCCCTTTTGCCCACCCCTGTGCTAGGGAACCAGGTTTTAAGCCAGCTACCCCCAGCACTGGCTTCTGTTTCCCCCTTGCAGCCTCTCTCTGAGGGAGGCAGCTGGGGGGAAAGTGACTAGTCAAGTCACTAGTCGACTATACTATAAGCTTATGCTTAATTGGATAGTTGACTAGTCGCTCACATCCCTAATTCCCATATGCAAGTGATTCCAGGTATGAGGACCTCAGGTGGAAAGGACACCTTGCACTGCAATGCGGATGTACCCTTAGGGACAGCGGTGAACTTCTAGGGGGCAACGGGTTTATTTCCCTGTTTTATAGGTGGGGGAGAACCCGAGGCACAGAGAGAGGGTGTCCCCCACCCCCGAAGCACCCCACAACTCCCAAGGGGGGGGGGGGTCCTGGCACAGACTCGGGGTGACTTCCCCTAGAGAGACCGCCCAGTGGCGCAGGATCCCTGCTCTGACCATTAGACCCTTCTGCCCTGCTCCAGCCCCGCGTTCTAGCTCCCTCCCGCCTTGAGGCCAGCCGGCGGGGCGGCCGCGGAGCGCCGCTATTCCACACACTACGGTAGGGGCGAGCTCCGCCCCGCCTCCCCTCTCCCCTCCCCCCGGCCCGGGCGCCGCCAGCGCAGCAATGCGAGCCGGGCGGGCGCCCCGCGCACGGTGCCTGGGGGCGCGCCCCGTCAGCCCGGGGGCGGCCAGTGCGGCTGGCGCGGGGCAGCGCGCGGGATGAGGCGGGAGCCGCGCGCCCGGCTGCACCATGAGGCTCTACTGCAAGCTGGCGGCCGCGCTGCTGTGCCTGGGCAGCCTGCTGCTGCTCTGCCGCCGCGCCGCCCCGCCGCCGCCGCCCAGAGGGGCCGGGGACACGCGGGCGCTGCCCGCTTCCTCCAGGCCCGCGGGCCGCGCCCCCTTCCCGGCCGGGGAGGCGGCGCCGGTCCCCAAGCGGGAGCCGCGGCTCCGCAAAAGCCCCGGCCGGCGCGGCGCGGCGCGGGGGCGGCTGGCGGACGCCCGGTAAGCGCCGCCGCTTTTGTTGGAGTTGCGCGGGGGAAGGGCGCGTTGGCGGGGAGGGTCGGCCCCGCCTCGGCAGAGCCCCTCCTCCCCGCGGGTGCGGAGCGGGGTCCCTTGCGGGCGCTCGGAGTCCTGTCCCGCATCCTGCGGAAGGTTCGGCCCGTGGCCGCCGGAGGCTCCTCCCGGGTCTAGTCGTGGCAAAGCCAGACCGGAGGGCGCCCTCCCGGGGGGAGCGTTCCGTGTCCTTTCACGCCCCGTAACCCCCCTGGGGCTTAGCGCACTGGGACCGTCTCCTCGGCTTTCCAGTCCCTCTGCCCTGCGGCCCCTTTCCAGACTAAATCGGCTGGTCTCTGAAGTGCCACGGGGACTCCTCGCTGCAAAAAAAACACAGACTAACCCGCCTACCTCTCGGAGATTCTTCCAGTTGAGTATGAGGAGTTTTCCTAGGCAAACCCAGTTCACCATATGAAGTGGTTTGACCACCAAATACTCTCTCTAAATATATAGTATTTGTTAGTCTCTACGGTACCACAGGAGTGCTCGCTTTTTTCTTAAAGTTGTTTTTAAAGTTACAGACTAACAGGGCGATCCCTCTGAGACCGGTGTTTTAAGGAAAAGTTGATTAACAGACGGGGGGAAGAAGTTTAGGTGCTTACAATTGCTGTATGCAATGCAACTAATCCCTGGCCTTGTAACCTAAAGGAGAGAGCATGATGCCAAACTCAATTGGAAGTGTCTGTGTTAGTCTGTAGATGCAACAAACAACAAGCAGTCCTGTGGCACCTCAGGCTACCTATCTTATGGCAGGACTGATTAATGCTTGCATTGAACTTTAAAGGGGAAACATATTAAGTATTGTTATTTAAAAGCCATACTTGGCTCTACAGGGGAAAAAAAGCTTAAAAAACCAGTGGTCCTGTGGCACCTTAGAGACTAACAAAAAATACATAGCATCACGAGGTTTTGGGGGCAAAACCCACTTCTTCAGATGAGATGATCTGAAGAAGTGGGTTTTGCCCACAAAAGCTCATGATTATACATACATTTGTGTTAGTTTTTAAGGTGCCACATGACTACTTGTTGTTGTTTTTTAAAAGTTGTTTTTAAAACACCAGTGTCTAAGACATCCAAACATTTCCAGGGTATCACGCAGCGCTCTGTTTCTGACCTTTAGAGAAGAATTCCCATTTTTGTACAGGTAACAGACTTGTACAAAAGGTGAGTTTGTGAGAGAGGTTTTGCTTATAAAGACTGCTTTCTGGATGGTCTTGTGGTTCTTTTGAAGTAGAAGACTGATTTTTTTTTTTTAAAGATGTGTAATATGGTAGTGATAGATCACAAGTAAATGAGGCGCTTCTGTCAACCTAAAAGGCTAACCTTGTGCTCATTTTGTATTGAAATGGTGTGAAAACAAAATGGAATGAGGTGAAAGGTGAATATCTATTTGTGTATGGCAGTGGTCCCCAACCTTTCGGGGCTGCCGGGCGCCCAGAGGTGGGGCCGCTCACGTGCCGCGCCTCCGGGGGTGGGGCGCGCTCGGGGCCGGCGCCACGCATGTGCCGCGCGCCCGGGGCCGGCGCCGCGCATGTGCCGCGCGCCCGGGGCCGGGACAGGCCCAGATCATTCGGCAGGCGCACATAAATGCCCCAGCGGGCGTTAGGGCACCTGCGGGCACCGTGTTGGGGACCACTGGTGTATGGCATTAATAACATTCTAATGTGTTTTATAGAATGATTTGATATAAAACACATAAGAGAATAAGGAATACATCTTGTTTTAAAATAGCTATTTTTTTGTGTATGAGTGCTGTTAACAAAACGTTGCTAAGTGACGTGTAAATGAATGGTGTATGTATGATTTAGCTTTTAAAATATTTTGCAACTGCAATTTTTAAAAAGTTACTGTGATTATTGAATCAGAAAAGTACAAATATTTGCACTGTTTTTACTGTGGGTAGACTATTGCTTTTCTCTGCATTTTAGCTGTATTATGGTGAATGTGACTAAACTATCTAATAAACATTGTATCTTTGATTCATGATTTCACAGAGAAGTTCTGAATGAAAGACTGTCTCATTGTATAAGATCTTATTCTTTAAGCTGTTAAAGCAGTTGGTTTCTTACACGCATTGTATCATACTGAGTGCAAGTGATGTTTACTGTGACGGGCATGAATCATGAACGGAATTCAAATTGATGTAGTGAAGCAGAATTATTTACATTAGCAACTGTACAGCCTGAAGTCATTTTTCTTTGGAGCATATCTCTAGATTATCATGGAAATCATAGACAGTACTAAAAGAATGAAGAGCAAAAGTAGCAAAATCTTCTGAAGAGGGTAAACAACTCTCCCATTTCAATGAATAAGAATCATCTTATGTTCTGAAATTTGACATTATCTGGCTTTTATTTATTTATTGACTTCAAGTACTTTTTACAAGGTCTGCACAAGGAAACATTCTTAATCAGGAGCACTGCAAAAAAAATGCTGCATTTAAAAACTGCTTTTTTGTTTGTTTTGTTTTTCATTAAATTTCCGTGCTCAGTCAGTGTGATCCTGCACCACTGAGGTTAATAGGAGTTGTGTCACTGACTTCACTTGGAGCAGGAGAAAACAGTTAGGGTCCAATTCTGATATCCTTACTGATAAGTTCCTTATTGCATTAGCCATTCCTTTGTTTTCTCTGGGACTGCGGCCAAAGAGTATTACTCAGTTCAAGTGAGGATATAATTTGGAAAATATGAAAAAGTTATGTCATGGCTAGAAAAAAATATTTCTTTAAGTAGTCAGAAGAATAGTGACAGACCTGGATTTAGGCTCAACTTCTCCTCACTAGCCTGGTGATGTCCAGGACTTGACATCAGGCCCTGGAGAAATAGGCCCTGATTTAGTAAGCTGCTTATGCCCTTGCCTAACTTTAGGTATGTGAGTAGTCCCATGCATGTAACTAGGGTTACCCATGTGTTTAAAGGGCCTTATGCCACTTTATCACTGCCATACTCTCTACATGGGCAAAAAAGTTGGGTTTTATTTTTTTCAAATGAGTTAAACTACCTTGATTGAAACCCCAGTGCCATAATTCCTTTAATTTGCCTGTAGTGAGAACATCATTTCACACCTTTACAATCATTTGACCTGTAACTAGGTAGGCTGCCACACACGACCAGACCTTGTAAACACAAACTCTGTCTACATAGGCATTGTGTGTGTGTGTGTGTGTGTGTGTGTGTGTGTGTATACGTACGGGGGGGAGGGGCAATAATTGATTTAACCCAGTGGAATTAGCATGGCTTGATTGGGTAAAACGCACCATTTTTGTTCATGTAGACAGAACCGTGTCAATGGTAGGAAAAAGGCATCTTTTTTAAAGCATAAGAGCTCATTTAAAATATTGTTGTAGACTAAGTAAATGTAATTTTAACACGTTAGATACTACCACCTGCTCTATCTGAAATGGAAGATTAAAACCTCTTAGCTGAATTGTTTTCAAAACATTCCATTTTTCCTAGTATGGACAGAGCTTTTAGAAGGTGATGGTTTTACCCAGCCAAGGACAGCAGCAAATATCCCCACTTGTGGTGTTTTGCTTAAGTATGGGTTTGGGATTATTTTTGGATTAGTCTCTTAAAGATCAGCATTGTTTGCAAATTCTGTTAAAGTTTTCTCTATTGCAGTAGTTGGCGAAGGGCTTGGTCTTGCAAATACTGAACACTTGGAGTAATTTTCAGTGGGATTGATGATGTGAATGTGGGTTAGCAGATTCTGGTCCAGGAATGTAAAAGGCTGTCTCACATCTAAGGGAGAGGAAAACAAGCAAACTAGGATTTATAATAAACCCATGTGGCAAGACTTGGGAAATAGGACTGGAATATCTTAAAATGATTCTTGTCAATACATTTAGGCTTCCCCAAAGTGCTCGCTTTAAAGAAAGGTGTGATCTGGTAAGATGCTCTTTCTTTATATACTATATTATTATTAGTTTTTAAAAATAACCTTTGTTTGACTCTTCATCAACCCAAACAGGAAATGTTCAAAAAAACCCACCCCACCCCACCTTGTGGGAATTTTTTGAAATTTGTTGCTGTTTTCCCCCATCCTCAAATTTAGAAATGTGACATTTCAGCAACATTTTTAATATTAGGAAATTTCAGTCACGTCTAATGGTAAAAAAAAAAAAAATCATCATATTCTTAATTCACAAATTTTTTAGCCTCTCTAATATAATTTAAAATGTCAGTGAATGTGTTTTAGTTCATCCACAGCTATTTTTTCAGTGCCGACGCCCAGGAAAGAAGTTTATTAATGAATCACCAGTCCCTGTAAGGTTTTCTTTTATAGGTCAACTCTCCAAGCATTGCCTAAATCTAACCCTATTTATATTGTGAAAGAGGATGAGATTAAAAAATGCCTCATGTTTTGTAGTATGACATTGCGTCCTATGGGCTTTATCTTCTTCCAAAAAGTGGAAGAAGTGCATGGACTTTATCTTCTTCCAAAAAGTGTTGCAGCCTTGAATAGATTAGCAGTCTGTGTAAGGAGGCACGGATGCTTTGTTTTGTATGGATCTGGATTGATTCCAGACAGCTTATGGACTGATTATGTTCAAGACTTTGGGTGTGACAAATGAAAAAATTAGATTTAATGTAAACCCCATGGAGTGGAAAGTGTACTTATGCGCGTGGGACCTCAGTCTCTTGCCACTGTCTCTGTGCCCAGGAGGCCATGAATATAAACAGTGTTAAAGTCAACAGGTAGACAACTGAGGTGGGGGGGTCGGTGATGCTGTATCCTTGAAGGGCCAGAACTGGACAGCATTTTTATACACTATTGGGTGCTAACAGAGCTGGCTTAAGTTTCTCTATCATAGAAGTTGAATGTTTATTATATGCTTTGCGAGTGCTTGTCAGGGCTTTATATAATACTTATTTTAAGTACTCCTACTTAATATTAAAGCTGTCTGTACTTGGACTAGTATGTAGTTAAGGCTGTTGATGACATATTAAAATCTGTCTTAGATGGATACTGTGGGGAAGTTTCTGTTCTGAATTAATCCTTATCCGTTTCTTTTCTCCTGTCTTCCTTCCTGCTCCCCACTCTGCCTAAATCCACCTTCGTAAACTAGGTTTATTTATTGGGCTTAGTGAAAGAAGATCAAGATAGCAGAAAGCTCCCATTTTATGTAATCGCTTTCTGTCTTAATGCCCGACAAATGTCATCAGCTTTAGACCTGTGTCATTCTAATATTTTAAAATTCAGTATTCTATTCATTTAAAAATGGAAAGAACATGATGAAATCCAGATGTGTAACAGTCATTAAAAAAACGACGTTTTCAGGGACCACTCAATCAGTTTACAGATAAATGAACACAAGTATGCAAACGTAGGGAGTGTTTGTTACTAATCATTGATGGTATAAAGCACTAGAAGTGCTTGAGACTCCCGTGAAGCAGGTGGCTGTTATTATTATAAGCTCCATTTTACAGATGAGGAAACAGAGTCATAAAGACTTGATGTTTTGCCTAAAGCCTCATAGAGAAAGTGTCAAAGACGGAATGCTTTGTTTGCAGTCCATTTCAGGTCATAACTAGTTACACTGCTCTACAGCCAAAATGCTTCTGAAATAAATGTAGTCAAACTTTACTAATTCTGGGTCACTGAGAACGAAAATGATGCTTAAAATTGTTGATTGGCTCTAGTTTTCAAGATATGCTATTGGGTCAGTATATACGACCCTTGACTTGGGAATGGCGGAGGATAAGTGAGTTATAAAGGGAAGGGATCTCAATTTAAACCAGAAATGACTAAAATACATCTTTGACTGGATCTATGAATAAATCTATGACTGGGTTTGGACTATTTTCTTCCACTATTTGATCTGAGGAAGTGGGTCTGGCCCACGAAAGCTCATCATCTAATAAACCATCTTGTTAGTCTTTAAAGTGCTACATAGTCCTGTATTTTGTTTCAGCTACACCAGACTAACACGGCTACATTTCTATCACTATTCTGGGTTTGGACAGTACTTGCTTTTTTAGGCAAAACAATGAATGATGCAATCTGAAGCTGGTATTGCGTCATACATGATATAAATTGCATCATGTTATTCCTAGAAGTCATGGATGATGCAATCATAACGAAGCTTACGTCACTCTGCTGAACAAATTGCCCTATATCAGCTCTAGAAATCATACAGTGTCGTGCTCTCTTATTTGTCAGTGTTTGATTTTGCAAAGGGACACATTTCTGTTTAGCCAAAGTGAGCAGAGATGCCTCGTACTTGTGTGAACAGTGCAGATAACTTCTGCTATGTTTGTGGTGAAGTGACTTTTGCATCACAAAAGCGCAGTATAACCACTATGGTTAAGAAAGCTTATCACCTTTATTTTGGCTGCAAAATTGGAGATCAGGACAAGAGGTGGGCCCCACACATATGCTGCAACACTTGTGCAACAAATCTTCGCCAGTGGTTGAACAGAAAAAGGAAATCTATGCCTTTTGCAGTGCCAATGATTTGGAGAGAGCCAGCAGATCATACCAGCAATTGTTACTTCTGCATGGTGCCTCCAGTTGGGAAAGGTGTGTCAAAGAAGAAAAAGTGGACTGTGCATTATCCAAACATTCCATCAGCTATACGCCCAGTACCCCACGGAGAAGGACTGCCGGTTCCTGATGCACCAGAATCATTCTCACTTGAGTCAGGCGAGGAAGAGGAAGAGGATGAAACTTCTGGTCCTGAACCATCAATGTCACAGGACCCACATTTTCTCCCATCCTCCTCCTCTGAACCACACCTCATAACACAAGGTGAACTGAATGACCTTGTCAGGATTTGGAACTACCCAAGAGTAAGGTAGAGCTGTTGGGCTCCAGACTACAGCAGTGGAATCTCCTGGCAGGTGATGTTAGGGTTTCCATGTTCCGTGACCGTCAAAAGGATCTTGTCCCATTCTTCTTCACGGAAGGTGATCTTGTAGCCTGCAACAACATCGATGGTGTGATGGCAGCCCTCACATCGCTCACGATCCAGATGAGTGGAGACTGTTCATTGATTCATCAAGACGAGTCTTAAAGCTGTTTTGCTGCATAATGGCAATGTTTTGCCATCAATTCCAGTTGGTCATGCAGTCCATATGAAGGAAACCTATGACAACATGAAACAACTTTTGAGGTGCATAAACTGTGACCAACATCAGTGGCAGCTTTGTGGCGATCTGAAGGTTGTTGCTCTCTTGCTTGGTCTGCAGACTGGATACACAAAGTACTGCTGTTTTCTCTGCGAATGGGATAGTCGTGCAAGAGATTCCCACTACATCAAGATAGATTGGCCACTCCGACAGTCATTGGAGCCTGGGAGGAAAAGTGTTCAGCATCCACCACTTGTTGAATCAAGGAAGATTTTGTTACCACCCTTACACATCAAGCTGGGTCTGATGAAGAACTTTGTCAAGGCCATGGACAAAACACAAGCATCTTTCAAGTACCTCCGTGGAAAATTTCCAAGGTTAAGTGAAGCTAAGATAAAGGAAGGTGTCTTTGTTGGTCCTCAGATTCGTGAACTTCTTCGAGATGATGCATTTGACCATGCACTGCGTGGCAAGGAAAAGACGGCATGGAAAGCCTTCCAGGTAGTGGCAATAAATTTTCTCGGAAACAACAAGGCAGACAACTACAGGTTGTTGGTGGAAAACCTCCTCGAGGCATACAAATCCTTGGTTGCAACATGTCACTAAAGATACATTTTTGCACTCTCATCTAGATTTTTTCCACCGAATCATGGAGCACAGCGAGCGATTTCACCAGGACATTGCAACAATGGAGAAACGCTATCAGGGCAAATGGAGCCCATCATTGCTTGCAGACTATTGCTGGACAGTGACAAGAGATGCTCCATTTAATGAATACAAGAGACAAGCCAAGAAGCGCCGAGTAGACACTGAATAGGACTAAACTATGTACATAATAGTTTTTTGCCTTTTGTTGAATAATAAATTTTATTTATATAACCCTTTTGCTGATTTTTAAAGTGTTACATAAACAGGACAGATGAAATATTATCATGTAAAGCAACCATAAACACATGAAAAGACCTAGGTTTACAATTTATGATTAAAACTCTACTATCTACACAATATACATAGACGTAAAATGTAAAAACTTAAATATCTTGGAAACAGTAGCCAATCAGTTGTTTTAATTGTCATATTTGAATTCAGCACATCAAAATACATAATAAATAGCACATTTTATCTCTGACGCAGACGACTTCTAAAAAATTGTAGACCAGTGTTATGCCTCTCTATAACGAAACTATTTTAATATCTTAAACTGGTGATAGGATCAAACCAGAATTTTTCTTTGCTTCAGTAACTGCTTATGTCTCACTTAAACACATCCTGGAGCCTTTATGGAGGTTACCACAGGATTTCATAAATGTGTGTTCTTTGTTAAAATTATTTTAGGCATCTAATTTGCATCAGTCATCTTATTGACTGATGTAGCAGTTTCCAACCAGACAAAATGTCCGAAAACTCTCTGCTTCCAAATGCAATTGTGACAATTAGTGGTTAAACACTAGCCAAATATAAAACAAATTGGAGAAGACTTTATATAATAGCTGGATTCGCTGAGTGTGGGCCCTGTACAAGACTGGGGCCCAGATGCAAAGTGGACCTCTCTTGTCCCAAAATAAAAACTCTGTTTAGTGAGCTAACAGTGTATTTTTCCTCTTACTTAGTGTTATACACCGAGCTTCTAAAAAGTAAGTGTGTTGTGTCCATCACTAGTGGTTTTTCTACACAGAGAATAAGATCCCTACTACTACTGTTAATGCATTTTTTTCTTTAGATTAGCTAGAGACTTGTGCTTTTGTGTGGAATGTTCCAGGTTATGTGCCAGATCTGTAGCCAAGGTAAATGGCTGAACCTACATTGAAGTTAATGGGTTTATATCAGTGTTTCTCAACCTTTTTCTATAAAGTACCTTTTCCAAAAAAAAAAGTGGTGTCCCCAATACCTAGTTTTCAGACACACACAATCTTTTTCTACCATTGCAACACATTTGTTTAAACAAAAGCAGGTGAATGAAATTTTTGGGTGTAAAAAGGACAAAAATAATAAAATGCTGTAAAACTTAAAACAAAAATTCAGTTTTCTCCAAATTTCAGTTGTGTTGGCATACCCCCCCCCGACTTCTCTCAAGTACTCCTAAGGATACTCATACCACTGGTTGAGAAACACTGGTCTGTATCAATTTACCCAAAGGGCTACATCAGTTTACTCCCATTGAGGATCTGACTTTGTATCTCTTTGCAGTCCATAGTGATATTTAAGAGCTGATTCTGTCCACTACTTGGTAACCTGATGCTCCAGCAAAGGTAACCATTTAGGGTGTATCTACACTACATGGCTCCGACGATGGAGCCATGTAAAGTAGTTTACCCGACATAGTTAATGAAGCAGGGATTTAAGTAATCCCCGCTTCATTAAAATAAAAATGGCTGCCGCACTGTGCCGACAATCAGCTGATCCGGCACAACACGGCAATCTAGACACGGCTCGGTCGACAAGGGAAGCCGCTCCCTTATGCCTCGTGAAACGAGGTTTACAGGAGCGGTCAACAAAGGCTTCCTTGTCGACCGATCCGCTGCCTAGACTGCCGCGCCAGCCGGATCAGCTGATCGCTGGCACAGCGGTGGCTATTTTTATTTTAATGAAGTGGGGATTATTTAAATTCCCGCTTCATTGACTATGTCGGGTTAACTACTTTACATGGCTCCGTCGATGGAGCCATGTAGTCTAGATACACCCTTAGTGTGATCCCCTAGGTAGGCAAAGCACATGCTGTATGTTACTTCTGCACAAATTGAGTATGTCTATACTACAAGTGCTACAGTGGCAAAGCTGTGGTATGATACTGAAACTGTGATGCAGTAGTGTAGATGTTTTCTGAAATGACAGAAGGGGTTTTTCCATCACTGTAGCAAATCCACCCCCTGGAGAGGTGGTAACTCATCTACAAGTGGAGGTTAAGTTGACTTAACTACAGCCAGGTCTACACTAGATCCGGCAGCTTGACTTAAGGCCGTGGTCACCAACCGGTCGATCGTGAGGCCTCGACCAGTCGATCACGAGGCGTTCGGGCCCTCCCACCCCCCATTATCTGCCCCAACCCCCAAGAAGCCCCACTACCTTCTTCCAGGGTAGTGCCGGCTTCCCGCGGGGTGGACGGAAGTCCTGCCTGCAGCTTTGCACCACTTCTGGGGGTTCCGGAAGTGCGCTGGCTGCTCCCCTCCCACATCTCTGTGGCGTGCTGGGTGCACTGCGAGAGGGGGTGTCGGCCCCGGAGGAGGAGTGCGGCGGCTTCCCTGCACCACAGGAGGGGTGAGTCGAGTGCAGGGGTCAGCCCCGGGGTTTGGCCCCGGGGCAGGCACCCACGGGGGTTTGGCTGCACCGTGGGAGGGGGGTTTGGCCCTGGGGCAGGCGCCCGCAGGAGTTTGGCTGCGCCGCAGGAGGGGGGGTTTGGCCCCCGGACAGGCGTCCGCGGGGGTTTGGCTGCGCCGCGGGAGGGGGATTTGGCCCCGGGGCAGGCGTGCGTGGGGGTTTGGCTGCGCTGCGGGAGGCACACGCCAGCCCCGGAGGAGGCACGCGCCTGCTTCCCTCTGGGGGGGCGGAAGAATCTTGGGAGGAGGTGGTTGCAGGGGACTCTCTGCCCCCTCTCCCCACTTCCCTGTTCCCTCTCCCCACTTCCCAGCCTCAGAAACCTGTCCCTATTGGCACCCTATCCCCTGCCCTCCCAGCACCCTGTTCCCTCTTCCCTGTCCCCAGCTGCAGAAACCTGTCCTCACTGGCACCCTGCCCTCCTGGCACCCTCTCCTCTCTTCCCCACTCCCCAGCCCCCACTCCCCAGCCTCAGAAACCTGTCTCCACTGGCACCCTGTCCCCTCCCCTCTGTTCCCTCCCCGTCCCCAGCTGCAGAACTCTGTCCCCACTGGCACCCTGTCCCCTGCTGAAGCACCCACTAGCATCCTTCCCCGGTACTATGTCCCCTGCTCCCACCAACACAGTTGGGGCCACATTAGTGAACCTTGGAGGGGTGGGGGTTGGAGGAAGGTTTTTTTGCATCTCACTTGTGTGGCCCCAACTGACTTTTTTGTGGGTCAGTGACCCCTGACTCAAAACAGGTTCCCTGCCCTTCTCAGAAATAAAGACAATGCAGAAACTTTTTGTGTTTGACATAGTATTTTATTTAAAAATGAAGCCTGGCCAACAAATCCCCAATTGGGGCCAAGCCCCCATCTGGCCACAGCATCATAACACTCCTGCATTCCCCTTTCCCCCAGACCCTACATCTGAGCCTATCATACACTGGAACCCTCTGCCCTGAGTCCCTCACATACCCCAACCCAAATTCCTGAACCCTCACATCCAGAAATCTGTGGCTTGCTTAGTACCCTAACCCTACATCTGACCCCCAACACTGCCTGGCCTGGAGCCCCCTCCCCGAGCTAGTGTCCCCTTATCCACCTTCTCCTGCATCCAGATTTCCTCCCAGAGCTTGCACCTCTCACCCCTTCCCACACCCAAATCCCTCATTCCCACCCCAGAGCCTACACATCCTGTCTCAACCCAGTGAGGGTACAGCTGGACTGCAGGAGTTTTTCAGGATTCCGGAGATATCCCAGAAAAACTCTTCTGCATCCAGGGATGCGTTTGTTCTTCCACTTCTTTTAGTGGAAGAGCAAACATGATCTTTCGGTCACCCCTATATTCCTCTTTCCATGAAGAATAAGGGGGCTTCCAAAAGAAGGGGTTTTTCTGACATTTGGTCCAGTCTAGACAGGCCAAATTTTGGAAAAACTTCTTTCTACAGAAGAATTGGGGGGGAAAAAAGCAGCAGTATAAGGGTTGGGGATAGCAAGTGATGGAGAGGAGGAGAATAGAGAGGGCGGGGTGTCAAGGAAGGGGCGGGGCAGTAGATCTTGGCTTGTTCTGTCATTTAAAAAGTGATCTTGGGTGTAAAAAGGTTGGAGACCACTGACTTAAGGTATGCAACTCCAGCTACATAGAATACATAGTTGGAGTCGGTTTACCTTAAGCCGAGCTTGGCAGCATCCCCACAGGGGAGGCCGACAGGAGCCAACAATCCTGTCAGCTTTCCTTACTCCTGGTAAGAGCAGGAGTACCAGATGGTGGCTGGGGTGCTCTCTGAGTTCGATTTAGCGAGTCTTAACTAGACTCGCCAAATCAAACACCAGAAGATAGATTGCGGCAGTGGCAATCCTCTGCGGAGTGAAGATGTGACCTGCATCACACAGGGCACAAAATTTTTCACAGCACTTTGTTATAAGTTTTAAGTGTAGACCAAGACTAAAGACACCAGTCGTACTAGGTGGACCAATAGGGAACTTCCTTTAGACTGAACCCATTAAGGCTTTGCGGAACATAGGGAGGAAGACCCTTTTCACATGGCTTGGGAGGTTTCATTCTGAGATGGCTCTCTGCATTTGTGGCCGAGAATTGACATTGGTTAATGTTCAAAAAACAAAACCAACCAACCAACAAAAAACCCAGCGCTTTGGGCATTGACACAGGGATTTGAAGAGTCCTAATACAAGTGTAGAGCTTCTCCCTGCTCCCATTGAAGTCAGTGGCCATAAGCTGTATCACAGTAATTCACATTTATATTCTACATATGGCTTGATTTAGAGACTCAATGAAGAGGGAGCATTAAAGAGATGGTTCGAAGGAGGGAGGGGGAAACAGGATCTGTATGAGGAGCCAATTACTCATTTTAATAATTCAGTGGTTTTTACACTAATAGTCTAGAAAGTAAATACCACTTCACATAAATGTGGTATTTCATTATTTATACACTGTTGAAATTGAGGCTTAATTATGACTAAAGACTTCTAAACCATTAATGCAACATGTTGCTTTGTGCAGTCTGTAAAATACTGGTGGCCTAAACTATAAGCAGATTATTCTGCAGTACAGGACAACAGCTCTCATGCTAGGTCATTATGAATATTATGTTAGTTTCTAGAAAGAGAGATTAATTAATTGCCATTTCTCTTTGTTATTTATTTAAGCCTTTTTGTTTTGTTAGGAATATTAGCAATACTGATTAGTCATGTGCAGGTCAGTTTGTGTCTATTGAGCTGGGACCAGACTAGGAAAGGAATTATTCCCTCCCTTCAACAGTATATCACCTTTATCCTTTTGAACAACCCGGTGATACCTGTGATGCTTATGGTATTTTTTTCTGTCAGCATGCAAATAGGACAAACCAACAGGATTACGTTCTAGAAAGGGCTTTATTTCTATACTAATAAAGACAAAAATTAAGGTCAGAGTTTTCAAACATGATGAGCCATTTTTGTGTGGCCAATTTGAGGTGCCTTACAAGCACTATATCAGAGTTAGGTACTTTGTTATAAAGGGGTCTGGTTTTTCAGAAAGTGTTGGAAACTCATTCTGTAAATACCAGGCCCCTTGAAACTAAAGTGTCTCAAGTATGGCACCCAGAAATTTGAAGCATCTGAAATTACTATAGGTTGAACCTCTTTAGTCCGGCAACATCTGTGGTCCAGCATGATTTTAGTTAGTTGGATGTCCACTTATCATGGGTGTGGCCAAGTTTCCCATGGTCCCATAAAGTTTGTTTACAGCCACCAGTCCTGGCTATCAGTGTTCTGTGTTGTTATTTAGCTCTAATTTACTCCAAATGTCTTCTAAGAGCCCAATAAGCAGTGAAAGCATTGGTAATAGAGCTAGACGATATTGACCTCCTATGATTTGGCAAATTCTCTGGTTTGGCATTGGGCAAGTCTAGGGATATAATAGTGTACTTGATTAACCGATAAGTAAAGCTTATAAGTTAATGCTATAGACTACACACATTTCCCTCCCCTCCCCCACCAGCAAATTTTTTAGCAGGCTGGCCAGCAGCCCAGCTCAGTCCTGGCTTGCAACAATTCCAGGACCTCCCCCTGCTGCGGGTCTACATTTAAAGCGTATTAGGAGCCAGGCGGGCAAGCAGCCCGACTCAGTTCCAGCTTGCGCCGGGTCCGGGAGCTCAGAGGCAACAGCACAGGTGACAGGCAGCCAGTCTGTGAGGGGAGCTATTTTTTAAACTGGCTCTCCCTTACGTACTAGCTCCTGTCTGGCACCCCATGCTGCTGCCTTTGATACAGAGACAGCAGCGCAGAGTTGCAGGGGACTCCTCAGGAGTGGGGCCTGAGCACACTGGCTGCTGGCTCCACCCCCCGGGACTATAGAATAGTCAACTAACCGATAAGAATTCATGAGGTTACTTGACAAGTCAGTTAATCGATATTTAACAACCCTGGTCGGGTCCCAAGGTTGCTGGACTAGAGAGGTTCAACCTGTAGTCACTTTTTAAATGGAGGCAATGGGCCCACCCCTTTTCTCACTGAAGTTAGTGACCCAGGATACAATGGGAATAGGATGAGGCATAATATGATGATTATAAAGGGTGCCTGAAAATGCCTTTTACCTGGCAATTTTGGATCTGTATGTTCCCCTTTTATGTACTAGTCAAACATTCTACTGCAAAAAAAAAAAAAATTTGGATGTGAAAGACACTCTACTCATAGACATAATGGACTTGATGGAGGTGGCCAGACTAGATCCATGGCAACCTGCAGCCCAGGAGAGTCCTTTGTGTGGCCCACGGGACATTTTGTTTACTGTTGCCCATACGCAGGGTTGCCAGATTCTGCTCGTTTCTGTTCAGGTAGTTTTTTTTCCTGCCGATATTATTAAAGTGACAAATGCAAAAAGCAAAGGCACGTGAAGTGAGGTGCATGCTGATTGCACACAACATTGACTGTGAGAGTCGTGCTCCCTGTGCAGCCAATCAAGGTGGTGCTATAGTTAGTGCCTTGTGCAGATACAGATTTTGTACCTGCATTTGCAAAAATGATCCGCAGATATCTGCAGATGTGGATACCCACAGATATAAAGCGGATGTCTGGGTATTTGCAGGGCCGTCGCTATGGTTCAGTTGGCACATCCTGCAAACCTAGCTACCTGTACCGAGTGCAGTTAGCAAAACTACCCTATCCTCGAAGACCATCTTGGTTATGACAGTCGTGTGGCCCACTGAGATGGAGGAGGGCCACTCATGCGGCCTACTCGCTAACCTAGGTTGCCCATCACTGGACTAGATGATGATAATTGTCCCTGTTCGGCTGTAAAGTCACTGAATCTAGAATAAAAACCTCACTCTTCAAAAGCCAAAAAAGACTTTCTGTGCTGTTAATTCAGTTTAACTTGAATGTATAGAGCTAGAGATGAATGCAGACAGGAAGAGCCATCCAATCTTTTATAGCTAAAGAGACAGAAAATAACATATTTCTTCACGTTCTAATCTGATAGCATTTTTGACTGGAACCAGTGGTTCATGTTCAACATCCTGTTAACATTACTCTTGTAAATCCACCTCCAGGTAGATGTACAAAAAGCTTCCTCCACTCTCACTTCAGTGGAGTCTTTTTAATTTATATTTTATTTTGATACACACACACTTATTTTTTCAGAAGGCCTGGTGAACAGAAACACTTGAAAGATGTCCCATCTCTGCAATGGATGCACCTGGCAGTGGTGGCATGCGGTGACCGCCTGGAAGAGACCCTTATCATGCTGAAATCAGCAGTTCTGTTTAGCTACAGGAAGCTCAAGTTTCACATCTTTGCTGAAGATTCCTTGAAGCCTGAATTTGAGAAAAAGGTGAGTCTGCTTCTGTTTCATTTTTGAAAGTTAAAATGCAGCGGTTGTAGCCTGCGTATCTCTGATAACAAATACGTGGCTGCCAACAAGTTAATTAGTCAATAGCATTTTTTTAAAAGAGCTTTTTTGCTAAACTTGGTCTTCATAAGATTTTCTTTTTAAAAATTGTTTGATTATTTAATAGTGTTGCAGAAAACAATGTGTCTGAATTTTAATCCTTTCCCCCCCATGTTTTTCAGTTAAGGGAATGGCCTCCCTCTTACACGAAGAAGTTTGACTACCAAGTCTACCCAATTGCCTTTTCAGTAGGAAATGCTCAGGAATGGAAAAAATTATTCAAGCCTTGTGCTGCCCAGCGCCTCTTTCTTCCGGTAAGGCACCTGGATTTCTGTATGTGCAGCTTCAGGACAAGGCCTGCTGTGCCAATGGGAGATTGGAAACATGTTCCCAGATGTAATTTCCTTTCTAGGACATCTTTATCTGTTTTTTAAGTGGATAAAGGAACAATCTGAGCATTCTTCCCCCTGGCAAAGAGTGCATGCTGCTTGTCTGATGCCAGCTCCTTTTGTGTGTCATTGCTGTTTGGCTATAGGTACTGCACACTTTCCAAATGTCACATTCCTTTAAAGATCCAGTCTGCAGTCCCCTTTTTCTTATTCCTTATGGGCCCCCTTTGAATGGAGGGTGGATGTTTTTAGGACTCCTCCTCTCTTGCAAACCCATTCTGTACCCAGGAGGCATTTCTCTCAGAGCTGTTCCTAGCAAATGCAATTCCGCAGCTCAGAAAAATGTGATGCCATGTGAGACTCAAAATTGTGGCATGTAAAAAGCCCATATGTTAGCTCCTCCAGTGTCTGTGCATGGTGCATTGGCACCCTCGTGCTTCACTGGTACTGCCAACCATTCTGTTTGGTAAATAACAGTTAGGAGGGAGGCTTACAAAGGTGCCTGATTCCCATGGAAAGTCAATGACAGACCGGAGGGAATGGTGGGGCTAGAGGCAGACAGAGCTGGGAGCCTCAGTGAAGGGTGTACACACGAGGTGTGCAGGCCAGTCATGCTAGTAGCGGTAGCGCGGCTTTCCCATGCTGCCCACTGCACAGATGCAGAGCTTGCGATCTTATAGATAGAGCTTTGACTTTGTACGAGTCCCGCAGCTAAACACCATCACACACCAGGAAAATGGACCCTGAGCTCAGGGGTGGCGCACCTAAGACCTGGGGGCCAGTTGTGGTCCCAGGCTTGCTTGGATCCAGCCCCTGAGGCTCGGGGCAGCCCCTCAGCATTGGGGAGCCCATGCTGGAGTTCCAGCCCTTCCACTGCCCCCACCCCCACCTCCCCCGCCCTGGTGGGGCTGGAGAACACAAAATCTACTAGCCTGGGCTAGTCTAGGCTCTGGTGTATGAGCGGAATGTGGGGAGCATCTTTCTGCTTCTCAGTCGGGGGCCACATCAGTGAAGTGTGTGTTTTGTTTTGTTTTTTTGTTTTTGCTACTCACTTGTGTGTGGCTCCCAACAGATTTTTTTCTGTGGTTCAGCAGCCCTCGACCCCACCCCTGCTTTAACTTAGTTCATGGAACAGCATTTTCATTCTGGCTGTGTCTACATTGGCACCTTTTTTCGGAAAAGGGATGCTAATGAGACACAGCGCAATTAAATGCTGATTTAAATATCCCCGCGGTATTTGCATTACATAACTGCGCTTTTTCCGGCTCGGGGCTTTGCCGGCAAAGCGCCAGTCTAGACGGGGATCTTGCGGAAAATAAACCCTTTCCACAAGATCTATTTTCCGCAAGATCCCCATCTAGACTGGCGCTTTTGCCGCAAAGCCCCGAGCCGGAAAAAGCGGCAGTTATGTAATGAAATACCGCTGGGGATATTTAAATCCCCGCTGATTTGCAATTGCGCTGTGTCTCATTAGCATCCCTTTTCCGAAAAAGGGTGCCAATGTAGACACAGCCTCTGAGCGTAACTCAGTTTAAGAAGAGCCCTGCTGTAAATGAACCTGATCCTCCGATTCCTTGCACCTCTGTAGTCATGCCACCTGGATTGAGGCTTGTTGGGCGTAGAGACTGCTCCTTGACTGCTGATCCCCGTACGTCCTTCTGGTGATGGACAAAGGTCAGGTGTCCACGTTGATGCTATTAGGGCTGTCAGCAGCGTTCACCTGCTTCTGCCACAAGGTGATGGTGGAACCTGCATGCCCTGCCAGGGACAGGGGGAGTTGTTCTTGAGTGGCTCTGTTCTCTGAGAAGATGCAGAGGGGAGTATTGGACAACTATTTGTTATCTCCAAGGGCTGGCTTGTGTAGGGTGCCCTGAGGTGCTGTCATGATGCCTGTGCAGAGGAGGCGAGATGATTGAGTGCCCTGCCTCCGGTGTCTCTTTCCTCAGAGCAAATCAGTTTGGTTTTTCAGCTTTCCTAGTGTCTGGCTGAAACTGGGGGTTGGAGGAGAGCTAGGTGGCTGAGCACCATTGGGACTGAAGCTAAGGTGATGTTGGTGAGCTGGGGGAAAAGAAGTGGTGGAAATGGCTGGGATGACGAGCGACCCTTCGGTTGAGGGAGCACACTTACCTTTTGTTACTCAGGCTCGCTATCTGGAATCTTATTGGACCCTGAGCTCTTTCTGGATAACCAGGGTGGTAGTTAAAGCTTTCTTCCTATATGCTCAGCTACAGGGTTCCAGCCCTTCCTTGTGAGTACCCATTCCTAACTTTGTCCCCTGGTGCTGAATCACTGCAGCACATGCTCTGTTGTCCATACGAAAACTGTCAGAGACAATTCAGCTAGTGCAGAAAGCAAATATTTCACTGAAGAATATTGCACCTGTGATACGGAGGTTACACCAGCTCCTAGTTTGTGTCATTGCGGAGTTCAAGGTGTTTGCTTTACACCCAGGAAGCTCCTCCTGGTTTGACCCTTGACTGTCTCAGGCCATGTCTTCTCTTGCTGCGCTGGAGATCAGTCTTCTGGTGTTCAATTTAGCAGGTCTAGTTAAGATGGCTTGGAAAGGCGCATGTGTCTGAGGGACAGGGACCATGTGTTTGTACCGCATCTAACACAGCAAGGGCCTTGTCCAGGACAAGGACTCCTACGGGCTACTGCAAAACAAATAATAACAACAACAAGCACCTGCTTTTCTAATGAGCAAGACGCTGCTGAGATGGAGCCGTTTGTGTGAGCAATTTACAGACATCTGAGTGAAAACATACGATGTGTCTTGGATACACAGAGGCTATATCCCATCCCGAGAGCTGGGGTGGTCCTTTCTAGTTGCTGCATGGAGCTGCCAGAAACACTAAAAATATACAGAGCGTTTAAGGAAGATTTTAGTCTTAACAATAGCTACATTTCTACAGAATCTTCCATCCCAAATTCTCCCAGCACTTCACACAAATAAACCTGTGAGGTAGATTAGTATTATCCCCGTTTCACGGGTAACTAACCTGAGTCTGTTGAAGTGACCTGCCAAGGGCCATGTAGTGGGATCAGGAGCAGAACTGACAATAGACTCTAGGGCAGGGGTCTGCAGCCTGTGGCTCTTGAGCCAAATATGGCTCCGTATGGAACCAAATATGGCTCTCTTGTCATTCCCAAAATGCCTGCAACTTTTTAAATTAAAATGAAAAATTAATTCAAAATTTAAAAAATGCGTAATTACTCCTGTCCTTTGAATGTGTGCATGAGCCTGAATTTGACCAGTGACGATGTAAGCTTCAAAGAAATGTATGAAAGATGCAGCAGCAGAAGTCCCATTAAACCGAGTTTGTGACAACAGTGTTTCATTGATGCTGTTATTAATCATCCTGTCAATTATCAATAATGTTAAGTTGCATATTTTCAGTCATGCAAATGGGCATTCTGATACTGGCTCTTTGTTGGCCACTTGTTCTGAATTTTGATGTAGTTTGGCTCTTTGGTTTGAAAAGGTTGCTGACCCCTGCTCTAGGGCATGGTCCTGAGGGGTGTTTTTGGATCTATTGTAAGTGGAGATAGCTCAGTGTCATTGACGTCCATTAAGATAGTTGTGGGTGCTAATGTCGATATTTCCCAAACCTGTAATCCTGGTACTGGGTCAGCTGGACAACATGCAGTAGTATGGACTCACTGGCCAGTTTGAATCAGTCTGCAACACTGTCTCTCTTGGCACTGGCATATGCTTACCTGCCAGCATGTTATGACTTGCCAACCTTGCTAACATAGGGAGAATCCACAGAGACAGAAGTTGTGGAATCAAATTACAGATAATTGAGTGTTTAACGGAAGTGTCAAGTTAAATATAGCAAGCTCTGGAGAGAATTCTCAAAAGATTTATTAGCAGAACGCTTCGCAGCTGCGAAAAACATTGAGATGATACTCTTCGCAACTGTAAATGGCTTGTAGGAGGAAGGAAGGGGACAAGGAAAAGCAGGAATCCCATATTTCCAGTTGGTCCTGTTCAAAAGTCACATAAATGGGAGGATGTGATAGACTTCCTTTGTCTCAAAACTTGTCTGGAGACTTGTTTGTTAGTATCGAGTACATCTGCTATTGACAAAGAGACGTTAAAAGCTGGGATTTTCAAAAGCAACTCAGTGAGATAAGCAAGGCATCCAGTGAGAAGGGAGCGATTGTCTCCCTTAGCGGTGTATGGAAATCTCACCCTAGCAGAGCTCCAAGGTAATTGTAAATATTGCATGTGTCTTGATCACGGGCAGCACCAGAGCTGCTCAAACCAAATTCCCTTCTTGGTTTGACCCCATTGACTGCAGTGAGGTTACATGAGGGACTCGTTTGGCCAAGTTATGCTAGAAGTTAAATTGCTGTGCTCAAAGCCAAGTCAAACACACGTCCAGGAAGAGATGTGGTCTAATCACACTGAGCTCTGCAGCTTAAAGATGAAAAAGAAAAGTGCTAATGGCTTAGAATGGGGGAAGGGGGAGGGCCCTTAATGAATTTTGGTACATGGTCACAGGCTGGCTCTACCCCTTGTACTAGCCTCTCCCCAGAGTTGTCTGGAGCTGGAGGCTTTGAATTAAAAACACAGCAAAGGGCTCGCGGCTCCTGGCCCCATCACTACCATATTGCCTGGTAGCCTCCTGGGGTTGCTGTGGCTATTTAAAAGGCTCACAGCTCTGGCGCCTCCTGCAGTAGCGCCGCAGCTGGGAGCCATTTAAATATGATCTTGCTGCCTGAGCCACCTCCTGGAAACTTGGTTTCATGGGCAGCAGGATATAAATAGAGAGTGGCCAGATGTAGTCTCTGGGCTGGATCAAAGTGTTAGGTGGACCAGATTTGGCCCTCCAGGCTGCATCTTGCTTAGTCCTGGCTTAGAACAAATAGAAGTGCCTCCCTTCCAGCCTGCTAGGAAGATTTTTGAAGGAGATCAATGAGTGAGTTATGCAGGTCCGTAAAACTCTCTTTACCCATGCTGCCTAGAAAAACTTGACTGTGGTTGCCCACTGGTGTGCTGAGACCGCTGCTTATTATGCTGACTAATATTCATTGTTTCCTTGCACTCCCCTGTTTGTCTGGGTCCATCTGTTAGCTCTTGTCTTATACTTAAGCCTTGCCTGCACTTAAAATTTAGGTCAACATAGCTTCTTCAATGGAAGGGGGGGTTGAAAAATCCAACTGCCTGCTGACATAACCTCCAGAGTAGAAACAGGTAGGTGCTTCCGTCAACGTAGCTACTGTTGCCTGGGGAGGTGGTGTTCATACATCCACGGAAAAACACCTTCCTTGGGTGTAGGTTTCATCTTCACTACTGGATTATGCCAGCATGGCTGTGGTGCCATATCTGTGCCAGTGTAGCTGCCGTACTGTAGACTAGGTCTCATCTTGTAAGCTCTTTAGGGCAAGGACTGTGTTTGTACAGCGCCTAGCACAACGGGGTTCCGAGCCCCGAGCAGGGTTTGTAATAGGGATGTAAAATCCTGTTTAAAAAGTTAACTGGGATCCCATGGGTGGGAACTACTCCAGCCAGGCCAGGCCATCGGTCAATCAGTTACCCCAGTAAGCATGCCGCTAAGGCGAATTAGTTAACTGTCTAACCCTTTACATCCCTAGTTTCTAAGTGCTATGAGAACTCTAATAATAATAGACTCTACTACAGTGTGCTGCCAGGGAAGGGATTTTTAGCCAGCTGCCAGGGAAAGGATTTTCAGCTTATCTTCATTTAGCTTCCTCCAGAGCTAGCAAGAGAAACTCAGGGCCCAGTTCTCTGAGTATCTTGCCCCAGGAGCCCTGACTCCCAGTCTAAGCCAGTGTTTCCCAATTTTATTTGGCCACGGAACCCCTTTTCAGATTGAAAGAATTTCAAGGAATCCCTAGGGTTGCCAGGGTAAAATTTGTCGAGCAAAAAAAAAAAAAAAAAGACGACCTGCTGAGTCCTGCTGCAAATTGTCGAGCAAAAAAAAGTCTGTCTCTTTAAGAGGGGGCCGGGGAGTACCGAGTTCTTGTGGAACTCCAGGGTTCTGCGGAGCACCAATTGGGAAACACTGGTCTAAACCAAGCTCCTGCCTCTCTAATCTATAGCTTTGGACTAATAATAGTATATGGTTTCATTGCCATCTCCCTGTCACAGGTTGTGTTGTCTAGTAACAACCGGTGCCCCAATATTCTGCACCACTCAGATATTGTGTGTGCCATTATCTACAGCAGGGCTACTCAACTTTGGAAGCCCCGGGGGCCACAATGATACTCACAGCACATGCCGAGGGCTGCAACTTAAGTGTGGTTGCATATACATGCAAATATATATGCAATTAGCTTCTTTCACACTGACAGGCATGAATGCAAAGAGTAAGGCAAGACTATACAACACACCAGCCCCATTGAAGTCAGTCCCGCTGATATTAATAAAATGCAATATTTACCCGATTTCCACCCATATGACAGCACTTTTAATGAGCAATGACTGTCCAGGAATTGAACTACTAAAATGCATATCAACTGAAGCCCATTATATTGACTCCTTTTTTGTTTTGGTGCCCACCCACGGGCCACGTGTTGAGCTCCGTGTAAACCCAAACTGCACTGTGGGCCACAAACAAACGGGCCACATGTTGAGTAGCCCTGATTTACAGTTAGTTAGAGCCGAATGTATTATTCAAAAGCCAAGTGAGTAATTCTCTGCGTGAAGCCCTCATTAGAGATATTCTTTTTCACTCTAAATAGTACAGGCATCTCTTTTGCTTATCAGGCTGGGCAGGAAGAATGTGTGTTAGTGTTGTCAGAATGGGGTGGGGCTTTCATTAGGCTAAATATTGATCCAAATCCCAAAGCCTTGAGTAAGGAGAAAATGGCATTTAAGGAGTTAGTCCACTTTAAACAGAACCCTATTGAGCATGCTCAGAAGTGGTTGGGTTTTTTTGGGTCACTTGTCACGTTAATATTAATAACTTGGTTTATCCCATGGTTGCAAGGCGAGGGAGGTGGGGGGAACTTCATTGGGCACCGTGTAAAAACTCAGCTGGGTTTTGAGTAATTGAGTAAGGAGGGAAATGTGGCTGCTGTGTCTTTGCAATTGGACTTCTGATAGTTTATCTTCTTCCTCAACCTGACTGCAATCAATGGCTGAATGGAAGTGCCAAACAAACAAAACTTGGGTGAGACCAAGGCTAACGAGTGTCAGCCCTTCAACTTTTTTTGGATAGTTTTGGCAAATCAAAAAGTAGCATGGGAAGATTATAATGGCAACTGATTTTCAACTTTGACTAATAGCATTTGCTGTTTAGCAAACAGTATAATGAATAGCTGAATGTCTCTCTGGCTACGTCTAAACTGCACCCCTCTGTCGGCAGAGGGATGTAAATGAAGCACTTCGAAAGTGCAAATGAAGCGGAGATTTAAATATCCCGCGCTTCATTTGCATAATTGCATCATGGCGCTGTTTCGAACAAACGCCATTTCGAAACTGAAAAAGCAGTTTAGACGCAGTTTTTTTCGACAATGGGGCGATTTTTTGAAAGAGCGCAGGATCAGGAAAACAAGATCTTTCGAAAAATTGCCCCATTGTCCAAAAAAACGCATCTAAACTGTGGTTTCAGTTTTGAAATGGCGCTTGTTCGAAACGGCGCCGTGATGTGATTATGCAAATGAAGTGTGGGATATTTAAATCCCCGCTTCATTTGCACTTTCAAAGTGCTTCATTTACATCCCTCTGTCGACAAAGGGGTGTCTAGTTTAGACACACCCTCTGATGCAACCGTCAAAGGAATGTTCACACTGTTAAAGTTCTGTATTCTCTTCCTGGTAAAATTATCAGTGAATGTGTAAGTAAATGGATTTCCACAAGGGGGCGTATTGCAAGCAAGAATAGACTAGATATGCTGGGCCTGATTCTACTCTCCCTTATGCCAGCTTTCCCCCTGTGTAACTGAATTGACGGCCATAACTCTTGATTTACACTGTCGTAACTGAGATGAGTTTCTGGCCCACCACCTGCTTTTTAAGACTTCTTTGATTTGGCTGGTTGCATATTTTCCTAAAAGGCAAAGAAGTAAAAACACTTCAGTGCAGGTGATCTACAGTTAATGTTTTTACATTTAAATTGCATGAAACCATATGGTTTTCGTTCATGTCAGTAAGTGGGTATGATTTGCCCAATGAGGGAGCTGAGAGCTGTAACAGGAAAAGTAGCCAATGGCCGGGAGTAAGGAAACATGAATCACTGGGGTTCCATGATAGCCAATCTGGGGATCTAGGTTTGGCTATCTGGCTAGACTCCTATCCCCGTTGTGGTGCATACTTTGGTTTTATATAGATAGATAGTTGTAAAATGTTCTTTTTTTTTTTTTTTTTTTTTTTTATAATTGTTTTCCAAAACGTTTGCCTTATGACATGCCTAAATTACATACCCACATTCTGCAAATGGGCAATTGGTAGTAAACGCACAAGCAATTGGTCTTTGGAAAAACTAGCGAAGTTAAACTAGTGCAGAGGTAAGTGTTTTGTTAGTAAAATCAATATGAAATAAGCCTTGTGGATTAGATCTCAAGTTTTTATGACAGCGAAGTGGATTATTGTTTTGTGTGAAGACTGGCCTTTGATTATTGCACTTTGCCCTAGCTATTTGGCATGCTGGTTGCTTTTTTTTTTTTTTTTTTTTTTTTTTTTTTTTTTTTTAAATCTACCTACTCTCTGTGACTCCCACAGCAGTTGGCAATGTCAGTCTTTTGCACGAATGCATCATTTAAAATACAAGTAATTCTTGAGCAGGAATCAATTTCCTTTTTTCTGTCTGGTTTCCTTTCCCATCTTCCCTTACTCCCCCCACCTTGTAACCCCCAAAGGTGATTTTGAAGGATGTGGATTCTCTTCTTTATGTGGACACTGACGTTCTCTTCCTGAGGCCCATTGATGACATCTGGAGCTTTCTGAAAGAGTTCAACTCGACACAGCTGGCTGCAATGGCCCCAGAGCACGAAATACCAAAGATTGGCTGGTATAGTCGATTTGCTCGCCATCCTTACTATGGAACAACTGGAGTCAATTCTGGAGTCATGCTGATGAATTTAACCCGGATAAGAAACACAAAGTTCAAGGTGAAAACTCTTTAGGGGTACCTATGGTTGAATAAATCAACTTGTATAGTATGGAATTAAAGGATGCTGGACACACTTTGTCAGAACCAAGCTTTTAGAAAAACTGGTACAGGTTAAACCTCCCTAGTCTGGCACACTCTGGTCTGGCAACTTCCGTGGTCCAGCATGATTTTAGTTAGCCGGACGTCCACTTAACATGGGTGTGGCCAAGTTTCCCATGGTCCCATAAATTTGTGTACAGACACCAGTCCCGGCTCTCAGTGTTCTGTGCTGTTATTTAGCTCCAATTTACCCCCATATGCCTTCTAAGAGCCCAGTAAGCCGTGGAAGTGTTGGTAATGCCACTAGACAATATTGACCTCTCATGGTTCTGCAAATTCTCTGGTTTGGCACCAGTCAGGTCCTGAGAGTGCCAGACTAGAGAGGTTCAACCTGTAGAAAGGTGTCCTGATATTAAAAAACACCAATTAAAATGATTATTTTTAACAAATAAAATTTTTTCCCAAAACCAGAGTTTTAAGACCCTGAAAGTGCAGTTGCTTAAAAGCCAAAGGAAAGCTGGTGTCATTGATTGTCCCCTTCTCCCGTTGGAGACACATGGAAAAAATAAACTCAGTGCTAAGCATGCTGGAACTTTAAAAAAAAATCTCTGACTGGTAATGAAACGAGGGCAGCGTGACTGAAATAAGGTGCTTTCTTTGCATCGAATGAGGCCTGCTCTTGAGCTCCCTGACACTCCTGCAAATCACAAGTGGATGTCAGTGGAGCGACTGGTGGAAGCAGGGAGAGCATTGTGCCAGTTTGCTTTGTCCTTTGCATGTCAGAGGGCTGGGCCTGTGGAACTGTTATTTACCATGGTGAGCACGTGTTCGCCTCACTCCTCTTGTGAATAAGCGCCTGGCAGTGTGAAGAAATGCAAGGCTCCGTGCATAGCTGTGCCACCTCATAGGCAGCCCCAGGAAGGAATCGTTTCTCCAAAGTTCTGACTGTCCCCTGCCCAGAAAGTTAAGTTACCTCAGCCTTTGGGAAGGTGCTGCAAGCTTCTCCCCACTGGCATGTGGTCCCTACTCTGGCCAGTGAGTAGGAAGGCTGGAGCTAGAGCTGTACCCACTCCTACTCTTCTTTTTCATCTCCCCGGCCTATTGCTCTCAAGGGCAAATGGGCCGCGTGCCACGCCAGTCCAGTACTCAAGTGGTTTTGCTTCTCTGTTCAGCTGAGTAAGATGAGCCCAGCCCAGCCTTCAGTGAGTCCTGCCACTCCATTGGTGGCCCGGCCCAACACTTCCTCACAGTGCCCCTCCACTCCTCTGGGTGTGGGAGCAGGGCTGGGGAGAGTTCTGCAGATGTGGGCATTAAGTCGGAACTTTATTACCCTGTTGTTTGGTAAAACATTAACCCTCTGGCTCTGATTTCTTTCTGCCTTGTAGAACAGCATGATACCAACAGGCTTGACGTGGGAGGAAATGTTGTACCCTTTATACCAAAAGTACAAAAACTATATTACATGGGGAGACCAGGACTTGCTAAATATTATTTTTTACTTTAACCCAGGTAGGTAATGATTCCTGTTAGTCTCACACGTCTCTCGTAGCAAATGATGGGCTAGACCTGGTGTAATCCAATCGTGGGGTGGTTCATATTGAAACACGTACATGAGATTGAATTCTGGCCTGAATTGAATAACCTAAGGAAGTGGTGGGACCCTGCAGGCCACATCTGGCCCATTGGGGTTCCATGCGTTCCCATTCTGACCCCCTCCCCTATGCCTCTTGCACACGGGGGGGGCCCCACACTTACCTACTACTTCCCCTTCCTCCCAGCATTTCCGGAGCATCATGGATCAGCTGATTCAAAGTGTTTAAGCTTGAGAGGGAGGAGCAGGGACGGGGTGCATCAACCTATTAACGGGGCTCAGGAAGTGCTGGGAGGGGGAGGGAGAGGGGAGGAGCAGGGATGGGACGCACTTGGGTGAGGAGGCAGGGAAGAGGCAGACTGAAATTTGATGATGTATTATAAAGGAAGTGTTATTTCAAGTAGATAACAGTTCTATTAATATATGAATGGTTCAAGCATTTCCACTTGTTCTGAAGGATGCAGCATGCCATGTGTTCGTGTATTTCATCTTATTCTTGGGGTCGTGGCTAGTGCACATGCCCGATTCCAGTCTCATGGCCCACTGAGATGAAGGGCCACTCATGCGGCCCACTCATTAGCCTTGGTTGCCCATCCTAAACTGCAGTCAGGTATACACATGGGATTTACACCCACTGGGACTACCCTGGGACATAAGTGATGGAGCCGACTTCCCATGCAGAAGTCTATTTATATTCTCTAAAGAGTCTGGAAAATGGAGAAGAGTTTTCTGGGCATGGTACTATCTGCAGGCTGAATCCTGGGTTGAAGTTAGTCATGCGTTGCTGCATTGGAGCCTAGCTAAGCGACATTTTTGTCTTCCAATTCATGGATGTTTATCTGAATCTGACATTGCCCACCTTTGTCCAAATCCACAGCTACTTCCTGACGTTCAGCTCAATCCCAAAATTGATTAAAGGGCTGACCGTGTCAAAGCCGACAGAGGCAACTGCTCTGAAAATAGCAGTTAAAACCCTTTTTTTTCTCCCTTGAAAAATGTCTTCCCTTTCCAACCCTGTGCAAAAAGCCAGACCTTCCAAACAGACATTGTGCTGGTTCTTTGGCTGAGTTACCCAGCCCAGTAACTTCAGGATGTTCAGATCATTTGTATTCCCAAATGCGTTGCATTCTGTGCTCTCCTTTTTCCTGTCTGCTCTGGGCCTGTGAACAGGAAGGAAAGGAAAACCCTACAAGACCATTTGTTATTAGAGAGCAAATTTGATACCCCACCTGCCTAAGAGAGTAGATAAAACAAGCAGAGGGACAGTGTAAGCTACAAACGTAGGCCACGAACCCAAACAAAACAGCATATTTGTTTCTGACTTATGCCCACCAGCCTGGCACAGGGTCCTTTTAAGCAGCTTACTTTCTTTTTGGCTTTTCCCCTAGTTCGTCTTGAATGTAGGTCTTAGTCACAAAGCTGCTGTATATTTAGAAGTGGCTAGTGATTTTGGCTTCCTCAATTTTAAAGGGGTCTGAATTTCAAAAAAGTTCCACCTGTGAAAATCAGACCCCTTGAAAGTGCCTCAAGTTGGACTCGGATTTTTCCACAATCATGTCTCAGTTTTGAAAACTTAGTCTGAAGTTCTGTGGCAGGTCCCTGCTAGGGATGTTAAATTGAAGCTGTATGACTAATCGTGTGGTCAATACAATTTGTATCGACCACACGATTAGTTGATAAGGGCTGCTCTGCAGGGCCATAGCAGGGTTAACTCCAGGAGCCAGGATTGAGCAGTCCCCGCTCATGCTGGCTCCAGGAGCCATCCATGCTGTGGCTCTGCATTCTAAATGTAGGAAGAGCCACTGAGGCTCTTGCTACATTTAAAATGCAGAGGTGCAGCATCCCGGACCAGCGTGAGCTGGGACTGCTCAGTCCCGGCTCATGCTGAGTCCAGCAGCCCCTGTTCGCCGCGGCCCACCCTGCTGGGGCAGCCTTAGCCCACTGTGTGCCTCGGCCGCCGCAGGCAGCAGCTTCTTCACAGCAGCTTCCCCCACCCCCCACTGCCTCTGATAGAGGCAGCGGGGTGAGGAGGAGGCAGCACTGTGGAGCCGGTGCTTGGCCAGCACTGGTTCCTGTCCCCCTCCTCCCTTGCAGCGAGTAGTCGATATTCCAGTCGACTACCTGGTAAGTATAAGCTTATTGGGGTTGTCGACTAGTCAACCACTCGCTAACATCTCTAGTCCCTGCTCACTTGAAGAATTTGGGGCCTTTTTCCTGGACCTACACCATCATGCTGGTATGCCAGTCTGACCTGCTTTGACTCTTCCCCCTTGTGCCCTAGCATGATCTGGAGCACAGCATGAATATGGAGGAACTTTTATTCTGTTCCTTTTTGCCCGTCTATCAAATTGTCAGTCAAGTGACAAGGGCTATAATAAAATCCAAACAAAAATCAGAAAGTGGAGACAGGGGAAATGCAATACAATAAAACAACTATTATGGCAACAGATATTTAATGCAGATAAATGTCAAGGCGGAGATATGGAGTAAATGTCCGGTCATTCTCGCTGGGGCACCTGGCATTGGCCACTGTCAGAAGAAAGGATACTAAGCTAGGTGGACCTTTAGTCTGACCCAGTATGGGCATTTTTATGTTCTTATGTCCTTAATTAATGTTTTGGTTGCACAAGTAATAGCCTCATAATCCTAGAAAAAGGCTAATGTCGCAGAGTTCAAAATCTGCATACTCCTCATTATTAAATGTTATAATAATTTCCAAAAAGAAACCGACGTCTTGGGCAATACAGCCTTGCACTGCAGTTTGTGGGGAAGGAAAGAAGACAAAGCTAGTTCAGACTCACAATGATCCTTTATCGTGGGGGAAAAAATGGAGAAACCACTTGAATTCTGGGACTAGCAAAGTCCTGATTAGTTCCACATGTGAATATTGCTTTTCATTTCATAGGCCCTGTGTTTTCTTCACATCTGGTAAATATGCTCACAGGAACTATTTGGTATCTAAAGAATTTTCAGTCTTTCAGAACAAACAACAAAACTTTCCTTTCCATTGCCAATTTAGAAAGCCCTATTACAAAGGGCCATCAATTTAAAAACTCAGAAATTAGAGGACAATTAAATTATCTAGTCCCATCCCCTGCAGCTTTTCCAGTGAATTAGCCAGGCATATACCTAGCCATTTTATCTGGGCAAGTATAACCTCGGTCTCCTGAAATAACCCAGCCATGCAAAACAAACCAAATCCAATCCGATAACCCTTGCACCACAACCCCCGCAGGCAGCTCTGATATTAATAGACTTGAAGGAGTGACTCTAATCAGCACCTCATTGAGTGCTGAGACAGTGGAGGGGTGGGAGAGAGGAGAATGGGTGAATACTATGTGTGAAAGCTTAATAGCAGCATGGTGCCTTGTTCTGGGGATGCAAATATCCATGCCGGAAGTTAATCGGTTAAATGATATAATTGTAATTGTTTAACCAGTTAACTGTGCAGCTGGGGAGTGGGGGTGGGGACTGCTCAGGTCGAGATTCTGCCGGCTGGGGTGCAGCAGGCAGGGGGGGCTGTTCCCCCTTCCCGGCCCCCTGTTAACTGGTTACTAAGCAAGCATGCCGGTAAGGCTAATGCTTACTGGTTAACCCTTTAACCTTTTACATTCCTATCTTGTTCAGTATTAATGGCCAGGCGGGGAAGGAGGGTTTATGCTTGTGCAGAATGCTGAGTACTGGCATCATTCTGATAGAGCCCTTGTTCTAGAGCTCATTGTATCCAGTGGAAAGACTCCCACTGGCATTAAGGACCTGAATCCAAACTCATTGCACCTTCCACTGATTCTAGCATGGATGGAGCTAAGCATGAGAAATGTTGTGCTGAACTGAAGGAGCTTGGAGAAAGGCCGTCACGGCCGCCTCCTGCATTGCAGGAGGTCAAAGTACTTCTGCTCCCCACGCAGGAACTCACACAAGGGCCAGTTGCAGCTGTACTGCGCAGGATGAGTGGAGCCCCAGGGAAGGCCAGATGAAAGAGTCATTCTTTAGTGCTTATGGTTCAGCCATGATTCTGCTGTCACGGAGCCGCCTCCAGTGAGTGCTTCATTCCCTGGCTGGGAGGTGACCTCCCGGACTTGTCATGAGTGTGCCTAGCATGCTGTGGGTGCTGGGACTGTACAGAGTCAATTGAGAGAACAGGAATAACAGAAGCCTGTTCCTACGACACTTTGCAAGTCATTAGCTGGCTTTGGGAATCCGTCTGGAACTGCATCGGTCACAGACAGAAGGGCTTAGAAACAGGAAGAGTGGTTCTGTGCATACGGAGTGCATTGTGTGCTAGTGACCACACAGATCCCCGTGGCAATAAACCATCTCATTGTATGCTCTGGGAATCCATGGTGCAACAAATGGCCTTCATCAGGCTTGGCAAGTCAGTGGCCTAGATGAGAGTTTGTGGCAAGCATGGAAATAGTTGGAAAGCTTTGTCATGCTACACCAGTCGGAGTCCAATTCAGCCAACCACTGCAGGTCTGCCTTCAAGTGGGATGTAGGTGACGGTGGCTTGCACTGCCTCCCTCTCATTGCATAGCTTGCCTGTACACAGACATGGCTAGAGAGGATGCTGGACCTTAGGCACGGGAGCTATGAGCAGCACTCCTGGGCTCTTGGCCTAGTGCCCAGGGTCCCATCTGCCAGCCCCATGCACCAGGGACTCTGCTGCCAGCCCCAAGTGCTTGGGTCCTGGTTTGAGTCCCACATG